>JAOPSE010000063.1:3424076-4032559 GCA_029449295.1 Zea luxurians
CAGATTGAAGGATATGGACGGCAACGACATTCCTAGATCATGGAATGCGGATGAGCTTCGACGATATTATGTTTAGCTTGATGTAATTTTTTATATTCTTTTTCGTGGTACCCTTTTCCTTTCCAAAGGGGGAGAAAGGTTTTTAATGGGGCCACAACATGTAATTTTCCTTATTTCAATTTTATGAGAGTGATATCCCCCAAAAAATGTAAATGTAAATGCAAAAGCAAAAAGAAAAGGAAACAGGGAGAAGCTCAAAAGTCGTTCCTAAGGGAATGCAGGGCTTACAGCGAAAAATAAGCGCTGATTCCGCTGAAAGTAAAAGGCGAAGAAGCTCCTAAGGGAGGCTTACAGCGAAAAATAAGCGCTGATTCCGCTGAAAGTAAAAGGCGAAGAAGCTCCTAAGGGAGGCTTACAGCGAAAAGTCAACGCTGAAGGACTATGATTATGTATTTTGATATTCATTTGCACAATACATTTCATCATGTCATTTGCATTCATAAACATGCATTTAGACATGTATAGAATCATCATTATACCGCACAAAAACACAGATGCTTCGGTGATGAGGAAAAACTCGAAGGAGAATTTTTTATGCTTCGTTGTGTACGAAAAGAAGGGAAGGTGTTTTTCGCCTTCGGCTCAAAAGAGAAGTTTCGTCCACAGCAAAGCAGCTTGTACGCAGATAGCAGAAACAAAATATATTACAAGGTATGTACAAATTTACATAAGTTGTTCCATAACTATATTACAAAAGTTTCTCCAGAATCTTTGCAGGAAAATAGATTGTAAACAACTATCAAGCTTCAGGCTAGGCTTCGTAAAACTTCAACTTCGTCATTCTCCAGCTTCGTCATCCTGCGTATATCAAACAGCAAAATAAGAAAGGTGCAAATTTCAAGGAGAAGGTAAAAGTAACAAAAGTAGGTTTCTTACTATCGGCGTTTCGAGACCGGGGGGTCCCTAAGCCGACGAGTGAGTGTGCCGCGTGCCCCAGCCCAGATGGGTCGAGCGCGTGGGCGAGCGCGAAGGGGGGAAAGCGAGGTGGCCGGAGACGGGTCGTGAGAGAGGTGGAAATCCCGCGGCCTTCGTGTTCGACCCACGCCCAGGTCGGGTGCGCTTGCAGTAGGGGGTTACAAGCGTCCACGCGGGTGAGGGAAGCGAGCGGCCCCAAGAGAGCGCCTGCCCCGTCCTCGTCCCCGCGCGGCCAACCTTCTCTAAGAAGGCCCTAGTCCTTCCTTTTATAGGCGTAAGGAGAGGATCCAGGTGTACAATGGGGGTGTAGCAGAGTGCTACGTGTCTAGCGGGGGAGAGCTAGCGCCCTAAGTACATGCCAAGGTGGCAGCCGGAGAGATCTTGGCACCCAGCTGGTGTGGTGTCGTGGCTGTCGGAGGAGCAACGGAGCCTGGCGGAGGGACAGCTGTCGGAGCGGTTGGGTCCTTGCTGACGTCCCCCTGCTTCCGTAAGGGAGCTGAGAGCCGCCGTCGTCACGGGGCTAGCGGGGCGCCATCATTGCCTATCTGGCGGAGCTAGCAAGATGGGATGCCGGTCTTGTTCTCTGCGGCCCGAGTCGGCTCGGGGTAGGGTAATGATGGCGCTTCCTATTGACGTGGCGGACTTGTGCCCTAGGTCGGGCGACGTGGAGGCTCCTCCGAAGCTGAGGTCGAGTCTGTCTTCCATGGCCGAGGCCGAGCCCGAGCTCCTGGGTCGGGCGAGGCGGAGGTCGTTCGGCAGAGGCCAGGGCGGAGTCCGACCCCTGGGGTCGGGCGAAGCGGAGTTCATCGTCTTCTGGGGCCTTAGCCCGAGTCCGAGCCCTGGGTCGGGCGGAGGGGAGTTCGCCGTCTTCTGGGGCCTTAGCCCGAGTCCGAGCCCTGGGTCGGGCGGAGCGGAGTTCGCCGTCTTCCGGGGCCTTAGCCCGAGTCCGAGCCCTGGGTCGGGCGGAGCGGAGTTCGCCGTCTTCCGGGGCCTTAGCCCGAGTCCGAGCCCTGGGTCGGGCGGAGCGGAGTTCGCCGTCTTCCGGGGCCTTAGCCCGAGTCCGAGCCCTGGGTCGGGCGGAGCGGAGTTCGCCGTCTTCCGGGGCCTTAGCCCGAGTCCGAGCCCTGGGTCGGGCGGAGCGGAGTTCGCCGTCTTCCGGGGCCTTAGCCCGAGTCCGAGCCCTGGGTCGGGCGGAGCTTCCTATGGCGCCTTTGGCAAGGCCTGACTGCCTGTCAGTCTCACTCTGTCAAGTGGCACTGCAGTCGGAATGGCGCAGGCGGCGCTGTCCTTCTGTCAGACCGGTCAGTGGAGCGGCGAAGTGACGACGGTCACTTCGGCTCTACCGGGGGGCGCGCGTCAGGATAAAGGTGCCAGGCTGCCTTTGCGTAAAATGCTCCTGCGACTCGGTCGGTCGGCGCGGCGATTTAGTCAGGGTTGCTTCTTAGCGAAGGCAAGGCCTCGGGCGAGCCGGAGATGTGTTCGCCGTAAAAAGGGGGCCTCGGGCGAGACGGAAACACCTCGGGGTCGGCTGCCCTTGCCCGAGGCTAGGCTCGGGCGAGGCGTGATCGAGTCGCTCGTATGGACTGATCCCTGACTTAATCGCACCCATCAGGCCTCTGCAGCTTTATGCTGATGGGGGTTACCAGCTGAGAATTAGGCGTCTTGAGGGTACCCCTAATTATGGTCCCCGACAGTAGCCCTCGAGCCTCGAAGGGAGTGTTAGCACTTGCTTGGAGGCTTTTGTCGCACTTTTTTGCAAGGGGACCAGCCTTTCTCGGTTGCATTTTGTTCCAGTGGATGCGCGCGAGCGCATCCGCCGGGTGTAGCCCCCGAGGCCTCGGAGGAGTGGTTTCACTCCTTCGAGGTCTTAATGCCTTGCGTAATGCTTCGGCTGGTCTGGTGGTTCCCTCATGCGAACTGGCCGTAGCCCGGGTGCACGGTCGGGGCCCAAGTTCTCGGGCTGGTATGTTGACGCTGTCAACGGTTTGGCCGGAGCCGGGTTTGCGAGAGCAGCCCCCGAGCCTCCGCACAGGGCGAGAGGGCGATCAGGGACAGACTCGGCTTTTTTACATACGCCCCTACGTCGCCTTTCCGCAAGGAGGAGGGGGGAGAGCGCCATGTTACCCTCGATGGGCACCGAACATGGTGTCTCCGGTGAGCTGCAAGCGGGTAATCCGAGTGGACGTCCGTGCCCCGTTCGTTGGGGGTCGGCTAGGGGCCCAGAGGCACGCCCAAAAGTACCTGCGGGTGATCTGCCGGACCCGGTCCCCTAGCGACGGGGTCCGAGGGCTCGATGCCTCCCTCCGATGGGATTCCGTTACAAAATCGCTCCCGCTGGTCTCGGAAATGTCCTAGGGTACCTCGGGAGCGCAGCCCGAGCCTTGGTTATGTATCGAACGTACCCCATGTCATCCCTCGCTCGGTGTCTGAGGCGACTGTGAACCCTTCGGGGGCCAGCCTTCGAATCCCTGATCAGTAATGGGCGCGGAGCCCGAGTAGCCTGAGGCGGCCGTGGAACCCTTCGGGGGGGCGGCCTTCGAACCTCTGACCAGTAGTGGGTGTAGGGCCCACGCGATCTGAGGCGGCTGTTGAACCCTCCGGGGGGCCAGCCTTCGAACCCCTGATCAGTAAGGAGGCTCAGAGCCTAGTTCCTTCACGGGGAAGGATCCCTTTCGGGGTATCCCCCTTTCCCGGTCCCTGTCGCAAGAGATAGAGAAAGAGGAAAAAAGGAAAAAAGGATACGAAACCGAACGACGCGGCGTACCTTTTTTTGGCGCGGTCGTTTCGGCGAAGGCGAAGCGTCGCCCGCTGCTCCTGCCAGAAGCGCCGCCTGTCCAGCCGCGGAGTTGATGCGACGGGGCGAGTAGTTGGCGGGGCTGCCGTTGCGCGTGCGCGAGCCGTTCGAGGAACGGCCGTTTCGCTTCGCGTTTTTGAACCCCGCGTCCGGTCCGAGCGGAACGTTGGAACCGTCTTCGCCTTGGTCTTTATATACCCCGGAGAGGGTCCGGTGATGGTTCTTTGCTCCGCTTCCTGTCTCCCTCTTAGGTTTTTTGCAGCCTGAGAGACTTAGCCAGAGAAAAGGAAACCGCCCTCCCTGTCCTTTGCGCCGCCACCCCTTCCGCTCGGCGATGGCTGACCGGGTGACCATCATCTCGCCGCGCGACCCATGGCCCTTCTCCACGGTGACGGCGAGTGATCTGGAGGATCTCGTCGGCGAGGGTTTGCTTCGCCCTCTCACCGATGAGCAGCGGCCAAAATGGATTCCTCCCATGGGCGGAGTCGCTCCATCCCCACCGCCGGGGTACGTCGTGAGCTTCGTCTCCTTCCACGAGCGGGGATTCGGTGTGCCGACGAGCCGCTTTATGCGGGCCATCCTGTTCCACTATGGGGTGGAGTTGCATAACCTCACCCCCAACTCCATCTCGCAGGCCGCTATCTTCGTGGCGGTGTGCGAAGGGTATTTGGGGATCGCCCCCCATTGGGATTTGTGGACTCATCTCTTCTTCGCCGAGCTTTTTGCCTTGCCGACGGGGGAGAGGAAGGTCCGTGCAGCGGTGCGGGCCGGCGGCTGCACCCTCTTGTTGAGGCAGTCGCGGGCGTCGCAGTACATCCCTGTCGTCCTCGCGTCCTCGAACAAGGGGTGGCAGCGCCGGTGGTTCTACCTCCGGAATGACGGTGAGTTGCTCCCGCCGTTCTCCCAGCGGGTTGTCACCGCCGCCACCGACGCCTGGCGCCATGGGACTCCACACGAGAGACAGAAGAACCTCGAACCCCTTCTCCAGGCCCTGAAGGCGTTGCGGGAGGGAGGACTCACCGCTGCGGGAGTGGTTGCCGCCATCCATCGTCGGAGAGTGCTTCCCTTGGCAGAGCGGCGGCTGCCGCTTTGGGAGATGACCCCGGAGGCTGACTGGGAGGGGTCACGAATGTCCCCTGATCCTCTTCCCTTCGACGCCCTCCAATGGCGGGTGTCGGCCGCGATGGGGAAGCCGGACCCCCACGCCTTCTCCCAGCTTCGGATGCGCCCCGACCAGGGGTGCGTAACTCTGGTGAGTGTTCGCTCCTTCCTTCTTCATACATCGGGTTGCTCCTGGTTCTTACGATTGGGTTTCTTTCCCCCCTTCTTTAGGAGGTGGGGTGGCACAAGCCCTCCCTGCCACGGGTCCCGGAGGACGCGGTGGACCGGGCAGCGCGGCGGGTCGCCGCGGAGGAGGAGAAGAAGAAGAAGGACGCGGAGAAGGCCCGGGCGCGCGAGCGGAGGCGGGCTCGGGACGCCTTGGAGAAGCGTCGTCGCCAGCAGGAGAGGGAAGGACTCCCAAGGGAGCCGTCGCCGGAGACACCCGATGACGATGATGACGACGGTGATGAGGAGGAGGACGACATGGCCGCCCGTCTCGGCCTCAGCCCCGGCTTGGGGTGTGGCCAGGAACCGTCGAGCCAGCCCCCGAGCGGGCTGATGCCGTCAGTTCCCAGAGTCGGGACGCTGGGTTCCCGGCCCGAGGGGCGGGGGCAACCCGAGAGGGTACTTGACCCCTCGGCTGGAGGAGCTGAGGCGACCCAGGGAGCCAGGCCGAGGCATCCGTTCCCCGAGAGCCGCCGCCAGCGCCGGCAGCGCGGGGGAGCGACCCTCAGGTCGCCGTGGCGGCGCCTGGGCAGCCGCCTCCCGGGCGTCCGGGGCGCCCAAAGCGAGGGTGGTGCCGAAGCTGTCGGCGAAGCGGACCTTGGCGGCGGTTCCGGGGAGCGAGATCTAAGAGATCTCCCCCCAGGCACGGTTGATCATGGCCCGGAGCGGGTAAGTATCTTGGAATGTCTTCGTCCTGGCGCTTCATTCACATGTCCCGGCCGTGATTTTCCCTTTCTCTTTTTTTTTCTCTTTTTTATTCAGCAAGCGAAGCCATGGCCAGACCGACCTGGCACCCCGGAAGGCCCTTAAAACGGCGTCGGTCCGGGCGGCCAGCGCCGCCCCGGGCCTTGTCGTTCAGCCGACCCTTTCGTAGGGCATTTCACCGTAGGGGGCTCGGGCATCGCCTGTCTCTAGGGAGCAGGTTCCCGTGGCGGGCTCTTCTGCCGAGGCAGCCATCGTGATAGGGGAGGCGGCTGGCGCCGAGGTGGTCCCGAGCCGGCCTGTCGTGTCGGCCGTGCTGGCGCCTGCCGCCACTGATGTCGCCGCCGTCCCAGTCGGAGAGCAACTGGTTGCTGCCAGCGTCGGGATGGCTGCTGCGGCGGTGCCCAGTGCCTCGGAAGAGGTGGGCGTGGACGCGCGATTCGTCCAGCCGGGCGGCAGCCTCGTCGCTGTGCGGCGGAGCCCCGAGGCCCGGCGCCAGTTGCTCCGATTCCGGACCCGCGAGGCCTCGGACCCTGTCTTCGTTCTCGACGATGAACAGGAGGACCAGTCCTGGGACGAGCTCCGCAAGCGTGCTGAAGCAACGCTGGGGTCGCTCCGGTCATCGCTGGAGGTTCTCTGCAGGGACGTCCCCAAAATCCTCTAGGTAACGGTTTCAGGCATACCTTTTCCTTTCTGTGAGCGAGGCGTTCGTCATGACGCCCTGTTTCCTTCCCCCAGGATCTGACGGATCGGAGCACCGCCAAGTCGTCGTTCATCCGTCGCGAGGTCGATGTCTGGGGCTCGCTGCGATCCCTGAGGACCTCGCTCGCCGGGGCTACCGCGCGCCTTTCTCAGCAGGATGCTAAGATAGCGGACCTCCAGTTGCTCTGCGCTGACCTGAGAGCCGAGGTGGCGGCAGCGCGTGCGGAGGCGCAACGGTAGCGGTCGGAGTTCGTCCAGGTCATCGAGGAGCGGGACCAATCTCGGGGCCGGGCTGCCGAGGCCGAAAGCCGGGCTGAGACCCTCGCGGCCGACCTGGCCGCAGCCCGAGTCGCGGCCTCGGAGCAGCGTGCCCGAGCCGGAGGTATGCCTTGGCCGTCCCTGGTTCTTGTTCTTGTCTGTTTCTTCTGCTTGTGCTTGAGGTCTTTCTTCTGGTTGTTCGCAGAGCTCGAGTCTGCCCTTGACGAGTCCGCCAAGGCGCTCGCCGAGGCGCTTGCCGGAGCTGCCGAGCAGAGGGAGGCCGACCTCGCGGCCATGTCCGAGGCCATCTCGGACGTTTATCGGATCCTTGGGCCCGGCGACGTCCCTTCAGGAAGCTCCCCTCAAAGCCGCCTTCAAGCCTTGGGTGATTACGCGCGCGGCAAAGTCCGCGAGGCGCTACACCACGGCGTCAGGCGGGCCTTCGCCGTGCTCGCTTCCCATTACGTTGTGGACCTGGAACGGGTCAGTGAGGGGTATTGTCTTCCTGACGAAGACGAAGCCGCCCTGGCAGAAGTTCAGCGGCTCGACACGGTTGCCGCGGGTCCGAGCGCGGCGCTGGCGACCACCTTTGAGGCGGAGATCCTTCCTCCTGCGCCGTCGCCCGAAGCCGAGGCGGACCTTACCGACGGCGGGGGCGGAGCTGAGGGCGCGGCTCCTTCCCAAGGCGGCGCCTGACTCTTGTTGGAACAGTTTTGGTTGGATGTGTGCCTTACCGCGGCCGCCGAGGCCTGAACATCTTGTTTTTCTTGCATGAAGTCGTACTCTCCTTTCTTTCAATTTGCGCGTCCGGCCTAGCTCGTCAATAATAGGGTGACTTCCCGAGTTGGGTCATTTTTCGTGGCAGGTGATGAGTGAGGTGTCCCTAACCCGGAGGTATAGGAGTTCCTCGGCTCAGTCGGCCTCGCCACTTACATGTACCCACGTTCGCTCCTCGGGACCCTGCTTCTGACATAGCCGGGAGAACGCCAAAGCCCCTTTTTGATTGAAGATTTTTTATGCGGAAAAGTACACCCAATCTCGACGCGGAGGGGCGCAGCCCCAGGGCGTCATCCGTGCAGAGGCCATTTGACGGATCGGGCTCCTGCCCGAATATCCGGCGAGTGCTCGGCGACATCCCTCGGTATGCCGGGCATGTCCGAGGGACTCCACGCAAAGACGTCGGCGTTTGCGCGGAGAAAGTCGACGAGCACTGCTTCCTATTTGGGGTCGAGCCTGGAATCGGTCCGGATCCGCTTGGAGGTGTCGCCACTGGGGTCGAGAGGGACGGCCTTAACCGTCTCCGCTGGCTCGAAGTTGCCGGCGTGTCGCTTCATGTCTGGCACCTCTCTGGAGGGGTTCTCCAGGTCGGCGACGAGGGCCTCGGACTCGGCGAGGGCCTCGGCGTACTCCACGCACTCCACGTCGCATTCGAACGCGTGTTTGTACATGGGGCCGACGGTGATGACCCCGTTGGGGCCCGGCATCTTGAGCTTCAGGTAGGTGTAGTTGGGGACGGCCATGAACTTCGCGTAGCATGGCCTCCCCAATACCGCGTGGTAGGTTCCTCGGAACCCGACCACTTCAAACGTCAAAATCTCCCTTCGGAAGTTGGAGGGCATTCCGAAGCAGACAGGAAGGTCGAGCCGTCCGAGGGGCTGGACGCGCTTCCCAGGAATGATCCCGTGGAAGGGCGCAGCGCCTGCTCGGACGGAGGACAGATCGATGCGCAGGAGCCTGAGGGTCTCGGCATAGATGATGTTGAGGCAGCTGCCCTCATCCATCAGGACCTTGGTGAGCCTGACGTCGCCGATGATGGGGTCGACGACGAGCGGGTATTTCCCCGGGCTCGGCACGTGGTCGGGGTGGTCAGCTTGGTCGAAGGTGATGGGCTTATCGGACCAGTCTAGGTAGACTGGCGCCGCCACCTTCACCGAGCAGACCTCTCGACGCTCTCGCTTGCGATGCCGAGCCGAGGCATTCGCCGCATGCCCTCCGTAGATCATGAAGCAGTCGCGGACCTCGGGGAACTCTCCTGCTTGGTGATCTTCCTTTTTGTCGTCGTCGCGGGCCCTGCCACCCTTTGTGGGTGGCCCGGCCCTGTGGACGTGGCGCCGAAGCATGACGCACTCCTCGAGGGTGTGCTTGACGGGCCCCTGATGGTAGGGGCACGGCTCCTTGAGCATCTTGTCGAAGAGGTTGGCACCTCCGGGGGGCTTCCGAGGGTTCTTGTACTCGGCGGTGGCGACAAGGTCCGCGTCGGCGGCGTCGCGTTTCGCTTGCGACTTCTTCTTGCCTTTCCTCTTGGCGCCGCGCGGAGTAGGCGCCTCGGGAGCCTCTTCCGATGGGCGGCCCTGGGGCTGCTTGTCCTTTCGGAAGATGGCCTCGACCGCCTCCTGGCCAGAGGCGAACTTGGTGGCGATGTCCATCAGCTCGCTCGCCCTGGTGGGGGTCTTGCGACCCAACATGCTCACCAGGTCACGGCAAGTGGAGCCGGCAAGGAACGCGCCGATGACATCTGAGTCGGTGATGTTGGGCAGCTCGGTGCGCTGCTTCGAGAATCGCCGGATGTAGTCCCGAAGAGACTCTCCCGGCTGTTGCCGGCAGCTTCGGAGGTCCTAGGAATTCCCGGGGCGCACGTACGTGCCCTGGAAGTTGCCGGCGAAGGCTTGGACCAAATCATCCCAGTTGGAGATCTACCCCGGAGGCAGGTGCTCCAACCAGGCACGAGCAGTGTCAGAGAGGAACAGGGGGAGGTTGCGGATGATGAGGTTGTCGTCGTCCGTTCCACCCAGTTGGCAGACCAGGCGGTAGTCTGCGAGCCACAATTCCGGTCTCGTTTCCCCCGAGTACTTTGTGACAGTAGTCGGGGGTCGGAAACGGCGCCCGCCGGATGGCCCGGCTGAAGGCCTGCGGACCGGGTGGTTCAGGCGAGGGACTCCGATCCTCCCCGCTGTCGTAGCGTCCCCCACGCCTGGGGTGGTAGCCTCGGCGCACCCTTTCGTCGAGGCGGGCCCGACGGTCGCGACGATGGTGCTCGTTGCTGAGGTGGCCCGGGGCCGCAGGCGCGGTGTTGCGCGTGCGCCCGGTGTAGACCGAGGCTTCCCGCATGAATCGGGAAGTCGCGGCATGAGGTTCCGAGGGGTACCCCTGCCTTCGGGAGGCAGAGCTCTCGGCCCGCCGGGCCGCAGCGCCTTCCAGGAGATTCTTGAGCTCTCCCTGGATTCGCCGACCCTCGGTGGTTGATGGTTCTGGCATCGCGCGGAGGAGCATCGCTGCGGCTGCCAGGTTCTGACCGACCCCGCTGGATGCGGGTGGCGGCCTGTCCCTGACATCGTTGGCGACGCGGTGCTGGAAACCCTGGGGCAGGTGACGTATTTCTCCGGCCGGGGGTTGGCCCGCCCATACCTGCCCGACGTCCCGGCGGATCGGCTCGAGCGCTCCTGCTCCCTCGTCGAGCCTGGCCTGCGCCCCGCGGACTTGCTCGAGCTGTGGGTCGTGACCCCCCGCCGGAACGGGGACCACAGCTAGCTCCCGTGGGATGTCGGTGCGAGGCACCGGCCTAGGGAGATCACCGTCCTTCGGCATGCCGAGACAGTTGCCTTCGGAGGGATCCCCTAGCTCGACGTGGAAACATTCGCGGCTTGGGCCGCAGTCCTTGTCGTCAAGGCTGCGGCTGCCGTCGGAACAGTCGGAGAGGCAGTAGTCACATGCGGTCATAAGGTCCCGCATGGCACTGGGGTTGCCAAATCCAGAGAAATCCCAACAGACGCTGGGATCGTCATCTTCCTCGGACCCAGAGGGCCCGTAGGTCGAGACGTCCGTCAATCGGTCCCAAGGCGACCGCACACGAAACCCCAGAGGGGTTGCACTCGCCTCAACGTGAGCGCCCGCCAAAGCGAGGTCGCTAGGCGGGTTGAGGCCGAGTCGAAATGACGTAGGATGGGAATCGGTCGGTACCTTTTGGTCGACGAGGAGCGACATAGTCACGTCGGGGACTGATTGCGTCGTCGTCTTGGGTACGAGGGCGACGTCCTGCAGGCCCTCCGCGAGCGTGATGGCGTCGTCCACTTGCTCGGGATTGGCGTGTCGTGGGGGGACGGCGCTCGCCTTCATCTCAAACGCGAGGTCGACGCCCGACGCGCCCTCCGTTGGGGCGCTGGGGACGTCGGTTCGCTCGACAGCCGACGGAGCGCGGCCTCCCGCTCGGCCCTGGTTGCCCCGCCTCCTCCTCCGATGGCGGGGGAGAGGACGGGGCGAGCTCGAATGTTGTTCTTCCACCACGCGGGGAAGACGTCGTCGATTCCGCCGCCGGCGGGCGGGCTGTCGGTCGCCATTGTCGTCGTCGCGCGGCGGTGGAAGGAGTATCATGTCGTAGCTGCCGTCGAGAGACATGAACTCGAGACTCCCGAAACGGAGCACCGTCCCGGGTTGGAGAGGTCGTTGGAGACTGCCCATCTGGAGCTTGACGGGAAGCTGCTCGTCAACACGCAGCAGACCCCTACCTGGCGCGCCAACTGTCGGCGTTTCGAGACCGGGGGGTCCCTAAGCCGACGAGTGAGTGTGCCGCGTGCCACAGCCCAGATGGGTCGAGCGTGTGGGCGAGCGCGAAGGGGGGAAAGCGAGGTGGCCGGAGACGGGTCGTGAGAGAGGTGGAAATCCCGCGGCCTTCGTGTTCGACCCGCGCCCAGGTCGGGTGCGCTTGCAGTAGGGGGTTACAAGCGTCCACGCGGGTGAGGGAAGCGAGCGGCCCCAAGAGAGCGCCTGCCCCGTCCTCGTCCTCGCGCGGCCAACCATCTCTAAGAAGGCCCTAGTCCTTCCTTTTATAGGCGTAAGGAGAGGATCCAGGTGTACAATGGGGGTGTAGCAGAGTGCTACGTGTCTAGCGGGGGAGAGCTAGCGCCCTAAGTACATGCCAAGGTGGCAGCCGGAGAGATCTTGGCACCCAGCTGGTGTGCTGTCGTGGCTGTCGGAGGAGCAACGGAGCCTAGCGGAGGGACAGCTGTCGGAGCGGTTGGGTCCTTGCTGACGTCCCCCTGCTTCCGTAAGGGAGCTGAGAGCCGCCGTCGTCACGGGGCTAGCGGGGCGCCATCATTGCCTATCTGGCGGAGCTAGCCAGATGGGACGCCGGTCTTGTTCTCTGCGGCCCGAGTCGGCTCGGGGTAGGGTAATGATGGCGCTTCCTGTTGACGTGGCGGACTTGTGCCCTAGGTCGGGCGACGTGGAGGCTCCTCCGAAGCTGAGGTCGAGTCTGTCTTCCATGGCCGAGGCCGAGCCCGAGCTCCTAGGTCGGGCGAGGCGGAGGTCGTTCGGCAGAGGCCAGGGCGGAGTCCGACCCCTGGGGTCGGGCGAAGCGGAGTTCACCGTCTTCCGGGGCCTTAGCCCGAGTCCGAGCCCTAGGTCGGGCGGAGCGGAGTTCACCGTCTTCCGGGGCCTTAGCCCGAGTCTGAGCCCTGGGTCGGGCGGAGCGGAGTTCGCCGTCTTCCGGGGCCTTAGCCCGAGTCCGAGCCCTGGGTCGGGCGGAGCGGAGTTCACCGTCTTCCGGGGCCTTAGCCCGAGTTCGAGCCCTGGGTCGAGCGGAGCGGAGTTCGCCGTCTTCTGGGGCCTTAGCCCGAGTCCGAGCCCTGGGTCGGGCGGAGCGGAGTTCGCCGTCTTCCCGGGCCTTAGCCCGAGTCCGAGCCCTGGGTCGGGCGGAGCTTCCTATGGCGCCTTTGGCAAGGCCTGACTGCCTGTCAGTCTCACTCTGTCATGTGGCACTGCAGTTGGAATGGCGCAGGCGGCGCTGTCCTTCTGTCAGACCGGTCAGTGGAGCGGCGAAGTGACGGCGGTCACTTCGGCTCTGCCGGGGGGCGCGCGTCAGGATAAAGGTGTCAGGCTGCCTTTGCATTAAATGCTCCTGCGAATCGGTCGGTCGGCGCAGCGATTTAGTCAGGGTTGCTTCTTAGCGAAGGCAAGGCCTCGGGCGAGCCGGAGATGTGTTCGCCGTAAAAAGGGGGCCTCGGGCGAGACGGAAACACCTCGGGGTCGGCTGCCCTTGCCCGAGGCTAGGCTCGGGCGAGGCGTGATCGAGTCGCTCGTATGGACTGATCCCTGACTTAATCGCACCCATCAGGCCTCTGCAGCTTTATGCTGATGGGGGTTACCAGTTGAGAATTAGGCGTCTTGAGGGTACCCCTAATTATGGTCCCCGACACTTACCGGCTTAAGATGACTTCGAGCTTCGTCACCCGCCATTTTTCGCCCGCCATTTACCCAGATCTGGGTCATGAATCTATTCCCAATGCTTCGGGCTAGGCTTGGGATATCTATCAGATCTGATGCTGACAAGCTGAAGTTTGGTCTGTTCAAAATATTTCCATGCGTGCAGCCAGCCTTCAGAAAAGCGGTGGCTGTGCCCCGAGATGCTACCAGGGCGTAGAAGTCGGCATGCCCACCAATAACTTCGTCAAGGGCATCAACCTCGCCTTCAATATATAATAACGTACTGGGCAGATTATCAGCTGAAGGTGGAAATTTTGCAGAGCTGGCTCCGACAGAATGAAACACATCCTTCAGCCGTTGCACGCATCGGCTGCCGAAGCTAAGGCATTTCTCTTGAAGTTCTTTAAAGGATTTCTGCAAAATTGAATTTTTATCCACCTCAGTTTTCAGCCTTGCTTCGAGATATTTCTTTTCTTGCTCAAATTTTTCTGACTGTTGGAGCAGTTCATTCTTTAAGCTGTTATTCTCAGTTTGGACTTCAGCCAAAGAACCCTCCATAGTCTGAATAACAAAATCTTTCCTTTCTAATGCACCTTCGTGCTCTTTGACCATCATTTGAAGATCTTGGATGGTGAAATCCTTCTTTTTCAAATCAGCTTCGTAATTTTCAACTTTTTCAGCCAAATTTTGGATGACGGCTTTGTTCTTCTCTTCTTCGAGATCTTGTTGCATTTTTAGAACTTTACTTAACAGTATGCTCTGTCAAAACGATCTTCGTTAGAAAATGACCTAAAAAGATAATAATAATAATAATAAAATAACAAAAATATTTGTTACCTTGAAGTTAGCATAAAGCAAACTTCCGGCGATATGGTGCCGTTGGTAACGGCAGAGGTCCACTTCCAGCTTCGGCAAGCCAATGTTTTTGCAGAGAGTTCTAACAATTTTAGCTTCGCTGCGGTTTCGAAGGCACCTCAGTTTTCCTTCGTTAACCCCACCAAATAGTGTAGCCCCTGCCTTATATCCGCAGGCTATGGCACATCTTTTAAGCTCTGTTTTTTCAGTGTCTGTCACCTCTTGCCTAAGTAAATCTTGAAATTCAAAATCTTCACCCTCCAAAATGTCTTCAGCTTGTTTTTTCCCCTTTTCAGTGCCTGTGCTCGCCACGGCCACAACAGATTCTTCCTCAGTCATTTTTAAGAGTATATTATCAATAACTTCAAGTGTCTCGTCAGGGTTCAAATCTACTGTGGCCCCAGTTTCAACTCCAGCAGCTTCGGCTGCGCTAGTTTCAGTTTCGAAGGTTTCCGCTCTGGTGGTTTCGGCTGGGGCGCCTTTAGCTTCGGCAGTTTCGGTAGTCTGGTCAATAGCAATTCTTGATGTCGGTGTCGATAGCGGTGTCCCATGAATTACATCTGTTATTTGAATAATCCTTTGTTTTTTCGGCAGTGCAGGACCTTCTTCTGCCGAAGCTGCCTTGTCCTTCTGAAAAAACTTCGTCAGTTCCAACGCCAGCGGACTTAGCTTGACAGGCAAGGGTTCAGTCATTACCTTCATAATCTCTTCTACTTCAACAGCAGAAGGCGTTGCAGGAGTATCTTCTTCTTGAACCAACGTTCTTGGTTCTGGAGATGCAGTTTTCCTCTTCCCTGCAGTGGCCACCTTCGGCTCAGGATTCAGCTCTTCAGGGCTAAGTTTTTTCAGAATCTCCCCTTTTCTTTTTGGTTACCTTGACGACCTCCTCGTCAGCAGCGCTGGAAATTCTTTTTCGCTTTGGGCCTCCGGCATCTCCGCTCAGCCGATCATAATCAGCATATTCAAAACCTATGGCATCAAGCACCCTGTTCAGCCTTCGCTTCGGCCGAGTGCCGAAGGCTGCTGTCATCAGCTGGTCCTCTTTTTTGGAGTAATTTCCAAGGATTTCGTTACTCATTACTTCAATTGTATCAAGCCATTCTTGACAGGGCGTTTTAAAATATTTCTTAAACTTATAATAATAGGGTAGTCGGACAAGCTCCCCTTCTTTCTTTTCTCCTTTAAGCTTCGGCATAGTCCACTCCTTCATAGTCGGAAATACTCTGAAGGCCAGAAATTCCTGCACTAAATCTCTAGTGCCAATGTGTTCTGCAATAATTTTGAATTCAGCCAGCGCGGCCCAAGTTGGACCTTCAGTTGTCATTCTATAACGAGGTCTTGTTTCTCCGAAGATCAGTTCAAGAGGGCTCTGTACTAGCTTCTCTCTATCTTCGTCAACTTTAACATAAAACCATTCTGATTTCCAGCCTGCCGGCCATTTGCTTCGGTAGCTAATCACAGGAAATTTTGTGGTCTTCCGATAGGCAAAATTGTAACAACCAAAATTTTCGTGCAACCCATCCTTTCTGGCCTTAGTCTGGTAATGCAGCTCGTGTACTCGACAGAAGCTGTCGGCAAACGGCTCCACCGCCTGGCTTCGGAGAGCCCAGATATAGACGCTAAGCCTGACAATGGCGTTAGGAGTCAGTTGGTGAAAATAGATCCCAAACCTTTGCAGCACATCAGAAATCATTCTATTCAAAGGAAATCTCAACCCAGCCTTTAAAAAACTCTTGAAAATAACTATTTCATCCTTTTCTGGTTTCGGGGTAGTCTCCTCTCCCCCGAAGCGAAGTAGCTTCTTCTCATCTTCTCTGAAATAGCCCGCCTTTACCATTTTCGAGAAATCCGTCTTGGAGATAGTCGACTTCATGAAGTCCAAATGGCTAGGCTTGCTTGGTACTGCGATATGGTAATCATCGTCAGAATCAGCTTCCTCAATATCTCCTCGTTCTGCTTCGGCAGCAGCTTGTTCTGTTTCGGGAGCAGTTTTGGCAGTAGGGTTTCTTTCCGAAGTCACCAATCCTGATCGCTGCATTGCTTCGGAGATAGGAACAGTCTCTGCACCTTCGACTTCGCCTCCCTCACGCTCAACTCTAGCAGTAGAGCGCAATCTGGCCATTTAATTTCAAATTTCTTGAAAGATTTCTCGAGAACTAAATAACCTCTTCTTCTGACGAAGCTTTTCTTCTGACAAAGCAGGCACCAAATTGGAGCTTCGTCTGAATCCGAGAGTCGAGCTTCAGCTATGGTTAAAAATTTTGGCAGCAAAACAGTGTAATAGCAATGAATGCTGTGGTAACTTTACACCTACCCGTCTGTTTATATAGTGTTGCAGGAAGGAAGGTGAATCGTTGGGAATTTTTACACCAGGCAAACGGTTGCTCGCACCCGCTGAACGGTGGACCGCAAAAACCAGAATAGTGAACTCGCATGGTGGAACCGCTACGCGCTCGAAAGCTGTATCGTTTCTCGACAACGAGCTCAGGGAATGTGTTTTTCGGACCTTCGGCTTCCTGAAGCCTGAGAGACTTTTTTCACGGATCAAGCTCGTTACGAAAAATGATCTAGCACCGCGAAGGGGCTACTGTGGGGACCATGCTTCGTCGCCGAAGGTCCTGCAGGAGGAAACAGTTTCGGTTGAAGTTGTCTGTACGTAATGCCGAAGGGTGCTGTCCATGAAGCTTCGGAATTTCAAACCGACTTAAAGATAGAATGACCTTTTAGTCCATAAGAGTTTGAGTCGATGTTGTAAACTTTTATGAGGGGTATGATTGTAATTGTTCACAGGCTGTGTCCTGTGCCTATAAATAGTGAACAGTATTCCTTTACTGTTCACGCATTCCTGTAATTGCAAAAGCATCACTCGGGAATTATTGCTTGTCAAGGCGAAGGTATAATCATACCTTAAACATTGTATTCAAAATAAATATGTGAATGGTGCCATTTATCTCCAACATATCTATCTTTAATGTTTTACATTTTACATCGTTTTATGCTATTTTCGTCACCTTTGTAATATTATGTTTGTATCCTTCGTCCGAAGTTCATTAAACCCTTGAGGAGATAATGCTTCAGCGGATGAAGGGTATTTAATATTTAACATCTTCGTGTTGCCTTGTTCTTGATTCATAGCATTTGAGAACAAGTCCCCAACACAAAGTGTCTCGTTGTGCGCTCGGTCGCGCGACGAGTCATTGATTTCTTAATTCGATTTAAGGTGCTATGTCGTGCGTCTCGCCGCGCGACAGTCCTTTTAATTATATTCATCTGCTTATAATGATTAAACATGAAACATGACTTTACTTTATGCTGAGCGTAGAGTCCAAATTAATTCCCTTCTATTAAGTGAGTGGTTAATTCATAATGATGTAACGTGATCGTTTCTCGACTGTTTGTTTCTCTTTCCCTCTTAACCGTAATTGCTAGCCCGCGTGGGACGTCTGTTTACTTACTGCATTCTATTGTATGGTGTACTGTTCTTTTGCATTAAATATGTGGATGTATGTATGTTTGCGCTCGCATAGAGAACGATCCGGTCGAAGAGCCCGAGGAACTCACAGGAGAAGCCCCTGAGCAGCAGTCGGTTGGTGGAGGCAAGTGTCCTTTGACCTATCTCTGTCCTATTCATTCTTTAATTCACCTCCCGCATTACACATTTATACTTAAGGATTGACTAGCTTTTGTTATCCATGTCCTTGTTTACCTACTTGGGTCGGATTATTATTGGTTAGCTTTATGCTATTGCTGAACATTAATCAATGAACATGATGAGAATTATTTATGATACGCTGTTTTCCCCTCTTTTATTAAGATGTTATACTTGTGACCTTCAAGAGGGCTCGAGCGGTTTCTCGAGTGCCCCTCCGTAAGGACCTGTTCTATGGATGACCGCCCGGGAAAACAGTGCAACCATGAGGGTGGAGTGGGACGCCCTTAGCTGAATAATTAGAGGAACTGGGGTGTAGTTTGCTTAGCCGTTGTGCCGTCAATGGGGCTCGGTGTATGCGGCTCGCTCCGTCAAGGTTGATTTGTCCCTTGGGGAGGAGTGTGGTACGTTTAGGAAACCTAACGGGCGGCTACAGCCCCGGGGAATCTTTGTAAAGGCTATGTAGTGAAACCCTGCCTATACACCTTGGTAGTGTTTAAGGGTTTGATCGGCCCGAGGCAAGAGGGAATCACGGCTTGTGGGTAAAGTGCACAACCTCTGCAGAGTGTTTGAAAACTGATATATCAGCCGTGCTCGCGATTATGAGCGGCCAAGGGAGCTCCAATGATTAGCGATACTTGATCAGAGACATTTTGGTTTATAGATGGCAATGAGACTGATGGTTTTGTTTATGACTATGGTGCTGGTAAGTGGTATTCTTTCCGTTTGGAAAGGGTACATCGGGCTAATAACTTGGGTTAATGTTAAAACCTGGCTTTCTACTAGTAAATAATAATCTGACCAACTAAAAGCAACTGCTTGACTTACCCCCACATAAAGCTAGTCCACTACAGCCAAACAGGATACTTGCTAAGTATGTTGATGTGTACTCACTCTTGCTCTACACACCAAACCCCCCCCCCCCATCCTCAGGTTGTCAGCATTGCAACCACTGCTCGAGAGAAGATGAAGCTGTGGAAGGAGACTTCCAGGAGTTCCAAGACTACGACGAGTTCTAGGTGTGGGTTAGCGGCAACCCCCAGTCGGCTGCCTGTGAAGGCCGCGGTTATCTACGTTTCGTTTTCGCACTTTGATTTACTGTAATGACTATATGGACGTCTCAGACGTATGGTGTAATCGACTATTATTTCCCTTTTAATACTATTTTGAGCACTGTGTGATGATGTCCATGTTATGTAACTGCTGTGTACGTGAATAACTGATCCTGGCACGTACATGGTTCGCATTCGGTTTACCTTCTAAAACCGGGTGTGACATCCGTCATTGACTGTTGCTATTCTAGCAAAGAGAAGGTGTTTTTTCGGACCTTCGGCTTAAGGCCTTTGTCCATGTCGCAGTCTAAATTCGTTATATTAAACAAATTAATACTGCGAGGGGCTACTGTTGGGGGCCTTCATCTTCCGAAGGTCCTCAAAAACAAGATTTGACAATATTTTCCAAGTGTGGTGTATGAACAGGTACCTTTGGACTCGAATCTAGACCATATACAATGTGAGAAGCATGAACGATACGAAGGGTGATGCGGTCCCGAAGCCATGCACATGAGAGCTTCGGCATAGCAGCAAGAAAAGGAACCAACTTAAAGGGGAAAAGGCAATATTGACCTCAATGAATTGTCCTAAGGTCAATAGTAAATGTAAAGGCCATGAGTGTAATTTCTCACAGGCTGCGACCTGTGTCTATAAATAGATGAACAGTACCCCGTACTGTTCACGCTGACTTGCACTCGTTCTTGCGTCACCCTTGTGTTTTCGCTTTCTGTTGAGCCGAAGGTACGATTTGTAATTTTATATTGTTTTCATTCACTCATGATAATATGTTAAAAAATGAATTAATAATGTTACACATTGTTCACGTTGTTTTTTACGTTTTCATATGCTTCTTCTTTCATTAATGTATACTGCAATGATGAAGGTATGTCCTTCATGACCTTCGTCCGAAGATCATTGTATCCTAAGGGAAACAATGCTTCGTAGGACGAAGGGCATTAACATAAAACATTTTGTGTTGCCTTGTTCTTAATTCATAGCATTTGAGAAGAAGTCCCCAACACCGCCAGGGAAATGAGTCTCACTCTCATCCAAAATTCGAAACCACCGTAGTCGATCACTATAAATTGAAGGCCCTGTCTGCTCCGCTATCTCATTATGTACCCTGCACACCACTCCTCACTTCATATTATCCACCATAGCCCACAAATTCCTATTTCCCCCAAATCAGTCAACCGCACCGCCGTGTGACATCACGCCATGGCCAACCATCCACAAGTTGGACTAGTAGATCCTTGTTCTTGTTCAATGAATACTTCTTTCCCAGGCGCTGTCAGAAAAAGCAAACTGGTTGGATCCCAGTACTTAGAAACTAATTCTTCAAAGAAGGTGCCAAACCTTCTCTTCTTCCCTTAGAAATTGGTCCAAAATAGGCATTCTTCGCTTAGGGCAGGTAGGTTCTCGAGAAAACGAACTAGACCGGTAAACTATTGCATCCCGTTCACGTCCTTCTCATCCGCGTTTCTACATCCTCTAATGCTAGTAAAGCTCTCAGTCTCGGCCGATTGAATGCTATTGTGCCGTATCTTAGAGAACGTTGTAGTATTTTCCGGAAACGCCGCCGCATACATAGCCCACGTCGATTGGCCTTTCCTGGTAGTCTCCGTCCAAAATTGCACGAGCACCATAGCCTCGGTAGGTCACTGGGTCGTGCCGCATCCTTGGATTAAGCTTGACCGGCTCAGGTACACCGGTAAATATGCGCCGGTGATCTGGTTCCGCCATCACCGACAGTTATGAGTTAACGACACTCTGAGCAAATTGAGCGCATGAATGTGTTCGGGTTGCATCCATGGGGGTGTCCACATGCTTGACACCACCGGAGCGCGTCCTCATCGGCGAATACGCATGACTCCGGTCTGGTATTCGCGCGGTGTGCGGCCAGGGATTTGGTTCTTGAAGAAACAGAAATAGAGGGACCTTTGTGCGAATGTCAGTGAGACAGAAGAAACAGTGTCGGGGACTCTTTAATAGTTATTTAAATCGTTAGGGACCTTCGCACAAAACTGTATATGCAAGCGTGGGCGCGCCCGGATTCCTTGTAGATTTGGGCCTGTTGGGCTGATTCCGGCCCATCACTATTCATTGTTTCTTCTTTTCTTTTTGCCGTCAGCTTAGAAAATTTGTAGAAAATAATAGAAAATTAATAAAATCATGAGACCAATTTTACTAGACTCCTAAAATCACATAGTATTTAATAAAAATAGTTCCAAGATTTTTATCCCAAACTTGGAATTATGTAGCATTTAAAGATGCTTAAACCAAGCCTTTTAGAATCTATACTACTTATTAAGACGGTAAGAGTAGCCTGCCGTTCTGCCGTTCTGTGATCTCAGTCGTCCATTCTACACTTCTATAATCTCAGTCGTCTGATCCTGCCCACCCAATTTTCTGCCCCCGCGTCCCGATCCTGCCGCCCCAGCCCCGAAGTCATCGCGATTCGCCCTTGCCTCCTCTTCCCCGATTCCGCCGCTGTCAACCCCGTCCTCACCCTTGCCCCACGTCGCCAGATCCCGCGCGCTCTCCTCTGCCATCTCTCTCAATGGCTTGCCTCCAGAGATGGTCGGGAGTGCACAGGTGCAGGGGAGCGGGAGGCCTAGGAGCACGAGCCCGCCCTCCCTCATCCCCACGAGATGGTCGGGAGATCCGCACTCGCCTTGCCTCCACACAACAACCGCGCGCCCACTCCTCATCGCAATCCAGTAGCTCCGGCCTTGCCCCCTCACCCGCGCGTTCCCCTCTCCCACACCCGCCTCGTTCGCCCCTACCGCGCCATCAACGTGCCTCCCCCGCACACCCCGTCTGGTCCCTTCCCCTGCATCTACTCTCAACACTGCCAGCTAGCCATGGAGCAAGGCCAAGGGATTCACCGCATTCACCGAGCGGGCTATGGTGGCGACCGGCGCTGCCGTCGTGTCCGCCATTCTCGTCAACCCCCTCGATGTCGCCAAGGTACACCGGTGACCCTGTCATTGCCTCTTTCGCTTCCTCTCAACTGCTGCCCCTCAACCCTTGACACTTGCCCACAACTGCCACCATTGCCCGCTTGCCATGGCGCTCGCCTCGCAACAGCCTCCGCTGGCCTAGCACCACCAACAACAACCCCGCCTGTTCTCCACCGCCTGTAACACCCCAGGTGTTTATATTCCGCTCGACAACGAGTATGAATTTAAGCACGTAATATCAGTGGATAAAACGGATGCCAAATTTTAATCATTTTTGTCTATCGCAATTTTAATATCGCATCTGTTTCGTCTGTCGCGAGTGCGACATCGTTTTATTTTTATCTGTCCGGGCTCTTCCAAAAAATTTCGTGATGTTCTGAACATAGTTTCCCGAAAATCAGTGCGTCCGGTGATTATTTAAAATTCATCGCTCGCGCAAATACGAATTGGGAAGCTCGATCCATCTTTGCGATCTATGTCCCAAATAAATTAATTATAATTCGACGATTAAAATATTTAGTGCAACATAATTAGGATCGCGCATCGTCTGAGAGAAATCGTGCGCAAGGTTAATATTTAGATATGGTTTCGGCTAACTTCATTCAAATCACGCAGAGCAAATTATCGAAGCCAAAATCATATTGGTTCGGTCCATTTGTTTCTCGCCTCGACCTAAATCTTCAAAAGCGAATTAACAAGTACGAATCTATCTGACTCTGAAGTATTCACTAAATTAAATCCAATCCAAATATTGTTGTCGATCTTATTTTGTTCGACCATTTTATATAGACCCTCATTTTATATCCTGAATTAATTGCAATTTTTGTTAATAAAAAAATGGGAAAGTAAAAAAAATCTGGGAAGAATATATCTTTTCCATTCTTATCTCCCGCCACCCCAACTTCTTTGATTTTTTTCCTGACCGTGCATAACCATGTGCACTTCTCTCTCTTCCTCCTTAAAAATGCACAGCGCTCACCTCTCCCTTATCTTCTACGCACCGCCGCCCAGCCTCTGTCCTCGTCGAGCTTCTCTGCTGCGCGCTGGTTTCTCCCCCATGGCACACCACTGCTCGGTTCCATGGCCAGCCGAAGCTCCCTGACGTTCGTCCATGGCCGCGCCTAGCCCCATCTCCTCCCTTTCCTCATCTCTGTGGCCACCAAATTTGCTCCTCCCTGCTCGCCTCTGCTCCTCCCTGCTCTCTCTACCCCGCACGTCAGTTCCCAGCTCCCTTCTCCTCAAGTTCGCCCATGCCGCGACCCCCAGTTCCCTCCCATGCCAGCGTGTCCTTCTTCTCTGGTCTCCAGCGCCCTGCACCGCGCTGTGAAACCCCCTGCGCGCAGCTTCCTCCCATGGCTCCCAGCGTGCTAGCCGCTGCGCGTCTATCTGTCTCTCGTGGAGCTCCTTGGCGAGCAATCTATTCCCTCTGCCCAGTCGCTCAGCTCCGACCTCCCTCGCCATGGCACTCGCTGGCCGTGCTCCTCTGCTCGCCAGTTCTCCTCACCATGCTCTGCTGCCCAGCTTCCTAATGCGCGCGCGGTTCTTTGCTCCCCTGTGCGCAGACTTCCTCTGCAGCTCGCCGTCGAATCGCCTGCTCCACTGTCCGCTAATGGCCAATGCGCTGAACTCCTCCCTACTGTCCGTGACAAGCGCATGATGGACGTGATGTAGTTGCTGCGTGTGTTTGTGTCCAAGCCCGCCCGGCTGCAACCTCGCTTTACCCTCCACGTCGCTATTCGCCGGGTCAAGCCCCATTTTGTCGCGTCCCTGTTTCAGTTTGTCGTGTCACACCGTCATCGCTTCCGTCGCAAGCTCGTCTGCCACTGTTATCTTGACCGCGCTAGCACGCGACTGTGGTCGTGTTCATCGAATTCGCCAATGCTCTGTTGCCGATTCGACTGTCGTCACTGGTGATAGCTTCGCGTGTTGTCGAGCCCGTCGTTTTCCGTGTCTAGTGCTCGCGCGGTTTCCTGCTCGCAAGTGTGTCCTCTCGGTCGCTTGGCCTTAATCCCCATCGCGTCGTCGATCTTGCAGGGTATCGTCGTTCGTCGTCGCGTCGTGCGTGCAGCAACCTCGGATCTGTGTCGCCCCGGTCTTGTTGTCGACATTGCTCGCCGTGGCTCAGCTTGCTATTTCGTCGTTGTTTCGTCGTCTCGTCTTGATGCCAGTCCCTACGTGCTGTCTCCGACTGGTGTTCACGCTGACAAAAGCATCCCAAGAGTCGAGTGAAGACGAAGCTAGCAGCATGGTGTTCACCAAGTGCGCGACAAAAAGCTCGAACAAATCATCGATCGTCATCCTCATCTACGCCAAAGATCCGAGAAGATTAGGCGCAGAAAGAAATAAATTAGTACGCGACCGGAGAATTCTCGATGTGGATAAAGAAGAAGCACGATTCGACATAGCACTCACCCTATTTTCGGTGAAATGCTGAGCTGAAAAGCGTCGTCAATTTCGTGGTTTCAAGTCGGATGTCATAAGGGTAAGTTGATTCGTATTCCAGTCAACTAGGCCTATAAATAGATTAAACAGAATTGTTGGTCACAATAAATGTTATTAATTTAGCGTGCCTATATTGTGATGATCGATTTAGGTAAATCGGTAAATCAAGTAATTAAGATACACAGTTTAAAGAGTTAATAAAAAGCTAGGAATAAAAATAGATGTTCTAGTGTTATTATGTCAATTTGGTTAATGGATGTAGTCAATGCCTTGCTGTGATATTCATGGTGCTTAATGCTTGGTTTTAAGTGTTTCATCCTTTTTAGTGTAGATTATTTATATTATACTCGTTCTACTTGTGCTCATACATGTGCATCTTGCATCTCATGTGGTACGATAAATAATCGTGTGATGCGGAAGAAGAGCCAAGTCGACCCCAAGCTCGGGCTAATCCGTAGGATGAAGCTGATGGACCAACCTAAAGATGGTCAAATCAAGCAAGTGCTCGGTCGAGGGATACTCGTCAAGCGGACATCGCCTAACAAACACTAACCTAGTGTTAGTCAGGCAAGCCCCGGTGCATTTGCCACCTCCTTGATGTTTTAAAATCTTTATCACCTTGTTTGATGCATTAGGTGATAGGAGTTGTGTGCTAAACAATTGATGCATTTCCTTCCTTGAAAAATTGAATACCCTTCCTTGACACACTTTTATAAAAGGATTTTTGATGCTTAGCCTTGCTTTAGCAAATAAAAATGTTTTGTTTTAAAACAAAAGTGATGCTTCAGTGGGTGGGAATGTTTTGAAAAGAAAAACTTATGATGGTGGATCCGTCAAAGGCCTTGATGGGTTCAACATCGGAAAAGATGTACCTCTGCCAGGTACCAAACTTTGGTTTGAAAATAATAAAGTTGTGACCTGGCGGGTGACTTGCACGAGAAGAGAGTCTCGGTGTAGTGTCTCCGTCTGAGTCGATTAAGGACCTCTCGATGTAGGCTTGATGATTGAGGACCTTTTAACTGGTCACATGCCTCATCATGGGTAAGCTTTGCCTCGGGCAGACTAATACCAGAATAAGATAACACGCAATGGGAGTGGATAGATGGCGAGAGTAGCATGTACCCTCCGTGGCAAGAGGCTGGACGGTGGTGTATTTGTGCTCTCGGTTGGCGTGAACCTGATCTGGTCTTAAGAACCCCTGTGGCGAGTTGACATATGCAAGGGTTAAGTGCTACATATGTCGTGTGATTGGAGATCCCTAGCTGGGTATTAATCGATTCGGTCGCTGTTACTTCTCGGACATGAAGACTTGGTCACTGACCAACACGTAGCAATTTAGTGAACTGATGGGATAATAAAAGACGACTAGTATTGGCCAAGTGCTTGAACTAGGGTAGAAAGAAATCTAGATGCAGGTAACTTTACTTAACCTGACAAGTAAAAATGGATTTTTAAGGATCCACTCATAGTAAGCTTTTCTGCAAAACAGTCTTTGATTCTTGATAAGCCATACCTTGAATCCCTCTAGCCAGCATACCCTTGAGAGTCTTTTCTTTAGTCGGGTAAGTCTTGCGGAGTAATTCTGTACTCAGGGTTTTATTCCCTATTGTTTTTCAGGTTATAGTTTTGTGCTGCTGATGATGGTGTTAAGTGCTGGTGGGCTTGGCCTTCTTATAAGTCTAAGTAACCCTTCTATACTTCTTATTGAGGATGGTCATTTGAGCTAGCATATATTTCAAACTTATACATTTGTAATCACTCCGATAAAATAATGTAAAATTTTTGTAACTTGTAAAATTTGGTAATAAGATTTCCGCTGCAAAAATATTGGTGTGTGTGATTTGTGTTACTTAATCTCGCGATCTTGGTTGTATGTGGTTTATCCGATGTCCTTGGGGCAATCGGACGGATCCTGTTAAGTTATCTGGTGCACCTGCATAGCAGTCTGAGGTCTTTGAGACAAGGATAGGTGTATGTGGGCGCGATAACTTGGGAGGTTCTGCCACACCGCCCACTCGCGAAGGCCCCTCGGTCTCCCTTAAACCACTGTCTCGCACTGACTGCTACGGTTCCCCTAGGGATGCTTATGCGTGTGGTGGAGCGCATTGGGACCTCTCCCTCACTGATGCGTCGCCTACATCCCCGCTTAGGATCCCCTCCCCTCCCCTGCATCCCTCATCCCTTCTCCCTCACAGAAGGTGAGCCCTAGATCTCCGCTGTCGTCTTCTCGCCTAAAAAAAGAGGGGCATCTCCATCGCCACCAACAACTAGCAGGCGACGGACGCTGCTCGCAGCAGGTAACAGCGTGCATCAGGGTAATATATTGCAAATAGTTTAGGGTTTCAGTTTCATTCACGAGTTTAGTACATGATTAATGTATTTTCTCGTTGGATTCTGATCTCCTAGCCTGATGATTAGCGTTGTTTGCACAAAGAACGGAGATATGTCGTCAAAGACCACCTGACTATTTCTCATGGCAGGCTTGCTTTCTTGCTTTGGCTTGGTTCGTTGACAAGTTACCACTTCCTCAGTTCCTCTGTTCTGTCAGGTATGGTGTAGTTTTCCTCTATGAGAAGAAACCCGCAACCACACATACACGCACATGCATGCCACTCATTGTTTGGTTCATTTAGTTATCATTTACTTTTGCCATGACATGCACAATAAGCCACATCAGGCTTCAGTCTGTTCTGTGATCAGCGGAACATTATGGGCTCTAAAGCAGGAGGACTTTTGAGGTATTTTGATGCCAAATTTTTTAGACATACCATCATTGAAGTTGCTCTAATCTGTACAACATTTATAAGAATACAAAGCTTCAACTAAGTCAATTTGTTGAGTCGCTTGTTACATATTTTTTTATATGTGAAAAAATAATAGATAAGTACTTGGAGTTGGGAAACAATTGTTTGATATACCATTTTCATATGCACTTGTTTTTTGGTTACCAACCTGCTAGCTAATAACAAGTTTTCACTCATCTCTACCAATTTTTGGAATGGCGACGTCTCTTCGCTATATGTCAATCAAAGAGGTAGTATGAGACACATATTGGCAACTGACCAAATGACTTCAGATATTTAGGGTCTCATCGATGTTCAAACAGAGAATGCACAAAGTAGTCAGAAATGGTAATTATGTTGTCATTGCTACTGCTGGTAGTGATGTTATTTGTTCTACTATCACGAAGGAGAAATTTGATCCAATTGGTGGGCCTTTGCCTAAACTTTCACAAGCTGATTCCAAGCAATGCGTCTGAAATCTTTTTCTTGTGCCGGTAACCACCAGATGCTTGTCAATTGTCAAACTTATTTTGTTGTCTTATTTTTAGGATTAAATGATCTCTGGTAACTGAGGAGAATGTTGCAGATGTAGATTTTCCTTTTAGGAAGGTGAAGCCCTCTGATGTGGTAGGGGGTTAGTACGCCTTTCCTCTCCTCTAGCATGCTTAAGGAGGTATTGTTGGGATTCTTTATACTGATACTCAGTTGTATATATGTTTCTCAGGAATGGAAAATGTGCATATATGCTGCTGATTGCTGTGAGATTGGCCTCGTCCAAGTTAGGTGATCTGGTATGTTAAAGGATTCTGCCTGGTTATATTGATTTTTATTATTAGATAAGTAATTTCCCTCATAGACACACCTGTGTTTTACTTAAGCATGTTTTGATTTTGTTTCCTGTTTTAGCCATGAACTAGACAAGATTAGAAGTTTAAAGAGGCCTTACATAAAGAGAGTACAAGATCGACATAAGGAAGTACAAGTATTTGAGGAAAGTGACCTTATGAGAAGCTTGAGAAAATCAACTTGTGTGTGAGAAGTTCTGTCTACTTGTGCTAATTAGTCATATGATATTTTTAGCCATGAACTAGACAAGATCAAAAGTTTAAAGAGGTTTTACATCGAGTACAATATTGCCATAAGGAAGTACAAGTCTTTGAGGAAAGTGGCCTTATGAAAAGTTTGAGCAAATCAACTTATGTGCGAGAAGTTTTGTCTACTTGTGCTGATCAGTCATACCTTAGAATATTGCTAAATTGTTGCCTTTGTTGCTCACTGGCTTCAATACTTCATACACCATCAAATGAGTCATGTGCAAAATTCTTCGAATCATCAGTTCTTGCTCTAGAAGAACTTCATTAGGTGATTACTCTTTTGTTTTCCTTTATTGAATAATTAGCACATGTGCGTTCAAAAGAATTGCCACATGAATGAAATTATATATTCTCGAATTATTATATTGAGTTTTTTTATCACAACACCACCCTAGCGAAGCTAGAGGCAGGGGTGAATCGGCGACGACGACTGACATGAGGGAGCCCATCCAATTGTTCACCGCCCAGGTTGATCGCCATGCTTGAGTTCTTGAAATGTTCTGCCTTAGGTGTGAATTACCATAATTGAAGTCTAGTTATTATTCTTGGTGCCTTTGTGATTTTTCTGACCATGAAATGGACCAGAGTTCCAATCTCTGTTGGTTTAGATGAAGTGGCATTTTTTTGTTGTGTGTGTATCTGATAAAATATACCTTGCCTTGGTCTGGGAGAAACAAAAAACGGTACAAATTCAGCATGTTTTGGGTAGGGGTTTCAGGCATTGGAATGGTCGAGTTTCTTCAAAATCTCAATGTTTTTTGAAGCTTTTTATAGAAACTTTGCTTTGACAGTGTGATGACTAGGTTTGGCACTACGATTGATTGGAGATTTTCGTGGGTTTCAGTTCAAGGACATGGCACTGAACACATTAGGTGTGTAACGACTCGGCAAGCCCTACGCCAGTTTGTGCTCCTCGGAGCAACCGTACTACCACAACCTGTACACTGAGTCTGGGATCGATTGCTTCCACTACGTGTACCATAGCGCCGGTAGCTTTGCAACATCGAGGCTGGTGCTACACACGAGTGGCGCGATGTCCAACAGTGACATCATGCTTTCAGTCAGAGCGCGCACCAACTTCGTCCCCGGTGATAACAAAGGAGACGTTAAAGAAGAAGCAATGGTTGGTAGCAGCGAGCAGGATGTGGCGAAGGAGTGGTTGGCCCATGTGTAGCCTAGGGTCCTCATCACCTTCCTCTCGCTGCTGCGGTACGACAATGGTCTAAAGTGCATCTGATTCACGTGACTACTTGCTGTCATTTGTGCCAAACATTTTGTTCATAGGTAAAATGACTTGGTTGATGTTTGCAACATATATCTGTGCTTAGGATTCTCTAAATTTTGGTCCAGTTTCTTAGTTTACATTTGAAAATTGTATTGAATTTGTCCCCAAACAAGCATTTCAGTGTTGGTATATTGGACAAGGTGATGATAATGCTTGAAGAACAATCTCCAGATGTTGTTGATACTCACGAAGCAATATATGATGCAAATAAAGAGACAAGACAATCCAAACAATTATAAGATATTATTGGTGATATCTTTCAGCAGGTTACCACCCTCCCTGAATTGTATTTCATCTTATATTAGATACCAGATTGCAGATAATATCTTGCGTGAGTTTGCAGATTGTGTGAAGTGGAGGCAGCAATGCAGACGTATGGGGTTTGTATGCAAGATGGCATAAGACCAAGGGTAACCTCATGATTCAAGTTGGATCCCTTCAGGTGCATATATCGTTCTCATGATGAATGCTACATTAATTTTTACCAATGAATAAACAAAATGTGTTGGATTCTTTGAATGAGTGTAATTGATTTTCATTTTTAGCTGTCAAAATTCCATTTTATTGTTAAAAAATAAAATCTATGCAAAAGGAGCTTTATAAGGTTCGGCTCAAACCTGTTTATAGTTTAGTTCTGACTTCTCATCCAGTATAAAATGTAAAACTATGTTCTCTTGCTTGTCAAACGTTTGTTCTATTTTAGCGACAGCATCCTCCCGGTGATGGGTTCCTACGCAGGACCGTCGAGGAAAGAGAGGATGGGCGTAAGAATTCTCATGCCCTCATCTCCGATGATCTGCTGGTTCATGTTACTCTGGTGCTAATTTGGTGTTGTATCGTATTGGACGCAGGGCAATTGTTCTGCGCTCCGATGAGAATATTTTAGTTGGAGAAGTATCAGCTTCTCATGACAACCTTTCTAAGCTCTGGCTGTTTTAAGTATTTTAAAATCAGAGTTCCCTTCTTATAAATAGAGTTATATATGACCCACATAATTAGCAAACTTTTCTATGTGCTATCAAGGAAAAAGTAGGGATGTGATTTATATACACCCACATAAGCTCTTGATCTATTAACTTAAGTTTAGTTATAGAGAAATATTGACAAATGAATATGCTGTGAGATGTCTTCAACCTTTGGCATTGTGAATAGTGTGTCCTGGTTCAGTCATTATATTATTGTGAATAATGTGTCCTGGTTCAGTCATTATATCACAACATACCATTTTGGCTGCCTACATCTACAGTAATTTTTGAATTTGCCAAAACAGTAAAATCAATATTCACGAGTAAAATAATTGTGTTCTTGTTCTCACTTCTCATGTCTTTTGGAAGAATGACTCCCTGTATTTGATATGTATTAACACTATTATCCAACTATTTTGTAGGTCGTCCGTCAAATTTGTATGTTGAAAACCCATGTGGATATATTATCTTATTTTACCCCAGTTTTCGGTTCTAAGCTTCACTCGGTATGTGCTCTCCTGATACTATATGGTTTATTTGTTCATGTTGCTTTTTTACTTCTACAATGGTATGCTACATGATATCTTTGATCCATATCTTAAGTTGCATTCTAATCCCCCTTCTTTTTAATTAAAAAAATCAGATGTAGCTTCTTTTATATTTAGCATTATCATCGTTGTAGTGTTTGGCTGCATATATTTAGCATATGCCTTGAGTGCTCGACTTTTATTTCCTTCTAAGCTACCACTTGTGAATTTGCACTTCAATGTCTTGTATGCCAAATTCAACATCTACAGTACCATCTCAAACGAATATATGAAGTGTCAACTACATTAAATCTTATTATGGAAATTGGTATCTGCTCCTTATTTTCTCAAGTAGTCCACGACCTCTATTTATGAATTCTCCAAAAGAAAAACACAATATTTTTTAGCTTAGTTTTGTAACATTGGACCCCTAAAATAAATAAGAAAACCTTGACTAGATCTGTGAAGTCTGATACCGCATTATGCCCGTTAAGTCACCAGTTAGTTAAGAACGTAAGTTTTGGCTGCGGCGACTTTCAGACGTCCTTGATCTTTGATGTACTCACTGGGTTCTGAGTTATTCTAACTTTATTTGAGAGTCAAAATATTTTAAGTATCATAAAATTTGTTTTATAAAGTAATAACATTTGAGATGATAATAGAATTACAGTTATCCATGACACGCTTATTTTGCTTTTCCTAAGAAACTAAACGTAAATTATCTAAACAATTCTTTAGTATGTCAAAAAAATTTGAAGGATTGTTTTATGTTTCTGCGGCAGAGATCTGACAGCAGTATGGCCGGGCTAGCAAAGGCTATCGTGGAAAAAAAGCAAGTTTCCAGATATTATAGGTTTGTAATGCTTTGTGTCATCTTGGAGTCACATATTTGTTGCTTATATGTGCAAAGAAGATTTCCTAGATTCTAACTCGTGAGGTATTCTAGCAGTAAGCAATGTTGGTTCTAAGTTATTCCAACTTTATTTGAGTCAAAATATTTTAAGTTTTATAAATTTGTTCGATTCTTTGTTAACCCACATTTTTATAGAAAGAAGGCTTGTCAATGGTTCAAGTGCAGTCATTCATAGCTTTCCCTTGTTCCATATAGTTTGTAGCATCAGAAGTAAGAAAGGTTCAGGTTCAGTCATTCACCTCTCCCATTGTATCATTCAGTTTGTAGCATCAGAAGTAAGAAAGGTTTAGATTTATTCATTCATGTCAGTCCTTCCCTTGTTCCATTCAATTTGTAGCCAGTTTGTAGCATTCAGTTTGTCAATAGCAATTGACACAGCCAGAATAACTCCCTTCCATTCTTTTTAAGAATACATAACATGGCTCATAAATTAAGACTGGAACTATTTGGATGAACAATAGTTGAGTATGAATGCATGAGCATATAACCAGAGGACACCGAAGGTTACAATTATACACTTACATTATGTTAAATCACAATTAGAACAAATTAACCTATGCATAAGACTGAACAAACAGTAATCATTCCCAGAGTTGTCCTCACTTTGGTATTCCGAACCTGGTATACATGAGCAACAAAAGATGACCTCTTTCTTGCAGGCGCATCTTATCCAAAGAGGACCTCTTCCTTGCTCTAGAGGTTAACATTTCAAATACATACTAAAGATTTGTATAAGTTTATAATTTATTGTGATAGTCTTAGCATTTAAATGATGCAATTGACATGACATTATTAAAATCATATATGGAAGTCTGTATAGTACTCACGATTGTAATGCAGTGGTGAAATATCTAGATTAAAATAATAAAATTTATGTATGGTTGCGATCACAAATAGATTACAAAACTTTTTCTCATAACAATATATCACACATTTGTACAAAAGTCATCATAGTATTATATGTTTCCGTTGCAATGCACGGGCACTTACCTACAGTAATACATTTTACCAATCTTTTACAATTTTGAATGATGAGCTCCCTAATTTTCTAAATGTTGACTGATAAATAGTAATATATTAGGTATGTATGGTATTGATTTGGGGACAATAGTGGGACTGGAGCTTGACGTCGACATCGTGGCGGCGAACGCAATGACAAAGAAGGTGAACACTGCATCTGTCTCGTTTTGTAGGACATTGAGTTGTCCAAAGAAATAAATGATTCATTCAGGCAATCATCTCGAGCTAGGACAAGGCTTCCCTCCAGCATTGAAATAAGTGGCCATGTGCTTACAATAGGGTAAATATTTTTTGCCACATTGCTTTGATACTAGCTCTTGTTACAACATGTTCAGAGTTTTGGAGACTTGATCTCATTCATGTGCTCTAGAGTCCTAGCATGACAAGCTGGCTTTTTGATGTTGTTGGTCATGTTTGTGTAGTTCTGATAAAATATATTTGCTTTACAGCTATTGGCCTACATATCCACCAATGGACGTGTATCGGGTTAGTGTATGTCCTTGGTGGTAATAGTAAATATTTTACTATCAGTCCGAGTATTTAAATCAATGGCTTTAACATTTGTTCATGCCATGCAACTTAGCTTAAAAATGGTTCGGCGTTTCTAGCTCTTTATACTCAGTGTTCAAATCTCATGCCATGCAGAGTGACTTCTACTTTCTTCTTATCACATCAAATTAATTAATGCATTATGGAGCTACTGAATGGTACCAACAGGAATCTTTCACCATGTTAGGTATAGGCATCTTTCACCATGTTAGGTACAGAGGAAACAATTAGTGCTTCCCATTGCCCTAGAATGCTAGCACTGTAGTTTTTTATGCTTTGAAAAAACCAGCCATCACACTACTAAATACTAATAATCATAGCTGCTTACCAGTAAATTTAGAAGTTTATAATCTGAGGCGTAGTGATAAGTTTGTTAGACAGAATGACCATCGCTTTTGTTTTTATGTATTAATGCTCAAATGCATTATAAAAGCAGAGTAATGTACTCTTGGTTTTCTAGATATGACATGTTGTTTGACTAATAGATGTCTTGCTTCCTGTTCTGTTATTTTCTTTTGTTATAGCCTATAATAATAGTTGGAAAACTTTAACAATTTTACGGTTCCAGTTAATTTGCATGTTGGTTACTTCATTGACCAAACAAACCTTTTCCTTGCAGGAAGATAGTCCTGACTTATTTACTAATGAAGAAAAAAATCAATGAAGTAGAATTAATTGATATAGGATTGCTGCTGACTCGTCTTCTAAGCATGGTGAAGTTGACATATCACATTAGCAATGAACTATCAGGGTAGTGATCGTGATTTTGTACACTACTTTGGTGTATCATCGCCTAATAAAGTATCCACAAACTCATGAGCCTTTTTTCTAGTTCCAGCTGCAGACCCCAAAGCAGAACCTGTAGTTCTAGCAAATAAGTCTAAATGGTCACCAGAGCAGGGGCAACACAGGATCTGACGCCCATTCTATGTTGCTGAAGTCGAAGCACCTGTGCTCACAATCGAAAAGCATGGAACAAGAAGGTATAGTTTCTTATCCCCCCATTCGACCTAACAGAATTCCTTGGCTTCTGTATTCTGACTAAAGCAAAAATATATGTCTTTGCATGTACTCGTCAAAGCTGATAATTAGTTTCCTTGTTGTCTTATTGATTGATCCTCTTGATTTCCTTCTTTTGATGAACCTTTTTAATTATTGTGGAATGAGTTTTTTGCATGGGATTATATACTTATTCTTTATTCAAAATCTTAAGTGGGGTTAGATTACTTGGCCAATTTAACCAATAGTTTGGCACTTGTGGGTTTTAGTACTAGAATAGTTCACCAAAACAAAGGAGACACATTCTTGCACGTTAACTAACCCGATCCGATACACAGAGCGAGCATCTCGCTGCAAAAGCGACTTGGCGAGCCGGTGCTTTAGGAGCTGCTCAACTGCGTCCTGACGACCTAGGTCTATTGGTCCCAGCAGCAAGCAGGCTCGCCTAAGAAAAACCCTCTTTGCTGAGGCTCACTTGCTCACCTAATAACTTGACGATGATCCTGGCTGATGGCCTTCTCTAAGGTGTTGCAGCCTTTGTACAAAGTTAGTAAGTCAGCCAATCTCCTCATAGGAGGTTTAAGAAAGATATATTCTAAAAAAAGAAAGATATATAAGGTACATGAGGCATTGATCGATTTGTTGTAATATCTACTCATCACCTGATATTCTTTAAGCCAGATTTATTATTAAATAAATAGCTAAGGAGATACTTGGTTACTGGCTGTAATGTTTAGCAGAGCTACACACCTGAGAGAAGTGGTGTCTTGCGTTCGTTGAATTTTGAACTAAAATGAATACTTGTCCTTAAAAAAACTATTTGCTGAACTTATCCAATCTATTTCATGAGTTAAATTGTGAGTTTTTGTTTCTGTCCGTGATACGCGTGTCCTAATGTTAAGAATAGCATAAAATGGAATATCTCTTTCTTTTTGTTTACATCACCATATTCTGCAGATGTGTGATTGCTAATGTTTCATAAGCTAAACATTGTGTTTGACATCATAGTGAATGATTGGCTATACTCCATCCTTGCAGGCTAGAATTAACTGAGAGGAGAAAATTTGAATGTGCATGAGATATCTTATTGATTACAACTACTAAAGGAGAAGTTGACTTTTTTTAACATAGTACTAATACACTTATTGATATGATTTATTTGTATCTATTGAAATTTTATGTTTTTCAGCAATGTAGGCTACTGGCAGTTTTGGTGACTGCAACAACCAGCAATGGTCTAATGCCATCAAGGGGGTGTCAAGAAAGGCGTTCATGGTATTTAGTCCTTATTGTTTATGTGGTCGTTGATTGCTGTGCATAACACTGATCGCTTCTATGCCGCTGCAAGCAAACATCAACGGTGTGTGAGGAGGTTCTGTCATGCCTACCAAATTTGTAAGAAGGCTCTTCTGATATTCCTAGATCCCTGGCACACTATTGTTTATTTTAAAAATTTTATTAGCACACTAAGGTCTAACACAACAACAACCTCTGTCAACTATTAACAAATTCATGGTGGGATGACGATGGTGTGAACTACAAAGAAGCCTGTGGCCCAACTTCTAGATCCAGTGGTGCCAAACCTCAATCAACATTGTTCAGGATGTTGTTAGCCATATTCAGCAATAGCAGCAACCCATGACTAATTTGGCTGCCCCAAAAACATCAGGTGGCACGAGTAGGGAAGATACAAACAACGTACATGGTCTGGTTAGCTGTGAGCATTCCAAAGTCATCATATATGTGAGACACCATGGATTGGATTTGCAAGTGAACAAAAAAACTCTAGAATTTGATGGTTCTTGCATCTCAATCATTTTATCTAATGGAAAATTGATTTGTTTTAGAAATATTGATGCTTGCCTGCATTATCTCTATGATGACTTTGCATGATCAAAATTTTGTTGTGTGTCCTACATTCCGTAGCTTGTTGGTGATTCATGTACAAGAGACATCCAGTTTCCACCATTTTCATGGGCATCGTGCGTCAACCAGCTCCTCACATTTAAATGGTAAAAAAACAAATTATGCACAAATGAAGGATTCAAACATTATTATTGGTTCCAAATCCATATTCGCACCCACCTAGACAACAAGATGAGTATAAATGGAAACCGTGGCAACGCAAGGGCATTTAACTAGTTTTAGAAATAATTTAGTAACCCCAAAGATTGTGAAACTTTTTGGGTAGGCTTAATATGATGATTAGAGCTCCTGAGCGAAGTTTGAAATGATTTGGTAACCCAATAACTAGCCTCCTTGGGTTAACTATTTAATACTAATCCTAAAGAAATACCAAATTAGGAAAACCCTAGTGATTAGTTTGTACCGTGAAGGAAAGTTGTATTCAAGATGCAACTTAGTATGTTTCTATTGTGTAACTGCATATTCATGACATAGCATAAGCATTCATGTACATGTATTATCATGTATAGAACACGAGGAAGAAACCATGGTAGAAGAAGATGTTGTCTCCCAGACTGAAAATCCTCTACCGGAGAACCACTTTTACTTCGACATTTGTGGTGTGGAACCTGAACCTCCTGCAACACAAGGCAAGCCCCGGTGCATTACCCCTTTTCCTTGTTGTTTTAAAATCTTTATCACCTTATATGATGCATTAGGTGATAGGAGTTGTGTGCTAAACAATTGATGCATTCCCTTCCATGGAAAACTGATTACTATTCCTTGTTACTTGATTTATTTAAAGTTTTCTGATGCTTAGCCTTGGTTTAGAAAACAAAATGTTTTGTTTTAAAACAAAAGGTGATGCTTCACACTAGATGGGGATTTTTACAAAGGAAAGACTTATGATGGTGAATCCAACATGGTCGTGATGGGTTCAACATCTGAAAAGAGTACCTCTACCATGTACCAAACTTTGGGTTGTAAACGATAAAGACGAGGCTGGACGGGTGACTTGCATGAGAAGAGAGTCTCGGTGTAGTGTCTCCGTCTGAGTCGCTTAAGGACCGAGCCGATGTAGGCTTCATGATCGAGGACCTTTTAACTGGCCACATGCCTCATCATGGGTAAGCTTTGCCTCGATCGGACCAATACTAGAAAGGCCACCACACAATGGGAGTGGAGAGATGGCGAGAGCAGCGTGTACCCTCCATGGCAAGAGGCTGGACGGTGGAGTATCTGTGCTCTCGGTTGACATGAACCCATTATAGTCTTGAGAAACCCGGTGGCGAGTTGACATATGCAAGGGTTAAGTGCTACATATGTCGTGTGGTTGGATATCCTCAGCTGGGTATTAATCTGTGACGGAACCTCCCAAGTCATTAGGCCCACCTACAGTTGTCCTTGTCCATCGGACCTCGGACAACCCTGCAGGTGCACCTGATCACTTGACAAGTTCGGTATCTAAATTCTTTACCTTGCCCAAGAGCGTTTCACCGGTCATACAGATATTACAACACATCGGAGGAACGAGTATGCGGAAGCAGTTACATAAACTTACTTTATATTAAAGTATGGAAAGAGTATTATTATTACAGACTAGTAAAATATAAGAGTGCTGGAGTAATATTATTACAACCCTGGGAGGCAAAAACGCCTCCCGATTAACAGTAAAAAGTTTTTAAAGGAGGATACTTCCTCCCGAGGCTTCAGTCTTGGTTTTCTTCCTTAGGCACCACCTTGGAAAAAAAGGAACAAAAATTTGCTGCTTCCTCACCTACAACAACATGGGTTCGAAAACCCTGAGTTCGGAGTGTACTTTCACAAGTCTTACCTGTCAAAATAAAAGACTCTCAAGGATATGCTGTCTTTTGGGAATCAAGGTATGGCTTAGCAAGAATCAAAGACTCTGTTTGCAGAAATGCTTACTAATAGTGGATCCTTAAAAATCCAGTTTTACTTGTCATGTTAAGTAAAGTTACCTACATCTAGAGTTCTTTCTACCCTAGTTCAAGCACTTGGCCTATACTAGCCATTTTCTTATCAACCCTTCTTGTTCACTGGAATGCTACATGTATGGCAGTGACCAAGTCTTCATGTCCAAGAACTAATGGCGATCCGAATCGATTAATACCCAGGTGGGGATCTTTAATCACACGACATATGTAGCACTTAACCCTTGCATATGTCAACTCGTCACCGAGGTTCTAAAGACCAGATCAGGTTCACGCCAACCGAGAGCATAGATACTTCACCGTCCAGCCTCTTGCCACGGAGGGTACACTCTACTCTCGCCATCTCTCCACTCTTGTGTGTTATCTTATTCTGGTATTAGTTTGCCCAAGGCAAAGCTTACCCATGATGAGGCATGTGACCAGTTAAAAGGTCCTCGATGAACAAGCCTACATCGAGACGGTCCTTAATCGACTGAGACGGAGACACTACACCGAGACTCTCTTCTCGTGCAAGTCACCCGCCTGGTCTCAGCTTTATCATTTCAAACCCAAAGTTTGGTACCTGGTAGAGGTACATCTTTTCTGATGTTGAACCCATCACAACCATGATGGATCCACCATCAAGTTTTTATTTTGAAAACATCCCATCCCACTTGAAGCATCATCTTTTGTCAAAACAAATCATTTTGTTTTTCTAGAGCAAGACTAAGCATAAGAAAAACCTTTTTATAAAACAGGGGATCAAGGATAGGTACTCAAATTCTCAAGGAAGGAAATGCATCAATTTGTTTAGCACACAACTCCTATCACCTAATGCATCAAGCAAGTGAGAAAGATTTTAAAATAGCAAGGTGGTGGCAAATGCACCGAGGCTTGCCTTGTGTTATAGGGGATGTCAAATTAAAAGCAGTTCCTGGCCGGTGGTTCTTCAGGTGGTGGTGGTGTAGCTCTTGCTTCTTCAACTTCTACTTCTTCGTTTTCCATATACCACATATATAACCATGAATACTCATGTAATGCTTATGAAAATGCAAAGATAATAAAAATATATTATCCTAGGTCTTGAATACAATTTTCCTCCATGGGACTTCAAGAAACTAGGGTTTCTGGAGTCAGAAGTGTAATTCATAGGGCAGGCATCACTAGGAGACTAGGGTTTTGGGGGCTTAGGCATCAAACAATGTCCAAATCATGTCAAACTTTACCCAAGGCTTCTAGATGATATTTAAAGCTTATCTAAAAAGTTTAGTGATTTTTGGAGATATTAAACAATTTCTAATATTTCAGGAATTTAGACTTTTGCTATTTTAAATACTCCATAATTCCCTATTTGCACTAAAAATCATGATACTATTTTTATTAAATACTATAGAAAATTAGGATCCTAGCAAAATTGGTCTTGTATTTTTAGCATTTTTTTTCATTTTCCTAGAAACTCCATAATCCTGGCAAAAAAAGAAAAAAGAAAAAGAACCAACAGTAATGGGCTGACTTTTGGCCCGAGTCGGCCTAGCCTAGGCAGAACGCGCCCGCGCGCGCGCTGGTGTGCCGACTTTGCAATGAAGACCCCGACCTTTTAAACAACTCGAAAGAGTCCGTGGCACTATTTTTTCAGTCACTGACGTTTGCAAATAAACCCTCACGCTTTTATTTCTTCACAACCCGAGGTCCATGACGTCGCTTGGCAAAGAACCGAGCTTCGGTGAACTTGTACCGACCAAGATAAGCAATGGTCGGTGCCCTAACTTGGCTGAACCCTAATTCAACACCTAACGCTCGTTTCCCCTCGATCAATTTCATAGTTCAAGCTCTAAATCTCTTTGTCCATGGAGGTAGTGCAAACAGTGGTTGAGCACGGGTGTTCCCGGTGATCTAGGGCAGTCTAGCTTAATTGAATGGGTTGAGGAGCATCAGTGGCGTGTAAGAGTGCTGAAACAAGAGAGCAGAGGACAAGATTGGACCTGGATCGAGCTAGCCACGGCGAGGACCTTTTCACTATGGCAGAAACCCGATTTGGGGGTGATGAGCAATTCGTGGTCTCTAGTGAACAATTGGAGGCACGAGCGGGCGGATTGGATGCTTGAATACCTAACGAAGCCGAGGGTGTGCTCAATTTATAGGATCCTTGAGTGGTGGCTCGTGAATTTGAAGGAGATGCGTGGCGGCCGGAGAGGAGGAAGAGTACTAGCACAAGCGATTGGTGGCATTTACCGTGGCGGGCTCACCGGTGATGACCGGATGTGCTAGAGCGAGTCACTACGATGAAGTACAGCCTCTAGGCACGTGTCATCCGAGCGGCAGGCAGCTAACTCCGGTGAACTTGTCTGAATTCGGCCGTGAGCCAAGTGGTCACGGCGGTGGGGCGAAACAGTGCCTTAAGCTCAATAGCGGTGAAGATCTTTCCATCCTGAGGCGTTATCCGGGCACTAGTGAGCACGAATCACCTCGGCGGCGTGAATCCACGCGTGGGGGTCGCCGGCGGCAAGTTCACTGAACCAGCAGATCTTTGCGGTTACTGTACCATCAAGAACTTCTTCAGTCAGCCTGACAGAGCGAATGGTAGGGAGATTTGCTCCAAATTTTATGCAGTGACTCGATCATCTCAGTATATCAAAGTTGTAGCCTAACAAACTAGCTTCAACTTTGTTACAATGTTCACCATAAAATAGTCATATGATCTCACTCAAAATTGAGCTCTAAGTTCATCCAACTTCAGTGTTACTAAAAATTTAGACCTAAGGCTGACTGACTGCACAACTTTGACCTTCTTTTTCTCCAAACTTTGTATATAATCAAAGCTTTGTTACTTAAGCAAAGTTGTTCTCCTATTATAGCTCTATACTTTTTATGTGTTGACCCTAGGCAAATTCCTACTATTTTTAGAACTACAGAGCTCCAAAGTCAGCCTTGTGCACTGAATTTCAGACTTAGCCATATGAGAGCAATTGAGTGGCTTTTTGCAAATAAGCCCATTTCACATCTTTTGACTTCGAAATCCTCATAAGTGTGAACCATATTCTTTAGGGTAACCTAATTGCTTGGTTTTTGCACTTAGGTCCAAAAGTGTGCAAAATTTACATATAACCCCCTAGGGTTTCTATTTGGGGTTTTTAGTGGCCTTTTTATGGTTTCTGGCACTTCTAGGGTTTGAATGCCACTCAAGTCCATTAATGGGGATATCTTATGATTATTTCTCATGTGTTTTGAAGTTTTCTCTCACTTGGGCTTTATTGACACTTCTAAGCCCAGTTTGGGGTTAAGTACTCTACTCTAGGGTTTTACCCATGACCAGTCTTATCAATACAACTTGTTTGAAATTTTTGCCTATTGAATGCATTCTAAGTGTAACAATCACATGATATGCTAATGCTCATGATGTTATGCTCGAGTTTTAGTGACAGTAACACCAGGGGTGTTACATAATCGATTCGGATCGCCGTTACTTCTTGGACATGAAGACTTGGTCACTACCCTACACGTAACATCAAGTGAACTGAAGGGGGATAAAAGAAGGCTAGTATAGGCCAAGTGCTCGATCTAGAATAGAAAGAAATCTTGATGCAGGTAACTACTTAACCAGATAATTATAAATGAATTTTTAAGGATCCACTCATAGTAAGCTTTTCTGCAAAAATAGTCTTTGAATCTTGTTGAACCTTACCTTGATCCCCATAGGCCAACATACTCTTGAGAGTATTTTCCTTTGACGGGTAAGACTTGCAAAAGTACACTCCGCACTCAGGGTTTTCAAACCCATGTTGTAGGTGATGAAACAGCTGAGTTATGTTGTTTCTGTTCCAAGGTGGTTCCCAAGCAGGAGGATGAAAACTAAAATTTATTTGGGGAGGGTGTTTTGCCTCCCGGTGATGTAATAATAAGTTTACGCACTCAAGTACCCAGATATATAATAACTACTCTGTTGGGGGCCTTCGTCCTCCGAAGGTCCTCAAAAACATGATTTGACAATGTTTTCCAAGTGGATTATATGAACAGGTACCTTCGGACTCAGAATTATGAACATGAAGTACAGTCAGGACGAAGCCTGAACCAGACGAAGGGGGATTGAAATGGAGGACGGGCTGATTACCAAGCTCTACGAAGGATGATGCATAGCCGAAGCTGTGCGCAGGAAAGCTTCGTCGCGATAGCAGAAAGGGGAACCGACTTAAAGATGAAAAGACTACTTAGGCCTTGACAGATTTCCATAAGTCATTAGCAAATGTAATGGACATGAATGTAATTTTGTATGGGCTGTGTCTCACGCCTATAAATAGATGAACAGTACTCCCGTACTGTTCACGCGAACTTGGCATTCGCTTTTGCGTCATTCGTGTACTTTCGCCTTCCTGCAGTCCGAAGGTACATTTGTAATTTGAAGTCATTTCTATTTATACATAGTAATAAAATAGAAATGACATTGTGATAAAATTTAAATGTTTACATTACTATTTATGTTATGCATAAGTCCTTCGTCGTAACTTATCGCGCTTACGAAGATATGTTGTTTATGACCCTCGTCCGGAGCACGTTATATCCCGAAGGGAAATAATGTTTCGAAGGACGAAGGACCTTATCATTTAACACTCTTTATGTTGCCTTGTTCTTAATCCAAAGCCTTCGAGAACAAGTTACCAACATTGGCGCCCACCTCCGGTGAACTCACCTCCACTTTGAGTTTTTTTGAACACCTTCGGAAGCCATAGACCCTCGCTATGGCGCCGAAGAAAGCTTCAGCGATTGGAGCTGCAGCACTACAACCGCTGGACCCCAACCAGGAGACCGTCTCTCTTCGGGAGGCCCGAAGCCAGAAGAGGAAGGCCGTCAGCCCGACGCTTCAGGAGGATGAACTAGACCAAGAGATCAGGGATATGGAGATGCTTCATCAACAGGTGCAGAGGAAGAAGGAAAAGATGGCCAGGCTAGCTGAGCTGCAGAGGCAGATAGACGAAGCTTCTGAAGAAGTTCGCCATCTTACTCACGATGAGCAGAACAGAAGGCCTCAACAAAAAGACCTTCATCAGGAGGGCTTCTTCAACGAAGATGACTGGTATGACAATTTCCATCATGGAAATTTTGTTTTCGATGATGCTTCTCCCCTGTCCGCTGAGCTGCAGGCTACACCTTGGCCTCCATCCTACAAGCCACCCCAGCTTCCCATGTTCGATGGCCATTCAGACCCGAAGCAGTTTTTGATGAGCTACGAAGCTACAGTGTCTTCGTATGGTGGCAATGCTGCAGTCATGGCAAAGTCTTTTGTTATGGCTGTCAGGAGTGTTGCTCAGACCTGGTATTCCTCCCTTCGACCAGGAACGATTACTTCATGGCAAAAGCTGAAGGATATGTTGCTAACTAGCTTTCAAGGGTTTCAGACGAAGCCGATTACTGCTCAAGCCTTGTTTCAGTGCACTCAGGATCATGAAGAATACCTTCAGGCGTATGTCAGAAGGTTCTTACGTTTGAGGGCGCAGGCACCAACGGTGCCCAATGAAATTGTCATTGAAGCCATGATCAAGGGGCTCCGACCTGGACCTTCAGCTCAATACTTCGCCAGGAAGCCTCCTCAGACTTTGGAGAAGCTGCTCCAGAAGATGAATGAGTACATTCGTGCCGACAATGATTTTCGCCAAAGAAGGGAGGAGGCTTTCAGGTTTTCTGAAATGACCAGGGGCTTCGGAGGAAGATTCTATCCGAGGCATGTCAGGTCCATCCACAACTCTACTCAAAATGATGATAAGGGGAGTCAGCAGAACAGGCCGCAGTGCTCCTCACAGGCTTCGGGGCAACAGCAAAGTTTCTTCCGGCCACCAGCTCCAAGAGGCAGAGGCGCCAGGGGCTTCGGCGGAAGATTTGGAGATCAACCAAGGAAACTGTTTTGCTTGTTCTGTGGAGAAAACAAGGGCCATACCACCAGGACGTGCCATGTTACAATCCAGAAGCAAAAGGAAATAGCCGAAGCTGCAGCGCAACAAACTCAGCCGAAGCAGGTCATGCATACTGCTTCGTATCATCCGCCTTACATCCCACAATACATAGACAACCACCCTGCAGCTTCTGTAGCTTCGGCAAGTCAACCTCAAGCTTCCTGGCAACAGCCTCTGCCTCCACCTCCACTGCAACAAGGTCAACAGCCAGAAGGGAGTCAATATGCCCCACACCAAAGGGACTTCAGAGAACAATCCGAAGCTCGCACAGTCAACAGCTCTGTGCCAGAGTCGAAGCACATTTATTGACACATATCCTACCTTTGATAGCAGTCTTTTCTATTCAGTTCTATTTTCTGTGTAACAAAGAACATTGTTAGTTTTCATGTAATAATTTCGTTGTTTCCCACGAGGAAAACCTATTTTCTCCACAGGCTTAAGTTGCTGAAGCTTAAAAAATTTGCGTTAACAAGGCGGACCTTCGAATTATTAAAAATCCGTCGAAGTAACAGAAAGTCGTTCTAAGGAACGCAGAGTAAGTTGATGTAGTCACAAAAAGCCGTTCCAAAGGGAGCGCAGTGTAAGTTTTCTGCTCAAAAGTCATTCCAAAGGGAATGCAGAGCTTACAGCGAAAAGTCAACGCTGATACCGCCTAAGTAAAAGGCGAAGAAGCTCAAAAGACGTTCCTAAGGGAATGCAGAGCTTACAGCGAAAAGTCAACGCTGATACCGCCTAAGTAAAAGGCGAAGAAGCTCCAAAGACGTTCCTAAGGGAATGCAGAGCTTACAGTAAAAGATTGTGTGTTTCACGGGGATATGTGTGTATCTTCGGAATCAAATTCATCTACATAACATAACATCATCACATCATTTTGCATAGCATAAGCATCATACATCATATTGCATATGGCAAAAGAAGGGAGTACAGTATCAACCTTCGGAAGAGTGCTCTGAGAAAGTAAAAACCTTCGGAATATAGCTTCGGAAAATGTTCTCACGAAGTTTGGATATTTTTCATCAGAGCGCTACGGGTTTTGTGACGCATAAAAGTTTTTCTATCTTCACGAAGCATGAAAAGAAGGGAAGGTGTTTTTTCGCCGAAGGCTTAAAAACGGTACGTATGTAAAGTTTCATGCATCGTAAAGAATTGAATAATGAAAAGAAACTTATATATTACATTCAAATGTACAAAATATTACATAGATCACATTTCAAATGTTCTTTCTAATGCCATCTAGTCTTCTCTTAGTACCACTTCGGCAGCCTCATTTAGAAGTTGTTCAACAACTTTATCCATGATAGCTTCGGCCATTTGTTTAATTTCGTCATCCTCTTTCGTGTGAGGGTCAGCAGACGATCCAGTAGGTTCTGAGGGAAGGGAATATGTCTACATTACTATCACAAACCGTGAACAAAGTTTGAAATAAAAATTACAGCACAACAAGAACGACTAATTAATACCTATTTGCCCTTCGGGCTCTGTACTTTTTTCGGCAACTTCTGTCACTTTCCTAGCATCATGGATGCCTTTTTCACTCCTTTGAATAATTTCTTGCGCCATTTCTCGGCCGCCGTTGTCCCAGATATCAGTAAAGAATTTACCGCCAACCATGCTTGCTTCGGTCGAGGGGTCTTTGATGTCTTCAGAGGACAGGGCAGCTTCGGACTGAGCTAAGGATTTTACATGCTCACAACCTTTCTTCTCCAAAACAGCAGCAACTCCTCTGGCGCCTGAAAAAGCGCAGATGTCACCGCGGCTGCTCAGGATTTCCTCGAAGGCTTCTGCTTCGTGACTGATCCAGTCCAGTGGACCTTCGGGATTGCCTCTCGAGAAATTCTCATCACTAGAAAAGGCGCCAACACTGGCGAAGCTGGATTTTATCTTCTTGACGCATTCTATAGATTTAACATAGCATTTCCTCTGGGATGCACGAAGCTCCTTAACACTTAACTCTAAATGATTGACCAACTGATCACTAAGCTCTCGCTTTGTTTCCTCAAGCACACGTTCCTCTTTAGCTCTAGCTAGCTATTTCTGAAGATCTTTAATTTCACGTTTTTGGGCTTCGGCCTGGACCTTTGAAGCAGCTTCGTCCTTTTTAACCTTATCTACCAGTGTAAGCAGAATTTTATCCTTTTCCAGAGCTTCGTTTCTCAGTTTAATAACTTATGATCGAAGGTTGTTGAACGCAATTTCAAAGCTCTCATCTTCGGCACTCTTTTGTGCTCTTAATGCGTTGCTTAGGATTAAACCCTATATGTAAAGAAGTTGGTATAAGAATAAAAGAATGAGTTACGAATTAAAAAAATTTTTCAAGCGCTTAATTCCCATACCTTTAGACTATTGTACGCAAGACTATCCGCGAGATCCTCCTTCGTCATAGCACATAATCCAGCTTCGAGCTTCGGGAAACCCATACTTCTAGCCATCTCCCGGCAGACAGATAATTCTTTGCTATCAGGGAGGCAGTATAGGAAGTCATCTTCATTTGATCCATTGAACACTACTGCCCCCTTCGGATACTTTAACTCTCTAGCATAGTGATTGGCTTCATAAGTCTCTTCTTCAGATAATTTCTTCCCCGAAGCATGTCGCACGATGTAATCGCATATGCTGGAAGGAGCTTCGGGGGCGGCAGTGTCAATTTCTTTAACCAAAGCTGGTTCTGATATTTTCTCGGTTTCCAAAGATTGTTCCTTGGTGGGCTCTGAAGGCCCAGCTTCAGCTTCAGCTTGTTGCTTCGAAGCTTCAGTAGACGCTTCAGCAAGTTCAACAGTCTTCTTTGGAGTTGTACTTGAAGACTTAATTGTCTCCAAAACATCTAGTACGTTCACCATTCTTTTTCTTTTTGGGGTCACCAATGGGCCCTTTTGATTTTTTATTGTTTCCACATTTGCTGAAGGACTTAAGATTTCCGATATTTTTGGCCCTTCAATCTTCGGTTTTTCTGCTTTTTCTGCTGAAGGTGCTTCAGTTTTCTCTTCTATCTTCGGCACTGGAGCTGGTTCTGTAGCTTCAGAGGCCAAAGAGACTTCACCAATAAATTCTGGCACTGTGGCCGGCTCAATAAAACGCGCTCGGTGGGTGAGCACTTTCATCTTTTTCCTTTGCGGCGCTGGCTCACTAGTGGCACTCGTGGTAGCTTCCGTCGCAGGAGAACTATTTTTTCTTTTGCGACCCAATACCGGATAGTGATAGTCAGGGTAGACAAACCCGACTGCGTCAAATACCCGGTTGAGCCTTTTCTTCTTTTGGCCTCCGAAGGCTGCTGATAACGCAGTGTTCTCGGCCTTCGAATATGCCCCAAGCAGTTCGTCACTTAATGTTTCAATGCTTTTCAACCAGTCGTCATCAGGTTCAACAAATTTATCCCCGTATTTGAATGTGTATTTCAGTCTGACCAGTCCGCCTTCGTCGGACTCTTTGATGGTCTCCTTCGGCATTTCCCACTTTCCTGCAAGGGGCCACACCCTGAAGGCAATATTCTCTTGGACCAAGTCCCTTGTCCCAATGAAAGAGCAGATCACGCCGAAGGCTCTTGGCATTCCTCGGCTGCTTCATCCATTTCAACCTTCGGCCTTCGAAGTCCGAAGCGTTGCCAGATGGGGCGCATAATGATACTCTTGACATCTTCTTGCGCTGTTAAGTCATTCTTTACATAAAACCACTCTGTCATCCAGGCTCCGGGCCACCTCTTCCGAAAGGTTGGCACAGGGCGGCTTGACCCGGAGCGGGCACCGAAGCTGTAACACCCAAAGTTGTTGTGATATTGTTCTTTCCCCCAGGGCTTCGTCTCATATAACAACTCATGAATGTTGCAAAAGCTTTTAGCATTTGGTTCTAAACCTTGGCTTCTCGCAGCCCAAACAAACATCCCCATTCTTATGATAGCTTCGGGAGTAATTTGATGAAGGTAGACTTGAAATGTTTTCAGGACTTCAACAACAAAGTTGCTTAGGGGGAATCGAAGCCGAGCCTTGAGAAAGCTTCGGAAGATTACGACTTCATCTTCTTCTGGGGTGGGAGAAGTCTTTTCTCCAGCATCAGCCCTCACAATAGATATATCTCGAAAATACCTCCCCCTCATATTATCAATATGACTCTGCTTAATAGTGGTTTTCCCGAAAACCGTGTGACTTGGCCGCCATGGTCGATCTTCGGACTCTTCCCCACCACTTTCTACATCATAACTGTCGCTGTCACCAGTATCTTCAGACAAACCTTCCAGAATCTCCTTGGTAATTTTTTCCGTATTGGTCTCTGCCATCGCTATAAGGAACCCCAAGTTCTTCTCTTCGTCAAGGCTCAGCTTCATCTCAGCAGCGACCTTCTTATCTTCAGACATCTTCGGAAACACTAAAAGACTGTTTTCAAAGTCGAAGCTTCAAAACCAAAATATCAGCAAATCTTAGTGCGCAAGAGCTAAAAATTTAGTGGGCGAAAGCAGATGGCAAGCGAGAGTACCAAAATGAGTTTGCGTTACGATCTTATTTATACGCCCAGTGCGTTGAAAATTGAAAGACCCCGCTTGTTAGTGAATGTTGCTATTCTAGCAAAGGGAAGGTGTTTTTTCGGACCTTCGGCTTAAGGCCTTCGTCCATATCGCAATCTGAATTTGTCATTAACAAATTAATATTGCGAGGGGCTACTGTTGGGGGCCTTCGTCCTCGGAAGGTCCTCAAAAACATGATTTGACAATGTTTTCCAAGTGGATTATATGAACAGGTACCTTCGGACTCAGAATTATGAACATGAAGTACGGTCAGGACGAAGCCTGAACCAGACGAAGGGGGATTGAAATGGAGGACGGGCTGATTACCAAGCTCTACGAAGGATGATGCACAGCCGAAGCTGTGCGCAGGAAAGCTTCGTCGCGATAGCAGAAAGGGGAACCGACTTAAAAATGAAAAGACTACTTAGGCCTTGACAGATTTCCATAAGTCATTAGCAAATGTAATGGACATGAATGTAATTTTGTATGGGCTGTGTCTCACGCCTATAAATAGATGAATAGTACTCCCGTACTGTTCACGCGAACTTGGCATTCGCTTTTGCGTCATTCGTGTACTTTCGCCTTCCTGCAGTCCGAAGGTACATTTGTAATTTGAAGTCATTTCTATTTATACATAGTAATAAAATAGAAATGACATTGTGATAAAATTTAAATGTTTACATTACTATTTATGTTATGCATAAGTCCTTCGTCGTAACTTATCGCGCTTACGAAGATATGTTGTTTATGACCCTCGTCCGGAGCACGTTATATCCCGAAGGGAAATAATGTTTCGAAGGACGAAGGACCTTATCATTTAACACTTTTTATGTTGCCTTGTTCTTAATCCAAAGCCTTCGAGAACAAGTTACCAACATACTCTATCTATATTTTCTTATGAATGTAAATTATGTTATTGTAATCTTTTTAGCTTACTCTCTACTCCGATTATGTGTAATGTCTGTGTGATGGGTTAAGCACTCTTGGGTGTTCTGATGGAGATATAGATAACCGAACTTGCGGAGTCATTTTGCACACCTGCATGTCTGTCTAAGGTCCTTAGGACGAGGACATCTGTAGGTGGGCCCAATAACTTGGGAGGTTCCGTGACAGCTAGTATCAGAGCGAAGCCCGTCTCTTCGGACATTACTTAGTGCTTCAAAAGGTTTTAAAATACTTACCTTGAAATATTCTTTCATCCTTATCTTGCCACTTTCTTGTAGTAACTTATCTTTTGAAGTGGGGTAATAGAGTGCCAAATAATAGTCTATATGTAGGAGGTATGGGATCAACGAAAGGTTGATTCCATAAACATAGGTCATGCATGCATCATGTTTAAACCATACTAAATAAATCTTCCCCTCTTATGGAGGTATGGCACGTATCAAGACTACCCAACGGAAGGCAATTGGACCCCGAGGCGTGCCCCGAAACCAGTTGGCTCCTTGACATGAGGGAAGCAGTAGCAGAAGTAATGATCCCATAGGGGATCTGGAGGTCAGGGTTGAACGACTCACGTCAAAACTGCGCCATGGAAATAGGGAGCGTGTGCGAGATAGTTGTCGTATTGCTGAGCTGTCGGTGGAGGTTGATCGCTTGCAGCGATAGATCATGGAACGAGACAGGGCTATAGATTGGGCCATGAATTCACGGTCTATAGCCTAGGATTGCGAGGCGAATGCCTCAGCCCGGGTAGTGGAGCTAAGTGTATCTCTGGAGAATCTGCAAGCGTACAGTAACACCCTACATGAGGTAGTGCACATGTTATACGACCAGCTGCATCCAAACATGCCACCCGAGGTTGCAGCAATGGGAGCTGGAACATCTAGAGCAGCTAGCGGAGGACCTTACGGGGAGTTGGATCTCGCAGATGAACGTTCTCCTGAAGCTGGCAATGGAGTGGGAGCAGCCAAGGATGAAGATAACTAGAGTAGTGTAAGTAGTAGGTGGTATCCTTATGTAAATTAAATAAGGAAAGTTGAGTTGTACCAGTGAGTATGTATAATTAGTACCAATCTGGCATAATGTAATAAAGGTGGTGTACTTGTGGCATGTAATAATCAAGTATGTTTTTCTTCCTCAGATGCCATCAAGAACTCGTGCTCAAGACGGGGCAGGAACTTCCCACGGTGGGGAGGAAACTCTGAACCCGCCGCCTGTACCTCCCACGTTGGCTGAGGCTATCACTGCCTTAGTTGATGCCACTGCTGATAACACTCGTTTCCTGCGTGAAATGGCTAGGAATCAGTTTCATCAGCAGCGAGGCAGAGGTCAACCCCAAGGCCCCCGAGACACCACGTACTTGGAGTTTTCTGAAACTCGTCCACCGCTTTTTGTTAAAGCAGAAGAACCTTTGGAAGCGAATAAATGGATTTGGGTCATGGAGCAAAAATTCAGATTAATTTGGTGTACAGAAACCTGGAAGCCTTGTTTGTTGCCCAATAATTGAGAGGTCCCGCCAGTACCTGGTGGGCAAATTTTGCAGCTGTTCAGCCTGCAGGACATTTTGTGACGTGGGTAGAATTCAAGCAAGCGTTCAAGGAACACTATATTCCAGAAGGGGTTTTACAGATGAAACTGGAGAAGTTTATACGATTAAAGCAAGGAGGAGACTAGGTGATGCAATATCTCACCAAATTCAATTATCTCTCCCAGTATGCTATAGACCAAGTGGACACAGATCTGAAGAAGAAAAACTGCTTCATGAGAGGTCTAAATGATCGACTCCAGCGAAAGATGGCCATGCCTGGACCTCACTTATAACAGGGCCATGAGCACAGTGGTTTCGATGGAAGCCAAGAATTTGGGCCAGGGAAAACAAAGAGATATGGGGGTGAAGGATCGTCTCAAGGATCTGAGAAGCGGTCGAGGTTGGTGATTCGTCGTTTCAACCCAAATCGCTCTTCTCCTCATCCACCCACTTATCCTTTCAAGCAACCAGTTTTTATCCGCCCCACTCCTGCCCCCACTTAGAACAATCAGTCGAGTGCCCCTGGTGCTTGTTTCCCTACCCTACCCATTTCCTCTAATGGCTGCTCTGTCCCTATCTAAAGTAGAATAAATCAAATTCTCAACAGACTTCTGGGAACATGTCTCAAGGAAAGGGAAATGTGACCAACACTCCAATGGGTAAAAATACAAGGAAAAATGGGCGAGTCTACTACACTCAAGTGGCGACCACCCTGGAAGGAGAACCGATGATGATGGGTACATTTTTTGTTGCCAACCATCCTGCCGTCATCTTTTTTATTTTGGTGCATCATATACTTTTATGAGCAAGACTTTTGTTGAGAAGCATTGCATACATAGTATTGAATCAAAGGAGGGTTTTGTTATTCAATCACCTAGGGGTCAAATCTTTACTAAGGAAGTAGTCTTCCACGTACCCGTGAGATTGGCTGGACATGAGTTCCCTACCAACATGATAATTATAAAGGGACAAGATGTAGATGTAATTCTAGGCATGAATTGGTTAGCCCAGAATAAGGCTATTATCAATGCTTATCAATGGACTATTCAGCTAAGTCATGGACAACAAGAAGTTAAGTTGTCCATCCCTGTATCTATCCCAGTTAAAGTATCTGGACAAGTTTTTGAAGCCGTGGTGCAAGAAATACAAGACATTCCGGTTGTGCGAGAGTTCCCGGATGTATTCCCTGAAGATTTGCCTGGGTTGCCTCCGTAGAGAGATGTGGAGTTTGTGATTGAATTGAAGCCCGGTACGGTTCCTATCTCTAGAACATTGTACCGTATGCCTCCTAATGAGTTAGTAGAACTCAAGACATAATTACAAGACTTATTGGAGAAAGGATTTATTAGGCCAAGTTCATCGTCGTGGGGATGTCCAGCCACCTTTGTCAAGAAGAAGGATCAAACCCTACGAATGTGTGTGGACTAAAGACCCCTTAATGAAGTGACTATTAAAAACAAGTATCCTCTTCCTCGGGTCAATCTTTTATTCGATCAACTCGCCGCAGCCCGGGTATTTTCTAAAATTGATCTCAGATCAGGCTATCATCAGATCAGGATTCGACCCGAGGATATACCCAAGACCACTTTCACCACTCGGTATGGGTTATTTGAATACTTGGTTATGTTCTTTGGATTGACAAATGCTCCAGCCCACTTCACATACTTAATGACTTAGGTATTCATGCCCGAATTAGATAAGTTTGTGGTGGTATTTATTGATGATATTATGATCTATTCCAAGACTAAGGAAGAGCATGCAGAATATATGCGAATTGTTTTAACGCGCTTAAGAGAACATCAGCTTCATGCTAAATTCATTAAGTGTTCGTTTTGGTTGGAGGAAATCCAGTTTTTAGGACATGTGTTATCTGCTAAAGGGATTGCAGTTGATCCCAGCAAGGTCAAGGATATTCTGGAATGGAAATCTCCTACTTCAGTGCATCAAGTTAGAAGTTTCCTTGGATTGGCTGGTTATTACCGTAGGTTTATCCCAGATTTATCCAAAATTGTTAAACCTATTACTGAGTTACTGAAGAATGATGTTAAGTTTGACTGGTCTCTTAATTGCAATGAGGTCTTTGAACAATTTAAAGTATTGCTGACCACTGCACTGGTTTTGGCTCAACTGGATATTGAGAAGCCATTTGATGTTTATTGTGACGCATCCGGCATTGGGCTTGGGTGTGTTCTAATGCAAGAGGGACGAGTAATAGTGTATGCTTCAAGGCAGTTGCGCTGGCATGAGGAACACTACCCAACACATGATTTGGAATTGGCTGCGGTAGTTCATGCCCTTAAAATTTGGCATCATTATTTACTGGGAAATGTATATCATATCTATATTGATCACAAGAGTTTAAAGTACATCTTCACCTAGTCAGAGTTAAACATGAGACAAAGAAGGTGGCTCAAGCTGATCAAGGATTATGACCTAGAAATTCATTATCACCAAATAAAGGCTAATGTGGTGGCTGATGCTTTAAGTCGTAAAGCCTTTTGTCCTTATCCCACGGTAAAATCACCTAACACTACCTTATGTCAGGAAATGGAAAGATTAAATCTGGGGATAGTGCAACAAGGAACCTTGATGCATTTGAAGCTTGAGTCAGTTATTCTACAAAAGATTATTGATGCTCAAAGGATTGATAAGGATATGAAATATATTCATGAGAAAATGGAGGTCGGCAAGACTAATTGATTTAGAAAAGTTGATCAAGGAGTGATATGGTTTAAAGACCGCATAGTGGAGCCTAAGGATGCTGAACTTCGTTAACAAATCTTGGATGAAGCTCATCTTAGTCGGTATTTTTATCACCCTGGAAGCACTAAGATGTACCAAGACTTGAAACAACATTATTGGTGGACTAAGATGAAGATTGAAATCGCTCGCTATGTGGCAAAATGTAACGTTTGTAGATGAGTCAAGGCAGTGCTTATGAAAAATGCTGGACCTTTACAATCATTACCGATCCCAACCTGGAAATGGGAAGACATCAGTATGGATTTTGTTGTGGGATTACCCAAGACATCTAAAGGATAGGACTCTATTTGGGTCATTATGGACCGGCTTACAAAAACTGCTCATTTTCTGCCCGTTAAGGTGAAATATCCAGTGGTTACGTATGCAGAACTCTACATTGCTCGTATTCTCAGTTTGCATGGAATTCCAAAGACGATAGTGTCGAACCGGGGACCACAATTTGTATCCAAGTTTTGGGAAGAGCTGCACAAATCTTTGGGCACTAAATTGCTCCACAGTTCGTCCTATCATCCTCAAACGAGCGGAAAGACAGAAAGAGTAAACCAAATACTGAAAGATATGCTACGAGCCTGCGTCTTGGAGTTTCCACAAAAATGGGATGATTGTCTACCGCTGGCAGAATTTTCTTATAACAACAGTTATCAAGAGAGTATTAAAATGGCATCGTTTAAAGCTCCGTACTGACGGCGATGTAGAACACCCTTGAATTGGTTAGAACCAGGTGAACGGTGGTTTTTCAGGCCTGATTTGGTTAAAGAAACAGAAGAAAAAATCCAACGCATAAGACCTAACTTGAGAGAAGCTCAAGCTCGGCAGAAAAATTATGTGGATAAACGACGTCGACCATTGGTTTTTCAAGTCGGCGATCATGTGTACCTAAAAGTATCACCAATGAAGGGTGTTAGTCGATTCGGGGTTAAAGGAAAGTTGGCACCCCGATACATTGGCCCATTCCCTATTCTTGAGCGACGTGGGCAAGTTGCGTACAGACTTCGGTTGCTAGAATCACTGTCTACTGTGTATAATGTGTTCCACATATCTCAATTAAAGAAGTGTCTTCAGATTCCTGAATGAACTATGGATGTGGCTGATGTTAATTTAGAATAGAACTTAACCTATTCAGAACATCCCATTCGAGTTTTTGATCAGAAAGACCGAGTTACTCGAAAGATAACTATCAAGTTTTATAAGGTATAGTGGAACCAACACACCGAAGAAGAAGCTACATGGGAATCTGAAGATTTCTTAGAAAAACATTTTCCCAAGTTTTTAGCCTCTTGTAATCTTTAAAGTTTATGTACATGGTTGTAAAGTTAGAACAAACGCCCACACCCACCCCCTTCTCTATAAGAGAAAATAGGAAATAAAGTTGTGACGTGTTTCCTTTTCCATTACTTACCCTAGAGCCTTAAATCTCGGGACGAGACTCTTTTATGAGGGGAAGGATGTAACACCCCTGGTATTACAAGAACTAAAACTTTAGCATGACATCATGTGCATTGGCATTTCATTATGAACCTAGAGTGCATCCACTAGGTAAAAATTTCAAAACAAACTTGTGATGTAATGACTTGACTTGATTAACAAGGTCTTTGACCCTAGGATAGGGTACCTTCCCAAGGATTAGAAGCATGTGGGTGTGTAAGATGATAATTTGGGTATGATCTCAAAGGTTAGTGGAGATGTTCAAGAGAGACTAAACTTAAAGAGTTTGAGTGTCACATAAACCCTAGAACACTCAAAACCCTAATAGAAACCCTAAACACCCTAATTGGTGCTCTATGAGGTGACTCCAATTTCTATGCACTTTTGGGCCAAAGTGCATATATCAAAGTGGTAGAGTAACAAAAACTAAGCAACTTTTATATTTGGGGATTTCCATGTTTTGTAGAACAAATTGGAGTAAATTGCAAAAGATCCCAAGGCACCCATATGGCTAACTCTGAAAACAATGTTATCAGGCCAAGTTTAAGCCTTAACATGTCTTGATCTATGGGGATTTTGTCATGGGTCACTACAACAAATTTGTAGAGCTACTATAGTAGTCCAAGTTTGATTAAAGGATTGAGCTCTAGAACTATACAGAAATTGGAGCAAAATGGACTAGAAGTTGGACTGTCGGTCGGTCAGGCACTAAAACTTGAATGTTAGTGAACTCAGACGAACTTTGAGGCTGAATTACACATGATCTAGTGAGTATCCGATCAAGAACCCTGTAACAAAGTTGAAGTTGGTATATTGGGCAACAACTTTGATGTAGTCGGATTGGCAGTTCGTCACAAGAAAATCAGAGAACAAAGCTCCTCAAATTGCTCTGTGAGGTGCACTGAATGAACTCCGCATGGTACATTTACTGAACAAGATCCCAGGTGCAGTGTACCCAACGCCGGTGATCTCCGCGCTGTGATCCGTGTCGCCAGTAAGATTCGTGTGTAGTCTGGTGTGGATAACTTTGGTGGGTGAAAAGATCTTGGGTGAGGTGAACATAGGCCCTGAGCTGGATCACCGTCGTGCCCACTTGCCCGCACGGTCAGTTGAAATATCGCCGCCGGTGTTCGCCATGTTCCCAGTGAGAGACACGTAGTCGTCTGATTCATTGTGGTGTCCTGGTTGTAGCATCCCCTAGGTCGTGACCATCAACTGGTTGTGGCATCCCCTAGGTCCTGTTTTCCCCCAAATCAGTCATCCGCGCCACTGTGTGACGTTGCGCTGTGGCTAGCCATCCACAGGTCCATTCATGTCCCTCTCGTCCGTGTTTCTACATCCTCGGACGCTAGTAAAGCTCTCAGTCTAGGTCGATTGAACGCTACCGCGTCGTAGCTTAGAGAACGTTGCGGTATTGTCTGGAAACGCCGCTGCGGACATAACTCACATCGACCGGCCGTTCCTGGTAGTCTCTGTCCAAAATTGCACGAGCACCATAGCCTCGGTAGGTCACTGGTTCGTGCTGCATCCTTGGATTAAGCTCGACCGGCTCGGGTACACCGATAAAGATGCGCCAGTGATCCGGTTCCGCCGTCACCACGGACAGTTAGGAGTTAACTGCGCTTTGAGCAAATTGAGCGCATGAATGTGTCTGCGTGCTCGACACCACCGGAGCACGTCCCCATCGGCGAGTACGCGCGACTCTGGACTAGTATTCACGTGGTGTGTGGCTAGGGATTTGGTTCGTGAAAAATAGAAATAGAGGGACCTTTATGCGAATGTCAGTGAGACAGAAGAAACAGTATCGAGGACTCTTTAATAGTTATTTAAATTGTTAGGGACCTTTGTGCAAAACTGTATACGCGGGCGTGGGCGCGGGCGCGCTCGGATTCCATGTAGATTTGAGCCTGTTGGGCTGATTCCGGCCCATCACTATTCATTGTTTCTTCTTTTCTTTTTGATGTCAGCTTAGAAAATTTGTAGAAAATAATAAAAATGATAAAATCATGAGACCAATTTTACTAGACTCCTAAAATCACATAGTATTTAATAGAAATAGTTCCAAGATTTTTATCCCAAACCTGGAATTATGTAGCATTTAAAGATGCTTAAGCCAAGCCTTTTAGAATTTTAGAAATAATTTAGTAACTCCAAAAGTTGTGAAACTTTTTGGGTAGGCTTAATATGATGATTAGAGATCCTGAGTGAAGTTTGAAATGATTTGGGCACTATTTGATCAGAAACCCAATAACTGGCCTCCTTGGGTTAATTATTTAATACTAATCCTAAAGAAATACCAAATTAGGAAAACCCTAGTGATTAGTTTGTACCGTGAAGGAAAGTTGTATTCAAGATGCAACTTAGTATGTTTCTATTGTGTAACTGCATATTCATGACATAGCATAAGCATTCATGTACATGTATTATCATGTATAGAACACGAGGAAGAAACCGTGGTAGAAGAAGAGGTAGCCTCCCAGACTGAAAATCCTCCAGCGGAGAACCATTTTTACTTCGACATTTGTGGTGTGGAACCTAAACCTCCTGCAACACAAGGCAAGCCCCGGTGCATTACCCCTTTTCCTTGTTGTTTTAAAATCTTTATCACCTTATATAATGCATTATGTGATAAGAGTTGTGTGCTAAACAATTGATGCATTCCCTTCCTTTGAAAACTAATTACTATTCATTGTTACCTGATTTATTTATATTTTTCTGATGCTTAGCCTTGCTTTGGAAAACAAAATGTTTTGTTTTAAGTGAAAAGATGATGCTTCACACTGGATGGGGATTTTTACAAAGGAAAGACTTATGATGGTGTATCCATCATGGCCGTGATGGGATCAAAATCTAAAAATAGTACCTCTGCCAGGTACCAAACTTTGGGTTGTAAATGATAAAGACGAGGCCAGGCGGGTGACTTGCACGAGAAGAGATTCTCGGTGTAGTGTCTCCATGTCAGTCGCTTAAGGACCAAGCCGATGTTGGCTTGATGGTCGAGGACCTTTTAACTGGCCACATGCCTTGTCATGGGTAAGCTTTGCCTCGGTCAAACCGATACTAGAAAGGCCACCACGCAATGGGAGTGGAGAGATGGCGAGAGTAGCGTGTACCCTCCATGGCAAGGGGCTGGATGGTGGAGTATATGTGCTCTTGGTTGGCATGAACCCATTCTGGTCTTGAGAAACCCAGTGGCGAGTTGACATATGCAAGGGTTAAGTGCTACATATGTCGTGTGGTTGGAGACACCTAGCTGGGTATTAATCAATTTGGATCACCATTACTTCTCGGACATGAAGACATGGTCACTGCCCTACACGTAGCATCAAGTGAGCTGAACGGGGATAAAAGAAGGCTAGTACAGGCCAAGTGCTCGATCTAGAATAGAAATGTAACACCCCTGGTGTTACTAGTACTAAAACTTGAGCATGACATCATATGCATGGACATTTCATTTTGTTTGTTACACCTATAATGCATCTACTAGGTAAAATTTCAAAACAAGTGTGATGTGGTGTCTTGAAGTACTCTTAACCCTCGGGTAGGGTACTCAACCCTGGGACTAGGGCATGTGGGTAATAGTAAGCCAAAATGAGTAATACCTCAAAAGTCATTGGAAATATTCATAAGAGAGCAAGTTTGATGAATTTGAGTGGCACAAAAACCCTAGAGTGCTCAAAACCCTAAAAGGAACCCTAGAAAACCCTAATTTGTACCCTAGGGGGTGAATTCAAATTCTATACACTTTTGGACCAAAATGTAAATACCAAAGTGATAGAACATCGAAAACCAAGAAACTTTTATATTGGAGGATTTTCAAGTATTGTAGAACAATTTGTACTTAATTGCAAAAATTCTCAAGAACACCTATGTGGCTAAGTCTGAATGTTAGTGTGATTAAGCCAACTTTGGAGTCTTGTATTTCTTAATTCATAAGGATTTTGCCCTAGGTCAATACATAAATCTTGTAGAGCTAAGATAGGAGTACAACTTTGATTAAGTGACAAAGCATTAGTGCTGTACAAAAATTGGGGATAAATGGACTTGAGGTCTGGCTATTAGTCAGCCTAGAGACTGAGTTCTGACTGATAGTGAAATCAGATGAACTTTGTGATCGAATGGATAGAACCAGCTTCACCGTGCCCACATGCCCGGCGACGTGGCCGCGCAGCTATCGCCGTGATGATCACCGTTACCCTCGGGCATGCCACGCTACTGGCCTTGTTACCACATCGTAGTAGATCGCTGTAGATAGCCCCTCTGTCGCCGGGGACTTAGCCCAGTGAATGCCACGTTGAGCGGCCTCCGGTGACTCCTCCCCTTTTCTCACCGCAAGCTCTTCTCCATCCAAATTCGTTGTACTCGCGGTCGCTCTCTATAAATTGAGCGCTCAGCGTGCTCCATTAGGTATTTACGCGCCCAGTGCATCGCTCCTCGCCTCCAATCGTCCATCGTAGCGCCTTAATTTGGGATTTCCCCCAAATCGGTTCTCCGCGCCGCCGTGAGTCACCGCGTCGTGGACCGTCGTCTCCAGGTCCGCTCTTGCCCTCACCCTCATTTTAGCACCCTTGCATGCTTGGGATGCTTGTCAGCCCAACCAATAGAACTAGACCGTGCTTAATCGCCAGGAACGCCTTGGGTTGTCCTCGGTGTTCGCCGCAGTTGTGGGCAAAAGAACACTAGGCCGGAGTCGTGCAATTAATGGAGGGATTAGGGTCGCCAGGGGTAGGATTAGGTGTTAACCAAGTTAGAACCCTAGTCGTTGCGTATTCCGGCCGGTATAGGTTCGCTGGAGTGTGCACGCCGCCGTTCACCATCGTGGACCTAGGTCTGTGAAGAAACAGAAGTATGGGGGCTTAAGTGTGAACGTCAGTGAGACAGATGAATAGTGTGTAGGCATTCTTAACCAGTTATTCGAATAGCCGGGGTCCTCTGTGCAAAGTCGCCAGCGCGGGCGCGTTTGCCTGGTTATGGGCCGGTCTGGGCTGATTTGAGCCCATCACTGTTCATTTCTTTTCCTTTTCTTTTTACTGCCACACTTGGAAATTTATAGGAAATTCTAGAAAATGATAAAATCGTGGGACCAATTTTATAGGACTCCTAAATTCCTCTAGTATTTAAAAAAATAGTTTCAAGATTTTTAATCCCGACCAGGAATTATTTAGCATTTAAGGATGCCTAAACCTAGTCTTTTAGAATTTTAGAATTAAATTGGTAGCTCCAAAAATAATGAAAATTTTTGAGTAAGCTTGGTTTAGTGTTTAAAGCCCTTGGGTAAAGTTTGACATGCTTTGGACATTGTTTGCACCCAAACCCAAGACACTAGCTTCCTAGGATAAAATTGCCTAACCCTAATAGAGTACTAACTCAGGAAACCCTAGTGACTCAGGTGTACCGTGAAGAAAAGTTATATTCAAGATACAACTTAGTGTGTATCCATTATAACTACATATTCATAACATCACATGAGCATTCATGTATATGTATTGTTATGCATAGCAAACGAAGAAGAAGTGATAGTCAAAGAAGAAACTGCCCCACAAGCTGAAATTCCACCTGTCGAGAATAGTTTCTACTTTGATATTTGTGGAACAGATCCTGAGTCTCCTACAACACAAGGCAAGCCCCGGTGTATTCACCCCTTTCCTTGTTGTTTTAAACTCTTTATCACTTGAAATGATGCATTAGGTGATAGGAGTTGAGTGCTAAACAATTGATGCATTTCCTTCCTTGGAATTGTTTACCATTCCTTGATACCTGTTTTATTTAAAAGGTTTTCTGATGCTTAGTCTTGCCTTAGAAAACAAAATGTTTGGTTTTCAACAAGGATGGTGCCACATATGGGATGGGAAGTTTTCAATAGAGAAGACTTGATGGTGAATCCATCATGGCAATGATGGGTTCAACATCGGAAAAGATGTACCTCTGACAGATACCAAACTTTGGGTTATAAATGATAAGACGAGACCGGGCGGGTGACTTGCACGAGACGGAATTCTCGATGTAGTGTCTCCGTGTGAGTTGATTAAGGACCGTACCGATGTAGGCTTGATGATCGAGGACCTTTTAACTGGCAACATGCCTCATCATGGGTAAGCTTTGCCTCGAGTAGACCAATACCAGAAAGGCCAACACGCAATGGGAGTGGAGAGATGTCGAGAGTAGCGTGTACCCTCCGTGGCAAGAGGCTAGACGGTGGTGTATCTGTGCTCTCGGTTGGCGTGAACCCGGTCTGGTCTTGAGAAACCTGGTGGCGAGTTGACATATGCAAGGGTTAAGTGCTACATATGTCCTGTGGTCGAAGATCCCTAGCTAGGTATTAATCGATTCAGATCGTCGTTACTTCTCAGGCATGAAGACTTGGTCACTGGCTTACACGTAGCATTCCAGTGAACTCAAAGGGTGATAAAAGATGGCTAGTGTAGGTCAAGTGCTTGAACTAGGATAGAAAGAACCCTAGATACAAGTAATGACTTAACCTGATAATAAAACTTGATTTTTAAGGATCCACTGTTAGTAAGCATTTCTGCAAATAGAGTCTCTGATTCTTGATCAAGCTTTACCTTGAATCCCCCAAGCCAGCATATCCTTGAGAGCCTTTTCCTTTGTCGGGTAAGACTTGCGAAAGTACACTCTGTACTTAGGGTTTTTGAACCCATGTTCTTGTAGGTGATGAAACAACGGAGTTTTGTTGTTTCTGCTCGAAGGTGGTACCAAAGGAGGAGCCAAATTAGTGATCGCGTGTGCTGGAGGATGTTTGCCTCCTAGTTTGAAAACACTAAACTTTTGTTGTGCCTCCCTGGTATGTAATAATATTTTATGCACTGATAACCCTCGGTACTGTAATAATACTCTCTCTATATATATTTTATGAATGTAAATTAAGTTATTGTAATCTGCTCTCGCTTATTCTATCCTCCGATGGGATGTAATGTCTGCGTGATGGGTGAAGCGCTCTTGGGTGGTATGATGTTGGTACAGAAGACCGAACTTGTCAAGTGATTATGTGCATCTACATGGTTGTCCGAGGTCCTTAGGACAAGGACATCTGTAGGTGGGCCTAATACCTTGGGAGGTTCCGTGACAGCTGGTATCGAAGCGAAGCCCATCTCTTCAGACATTACGTAGTACTTCAAAAGAATTTTTTTTAATACTTACCTTAAAATATTCTTTCTTTCTCTTCTTACCACTTTCTGGTAGTAATTTACTCTTTAGAATCGGGTATTAGAGTGCAATAGATAAGGAAGTAAGGGATAGACGAAAGATTGATCCCATAATTATTAGGCTATGCATGCATCATGTTTAAAACTATACTAATAAATCTTCCCCTCTTAAGGAGATATGGCGCGCACTATACCCAGTGCAAGTCAACTGGGCCTCAGGGTGTGCCTCGATATTAGCCATCCTCTAGGCATGAAAGCAGCAGTAGTGGAAACAACGACCCTATTGGGGAGTTGGAGGACAGAGTGGATCGCCTTAGATCAGAACTACGTCACGGGTGCAGGGAGTGTGCGCGCGATAGTCGTCGCATTGCTGAACTAACAGCCGAAGTTAATCGCCTATAGTACAAAATTTTGAAAAGTGATACGGCCATTGACTGGGCCGTCAACTCACGCTCATTCGCTTGGGACTGTGAAGCCAAAGCTCTAGGTCCAGTAGCAGAACTTAGCGCATCCCTCGAAAACCTGCAAGCGTACTGCAACACCTTACATGAAGAAGTACATGTATTGTATGATCGGCTGCAGCCAAACGTGCCACCCGATGTAATGGGAGCTGGACCATCTGGAATAGCAAATGGAGGATGTGATGGGTGGGTTGACCTTTTTGGAGCCCCTCCTTCCATTAATCTTGCAGATGAATTGTCTCCTGAAGTAGGCAGCGGAACAACTAAGGATGAAGAAGCGAGAGTAGTATACTCTAAGTATTGTACTTATGTAAAATAAGAAAGTTGAGTTGTATAATGGAGTATGTATAATTATTACTGTTCCATAATGAAATAAAGATGTTGTATGTTGGCATGTTATATTTTTTTTCAAATGTTTCTTTGCCTCAGATGCCATCCTGGACCTGTGCACTTGATGGGGCAGGTACATCCCGCGGCGAGGAGGATACTCCCAATCCGCCACTGGTACCTCCCACCTTGGCCGAGGCTATCGCTGCCTTGGTCAACGCCATCGCCGACAATACGCACTTTCTGCGCGAAATGGCGGGCAACCAATTTCAATAACACGGAGGAAGAGTTCCTCCTCAAGGACCACGTGACACTACCTATCTGGAGTTCTCAGAGACCCGCCCACCGCTCTTTGTCAAGGCGGAGGAACCCTTAGAAGCCGATGAATGGGTGCGAGTAATGGAACAGAAGTTTGGCTAATCCGAAGCACGGAGATGCAAAAGCCCCTGTTTGCCGCTCAGCAGCTAAGAGGGCCTACCAGCACCTGGTGGGCGAATTTATCCGTGATCCAACCTGTTGGACATCAAGTCACTTGGGAAGAATTCAAGCTGGCATTCCGGGAACATTATATTCCAGAGCGAGTGTTACAAATGAAACTAGAAGAGTTCATCCAACTGAAGCAAGGGGGAGATATTGTGATGCAGTATCTCAATAAATTCAACCACCTCTCCCAGTACACTATTGACCAGGTGGATACCGACCTGAAAAAGAAGAATTGCTTTATGAGGGGACTAAATGATAGGCTTCAATGTAAGATGGCAAGATGTTTGGACCTCGCATACAGCAGGGCTGTCAGTACAGCACTGGCAGTTGGAGCCAAAAATGCGGGACATGGAAAGTCAAAGGGATATGCGGGTGAAAGATCAAATCAGGGACCTGAAAAGAGAAGAAGGTTGGTAATCCGACCTTTCAATCCAAACCGTTCTTCACCTCGTCCAACTTCATATCCATTCAAGCAGCCCATATTTATTTGTGCCACTTCTGCCCCCGCTCCTACCAATCAGCCGAGTGCCCCTAGTACTCGTTTCCCTGCCCTTCCTAGTTCCTCCAGTGGTTGCTTCAATTGTGGAAAGTCCGAACATTTCATCAAGGACCGCCAATATCCGATGCAACACAAATCCAATTTTCAGCATACTTCTGGGAACTCAAATCAAGGAAAAAGGAACATGACCAATTCTTCAACATGCAAGAATTTCAAGAAAACTGGACGGGTCTATTATACCCAGGTGGCTACTACACCGGAAGGTGAACCAATGATGATGGGTACGTTCCTTGTTGCCAGCTACCCAGTAGTTATCCTTTTCGATTCTGGTGCATCACATACCTTCATAAACAAGACGTTTGTGGAGAAACATTGCATATATTGCACTAAATCAAGGGAGGGATTTGTTATCCACTCACCTGGGGGCCGGATATTTACTAAGGAAGTAGCCTTCCACATACCCGTAACTTTGGCCGGATGGGAATTTCATACAAACGTGATTGTTATAAAGGGGCAAGACATAGATGTAATTCTAGGCATGAACTGGTTAGCCCAGCATAAGGCCATCATCAATACAGACTTATGGACCATTAAATTAAGCCATGGTCATTAAGAGATCCAATTGTCCATCCCGGTAGCTGTCCCAGTCAAAGCACCTGGACAAGTTTATGAGGCTATCGTACAAGAAATCCAGGATAATCTGGTGCTATGTGAATTTCCGGATGTCTTTCCCGAAGACTTTCCTGGGTTGCCTCCAGAAAGGGATGTGGAATTTGTGATTGAATTGAAGGCCGGTACGGCTCCTATTTCCAGAAGGTCGTACCATATGCCACCTAATGAACTGGTAGAACTAAAGACTCAACTACAAGACTTGCTTGAGAAAGGGTTCATTAGATCAAGTTCATCACCGTGGGGATGTCTAGCCATTTTCATCAAGAAGAAGGATCAGACACTACGAATGTGTGTGGACTATAGACCCCTTAATGAGGTTACCATCAAGAACAAATATCCTCTTCCTCGGATCGATATTTTGTTCAATCAACTTACTGGAGCCAGGGTATTCTCCAAGATTGATCTTAGATCGGGCTATCATTAGATCCGTATTCGACCCGAGGATATACCCAAGACCGCATTCACTACGCGGTATGGGTTATTTGAATATTTGGTCATGTCTTTTGGATTAACAAATGCTCCAGCCCACTTCACATACTTAATGAACTCGGTATTTACGCTTGAGTTGGATAAATTTGTGGTGGTCTTCATTGACGACATTTTGATCTATTCCAAAAATGAAGAGGAGCATGTAAAGCACTTGCGGATCGTGCTAACGCGCTTAAGGGAACATCAACTATATGCCAAGTTCAGCAAATGCACGTTCTGGTTGGAGGAAATCTAGTTTCTTGGACATGTATTATCTGCTAAAGGGATTGCAGTCAATCCCAGCAAAGTCAAGGATATTCTAGAATGGAGCTCACCAACTACAGTACGTCAAGTTCAGAGTTTCCTTGGGTTGGCTGGGTATTACCGCAGATTCATTCCAGATTTCTCCATGATTGTTAAACCCATTACAGGTTTATTAAAGAATGATACAAAGTTTGATTGGTCTTCAAAATGCAATGAAGCCTTTGAGCAGTTGAAGGTATTGTTAACCACTACCCTGGTGTTGGCTCAACCGGATATTGAGAAGGGTTTTGATGTGTGTTGTGACGCATCAGGCAGTGGACTCGGATGTCCTAATGCAAGAAGGCCGAGTCATAGCTTAAGCTTCGTGACAATTACGCCGGCATGAGGAGCACTATCCAAATCATGATTTTGAACTAGCTGCAGTCGTTCATGCCCTTAAGATATGGCATCATTATCTGATCGGGAATATATGTCATGTGTATACGGATCACAAAAGTTTGAAATATATCTTTACCCTGTCAGAACTGAACATGAGGCAGAGAAGATGGCTTGTGCTAATTAAAGATTATGACTTGGGGATCCATTATCACCCAGGAAAAGCCAATGTGGTGGCAGATGCATTGAGCCACAAAGCTTCCTGCCATTGTCTTACAGTAAGAACACCTAACACCACCCTATGCCAAGAAATGGAAAAGTTGAACTTGGGTATGATACAACACAGAACTTTGACACAATTGAAGCTTGAGTCAGTTCTTCTACAGAGAATTATTGATGCCTAAAGAACCGACAAGGGTATGAAGTACATTCATGAGAAAATGGAAGTCAGCAAGGCAAATTGCTTCAGGAAAGATGACCAAGGAGTAATATGGTTTAAAGATCACATAGTTGTGCCAAAAGATGCTAAAGTCCACCAACAGATCTTGGATGAAGCTCATCTTAGTCGATATTCCATTCACCCTGGAAGTACTGAGATGTATCAAGACTTCAAGCAATATTATTGGTGAACAAAAATGAAAATTGAAATCGCACGCTATGTGGCAAGATGTGACACCTGCAGACGGGTCAAGGCCATACATATGAAGGCTGCTGGGCCACTGCAATCTTTACCAATCCCAACTTGGAAGTGGGAAGATATTAGCATGGACTTCATTGTGTGATTACCCAGGACAGCTAAAGGTTTTGACTCTATCTGGGTCATAATTGATCGGCTTACAAAGATAGCTCATTTTCTACCAGTCAAGACATATTACCTGGTCATTACCTATGCTCAGATATATATTGCTCATGTTCTCAATTTACATGGAGTTATAAAAACAATAATGTCAGACCGGGGACCGCAAATTGTATCCAAGTTTTGGGAAGAACTGCACAAATCCTTGGGTACTTAATTACTCCACAGTTCGGCTTATCATCCTTAAACAAGTGGACAAACTGAGAGAGTAAATCAGATACTTGAAGATATGCTACGGGCATGTGTCCTGGAGTTCCCACAGAAATGGGATGATTGTCTGCCATTGGCAGAATTTTCTTATAACAACAGTTATCAAGAGAGCATTAAGATGGCACCATTTGAAGCACTGTATGGGCGACGATGCCGAACACCCTTAAATTGGTCTGAACTAGGAGAACGGTGGTTTTTCAGGCCTGACAAGGTTAAAGAGACGGAAGAAAAAGTTCAACGGACAAGACACAACTTGAAAGAGGCTCAAGCTCGGTAGAAAAAGTATGCGGATAAACGACGCCAACCTTTGGTCTTTCAAGTCAATGATCATGTATACCTGAAAGTATCACCGATAAAGGGTGTTAACCAATTCAGGGTAAAAGGAAAATTGGCACCCCGGTATATTGGCCCCTTTCCTATTCTTGAGCGATACGGACCAGTGGCATACAGACTTCAACTGCCTGAATCATTATCTGTGATACATAATGTGTTCCATGTATCTCAATTAAAGAAGTGCCTTCAGATTCCTGATCGAATCAACAATGTGGTGGATGTTGCTTTGGAACCAGATTTGACTTATTCGGAACATCCCATTCGAGTTTTGGATCAGAAGGATAGACCACTCGAAAAAGGACCCTCAAGTTCTATAAGGTACAATGGAACCAGCATACTGAAGATGAAGCTACCTGGACACCCAAGATTTCTTGGAAAAGAATTTTCCTAGGTTTTTAGCTTCATGTAACTTGTAAGATTTGTATATTTGGTTGAAAAGTTGGAATAAACCCCATACTACCCCCTACTCTGTAAGATAAATAAGGAAATAAAGATGTGACGTGTTTCCTTTTCCACTACTTACCCTAGGACCTTAAAACTCGGGACGAGATTCTTTTATGGGGGAAAGGATGTAACACCCCTGGTGTTACTAGTACTAAACTTGAGCATGACATCATATGCATTGACATTTCATTTTGTTTGTTACACCTAGAATGCATCTACTAGGTAAAATTTCAAAACAAGTGTGATGTGGTGGCTTGAAGTACTCTTAACCCTAGGGTAGGGTACTCAACCCTAGGACTAGGGCATGTGGGTAATAGTAAGCCAAAATGAGCAATACCTCATAAGTCATTGGAAATATTCATAGGAGAGCAAGTTTGATGAATTTGAGTGGAACAAAAACCCTAGAGTGCTCAAAACCCTAAAGGAACCCTAGAAAACCCTAATTTGTACCCTACAGGGTGAATTCAAATTCTATACACTTTTGGACCAAAATGTAAATATCAAAGTGATAGAACACCAAAAATCAAGCAAGTTTTATATTGGAGGATTTTCAAGTATTGTAGAACAATTTGCACTTAATTGCAAAAAGTCTGAAGAACTCATATGTGGCTAAGTCTGAATGTCAGTGAGATTAAGCCAACATTGGAGTCTTGTATTTCTTAATTCATAAGGATTTTTCCCTAGGTCAATACATCAATCTTGTAGAGCTATGATCGGAGTACAACTTTGATTAAGTGACAAAGCATTGGTGCTATACAAAAATTGGGGATAAATGGACTTGAAGTCTGGCTGTCAGTCAGCTCAGAGACTGAGTTCTGACTGACAATGAAATCAGATGAACTTTGTGATCGAATTGTGGGGGATTTAGTGGATGTTTGTGTAGGACCTTTGTAACAAAGTTGTAGCCGGATTATAGATCAGCAACTTTGGTGCTGAAGGATTAGTGAGTTGCTACATAGAAGTTTGAGAATCAAGCCCTCTAACTCGCTCTATCAGACGCACTGATGAAAGTTCTGATGGTACAGTAGCCTGACAAAGATCAGCAGATACATCACACTTCGCCATTGGTGATCCCCACGCCTGGATTCGCGCCGGTGCCGTGATTCGTGCTCTGTATGTAGCGGATATCACCGCGAGAGTGAAAAGATCAGCGGGGGAATGGATAGAACCATCTTCGTCGTGCCCACTTGCCCGGGCGACGTGGCCGTGCAGCCATCGCGTGATGATCGCCGTTACCCCCGAGCACGCCACGCTACTGGCCTTGTTACCATGTCGCTGTAGATCGCTGTAGATAGCCCCTCTGTCGCCGGGGACTTAGCCCAATGAATGCCACGTTGAGTGGCCTCCGGTGACTCCTCCCCTTTTCTCACTGCAAGCTCTTCTCCGTCCAAATTCGTCATACTCGCGGTCGCCCAACCAATAGAACTAGACCGTGCTTAATCGCCGGGAACTCCTTGGGTTGTCCTCGGTGTTCGCCACCGTCGTGGGCAGAAGAACTCCGGGCCGGATTCGTGCAATTGAAGGAGGGATTAGGGTCGCCAGGGGTAGGATTAGGTGTTAACCAAGTTAGAACCCTAGTCGTTGTGTAATCCGGCCGGTATAGGTTTGCCGAAGTGCGCACGCCGCCATTCACCGTCGTGGACCTGGGTATGTGAAGACACAGAAGTACAGGGGCATAAGTGTGAACGTCACTGAGACAGATGAATAGTGCGTTGGGATTCTTAACCGGTTATGCGAATAGCCAGGGTCCTCTGTGTAAAGTCGCCAGCGCGGGCGCGCACGGCGGCGCGTTTGCCTGGTTATGGGCCGGTCTGGGCTGATTTGAGATCATCACTGTTCATTTCTTTTCCTTTTCTTTTTACTGCCAGACCTGGAAATTTATAGGAAATTCTAGAAAATGATAAAATCATGGAAATAATTTTACAGGACTCCTAAATTTCTCTAGTATTTAATAAAAATAGTTTCAAGAATTTAAATCCCAACCAGGAATTATTTAGCATTTAAGGATGCCTAAACCTAGCCTTTTAGAATTTTAGAATTAAATTGGTAGCTCCAAAAATAATGAAACTTTTTGAGTAAGCTTGGTTTAGAGATTAAAGCCCTTGGGTAAAGTTTGACATGCTTTAGACATTGTTTGCACCCAAACCTAAGACACTAGCTTCCTAGGATAAAATTGCATAACCCTAATAGAGTACTAACTCAGGAAACCCTAGTGACTCAGGTGTACCTTGAAGGAAAGTTATATTCAAGATACAACTTAGTGTGTATCCATTATAACTGCATATTCATAGCATCACATGAGCATTAATGTATATGTATTGTTATGCATAGAAAATGATGAAGTGATAGTTGAAGAAGAAACCGCCCCACAAGCTGAATTTCCACATGTCCAGAACATTTTCTACTTTGATATTTGTGGAACAGATCCTAAGTCTCCTACAACACAAGGTAAGCCCCGGTGCATTCACCCCTTTCCTTGTTGTTTTAAACTCTTTATCACTTGAAATGATGCATTAGGTGATAGGAGATGAGTGCTAAACAATTGTTGCATTTCCTTCCTTAGAACTGTTTAACATTCCTTGATACCTGTTTTATTTAAAAGTTATTATGATGCTTAGTCTTGCCTTAGAAAACAAAATGTTTTGTTTTCAACAAAGATGGTGCCACATATGGGATGGGAAGTTTTCAAAAGAAAAGACTTGATGGTGAATCCATCATGGCCACGATGGGTTCAATATCGGAAAAGATGTACCTCTGATAGGTACCAAACTTTGGGTTGTAAATGGTAAGACGAGACCGGGCGGGTGACTTGCACAATAAGGAAGTCTCAATGTAGTGTCTCTATCTGAGTCGATTAAGGACCGTACCGATGTAGGCTTGATGATCGAGGACCTTTTAACTGGCCACATGCCTCGTCATGGGTAAGCTTTGCCTCGGGCAGACCAATATGTGAAAGGCCAACACGTAATGGGAGTGGAGAGATGGCGAGAGTAGCGTGTACCCTCCGTGGCAAGAGGCTGGACGGTGGTGTGTCTATGCTCTCGGTTGGCGTGAACCCAGTCTGGTCTTGAGAAACCCGGTGGTGAGTTGACATATGCAAGGGTTAAATGCTACATATGTTGTGTGGTCGGAGATCCCCATCTTGGTATTAATTGATTCGGATCACCATTACTTCTCAGACATGAAGACTTGGTCACTGACTTACACATAGCATTCTAGTGAACTCAAAGGGTGATAAAAGATGGGTAGTGTAGGTCAAGTGCTTGAACTAGGATAAAAAGAACCCTAGATACAGGTAGTGACTTAACCTGATAATAAAACTAGATTTTTACGGATCCACTGTTAGTAAGCATTTCTGCAAACAGAGTCTTTGATTCTTGATCAGCCTTTACCTTGAATCCCTCAAACCAGCATATCCTTGAGAGTCTTTTCCTTTGTCATGTAAGACTTGTGAAAGTACACTCCGTACTCAGGGTTTTCGATCCCATGTTGTTGTAGGTGATGAAACAGCGGAGTTTTGCTGTTTCTGCTCGAAGGTGGTACCAAAGGAGGAGCCAAATAGTGATCGTGTGTGCGGGAGGATGTTTGCCTCCCAGTTTGAAAACACTAAACTTTTATGTGGGAGGGTGTTGTGCCTCCCTGGTATGTAATAATATTTTATGCACTCATAACCCCCTGTACTGTAATAATACTTTCTATATATATTATGAATGTAAATTAAGTTATTGTAATCCGCTCCCGCTTATTCTATCCTTCGATGGGATGTAATGTCTGCGTGATGGGTGAAGCGCTCTTGGGCAGTATGATGTTGATACAGAGGACCGAACTTGTCAAGTGATTATGTGCATCTACATGGTTGTCCGATGTCCTTAGGACAAGGACTTCTGTAGGTGGGCCTAATACCTTGGGAGGTTCCGTGACAAGAAAGAAATCTAGATGCAGGTAACTACTTAACTTGATAATTATAAATGAATTTTTAAGGATCCACTCAAATTATGCTTTTCTGCAAAAAAGGTCTTTGAACCTTGTTGAACTTTACCTTGATCCCAAAAGGCTAGAATGTTCTTGAGAGTCTTTTCCTTTGACGGGTAAGACTTGCAAAAGTACACTCCATACTCAGGGTTTTCAAACCCATGTTGTTGTAGGTGATGAAATGATTGAGTTCTGTTGTTTCTATTTCAAGGTGGTTCCCAAGCAGGAGGATGAAAACTAAAACTTATTTGGGGTGGGTGTTCTACCTCCCGGTGATGTAATAATAAGTTTACGCACTCAAGTACCCGGATATGTAATAACTACTCTATCTATATTTTCTTATGAATGTAAATTATGTTATTGTAATCTTTTCCGCTTACTCTCTACTCCGATTATGTGTAATGTCTGTGTGATGGGTTAAGCGCTCTTGGGTGATATGATGGAGATACAGATAACCGAACTTGCCGAGTCATTATGCACACATGCATGATTGTCTGAGGTCCTTAGGACGAGGACATCTGTAGGTGGGCCTAATAACTTGAGAGGTTTTGTGACAGGCTAGGCCGATTCCGGCCCCTGCCCTCTCCCTCTCGCTCTCTCGTACCACTCCCTCTTGGGCCTCCCCAGTCCACCAGCGCGCGCCCTCTCGCGCCACGCTCTCCCCTCTCTCGCTGCCACCCGGCCTCGCTTGCCAGCCGCACTCTGCTCTTGCTCTCTCGCGCCACTCCCTCTCGGCCCACACTGGCCCATAGCGCGTGCCCTCTCGCGCCGCGCTCTCCCCTCCCTCGCTGCCACCCGGCCCCGCTTGCAAGCACTCCGCTCTCGCTCTCTCGCGCCCGCTCCTCCTCTAATTGGTGGGTCCCAGCTATCAGCACCTTCTTCCTCGCCCACTCACGACCTCACCGCGATTCTCACCGGTCGCCGTCCTTTCCCCCGCCCTGCCATTACTCCTGCGCCTGTAAAGTTAGGCACCGCTTTGTCCCTCTCCCAATGTGCTAGAACCCCCGCATGACACCCCTCCCTAAGCCATCCTGTCCCTGGCGCTGTGCACCAATATCACCACCGTGTTGCACCTCACCGGCGCTAGCTTGCTTCGACTACTTCCCTCCCTCGAGCGCCTAAAAAAGGGGCACCCCGAGCTCCCTTGCTCCTTGCACTGGCCTCGGCCACTCTCCCTCTCCCTCCCCTGGGCTCAATCAAGCTCAGCGCCGCCACCTCACTTCGCTCCAGTGAGCTCTCCCTCCCCTCTCCAGCAGCTTAAGGTCAAATTAAGGTAGTTCACAAACTTCAGCACTTCAGCACAGGCACAGAACACCATTTCTTTTCCCCCTATCGAACCCAGTGGCCACGCCGGCGACCTCACCGTCGCGGAAGCCTGCCACCTCGCCGTGGACAGGCCGTCTCAGGACTCCACTAGCCAAATTGACCCCACCACCATGACCGCCCACCCCTGCTCATGCTAGCCAACCTACCTAGCCGTCGGGAACCGGACCACCGGCGGGGAACCACCGTCGAACCCACCGACGACCGGTTTCCCCGCGGGCGAACCACCATTCTCCCCCATAACACCATTTCCCTCCCCCTCTCGCTAGCACGTGGGCTCGCGCCCACGGCGCCATCTCCGCGTCGCTCCCTATTGGCGAGCCAAGCTGGGCCGGTGGCTCGCGCGGCCACGCACACCCGCGCTCTCTGGGCCAAAATTCCCCCAGGCCCGACTAACCAGAAAACCTTTATCTTTTTCTTTTCTTTTTCCGTTTTCCCTTTTTTCTAAATATATTTTTATATGCTGATAATTTATGCACCAAAATGGTCCCAACACTTTTAAGTCACAAAATAATGATGCTTAGAAACTTGACACACCTTATTTAGCAAGCAATGTTTGATATATTGTTTATTGCCTGTTTTTGCAAGTCGAAGAGATGTCCGACCCTCCAGAACCCGTAGCTCCGGAAGAAGGGCAGGAGCCTGACCTCCCGGAAATAGAACTTTCGTACCAAGAGAGCTTCTATGAAGGCAAGTTCATTCTACCCTTGATGCATAAATTACCTACTCTTTCTACCACTACCTAAGCCGGGATATGGGATGGTTTCTATGCATCGTGAGTCGAGTGATAGCCTGCATTAAAGAATACCTTTTTGCTACAAAAGATGTGGGTTAGGGTAGTGGTTTCAAAAAGAGAAATGTTTTCAAAAAGTGTATGATGAAGGGTTATCACCCTTATCACCAACCGAGTGGGATGATCAGGGACTCCCTGTTTTGGGAGGGCCTAAGTTGTTGGCTCAGCTAGGCTAGGTGTGAGCACGAAGGATTGTCCCCTCGTTTAAGGACTGGTTTGTTATCCTTCACTACCTATACTCACGACCAGTACAACCACTCGAGACTGTATGGATAGTCACTCAATCTGAACTAGCACGGTCCAAACCCCAGGATTATGATGGCTAGGGAGCACCGGAAGGATAAGGAAGGGGAATGTTTTGTCCTGGTTCGGGCATGATGGTGGCCTTGTTCCTTCCGGTATAATCGTTAAGGTAATGACGTGCGAGGAAGGAAAGAGCTTCGGTGTCAGATCTCATGGCAGTGAGACCGCAGAGCCGGACTAGTGGGTAAAGTGTACCCATCTGCTCAGAGTTTGAAACCTATTCGAATAGTCCGTGTCCACTGGTATGGATGACTCTAGTGTGGTATGACAATTAGTGCTCAGAAAAAGAGAATGTGTGTGAGTATTTTTGGAAATAAAAATGAAGCCACGGGAGCAGGAAGCTCAGTGGTGGTTGAGTGTGAAAATGTGCTACTTCTCTCTTTTTTGGGTAAAAACATCAAGTATCGCCTTTCTCAGAGAAAATAAAGAGTGACTAAAACTCCACCATATCGAGCATGTACTGTATAGGTCTCTCCCTCTTTACAGGTGGGATGTGCTTGCGGAATACGTAAAGTATTCACCCAGATTTATTTATGTTTTCAGCTACTGAAGACTTACTTTCTATTATGTTTGACTAGAAGGGGGTTGTGTCTGCACCCAGTCTGCCTATGGCTTGGGCTAGTTTTCTTCCACTCCGCTATGTATCCAAAGCTCGCTAGAGATTGCTTATGGTAATGTAATAATTTTTATGTAAGACTCTATACTATCTAATGAAATGAATGTGTTTTACTAGCCTCCTGGGACTAGTAATTGTATCAAATTTGAGTCCCAAAGGATCGAGATGCCTCAGGTGGTATCAAAGCCATAGGACTGGTCGTAGACCGCAGCCTGTTGCGGGCCTTCCTCTTCCAAAGGTCCTCAAAAACGTGACTAACCATATGTTTTTAGCATGATTATGAATAGTTACAAGAAGCTTTGGCTTTGGGATGGAGGACTTCTCTTATGACAGAACGAAGGGAAATAAAGAATGGGCGACGAAGCTGGAAGCGAAAGGACTTCGGCTGGACATGTTGACGAAGCTCATGTATGATGATGGCTGAAAGAGGATGAAGACCACACAATCCTTAATAATTCATGTTAAGATTATAGATAGTTGCCAGGGTCATAAATGTACTTTTATCTGGGCTGCGTCGCGTGCCTATAAATAGATGAACAGTAACATTGTACTGTTCACGCTGGATTGTAACCACACTTGCGTCATTCTCACACACTCACCTTCCGCCAAGCCAAAGGTATCAATGTAACATGAATATTATTGATGTTTATTCATGTTTATGGAATACAAAAATAATAGATTACTGATACATAATTGTTATTATTTGTATTCCTTTGTATTCCTTTACTTTCTTATTTATATTTATATTGCGCAATGATGAAGGCATGTCTTTCATGACCTTCGTCTGAAGATCATTATATCCGAGAGGAAATAATGCTTCGAACGTCGAAGGTCTTTAATCATTAGCAATTGTGTTGCCTTGTTCTTAATACATAACATTTGAGAACAAGTGAACAACATTTGGTTCCCAGCTCCTGTGAACTCACTTCCACAACCTTCGGCAAGCATCAACATTCGACATGCCACTAAAGAAGGGAATGGTGCCAGGGGCTGCCCTGCAGCCACTGGACACAAATTGGGACGCACTCTCCCTGCGAGAGGCCAGAAACCAAAAGAGAATGACCACCAGCCCAACTCTTTAGGAGGAGCAGCAAACTTCCAACAGGCCACCAGCTCCGAGAGGCAGAGGAGGAAGAAGCTTCAGTGGAGGAAGATTCGGTAATCAACCTAGGAAGTTGTATTGCCTCTTCTGTGGCGAGGATAAGGGCTACACAACAAGAACCTGCTAGGTCACAATCCAGAAGCAAAAGGAAATGGCTGAAGCTGAGGCGCGGCAGAACCAGCTAAAGCAAGTCCTCCATACTAGTTCGTGCTACTCTCCATACATTCCAGAATATGTACGCAACAAACAGCCTATGGCTTCTGTAGATTTAGCAAGTCACTCCCAAGCTTCCTGGGCCCAGTTATTGCCACCCCCACCAATGGTGCTTGCCCCAAGCCATGATCAGCAGCCAGAAGGGCACCTTCGACCTCAACAACAATGTGATCTTCGGGAGCATTCTGAGGCTCACACAGTTAACAGCACTGTGCCTGAATCCAGGCACATCTTCTGAGAATGACACATAGTTTTGGTCAAAAGAAAGTCTTGATATTCCCCATTTACTATTTTTTGCTTTCATATTTCCGTTGCAAAAGACAATATAGTAAGGTTTAACCCTCAACTTGATGTAATAAACTTGTGTTTACACCATCGAGTGTGACAAAACCAAGTTTCGAAGCTCCAAAGATATTCCTAAGGGAGCGCAGAGTAAGTTCCGAAGCTCAAAAGTCGTTCCTAAGGGAATGCAGAGCCAAAATACCACCTAAGTAAAAGGTGAAGAAGCTCCAAAGTCGTTCCTAAGGGGATGCAGAGCTTGAATGCCACCTAAGTAAAAGGTGAAGAAGCTCAAAAGTCGTTCCTAAGGGGATGCAGAGCTGAAATACCACCTAAGTAAAAGGTGAAGAGACTCCAAAGTCGTTCCTAAGGTGATGTAGAGTTTGGGTGTCTATTCGTGTGGGTTTTTTATCTTCGGCATAAACATTATTTTGCATCATACCATCATAACATATCGCATAGCATCGCATCATACATCATCTTGCATCAACAAAAGGCTATGGAGAAGAAATGAAATTGTTCCTTCAAAAATACTTGTCGAATTGCAAAAGAATGTGATATGCCACAACATATATCTTTGGCAGATATAATTTATTATGCGAAGCTAACCTTCGTCAACACTGGCATAAGGAAAATTCTCTTTGCGAAGCATGAAAAGAAGGGAAGGTGTTTTTTCGTCGAAGGCTCAAAAATGGTACGTACACAGATTTCATGCATCACAAAGAAATATATTACATTAGTATACATACAAATATTTGATGTTTGTTCCGTACATATGACGACAACCATACACAAGCATTACATTTCCTAGCATACAAGAATTTAATCTTCCTTCAGTATTTTCAGCGGCTTCATGTAATAGTCTGACGACGACCTCATCAACGACTTCGTTAGCAATCTTCATTACATCTAAAGCTTCTTTCTTAACCGGGTCAGCTTCAGGGTTCTATGGCTACGGTGGTGGCTGCAATAAAGAACAAAATGGTGAACACCGAAGCTAGAAACGAACAACAAAGCAAAACTTTAAATAAAAGTACCTATAATCATGGCACGTTCAGCAGCCTCTTCAGCTTGCTTTGCCACTTCTCGGACGTCGTGAGATTCTTTTTCGTTCTTTTTAACGGACTCATCGGCCATCTCGCGGCCGCCCTTCATCCAGACATCAGAATAAAATCTTCCACCCAGCAAAGAAGCTTCGATCGAAGGTTCCTTCATGTCTTCAGCTGAGAAGATGGTTTCTGCCTAGGCTACGACCTTAACGTGTTCACAGCTGGTTTTTGCCAAAATTTTCGTAACCCCTCGTGCACCGGCGAATGCGCAGAAATCGCCGCGATCACTGAGTATTTCTTTAAAAGCTTCAACCTCTTCACCGATCCACTGGATAACCCCTTCGGGATCACCACAGATAAATTTTTGCTCCAAAGAGTATGCTCCCACCTTTGCAAAGCTATCTTTCAGTTTCTTCGCACATTCTATGGATGCTTCGTAGCATCTTTCTTTGGAGTCCTGAAGTTCTTCAACATTCTTCTGCACCCTGGCCCTTTCCATTTCACTTATTTCTTGCTTAGCCTTTACAACTTCAAAATTTTCATTCATATTTGAAAGTTTTTTCTTCAAATCTTTGACTTCAGCTCTATGGGCTTCGTCGTAGGCACTAAGTTTGGCTTCGCAAGTTTTAAGTTTGTCCACTAAGGAGAACAATATTTTGTCTTTCTCAAGAGCTTCATTCCTTAGTGTGATAATCTCTGATTGAAGATTTCCAAGAGCTAATTGGCAGCTTTCATCTTCAGCGTTCTTCTGGGCCTTTAAAGCCTTGCTCAGAATTAAGCCCTACAAAAGCAAAGGATGAGCACATAATGATAAGAAAAGCTACAAAAATAATCTATTTTAAAACAGGTTAAAATATTCTCACTTTCACACTGTTATAGGCAAGGCTATCTACGAGTTGGTCCTTCATCATTGCAGATAAGTCGAGCTCAAGCTTCGAGTATCCTACATTGTCTGCCATCTCCCAGCAGACATGAATCTCCTTATTGTCTAGCAAACAATAAAGGAAGTCATCTTTGTCATCGCCACTATACACCAAGGACCCTCGAGGGTACTTCAAATCCCTGGCATAATGTTGCGCTTCGGCAATTTGCTCCTTCGATAATTTTTCCCCGAAGCATGTCGCACTATGAATTCAAATTCCTCGGTAGGTGCTCCGGGGGTAGGAGATTCAGATTCCTCAGCAGCACCTTCTTTTTCCAACATTAATGGTGCTTCGGCAGCCTCCGAAGGTCTTGTTTCGGTACCTTCTTCAGCAGCCTCCGAAGATCTTGCTTCAGCGGGGACTGACGGTCCAGCTTCAACAGTAGCCTGCGCCATGATAGCTTCGCTAGATTTCTTTAGGGCTTTGCCCTCTGCATCAGATGTTGCGGCAGGAGTTGACACCTTTACAGATTCTATAACAGCGTCTAGTACACTGGCCATCCTCCTCTTCGGAGTTATTGTAGCCATCTTTGATACCTTCAGTAGCTTTGTCTCTTGCAACGGACTCAAAGCCTTCGGTTGCTCTGTCGATTTCCTTAGTCCTAGCTCTTCAACCGGTTCTGATCTGGTTTCGATGGGTGCAGAGCGACTGGGCTCACGTGCGGAAGTAGATCCCTCAATAGGCTTCGACACTTCGGTCGTTTCAACGTGCTTGGGGCAATGTGTTAAAACCTTAACTTTTTTCAGCTTCGGCATATTAGAGATCGCCGAAGCAACAACTTTTCTTTTCTTTCCTTACATTCGCGAAGGATAACAGTAATTTGGGTATACGAACCCGATGACATCAAAAACCCTATTCGGCCTCTTTTTTTCTCGACCCCCAAAGGCCGCTGTCATAGCATCATCTTTGGCCCTTGAATAAGCACCAAGCAATTCATCACTGGTTGCTTCAATGACATCTAGCCAGTCGTCGTTTGGCTCATCAAATTGGTTCATGTATTTGAACATATACTTCAAGTAAATTAAGCCACCTTGGCTAGACCCAGCAGCAACCTCCTTCCGCATCTCCCACCCACTTCCGAGTGGCCACACTTTGTAAGTAATGTGTTCTTGAACTATGTCCCTGGAACCTATGTAAGTGCATACTATGTTAAAAAGTAGCCTGGCATGCTTGTATGTCATTCCCAAGGGCAAGGGATGGCCTCCTAATGCCAAATTGAGACCATATAGGACGTTGGATACTCTCCTTGATGTCTTCCCTTTCAATCAGATCATTTTTCACAAAGAACCACTCCTGTATCTAGGCCCCCGGTCATCTCTTGCGAAATGTTGGAACTGGGTTGCTCACCTCAGAGCGGGTTACGAAGCCGTAACAACCGAAGTTGTTGTGATATTGCTCTTTTCCGGTGGCCTTCATCTCATAAGACAATTCATGCATGTTGCAGAAGTATTTTGCATTTTGTTCTAACCCTTGGATCCTCATGGCCCAAATAAAAATCCCCATCTTGATGATAGCTTTGGGAGTAAGCTGATGAAGGTAAAATTTCGAAAGTTTTCAGGACTTCGACCAGCATCTTGTCTAGAGGGAACTGAAGCCCTGCTTTCATGAAGCTTCTATAAACGACCACCTCGTCAGCTTTGGGCAGAGGGACATTATTCTCCCCTCCATCCCTCACAATAGAAATGTCAGGGAAGTACCTTCCCCTGATCGCATCAATTTGTCCTTCCTTGATGGTTTATTTCCCAAAGACTACATGGCTTGGTCTCCAGGGCCGATCTTTGGCACCCTCATTCTAACTTCTACATCAAAGTCTTCACTATCACTAGAACCCGCATATATCCTAGCTAGTGTCTCATGTGTAATATTTTCTGCATTGGTTCTTTCCATAGCTTTGTAAAACTTGGACAACGCTGGGTCGACAGTCTTCTTCTCACCAGTCATCAAATCAAAAGCTTCTCGCCAGCCATCAAATCAAAGCTTGTTGAAATGCCAAAGTTTAAAATCCAACCAAAACTCGATAAAGCAAGAAAGTTTAAAATGGCAAGCACAGTGTAAGCAACTGAAATGGCACAAGAAACGCTTTCAATACGAGCTCCTATTTATATGCCTAGCGCCCCACGACTTGGTGGGTCTGGCATGTCAGTGTCGTTCGCTATTCTAGCAAAGGGAAGGTGTTTTTTCAGACCTTCAGCTAAAGGCCTTTGTTCACATCGCAGTCTAAATTTGTTACAAAGAAACAAATTAATACTGCAAGGGGCTACTGTTGGGGGCCTTCCTCTTCTGAAGGTCCTCAAAAACATGACTAACCATATGTTTTTAGCATGATTATGAATAGTTACAAGAAGCTTTGGCTTTGGGATGGAGGACTTCTCTTATGACAAAATGAAGGGAAATAAAGAATGGGCGACGAAGCTGGAAGCGAAAGGACTTCGGTTGGACATGTTGACGAAGCTCAAGTATGATGATGGCTCAAAGAGGATGAAGACCATAAAGTCCTTAACAATTCATGTTAAGATTATAGATAGTTGCCAGGGACATAAATGTAGTTTTATCCAGGCTATGTCCCATGCCTATAAATAGATGAACAGTAACACCGTATTGTTCACGCTGGATTGTAACCACTCTTCCGTCATTCTCGCACCCTCACCTTCCTCCAAGCCGAAGGTATTAATGTAACATGAATATTATTGATGTTTATTCATGTTTATGGAATACAAAATTAAATAGATTATTGATACAAAATTGTTATTATCTGTATTCCATTGTATTCCTTTACTTTCTTATTTATATTTATATGCTGAAATGATGAAGGCATGTCTTTCATGACTTTTGTCTGAAGATAATTATATCCGAGAGGAAATAATGCTTCGAAGGACGAAGGTCTTTAATCATTAGCAATTGTGTTGCCTTGTTCTTAATTTATATCATTTGGGAACAAGTGACCAACACAGCCCTGACCTAAAAAGCTTTCCTCAAAAGAAAAACCTCTTAACTTCTTAAAGAATCTTCTCCTCTTTCCCCCATTAACAACTCTTCTTCTCTTGCTACCAGATGGAGGGCACCTTTGTACTTAAGACATCCTATTGCTCAGAGGTGGAAGGAATTGCTTACCTTCTTCGGAGTTGTGCGCTTCGCCTGGGAGTCCACAAGAAGCCAGAGTATGTCTGGAAGGAATACCGCGAAAATGGAGTCAAGAAGTGCTCTATGGCAGTCTACCTGGGAGAAAGCCGAAGCTACCCAAACCACCCTCCTTTCCAGGTCACCGCTACTGGCCACCGCTTCCCAGACACCTGCCAGAATGCTGCCCAAAAAGCCCTCCACCAATTATGCCAAAACTACAGCAAAGAAGTCGCTGAGACACCCTTCCGCTACTTTCCATCCAGCAACAAAAATAACCCTGCGTGGAGGAAAAGACTCCAGGCTTTGTCAAGGAGATAACATAATGAAGATGATCCTACCATACTCTACATGGCCGGATATCTCCACACCCTTGACACCCACTTGGATGACCTTTTCTCCCATTGCACCCACCTAATCTCCTAGGTGGAAAGCCTAGAGCAGCGGATCAAGGAATTGAAGGAAGAAAATGTAGCTCTTCAAAACAGTCTCGAGATGGCAGAAGGCGAGGAAGCCAACACTCGTGAGGCATACAGGACCCTAAAGATGGACTATGCCAGGACGATGAAGAGGTTAGCCCCACTCAAGAAGATCCGGAAGCATTTCGAAAGCCAAGGATGCCAGACTGACCCGAAGGAAGAGTCCCACCAGCACTACCTTCCCTAGGGATAGAATACCTTTCTGATGTCAAGGAAGTGTCCCTAGCTAGCCTTGATGATCTTCTCAGGGAGTTTGGGGACACTTTAGTAGGAGACGCTCATGCGTAGTGTATTCTGTGGTGGTTGTCATGCTTATAATGAATTGGTTTGCTGAATAAAATAACATGTTTGCAACAAAAAATGACACATGCATAGTAGTAATCCTTTCTCCCCTCTGGCAGATGGCCTCGGATAGAACCATGCCTACTGCCTAGGAATTGGAGCAAGGACTCCCCTAGGCATCGAAGGCGAGGATAGAGGGGAAGGGTGTGAGATCCACCTCCCCGCACCTCTTGAAATGCCGCTAGACCTAGCCCAATTTCTGGCCAACTAGACTCGACTCATTGAGATCCTCACTAGAAGCCTCGACAATAAGCGCCCAAATGGAGGAAGACCGCAGGACAGAATGGGAGAATTCCTAAGGATCAAGCCTCCCACATTTGTTGGATCTAGCAATCCGCTTGATGTTGATGACTGGCTACGCATAGTGAAGAGGAAGTTAGAAGCCATTAGATGCCTTGAAGACCAGCGTGTTTACTTAGCTGCCCACCAGCTCTCTGGGATGGCTCTATCCTGGTGGGACACTTTCCGTGCTGCTATGAGAAATGCCACCAGGGCAGAGTTTGAGGCCGCTTTCCGAGAGAATCATGTGCCTTCGGGAATCGCCTAGCTCAAGGAAGAGGAATTTCGAGAGTTGACTCAAGGAGGGCGATCTATTAGTGAGTACATCCACAAATTCATGAGCTTGCTCGCTATGCACCAGATGATGTTAGCACAGAAGTCAAGAAGATGGCCTAGTTCTTAAAAGGGTTAGGACTAGAGCTCAAGACTATCCTTGCCAGCCAAGACTTCCTCAGCTTCTCGCACCTCTCAAACAAGGCCATCCAGGTGGAAAGAGCCCGAGAAGAGGAAAGAGGTCACCTTTTGAGAAAGTTTTAAATTCTCCGAGCTCAACAGTAAGACAGGCACCAGAGGATTCGATCTTTTGGGTTTCCTCCCAAGGGGTCAAACCTCAGCAAGCCAGTAGGATCTGCTCCACCACGTTTCAACCAGCCTGGTCAGAGTTCCTTCCACACCCAGTCCGTTGCAAGCAGCCAACCTCCAGCCAATGCTTGTTGGTACTGTGGTGACCCCAGTCACTTCAAGAATAATTGTCCACACTTGAAGACAACCATACCTGCCTACTCCAACTTGGTGAATGGCCCCAAGAACGTTACAACACCCACCGCCAAGGCACCCTCCACCAATAGTCAGTTAAGCAGGTCGCAGTTCCACAGCAGGGCTCGAGTGAACCACATCGACGCCCAGGAAGCTCAACAAGCCCCTAGAGTAGTACTCATTGAGTTCCTAGTCAAATTTACCCCTGCTGCAGTACTTTTTGATTCTAGAGCATCTCATTCCGTCATCACCACTAGTTTTGTGGAAAGGCATGGCATCCCCACTACAACATTAGAAGTCCCTCTGATCACTGGGACCCCAATGTCTAACCTTCTATGCCACCTCAGGTGCTCCCAAGTCAGAATTCTTTTAAGTGGGGTAGTATTCCTAGCAGACTTAGTCGTACTACCATCTCACGAAATTAATGTAATCCTAGGAATGGATTGGTTTTCCCAGCATAACGGCATCATAGGCTGTGCAGGTAAGACAGTCCTTCTCACCGACCACCAGGGAAAGTCAATTTCATGTAAAGCGCAACAACCAACCCAAGATCCAATGATATTCAGTCTAGCAGCAGAAGGCATATCTATGGTAGAAGAATTCATGGATGTCTTTCCAGAAGAATTGCCAGGAATGCCTCCGGAAAGAGAAGTAGAATTCTACATCGACCTCCTCCCAAGCACCGCATCGATTGCAAATAGACCGTACCGCATGGCACCCATAGAATTGGCAGAATTGAAACATCAGATCGTAGCACTTCAACAGAAAGGGTTCATTCGTCCTAGCTCATCACCTTGGGGAGCCCCAGTATTGTTTATCACCAAAAAGGATCAAAGCATGAGAATGTGTATTGATTACCGATCCTTAAACGAAGTTACAATCAAGAACAAGTATCCGCTACCTCAAATTGATGACCTTTTTGACCAACTTCAAGGGGCCATGTATTTCTCAAAGATTGATCTAAGATCAGGATACCATCAGTTAAGAATCAAGGAAGCAGATATTCAGATGACGGCTTTCGTTACCCGATAAGGCCAGTATGAGTTTACAGTAATGCCCTTTGCCCTAAGCAATGCACTCGCCTTCTTCACGAACCTCATGAACAAGGTATTTATGGAAGAGATAGATAAGTTTGTCATGGTCTTTATTGATGACATCCTCATCTACTCCATGAGTCAGGAGGATCATGAACACCATCTCCGGATTGTCCTCAGGAGAGTCAGGGCGCATCAGCTCTATGCCAAGTTCAGTAAATGCAAATTTTGGCTAGAGAAGATAGCCTTCCTCGGGCATATCTTGACTGCAGAAGGGATAGAAGTGGATCCATCCAAGGTAGAAGCAGTGTCCAAATGGAAGCAGTCCTCCAGCGTTAGTGAAATTCGAAGCTTCTTGGGAATGGAGGGATATTACCGTCGTTTTATCAAAGGAGTCTCCGGCATTGCAAAACCCTTAACAAACTCCTCAAGAAAGACAACAAGTTTGTTTGGACCCTAAAGTGTGAAGAAAGTTTTCAAGACATAAAGAAGAAGCTCACAACCTCACCAGTACTGACATTGCCAGATATCCACTAAAGCTTTGTTATCTTTTGTGACGCATCAAGGCAAGGTTTGGGATGTATGCTTATGCAGAATGAGAGAGTCATTGGATATGCATCTGACCTACTCAAGCCACATGAGCAAAATTATCCAACCCACGATTGGAATTGGCAGCCACAGTGCATGCTCTCAATATATGGAGACATTACTTGATTGGGAACAAATGCCACGTGTTCACAGATCATAAAAGTCTAAAGTACATTTTCACCCAGACAGATCTCAACCTCCATCAGTGAAGATGGCTAGAGCTGATCAAGGACTGTGACATTGAAGTACACTACCAGCCTAGAAAGGCAAACATGGTGGCTGATGCCATCAACCGAAAGCCTTTCGGGAAAGAAGCGAAAAACTTCCTGGAAGACTAGAAAAAGGAGTCTACTCAACTGAATACTTGTTTGGGGGAGAAAGGCAGTGTAGAAGTTAAACCTGTGCTAGAAGGATGCATTCGCAAAGCTCAACGTTTGGATGCAGAGACAATGAGACTTGCAGAAAGGGCTATCAAAGAACAACCCTTGGATCTCAGAACAGATGAGAGGGGAACCCTTTGATTCAAGGACCGATTGTGTGTATGAAAGGGGGAGGCACGAGAAATTCTACTAGATGAAGCCCACAATTCAAGCTATTCTATCCATCCAGGGTCTACTAAGATGTACCTAGACCTCAAAACCAGATACTGGTGGAAAGGGATGAAAAAGAAGATAGCTTAGCATGTAGCTCGGTGTGATACTTGTCAACAAACTAAGGTAGAGCATCAAAAGCCTGTAGGGTTACTTCAACCCCTCCCAGTGCCCAAATGGAAGTGGGAAGAGATAGGCATGGATTTTGTGATCGGATTGTCCCGGACCCAAAAGGGGAATGATTCTATCTAGGTCATAATTGACCGTCTTACCAAGGTAGCTCACTTCATACCAGTAAAGACTACCTACGGAGGAGCCACCCTCTCCTGGTTATACCTCAAAGAAATAGTCAGACTGCATGGCATTCCATGAAGAATAGTATCAGACAGAGGAACACAGTTCACCTCAAAGTTTTGGTTGAGTCTTCAGCAAACCATGGGCACCAAACTAGATTTTAGCACCGCCTACTACCCCCAGTCAGATGGGTAGACAGAAAGAGTCAATAAAGTCCTTGAAGATTTGTTGAGAGCCTGTGTGCTGACCTTCGACAGAGATTGGGAATCCAGTTTGCCATATACAGAGTTCTCTTATAACAAAAGTTACTAAGCCAGCATCAAAATGTCACCTTTTGAAGCTTTATATCGGAGAAGATTCCAGACCCCTCTAATGTGGTCAAACGTAGGAGAAAAGACCCTAGACGGGACTTCCTTCATCCAAGAAGCAGAAGAAAAAGTTGCTCTAATCCGCAAAAGACTCCTCGAAGCCCAAAGTCGACAGAAGAGCTATGCTAACAACAGGAGGAGAGAACTTAGTTTCCAAGAAGGTGATTTTGTCTATCTCAAGGTTTCTCCAATGAGAGGGGTTTGGAGGTTCGAAGCAAAAGGAAAGTTAGCTCCACGCTATGTCGACTCCTATCCTATCATCGGCAGAATAGGGCCAGTAGCTTACCGCCTTCAGTAACTAGAATCCATGTCAGACATCCATAATGTGTTTCATGTATCCCAGCTCCGAAAATGCTTGAAAGTGCTAGAGAGCCACATCGCAGAAGAATCAGTCCAGATTCAGAAAGATCTGTAGTTCTGAGAAAAACTAGTGAAGATTCTTGACTCAGCTCTTCGAAAGACCTAGAACTCGAAAATGAGGCTCTGTAAGGTTCAATGGAGTAGAGAAGGAGAAGTGGAGGCTACCAGGGACAGTGAGGACTCAGTAAGGAAGGAGTACCCTTACCTTTTCTTGAAACCAGCCTGAATCTCGAGGGCAAGATTCTTTTAAGTGGGGTAGGTTTGTAGCATCCCGATTTTTGGTTCTAAGGTTAGAAACCTAAAACTCCTTAAATTCCCCCACCCTTATTTCCTTAAAGCCTAAACCTTGTAAGCATTTCTTTCCTCATATGCATAAACCATGTTTGCTAGTAGCACATCACACATGTAGCCTCACCGAGCATTTCATTTTTTGACACCTATAAAATATCATGACTATATATATATATATATGTGTGTGTGTGTGTGTGTGTGTGTGTGTGTGTGTGTGTGTGTGTGTGTGTGTGTGTGAGTGTGTAAAGGAGAAAAAGGATCTAGAGAAAAAGGAAAAAAATAAAGGCCCACCAGCGTGCGCCCTCTCGCTCTCTCGCGCCTCTCGCTCTCGGCCCACCCCAGCTTACTAGCGCGCGCCCTCTCGCGTCGCGCTCTCACATCTCTCGCTGCCACCCGGCCCTGCTTGCCAGCCGCACTCCGCTCTCGCTCTCTCGCGCCCGCTCCTCCTCTGACGGGTGGGTGCTGGCTATCAGCCCCTTCTTCCTCGCCCCGCACGGCCTCGCCGCGAACCTTGCCAGCCACCGTCCTTTCGCTCGCCCCACCATTACTCCTGCGCCAGTAAAGTTAGGCACCACTTCATCCCTCTCCCACTGTGTTAGCACCCCCGCACGACACCCCTCCCTGAGCCATCCATCCCCGAAGCTGTGCACCATCATCACCACCGTGTTCCACCTCACCGGCGCCAGCTTGCTTCAGCCGCTTCCCTTCCTTGGGCACCTATAAAAGGGGCACCCCAAGCTCCCTTTCTCCTCGCACCAGCCTCGGCCACTCTCCCTCCCCCTCCCCTGGGCTCAATCAAGCTTAGCGCCACTGCCTCCCTTCGCTCTGGTGAGCCCTCCCTCCCCTCTCCAGTAGCTTAAGCTCAAATTCAGGTAGTTCACAAACTTCACCACTTCACCACGGGTAGAGAACACCATTTCTTTTCCCCCTATCGCACCCAGTGTCTTCGCCGGCGAATTCACAGCCGCAGAAGCCCGCCACCTCGTCGTGGACAGGCCGTCTCAGGACTCCACTGGCCAAATTGACCCCACCACCTTGACCGCCCGCCCCCGCTCATGCTAGCCCACCTACCTAGTCGCTTGGAACCAGACCACCGGCAGGGAACCGTCGTCGAACCCACTGACAACCGGTTTTCCCCGCGGGCGAATCATCATTATCCCCCCTAACGTTGTTTCCCTCCCTCCCCATCACTAGCACGTGGGCACGCGCCCACAGTGTTGTCTCCGCGTCGCTCCCTGTTGGCAGGCCAAGCTGGGCCGGCTACCCGCATCCCCCCCCCCGGCCCGACTAACCAGAAAACCTTTATCTTTTCTTTTTGCCTTTTCCCTTTTTCTAAATATATTTTTATATACTGATAATTTATGCACCAAAATGGTCCCAATGCTTTTTAAGTCAGAAAATAATGATGCTTAGAAACTTGACACACCTTATTTAGTAAGCAATGTTTGATGTTTTGTTTATTGCCTGTTTTTGCAAGTCGAAGAGAGGTCCAACCCTCCGAAACCCATAACTTTGGAAGAAGGGAAGGAGCCCAACCTCCCAGAAATAGAACTTCTATACCAAGAGAGCTTCGACAAAGGCAAGTTCATTCTACCCTTGATGCATAAATTACCTACTCTTTCTATCACTACCTAAGCCGGGATATGGGATGGTTTCTACGCATCGTGAGTCGAGTGATAGCCTGGATTAAAAAATACCTTTTTTCTACAAAAGATGTGGGTTAGGGTAGTGGTTTCAAAAAGAGAAATGTTTTCAAAAAGTGTATGATGAAGGGTTATCACCCTTATCACCAACCGAGTGGGATGATCAGGGACTCCCTGGTTTGGGAGGGCCTAAGGTGTTGGCTCAACCAGGTTAGATTTGAGCATGAAGGATTGTCCCCTCATTTAAGGACCAGTTTGTCATCCTTCACTACCTGTACTCATGACAAGTACAACCACTCGAGACTGTACGGGCAGTCACTCAATCTGTACTTGCACGGTCCGAACCCTAGGATTATGATGGCTGGGGAGCACCGGGAGGATAAGGAAGGGGAATGTTTTGTCCTGGTTCGGGCATGGTGGTGGCCTTGTTCCTTCTGGTATAATCGTTAAGGTAAGGACGTGAGAGGAAGGAAAGAGCTTCGGTGTCGGATCTCATGGCAGTGAGATCGCAGAGCCGGATTATTGGGTAAAGTGTACCCCTCTAAGCAGAGTTTGAAACCTATTCGAATAGTCTGTGTCCACTTGTATGGACAAGTCTGGTGTGGTATGATAATTAGTGCTTTTATCTTCAAAAAAGGGAAGGTGTGTGAGTATTTTTGGAAATAAAAAAGAAGCCATGGGAGTGGGAAGCTCAGTGGTGGTTGATTGTGAAAATGTGATACTTCTCTCTTTTCTGGGTAAAAAACATCAAGTATCGCCATTCTCTAAGAAAAATAAAGAGTGACTACAACTCCACCATATCGAGCATGTACTGTATAGGTCTCTCCCTCTTTACGGGTGGGATGTGGTTGCAGAATACGTAAACTATTCACCTAGATTTATTCATGTTTTTCAGCTACTAAAGACTTCCTTTTCGCTATGTTCGACTAGAAGGGGGTTGTGTCTGCACCCAGTCTGCCTGTGGCTTGGGCTAGTTTTCTTCCACTCCGCTATGTATCCAAAGCTCGCTAGAGCTTGCTTTTGGTAATATAATAATTTTTATGTACGACTCTGTGTTATCTGATGAAATGAATGTGTTTTACTAGCCTCCTAGGACTAGTAATTGTATCACATTTGAGTCCCAAAGATCGGGACGCTTCATGGCATAAGTCTTCTATATGCCCTCAGTGAACGTAGACTTGACTACGACATCGTCGATGTCAATCTCCACCAGCTTCCCTATCTCGTCATGGAAAATGTAGTACATGGCGCGCAGGAATGTAGCTCTGGTGTTCTTCAACCCTAAAATCATGACCAAATATTCAAACAATCCTACCGAGCCGGGTACCTTGAAGGTTTTGTGCACGTATTCCAGGGCCATGAAAATTTTGTGGTACCAGCATTCCCAACCTTAAAACTCAAGGTCTTGTGGCCGGTAGCTGTGTTGATCAACACTTCCGCGATTGGCATGGAGTATTTGTCCTTCAGTATGGCCCTGTTGAGGTCTCTAAAATCCACGCATACCCTCTACCTACCATCCTACTTTTGAACAGGCACTACACTGGAAATCCATTCAACATACCAACACAGCCTGATGAACCCAGTTTCCAACATCTTCTCTACCTCTTTCTTGACTTCATGTAGTAATTCATCTTTCATCAATCGTGCTCATTGCTAAAATGGTCAAAATCCCTTCTTCAGCGGGAGCCGATGTTCTACAATGCTCCTGTAAAGCCTTGGCAGCTCCATGTAATCCCAAGCAAAGCAACCCAAATATTCCTTTAGCATTGTTCTCAAGTGCTATGAGTTAAGAACAAGGCAACACAGAAAACGTTAAACGTTAAAGCCCTTCGTCCTTCGAAGCATTATTTCCCTTAGGATATAATGACTTTCGGACGAAGGTAATGAAGGACATACCTTCATCAACATAACATATAGAGATGAAGAAAGAATCACATAAAACATAAAAGATAATGTGAACAGTCATACATTATTATTATTTCATTTCTATTTTATTACTATGGAAAAATAGAAATAATATCAAATTACAAGTGTACCTTCGATTTGAAAGAAGGTAAAAGTACCAGCGTGACGCAAGGATCAATGCCTAGTCCGCGTGAACAGTACGGGGCTACTGTTCATCTATTTATAGGCACGGGACGCAGCCCATGTAAAATTACACTCATGCCCTTTACATTTGCTAATAACTCTATAGTAATCCATCGAGGTCTAAATAGCCTTTTCATCTTTAAGTCGGTTTTCCTTTTCTGCTACCATGCCGAAGCTCTCCTACGCACAGCTTCGGCTTCGCGCTATCCTTCGTACTCCTTCTTGTGCTTCTTCACACTGTGGTTTCAACTCAAGTCCAAAGGTACCTGTTCATGCATTATACTTCCAGAAACATTGTTAAATCATGTTTTTGAGGACCTTCGGAAGCCGAAGGCCCCCAACAGTAGCCCCTCGCAATATTAATTTGTTAGAATGATAAATTTAGATTGCAACAAGGACGAAGGCCATGAGCCAAAGGTCCGAAAAAACACCTTCCCTTTGCTAGAATAGCAACAGCCACTGACAAGCGGGCCCTCCAGCATGCAACGCACCAGGCGTATAAATAAGAGCACACCACGAGCTCATTTAGCACGCTTTCTTGCCATCTGCTCTTGCTTACTCAATTTTTAGCTCTTGCGCACCAACACTTGCTTGGCTTTTTTTAAAATTTTTAAGCTTCGGCTTTGAGAGAACTTTCTCAGCATTTTCGAAGATGTCTGAAGATAAGAAAGCTGTCGCTGAATCGAAGCTGAGCCTTTCTTAGGAGATGAATCTTGGCTTTATTGAATCAATAGCAAAGACAAATGCAGAGAAGATTACTAGGGAAACTTTGGAGGGTTTATCTGAAGACACTAGTGATAGTGACAGCTATGATGTGGAAAGCGGCGGGGAAGACTCCGAAGATCGACCCTGGCGACCGAGCCATGCAGTTTTTGGAAAATCAACTATTAAACAAAGCCATCTTGACAACATGAGGGGGAGATACTTTCGGGATATGTCTATTGTGAGGGATGACGACGGAGAGAAGACTTGTCCTACTCCAGAGGAGAATGAAGTCGTGATCTTCCGAAGCTTTTTCAAGGCTAGGCTTCGGCTCCCTCTGAGCAGCTTTGTAGTCGAGGTTGTGAAGATATTCCAGATTTACCTTCACCAGATTACCCCCGAAGCCATTATAAGAATGCGAATCTTCGTATGGGCTGTAAGGAGTCAGGGCTTGGAGCCAAATGCAAAAAGTTTCTGCAGTATGCATGAACTGCTATATGAGACGAAGCCCTGGGGTAAAGAACAGTATCATAACAATTTCGGCTACTATAGCTTCGTTGCCTGTTCTGGCTCAAGCTCTCCAGTACCATCTTTTCGGAAGAGATGGCCCGGAGACTGGACGAAAGAATGGTTCTATGTAAAAAATGATTTAAAGGCATGAGAAGACATTAAAGAGATAATCATGCGCCCTATCTGGCAATGCTTCGGGCCCGGAAACCGAAGGTAGAAATTGACGAAGCGGCCAAAAAATGTCGCAAGGCCTTCGGCTTAGTCTGCTCTTTCATTGGGACAAGGGACTTAGTTCAAGAGCACATGGCCTACAGAATATGGCCATTGGTAGCCAACTGGGAGATGCCAAAAGAATCCATCAGCAATCCCCATGAATGTGGTTTGGTTCGACTAAAATTTACCTTCAGGTTTAGAGACCAGTTTATCGAGCCAGATGACGACTGGCTGAAAAGCGTCGAAGCTACAAGCGATGAGCTGCTTGGGCTGTACTCTAGAGCAGAAGATAACGCATTATCTGTGACCTTCAGGAACTGGAAAAAGAAGAGACTAAACAGAGTTTTTGATGCTCTTGGGTTCATGTATCCTGACTACCGTTACCCGCCCCGGGGGCAAAAAAGAAAAATTGGAGGTTCTGGGAGAGATGATGTTTCAGCCGCTCCGAGCGAGCCTGTGCCGAAGAGGTAAAGGGTGAAGGTCCTTACTCATCGACCACACTATATTGAACCGGCCATAGTGCCCGAATTTGGCGGTGAGACCTCTTCGGTGACCGAAGGCAAGAAACCTGTGATTACGCAGAAAATTGAAGAATCGTCTGTATCGCCGAAGACATCATCAGCCAAATCAGATGAGCCGAAGGCCATTAACATTGAAGAGTTGAAGGTTGAGAAAACGAGGATATTAGAAGTAATAAGTCCTTCGGCAGAGGTGACAATGCCAAAGGCACAAAAGGATCTTTCAACTACTCCCAAGAGGAAGAGAATGGTCAACGTATTAGATGTGCTAGAAACAATAAAATCTTCAAGCTCTACTCCGAAGAAAGCTGCCGAAGCTTCGGAAACACAAATTGAGGCCGAAGCTGCCAAGATCCAAGTTGAGACCGAAGCTGGGCCTTCAGAGCCCGCCAAGGAGAAATCCTTGGAAATCGGAGAAAAGACGGAGAAAGAAGCTGCAGAAGTAATTCTAACTGGAAAAACCGCCATTCCTATTCCCGAAGCATCATCTGAAGCTCCTGATTATATTATACGACATGCTTCGGGAAAAAGATTATCTGAGAAAGAAAAGCGAGAGGCTCAATTTTATGCTCAAAGATTGAAATATCCAAAGGGGGCATTGGTATTCAATGGCAGCGGGGAAGAAGACTTCTTGTATTGTCTCCCAGACAGCAAAGAGATTTCTGTCTATCGAGAGATGGGCAAGAGCTTTGGGTTCCCGATACTAGAAGATGGGCTCTCAGTGTTATCAAAAGATGAGTTGGCCGACAACTTAGCATACAATAGTTTAAAGGTGAGAAAATGAGATTTTTGTATTTAAAAACAAAATTTCCATTTGCTTACACTCAATACCGCATTTTTGCAGGGCCTTATCCTTAGCAACGCCCTCAGGGTGCAAAAAAGTGCTGAAGATGAAGGGTATACCATAGCCTTAAACAACCTTCATTCCGAAGTAATTGAACTATGGAACGAAGGTCTTGAAAAAGATAAGATATTAAACTCATTGTTGAACAAAATAAAAGAAGACGAAGTTGCTTCCAAAGCCCAAGCTGAAGCTCAGAAATACGAAATCGAAGATCTTCGAAAACAGCTATTCGAAGCTAAAGAAAAATGTGGTCGTGCAGAGGCTGATCGAGATATTAGTGTATATTGGAGGAACCACTTACAAAAAACAGTTGATGAACTTCGTGCATCCAAGGAGAGGTGCTATGAAAAATCTATAGAGTGTGTTAAGAAAATAAAAACTAGCTTCGCCAATGTTGACGCATTCTCTAACGAAGACGACTTCGTAAGGGGTGATCCTGAAGGCCCAATTGATTGGATCAGCAACGAAGCTGAAGCTTTTGAGGAAGTTTTGAGTGGTCGCGGGGATATCTGCGCTTTCTCGAGTGCCAGGGGAATCGCAGCTATTTTAGAGAAGTCAGGCTGCGACCATGTGAAAGCTTTGGCTCAAGCCGAAGCTACTTTATCTATTGAAGATACAAAAGATCCCTCGGCCGAAGCAAGCTTAATTGGCGGAAAATTCTTTACTAACATCTAGGAGAATGGCGGCCGAGGGATGGCGCACGAGATGATAAAAAAGAGCGAAAAAGATTCCCATGATTCAAAAGAAGCGACGAAGACAGCTGAGAAAGCGGTGGAACTTGAGAGGCGGATAGGTATTGCTTAATAACTTTTTAACTTTATTTACTAATTTTGCGACTTTGGACTTATTCACGTTTTATATCGTAGCTGAACTATCTCCTCCTCCAGAGCCCTTCGAGTCGATGGCCAACCCAGAAGTAGAGAAAGAAGATGAAGTCACTAAAGTGGCCGAAGTTAGTTTGGACGAAGCTGTTAATCGACTGCTGAACGAAGCTGTGGAAGCAGTTTTAAAAGAAGAATAGCTTTTATTGTAAAAACATTTGGAATGTAACATTTGCTGAACAAAGTGCGTAATATTTTTATAATTTTGAATGTAATATTTAAGCTGCTTGTAATTGAATTCTTTACGATGCATGAAACTCTACGTACATACCGTTTTTGAGCCTTCGGCGAAAAAACACCTTCCCTTCTTTTCATGCATTGTGAAGAATATCCATATTTCTTAAAAACATCCAATCTTCGTAAAATCATTATGCTTCGTAAGCAATAGATCTCCATTTCATTTTAGAGTTTGACAAAGCTATACTTCTTCAATACTTATTTTGTGCCTTGGCACTGCTTCTTCGAAACAATCTCCGAAGATCAACATTGAATCCCCTTCTTGCGCCATTGGTGCAATATGATGTATGATGTTATGCTATGCAAAATGATTTAATGATGTTATGCTATGCAAAATGGTGTTTGTGCCGAAGATACAAACACATTCCCTCAGTAAAGCACACAATCTTTTTGCCGTTTATTTTTCGGCTTCACCGCTTATTTTTCGGTGTATCAGCGCTGACTTTTCGCTGTAAGCCTCCCTTAGGAGCTTCTTCGCCTTTTACTTCAGCGGTATTCGCGTTGACTTTTCGCGCTTCGCCTTTTACTTCGACAGAATCAGCGTTTATTTTTCGCTGTAAGCTCTGCATTCCCTTTGGAACGACTTTTGAGCAAAAAACTTACACTGCGCTCCCTTAGGAACGACTTTTTGTTGCTTCAGCAAACTTACACTGCGTTCCTTAGAACGACTTTCTATTGCTTCAGCAAAACTTGTAATGTGATTGTGAACCCCACGCTCTCTTGAGAGCAACTTTCGTGCTTCACCAACTTTTTGGACTTCATGAGTCTGTAAAAGAGATACATTTCCACTATGGCCAAAACGAAGCTATTACAAGGAATTGAAAACGACAGGAAAAACTTTGGCTTTTAACGATTGTTCTCTATTAAAAAAGAAAAATGATAACGAATGCCAGAACTATTTCAGAAGTAGGATATCTTCTAGTAGATGTGCTTTGATTCTGGCACAGTACTGTTGACTGTGCGAGCTTCGGACTCCTCTCTGAAGTCTCGTTGCTGATGAGTGTGCTGGCTCCCTTCTGGCTGTTGGCCTCGTTGCAATGATGGTAGAGGTGGAGGCTGTTGCCAAGATGCCTAAGGTTGGCTTGCCGAAGCAACAAAGGCTACAGGATGGTTACCCACATACTCTGGAATGTACGGTGAGTGGTACGAAGTAGTATGCATGACTTGCTTCGGCTGGCTCTATTGGGCTGCAGCTTCTGCTATCTCTTTCTGTTTCTGGATGGTGACGTGGCACATCCTGGTATTGTGGCCCTTGTCCTCACCACAGAATAGACAATAAATTTTCCTAGGCTGATCCCCAAACCTTCCTCCGAAGCCCCTGGCGCCTCTGCCCCTTGGAGCTGGGGGCTGAGGATAGCTTTGTTGCTGCCCCGAAGCCTGGGAAGAATATTGCAGCCTCTGTTGTTGACTTCCCCTGTCATCATTCTGAGTGGAATGAATTGATCTGACGTGCCTAGGATGGATTCTCCCTCCGAAGCCCATGGCCATTTCGGAGAACCTGTAAGCTTCCTCCCTTCTCTGTCGAAAATCATTGTCAGCGCGGATGTATTCATCCATCTTCTGAAGCAGTTTCTCCAGGGTTTGAGGGGGTTTCCTGGCGAAGTATTGGGCTGAAGGTCCTGGTCGAAGCCCCTTAATCATGGCCTCAATGACAATTTCATTGGGCACTGTTGGCGCTTGTGCCCTCAGACGCAAGAACCTTCGGACATACGCCTGGAGATATTCCTCTTGATCTTGCATGCACTGGAACAAGGCTTGAGCAGTAACCGGCTTTGTCTGAAACCCTTGAAAGCTGGTGACCAGCATGTCCTTCAGCTTCTGCCATGATGTGATTGTTCCTGGCTGAAGAGAGGAGTACCAAGTTTGTGCAACATTTTTGACTACCATGACGAAGGATTTCGCCATGACGGCAGTGTTGCCACCATACGAAGATATAGTTGCTTCGTAGCTCATCAGAAACTGCTTCGGATCTGAGTGTCCATCATACATGGGAAGCTGGGGTGGCTTGTAAGACGGGGGCCAGGGCGTAGCCTACAGTTCTGCTGACAGAGGAGAAGCATCATCAAAAGCAAAATTTCCATGATGGAAATCCTCATACCAGTCATCCTCGTTGAAGAAGCCCTCTTGGTGCAGCTCTCTGTGGTGGGGCCTTTGGTTCTGCTCATCTTGAGCAAGATGACGCACTTCTTCGGTACCTTCGTCAATCTGCCTTTGCAGGTCAGCTAACCGAGCCATCTTCTCCTTCTTCTTCTTCTGTACCTGCTGATGAAGCATCACCATATTCCTGATTTCTTGGTCCAACTCATCCTCTTGTGGTGTTGGACTAGTGGCCTTCCTCTTCTAGCTTTGGGCCTCCCGAAGAGAAAAGGTCTCCTGGTTCGGGTCCAGCGGCTGCAGAGCGGCAGCGCCTGTTGCCGAAGCTTTCTTTGGCGGCATGACGAAGGTCGATGCTTGCCGAAGGTGGTCAAAAAAGGGTTCACCGGACGGTGGGCGCCAATGTTGGAGACTTGTTCTCAAGTGCTATGAGTTAAGAACAAGGCAACACCGAAAACGTTAAACGTTAAAGCCCTTCATCCTTTGAAGCATTATTTCCCTTAGGATATAATGACTTTCGGACGAAGGTAATGAAGGACATACCTTCATCAACATAACATATAGAGATGAAGAAAGAATCCCATAAAACATAAAAGATAATGTGAACAGTCATACATTATTATTATTTCATTTCTATTTTATTACTATGGAAAAATAGAAATAATATCAAATTACAAGTGTACCTTCGACTTGAAAGAAGGTAAAAGTACCAGCGTGACGCAAGGATCAATGCCTAGTCCGCGTGAACAGTACGGGGTTACTGTTCATCTATTTATAGGCACGGGACGCAGCCCATGTAAAATTACACTCATGCCCTTTACATTTGCTAATAACTCTATAGTAATCCATCAAGGTCTAAATAGCCTTTTCATCTTTAAGTCGGTTTTCCTTTTCTGCTACCATGCCGAAGCTCTCCTACGCACAGCTTCGGCTTCGCGCTATCCTTCGTACTCCTTCTTGTGCTTCTTCACACTGTGATTTCAACTCAAGTCCGAAGGTACCTGTTCATGCATTATACTTCCAGAAACATTGTTAAATCATGTTTTTGAGGACCTTCGGAAGCCGAAGGCCCCCAACAGCAGGCTTATCATCGGCTCGCGTAACTCTGGGTCTAACCTCTTTCTGATGAATGTGGGTAGTGGCTTCTCCTTAGGTCTAATGTTGACTTCTTCTAGCTCGTTGCATAGGTGAACCCGTATCCTAATTTCCCATCGCCCTACAAATCAACAGTATACACGAGAGAGGAGTAGGACTGAAAAAATTTAGGCTGATCGCATGGACTAGGCACCTCATCATTATTAATAATACTTAAACATTTACACTGAGTTCGTGACCAGCTACTAGAGCGGATCTCATCATCATTCACTATCTTATTTTTTATATTTTATTTTTTTGGCTAATCACTGGGATCGGCCTTTACAGGCACATATGGCATCTCTTCTACTCTGTAAGGCCGGTGGATAAGACCAGCCTCAACTTGTTTTTTGACGCTTCTACACGGTTGCTGCCTTCCAAGTCAATTCTTGGGATTGGTCCTGTCCGTTTGTGTCCCACGCGTTCATATCGGAGAGTGAAATTTTGTGCAAGTCATCTGCTGGGACCTGATAAAACCAACGGCTAAAAGGGAGCCAGATCTTTCAATGAGAGTTGATGGAGGTGGAAAATTGTTGGAGAACAACGTTGGCTGCCCGACTACCGCAACCAAGATGGTGTGACACCTTGAGCGATAGGTACACCGTCTCCTGGTAACTACGATTAGGAGTGGAGGTCGATGTTGTGCTATCCGACTACAACAACCACAAGGGTGCTGCGACTGAGCGATAGTTACACCGACTCCTGTTGTTGCTGCTCTTGCCTTGCCAAGAACAACCTTGAACCTGCAAGCAATCGAGAACAAGCAAGAACAAGACAACAAATAGAGACCCATGGATCTGATGAAGTTGGGGTCCTGTTTCAAGTAACCGGGTTTACAAGAAAGTAACAAAGGCTAAACTTACTTCAAACAAAAACCCAAGTTCTTTGGTGGTTGCTAGTTGCTTAAAAAGAGGAATAGAAATGAAGAATTTTGGTGGAGTCATGAAGCACTCTTGGCAGTTCCTGGACGCCTCGGGTGTGATCTGCCATTTATTCTTGATCCACCAGCAAGTAGACGAAGAGAGCTTTCAAACATGTACTTATTTTCATTAAACAGCTTTGGGAGTTGAAAGTTATGCTCCATTTAGTCTTGTGCTTGCTGCAGTTATGAAATCCCCTTGGCTGGTGGAGTTACGAAGTCTCCCGCCATTCATGGACGCCTCAGGTCTGATCTCTCATTCATTCTTGATCCATTAGAAAGTATACAAAGAGACCTTTCCAACAAGTGCTTATTTGCAATAAACAACCTTGGGAGCTGAAAGATATGCCCCTTAAACTTGCACTTGCTGCAGTTATGAAATCCACTCATGTGCAACAACTTTTATTGTCTTCTTGCCTTCTCTACTTCAAGATGGTTCAGCTCCCAAACACCTAAGAATAATAAAGTAACCACAAGGCTTTATTACCACATTTAGAACAGCAAGGAACGAGTTCACCTGATAATTAAGTTTACAAGCACATGCTCATGTCATTGGTCTCTGGTTAAATGGTAATGGGGTCGCTGGTGTGGTTGTATTGATGGCAGCGATGTCCTCATCATCCTCCCCTTCTTGTGGTAGAGTCGTCCTTGACTCTAGTGTGTACTCCTCACCAAAGTATGGCTTCAAACCTAATGACGTGGTTGCCTAGGTGGGGATGTTGGAAATATCATTACTTGGTCCCCAACCAACTTCTTTTTTCTTCAAGGCCTTCCTTGTACACTCAACACATTGCTTGATCCATGTAAGAAGTTCTACAAATAAAAACATACACACCTTACAACGCAATATCAATTCTTCAATATATCGAATCTAGTTACAATGTGGAAGAGTTTCACCTTCACATCAGGAGTCTTTAACATGGTAATATCTGAGTGGGTTATGTTATCATCATTCTCCACTTCTTGACAGCAAACCATCCTTGGTTTTGCATCATGATTGATGTCCATGACTAAGGTGTTATCTTGATATTCTAAAAACAAATCTAAAGCTTCTACTAAAGTACATGGAAACAATAATTTCTCCTCTTCTTGAGAACATACCAATATCTTATTTTCACAATGTGAAGAAACACCAAATATTGATGAAATATAAACTCTATGCACTAAAAATTGACCTGTTTCGTTGTACTTGCTAGCAATGTAAAATATAGCATGAGAAGGACAAGGCATAATTGATCTACCAAATAAAATATTGTCCAAATTACTGAGCTCACAAAGATCATCAAACTCAATATAGCCCCAGGTATTTAGAGAAGAGAGCAATTTTAGTTATTCAGTTTTGTTTGCAATGCAAATGACATGTTCCTTTTTAGCCAAAATGTTTGGTTCAATATCAAATGTAACATGTTCATTTACTAGGTGTTGTTTGAGAACAAGTGAATCATTATCCCACAAATGTTCGCTATCACAAGGGTCTGCAATCATTTCTTCTTGTAATGATGGAAAAAAAAATAGCTGGCTTCACTATGTTGTCTTCTTGATCAGCATGTAGAGCAGAAAAAAAGAGGAACTATGGGTCACATGTTCAGTGCTTGTATAATTGTATAATAGAATCTCATTTTCAGCTTTACATGCAAGCAAAAACAAGTGAGAAATGTGTTTGTATGCTTCATGCATGACTATAGTCTGAATTCTAGAATTGAGTCCTTTCAAGAACCTAGTGATTACATCTTCCATGCATTCTTCTAAACCAGCAAACGTGGTACAAATTTTAAAATCATGATAATAATCTTTCACAGTCCTATCACCCTGTGTAACACCCTGAATTTGGGGGTATAAAATTTCTTTCTTATGATCATCCAAATTCAGGTGTTACTCTTCTCTATCTCACTTTAGTTTCTCTCTCTCTCTAGTTTTCTCTCTCTTTTTTAATTAGAGTTAGTTGTATTAGTGAGGGATTATTTAAATTTATTTTGCCCAAAACATATGAGTCATGGAATGTTGCATCATATTGAGCCTAAATATTCTTTGAATTGTTGCACATATTTGATTTGGTTTGAATTTGAAACTTCATTTGAATTTGAATTGAAAACCCTAGAGAAAATAAATAGAAAAGGCAATAGAAATTCCAGGAAAAAGGAAAAGACCATTTCGGCCCAAGCCAGCCCAATAAGCCCAACCCACACGCGCGCCCGCGCCCGCGCGCCCCCTGTTTCTGATAGGCAGGTCCCGCTTGTCGGTGCCAACCCGAGCACGCTCACTCCCCCTCTCTCTCTCACTGCCCCATGGGCCAAAGCTATGGGCACCATTCTTTTCCCCCTCGCGCCCATTCTCTCTCTGTCCCGCCGTCCCCACCTGTCAGCTCGTCCTCAACCTCCCGCCCACGATCTCCCTGCCGTGGACGCACCCATGTCCGCGCATTCTTCGGCCACGTCCGAGCCCCCGCGTCCCTTTTGAGCCATGCGCTCTGCTCGCCCGCCTCCCCTCTCTCATTTGCGCCCCCTGCCCAGCTCTCTCGCCCTCTCTCTCGCTCTGCCCACGCGAACAGGGAGCTCCGCCACCGCCCACCGACGCCCAATGCTTGTTCCGTGGCCGCCGTCACGCCCGTGCCCCGTCTAGTGGCACGGTGAGCTTCGCCTTTCTGTCAGCTACTCGGGACACCCTTCAGTGTGCCCGTCCCCCCCTGCTGCATCTGATCCATGCTCACCAGAGCGTTTTCTTGCGCAGCCGGAGTCTGCCACCGTCTCCCCATCGAACCCCTGCGCCTCCGCCGTTGCTTCGCGACGCCAGCGCTTCTGCTTGAGGTGAGCAACCTGCCCGTGCCCTTAATTTGGTCATGCCTGCTCTATAGCTCGCGCGATTGCTCGCCGGAGCAATCTAGTGCCGCCGTTAGCCCACCTCATCGTGTGCAGCGCCCTCTGGTGCTCTCGCGCCGGCGTGATGCCCATGTCTGAACCCGCCAGATTGCCCGGGTTGCGCCCAGGCCAGTCCCCAAGCCCCAGGAGCCCCGCCATGGCCGGCCTGCTCGTCTCTAGCAAACTCTCACCACCGTGCCCGCACGATTTAATCTTAGCCGTCGGTTTCTGATCCAACGGTTGAGGGAGCCCGATACCCCTTTCGCGTGGTTGTTTTGCTTAAGAACCCCCCTGGTTTTTGGAAATCAACCCGCCATCCTCTGTATTAGCGCATAGGTCCCTAGATTCTTTAGAATAGCCCCCTGGACTTTTATTTAATCACAGATTTAACCCTAATTTCATATTTCAAACTTCAAAACTTGTTTATTTCATATCTTTTTCATATGAACTCCAAATTTAGTGGTTCAAATTGCAAAATGTTCACAAAATTATTCTTTGTTCAAATAAAATATGACCAACTACAACCTATATACTTTAATTTTTACACTTAGAAGATAGAATTAAAGTATATGTTGATTTATTTATTTAATGAAATAAATAAAAGGAGAATCCTAGGAGTAAAGTATATTTAATCTTGTGAGATTAGTGTTATGCATCACATGTATCCATTTTTGGTTTAACCTTTAGACCTTAATGACATAAATAGAATTAGGTATGTAATTATGGATAACACCTAAAGGATAATCAAATTCCTAAATAAGAGTAGTTCATCTTATAATTTAATCTCTACTTGTTTAATCACCTCTCAACCTTTTTGAGCCATGTTCCAAACACTTAGAGAGTAATCAATCCTCCAATTAGGATTAGTCCATGTTATAACTTGATCTCATTCCCCTGTACTTAATACTATACCTTTTTGAGTTGTATGCCAATGTTTGTACATGTGTGATGTGATGTTCATTTTTACCTTCCAAATGTATTGAATGTATGCTCACTTTACTTAGACAACGAGCAGCTCATGGTTCCTGAGTGTGTTGCCGAAGATCCCCTAAGCAACAACCTGGTGAAGGCAAGTGTCCTCAGGCCTATCATGTGCTACTTTACTTTATAATTCATTGTCCTGCATTAAATTACTGAGACTTAAGGATTGACTAGTCTATATTTACCTTTTTGGGTTAATCATGGTTAGCTTATGCTATTGCTTTAACTTAATCAATGAACATGATGTGACCTTTTATGATACGATGATGTTATCTCGATGAGGTTCTTGTGATTACTTTAGGTGGCTCAGGTTGTTTCTTGAGTACCTCTCCGTAAGGACCTGTTTGGGGAGTGACAACCCAAGATAACTGTGCAACCATGAGGGTGGAATGGGACGCCCTTAGCTGATTAATTAGAGGAACTAGAGGAGTAGTTGGCTTCACCGTAGGGCCGTCAATGGGGTCCGGGCACAGTACTTGCTCTGCCGAGGCTGGTTGTAGAGGTTCTTTGATTTGGTTTTGTTAGTCACCCTTCCTCTGGGGAGATGTACTGTGTTTATCAAACTGGAGAAACCTAACAGGCGGCTATGACCTTTGGGAAATCTTTGTAAAGGCTACATAGTGAGACCCTGCTAGGTCACCTTGGTAGTGAACAATGGGGAAGCTAGAACCCCGAGAAAAAAGGGAATCATGACTTGTGGGTAAAGTGTGCAACCTCTGCAGAGTGTTAGAAACTGGTATATCAGCCATGCTCACGGTTATGAGCAGCCTTGGGATCCTCTTCGATTAGAAGAACTTTGGTTACTTTTACAATGATGAATAGCAATGATGGTTAGATCTCTAGTATTTCCTCTTGGAGGGAGTGCCTCTGGGTAATAACTAGGTTTATTACTAAATGTTGGCTCTATTTATAATAATATAACTTAACCAACTAGAAGCAACTGCTTAACCTTAACTCCACATACAGCTAGTCCACCTTAGCCAAACAGGTCATTTGCTGAGTACGTTGAAGTGTAGTCACCCTTGCTTTACAAACCACCCCACCCTAGGTTGTCCCCATTGTACTCAGTGCTCAGGAGGTGAAGCTGACAACATAGAGGACTTTGAGGAGTTCCAAGACTACAACGAGTTCTAGTTTACTTTAGTGGCAAACCCCCAGTTAGCTGCCTGTGTAGGCTTATCTTCTACGTTTCGTTACTCCGCACTTTCATGTTAATGTTAAACACTATGTTTATGTAATAGACTCTGTGGATGTCTCAAACATCTTGATGTAACTAAGTACCATTCCGTTATTTAATTCAAGCATTGTGTGATGATGTCCAACTATGTAATCGCTGTGTACGTGAGTTCTGATCCTGGCACGTACATGGTTCGCATCCGGTTTACCTTCCAAAACTGGGTGTGGCATAAGTGGTATCAAAGCCTTGCTTACTGTAGGACCGCTAACCTAGACTAGAATGGTCGACCTATGGACTATAGACCCTTAACCTTACCTTGACCTTAGAGTCTTTTCAAAAGTTGGTCATCTTGACCAACTCTATGTTATTTACTTATCTCAAAAGTTTTGTCTCACTTATCTTTCTGTTTACTTTCTGGTCTCATAGTTCTACTCTTACTCTTGTGCTTACGATGTCTTTTGTAGATGGCTCGTATCCGGTGCACCACACGTAAGTCTGTGATCCCCTTTTTGCCTTCTCACCTGGCGCAGCGTCCACTGCGCCGCACGGTGTCAGGTCAGTCCAGTCACCTAGAGAGACTACATCGTCGCCTGCACGAGGAGCAGGAGCACCGACGCTAGGGCAGGAGCAGGAGCAGGAGCAGCAGGACTCTTCCCCCTCGCCTCAGCGGGAGGTGGAGTCTGAGAGGCCACCTTCCCCTGCACCTTAGCTAGAGATGCCCCCTGCACCACCACGGGGCATCTTGACTACTGGAGGAGACCCTAACGAAGATGGATACGATGACGACGCCAGTGGCTGTTCCAACCACGGCACGGAGCGCTCGGAGGAGCCAGAGCCGGAGGGATGGATCGCTAGACCCATCACTCGTGACGCCGCTCGTGGGTGTCACTTCCATGACGCTCTCGATACCCTGTTGCGTCGGGTTCGACCGACACACTTGGTCTATCGAGTACCGTTGTGTAGTCTACCAGCATCATCGCGGGCTATACCCGGACCAGTGGGAGGCTACTTGCTTGGTGCGCCATCCGGACGATGATCTCCAGGGTGCAGAGGCCTTCTCAGAGAACTATTCTATTACCGAGAGGGATACTGCCAAGGCAGCCATGCAAGATGCAGCACGACGGACACTTTCTCAGTATTGCTCATTGTTCAGTGGGGTAGCTGACGGCCTTGACCTGAAGTACTACCCTCATCGTTCGACCGGTAGTGCCAGAGGTGTGATTGTCTCGCCAGTTGTTGAGGTCAATCCTAGGCTGAGCAGCATGGTCAACCTGGCCACCTTGCTCAACACAGAGTTGGACCACGCCCTTGACGAGTTGGGCAAGGTTCGGGTGGAGGTTGCGGAATTGCGTGCTGAATGCGCGGCATGCCACTATCTTGATGGTGGTTCTCCCGCCCCTGTTGGGATTCAGCACCCTTACCGTTCACCACCCCGTGGTCACTTCGACTATGGTACCCCAGACTGCAGGACCCGCATAGATCTAGATCCATAGATCGATGGAGTCCGAGTCTGTAATAATGCTTAATTCAGTGTCTTAGTCTAGTCAGTCTTAGTGAGGGTTAGTTTGTTTATCTTTTGTTGGATGCTTGTCATGATGAACATGTAATGAAGTTGGATCTTTGTAATGATTGTCACCAAGTTGTGGGTATACCCTACAACTTGGTGTAGTGTTGGGGGCCTGCTTTGTCACCGAAGGTCCATTAAGAAGAAGTACCTTCGAAAGATCAGCGTATAATCAAGCACAGCACAAAGTTACACACGAAGCTGCTGTTCGAGGGAGCCTCGTCATAATGGTACGCCTTGAGACGAAGGGCTACATCGACTTAAAGAAGAAAAGACTGATCAGTCCATGACAATTTGTGTCATGATTGTAACTAGTTATCAAGTCATAAATGTAATTTTGACCGGGCTGCGTCCGGTGCCTATAAATAGGTGAACAGTACCCCAGTACTGTTCACGCTGACTTGTATTCGATCGTGCATCACGCTTGGACTTTTATCTTCTGTCAAGCTAAAGGTACAAATGTAATTCAATATTGTTTCTGTTTATCCATGATAATAAAAATAAGATATATTAATAATGTCATATGATTATTCATGTTGTCTTTTATATTTCATATGCTTCTTCTTTCATTAACATACACTGCGATGATGAAGGTACGTCCTTCATGACCTTCGTCTGAAGATCATTATATCCTAAGGGAAATAATGCTTCGAAGGATGAAGGGCATTAACCTTTAACATTTTGTATTGCCTTGTTCTTAACTCATAGCATTTGAGAACAAGTCCCCAACATTGGCGCCCACCGTGGGGCTCGAACCCACGACCACAACTTCCACTTTTGAGCTGATGGCTTCGTTCAACAACCAAGTCGTAGCACCTTCGGCTATGAAGCTGGTGCTCCCAATAATAGGCGGTTCAAGTTTAGAGCTAGCTAGCAAGAAGCAGAAGAAAGAAGCGCAGAGAAGGGTGCAGTATGTTGGGGTGCAGGGACCCTTCATCAAGTCCAAATGGTCTCACATCCCAGTCACCTTCTCCCAGGAGGACCTTCAGCTCAAGGATTACCCTCACAATGATGCTATGGTCATATCTTTTGTCATCAAGGGATTTATGGTCCATAATGTTCTGGTGGACACAGGCAGTGCAGCGGATATCATATTTGCTAAGGCCTTTAGACAGATGCAAGAGCTAGAAGACAAGATTCATGATGCTACACCCCTCTTTGTGGCTTCGGAGGAAGGCAGATTGTCGCACTTGGTAAAATCACAATGCCAATGACCTTCGACTTCATCCACAACACAAGGACCGAACAAGTTATCTTTGATATTGTTGACATGGAGTACCCCTATAATGCAATCATTGGCCGAGGGACACTTAATGCCTTCGAAGCAATACTTCATCCAGCATATTTATGCATGAAGATACCTTCGGAACAAGGGCCCAATGCTGTTCATGGGAGTCAAGAAGCTGCCAGAAGGGCCAAAGGAAACTGGATAGATTCAAAGGCAATCCATAACATAGATGGAGCCGAAGCCTGCCAGCAGTATAAATACAAAAGAGAGAAGGTTGCTTCGGTGGATCAGTCGATGCTTATGCTTCTATGTGAAGACATAGCTGAACAAAGGGTACTACTGGGGTCTCAATTATCTGATGAGCAAGAGAAGACTTTGCTAAGATTTTTATTCAACAACAAAGATGTTTTTGCTTGGTCAGCTAATGATCTTTGTGGTGTCAACAGAGATGTTATTGAACATTCACTCAATGTGGACCCATCTTTCAGGCCAAGAAAACAAAGGCTTCAGAAGATGTCTGAAGACAAAGCTGAAGGTGCTCAGAATGAAGTAAAGAGACTTCTTAGTGTCGATGTCATCAGAGAGGTGAAATACCCAGAATGCCTAGCTAACACTGTTATGGTGAAGAAGGCCAATGGCAAATGGAGAATGTGTATTGATTTCATAGATCTCAACAAGGCATGTCCAAAGGACGAGTTCCCATTGCCAAGAATAGACTCTCTAGTAGATGCAGCAACTTCTTCAGAGCTCATGGGTCTATTGGATTGTTACTTAGGCTATCATCAAATTTGGATGAAGAAGGAAGACGAGCCGAAGACTAGCTTCATAACCCCTAGTGGCACCTATTGCTACCTTCGGATGCCTGACGGGCTCAAGAATGCCGGAGGAAGCTTCAGCAAAATGACATCCAAGGTCCTTCATTCTCAAATAGGCAGGAATGTACTAACCTATGTTGATGATATCATAGTGAAAAGCACAAAGCAAGAAAATCACATTGCTGATTTGCAAGAGACATTTGCCAATTTCAGGCAAGCTGGCCTGAAGTTAAATCCAGAAAAGTGTGTTTTTGCGGTAAAGAAGGGCAAGTTCCTTGCCTGCTTGATATCGACAAAGGGAATTGAAGCCGACCCGAGCAAGATTGAAGCTATCCTTCGGATGGAGCCGCCAAGCACAAAGAAGGGGGCCCAACGGCTGGCAGGAAGATTAGCATCATTAAACAGATTCATATCTAGATCAGCAGAATGAAATCTGCCATTCTTTGAAATATTGAAGTCAGCCGAAGTCTTTCAATGGGGTCCGACCTAGCAAAAAGCTTTTGAAGAGCTGAAGCAATACTTGATCGATCTAACAACACTAACTCCACCTTCGCCAGGGGCTCCATTACTCTTATATGTGACAGCTTCGCACTCTGCAGTTAGTGCAGCTCTTGTACAGGAGAAGCTAGATGTCCAAATCAAAAAGCAGGCTCTAGTGTACTTCGTCTCCGAAGTTTTAAGTTTATCAAAGAAAAATTATACAGAATTGGAGAAAGTGTTGTATGTTGTGTTAATGGCCTCTAGGAAGCTTCGGCATTATTTTCAAGCATATCACATAATTGTTCCTTCGTCACAGCCTCTGAAGGACATATTGAGGAATAGAGATGCTACTGGAAGGATTGGAAAATGTGCTGTAGAGCTTAATGAGTTCAGTATTGATTATGTACATAGATCCTCAATTCAGTATCAGGCGTTAGCAGACTTCATTGCTGATTGGACGCTAGGGGCTCAGGAAGAAGAAACCAATAAAGACGCCAAAGCTTGGACAATATTCTGCGATGGTTCTTGGGGAACCTTCGACGTAGGAGCAGCTGCGGTCCTAGTTGCGCCTTCCAAAATCAAAACATGTTATGCAGCAAAGCTTGACTTCAGTTGTACAAATAATATTGCTGAATACGAAGCACTTATATTGGGCCTTCGGAAGTTAAAGGCAATAGGTATAAGAAGGGCCATCCTTAAAACTGACTCACAAGTCATTTCTGGTCATGTAGACAAAAGTAGTAAGGCGAGAGATCCGAAGCTCGAAAAATATCTGGATACAGTTCGAAGGTTGGAGGCTTCTTTCGTGGGTTTTTCTGTCAAGAATATTCCAAGAGGAGAAAATGAACATGCAGATCTGTTAGCCAAATCAGCGGCACAAGGGCTCCCTCTACCTTCGGAAGTATTCTTCGAAACAATAAAAGCACCTTCGGTTGAACTTATGGAGAGAGCAGTGCTTACAATTTCTCCTGTACATAGTGAAGATTGGAGAACTGAAATTATATCTTTTCTCCAAGGTAATTGTCTTTCGGATGACGAAGCTTATAATAAGAGAATGGAGGCAAGGACAAGACCGTATGTGATGATAGAAGGGGAATTATATAAGCATGGAGTTTGTTCTCCACTCCTCAAGTGTCTATCCAAAACCGAAGGTATAGAATTAATGAAGGAGATACATGCAGGTCTATGTGGATCTCACATTAGGTCCAGGCCCCTGTTGGGAAAAGTGTTTAGACAAGGATTTTATTGGCTGAAGGCAGCTTCAGATGCAGAGTTAGTTTAAAAGTGTGAGAATTGTCAAAAATGTGCAAGAGATTAGAAGCAACCTTCGTCTCACACACAGCTGATACAGCCTACTTGGTCGTTGCAAAGATGGGGCCTGGATCTGTTAGGCCCAATTCCACCAGTGCAAGGTAATTTGAAATATGTTGTGGTGGCTGTAGAATATTTTTCTAAGTGGATTGAAGCAAAGCCTTTGGCTACAATAACTTCGGTTACAGTCCAAAAATTCTTCTGGCAAAATATTGTTTGTCGCTTCGGTGTGCCGAAGGCTATAACTGTAACTCCCCTGGTGTTACTGCCACTAAAACTTGAGCATAACATCATAAGCATTGGCATATCATGTGATTGTTACTCTTAGAGTGCATTCACTAGGTAAAAAGGTCAAACAAGTTGTATTGATGTGACATGTTATAAGTGAAACCCTAGGATACAATGTTTAACCCTAGATTGGGCTTAATAGAGTAAACAAGGCCTAATAAGAGAAAACTTCCAAACTCAATTGAAATAGTCATAAAGTGTCACCATGGATGAACTTAAGTAGCATCCAAACCCTAGAAGTGTCAAAAAATCCTAAATAGAACCCTGGAAAGCCCTAGACTAAAACCCGAGGGGGCTAAGTGCAAAACTAGTGCATTTTTGGACTAAAGTGCAAAAACCAAGGCATTAGGGTACCTTAAGTCATATGGTTCACATATTTGGGGATTCCCAAATCAAAAGATGTGAATTGGACTTATTTGCAAAAGAGCCACACTTATGCTCCAATGGCTAAGTCTGAATTTCAGAGAATTGGCTCAACTTTGAAGCTCTGTAACTTCCAAACCACAAGGGTTTTGCCCTGGGTCAACACAACAAAAGTCTAGAGCTATTATAGGAGAATAACTTTGATATAAACATCTTCTTTAGTTGTTATACAGAAATTAAAGAAACTGCAGTCCAAAGTTGCTCTGTCAGAACAATGTTGAATAACTGAAACTGAACTTGAAAACAGAAATGGTCAAAATGGAATGGGGCCAAATTGGATGCGCCATATCTTTGAATTCACTCGATTTTGACCCAAGTATCCTATACTAAGTTTGAAGACGGTTGTTAGGTGAACAAACTTTATTAATGAAGTTTACTCTGTCCTTAACAAGAATCGAGAGATAGAGAGGATGGAAGGAGGTCGGTTCAGGAAAAAGCTGAAGATCAAAACCTTGCAAATATCTGAAGAACGCGGATAAAAGATCTACGGCACTATTGAATCGGATGTGCTCGAGTGATCCAGTGATGGGAATCGATCTAGGGAAGGATAGCTTCGAACGTGGCACCATCTCACGAGTTCAGCCGGGCGTGGCCGGAGTTATTCACCGGTGGCCGTCGTGGCTCGGTCGATTCCGCCGCGGTGTCACCCATGCCTTGCTCCTCCCTCACTATGTCTCTTCCCTACGTGGTAAACATGCGCTAACAATGTTATCCGTGGCTGTGGATAGTTAGACGGACCGCCATGCCTATAAATAGTGCCATCAACCCCGGCGAGACACTCACAACTTCACCAGTAAGTTTGATTGAAGCCCAAAATTCGAACTGCCTCTGCCGCCTCTTCCCAAATTGAGTGTGCACGGTGAATCGGTAGTACTTTGTGACCGTGTAGCCCCACCTCCCAATTTCATAAGAGCTCGTTGCAGCAACGTTTTCCCCCTTTTCAGTCACCGGTGAGTTCAAATTCTCCGAGCTCTGTGGCCGGATTACTCTGGTATGGCTCTGCACTTCTCGTGTGTTGTTTTAGCAGCTCTGCGTACCCATGAAGCTCATCGTGGCAACCATTTGGCCAATTCGGGCATGTTTGAATGGGAACGCGGGCTCGGCGTCACGGTTTCCGCCGTGCGCGTGGGTAGGACATTCTCTAAGTGTACAAACCAAAATTTAAGGCTGTTCTTGAGTCGCCTTGGGTCGGTAATGCTTAGCTCGTAGCTAATTTGGACAGCCGTTGCCGGTCATGGCCAGTACGAGCCACGTGGTGCTCAACGGCGAGCGCGCCGTGGCCATGGGTCTGCCTGGAGAAGAAACAAAAGCCGAGGGACCTATGCGTGATTGTCAGTGAGACGATGAATAGTGGCTAGGGGTTCTTAACGAATTATCCAAGCAATCGAGGGCCTCTATGCAAACCCGCCAGCGCGGGCGCGCACGCGGGCGCTTTCCTCCAGTAATGGGCACGCGGGCGCTTTCCTCCAGTAATTTTGCTAGTCTTCTAATTTCCTATAGTATTTAATTAAAATGGTTTCATGATTTTTAGTCCAAATAAGAAATTATAGAGCATTTAAAACAGCCAAAAACCAGGCTTCTGGCTTTTTAGGGAATAAATAATAAATCCAAAATTCACTAAACTTTTAGGGTAAACTCTAAATAATATTTAGAAGCCTTGGGTAAAGTTTGGTATAATTTGGACCATGTTTGATACTTAGAACCTAAAACCCTAGCCCCCTGCCCTATGAACTTCACTATAGACTCCAAGGAAAGTTGTATTCAAGACTTTAGATAATAAACTTTTTTTATCTTTGCACCCTCATGAGCATTACATGGGCATTAATTATTTTTGGGGCCATGCTTCGTTGCGCCGAAGGTCTTACACGAAGAAGCAGCTTCGGCTGAAGCTGTCCCCAGGAAATGGTCGAAGGTTCCTTTTCATGGAGCTTCGGCGTTACAAACCGACATAGAGATAGAATGACCTTTTTATCCATAAAGGTCTGAGTCAATGTTGTAAACTTTTGTAAGGGACATAATTGTAATTTGTCACAGGCTGCGTCCTGTGTCTATAAATAGATGAACAGTACCCCCGTACTGTTCACGCGAACCTGTTATTTGCCTTCGCATCACACTTGTATTTTCGCCTTCCTCAGGACCGAAGGTACATTTGTAATTTGAAATCATTTATATTCGTTCATGTTAATAAAAATGGAAATGATTCTATGATAACATTTAAATGTTTATTTTATACCTCATGATTTATATGAATATTTCGTCCCTCGTTATTATGCTTACGAAGGTACGTCCTTCGTAACCTTCGTCCGAAATTCTTTATATCCCGAAAGGATATAATGTGGTGGAGGACGAAGGACTTTAACACTTAACATTTTCTGTGTTGCCTTGTTCTTAACTCTTAGCATTTGAGAACAAGCCCCCAACATTGGCGCCCACCTCCGGTGAACTCACTTCCACTTTTCTGAGCTGATGGCTTCGTTCAACAATCAAGCTGGAGCTGCTTCGGCTTCGAAGCTGGTACTCCCGATAACAGGCGGTTCTTGCTCAGAGCCGGCTAACAAGAAGCAGAAGAAGGAGGCTCAAAGAAGGGTGCAGCATGTTGGAGTGCAGGGACCCTTCATCAAGTCAAAATGGTCCCACATTCCAATTACTTTCTCTCAGGAAGACCTTCAGCTTAAGGATTATCCTCACAATGATGCCATGGTTATCTCTTGCGTGATCAAAGGATTTCTGGTTCACAATGTCTTGGTTGATACAGGCAGTGCAGCTGATATTATATTTGCTAAAGCCTTCAGACAAATGCAAGAGCCCGAAGATAAGATTCATGATGCTACGCACCCTCTTTGTGGCTTCGGAGGGCGGCAAATTGTAGCACTTGGGAAGATTACCATGCCGGTAACCTTCGGATTTGTTAACAACACAAGGACTGAGCAAATTGTGTTTGATATTGTTGACATGGAGTATCCTTACAATGCTATCATTGGCCGTGGTACTCTTAATGCCTTCGAAGCAATTCTCCACCCAGCTTATCTCTGCATGAAGATACCTTCGGACCAAGGGCCTATTGCTATTCATGGAAGCCAGGAAGCTGCTAGAAGGGCCGAAGGAAGCTGGACTGACTCCAAAGCAATCCATAACATAGATGGAGCTGAAGCTTGTGAACAGTACAAATTCAGGAGGGAGAAGGCAGCTTCAGCGGATCAGCCGAAGCCCATGTTATTGTGTGAAGACATAGCAGAGCAGAAGGTGCTGTTGGGCTCGCAACTATCTGAAGACCAGGAGAAAACCTTGATAAGGTTTTTATTCAACAACAAAGATGTTTTTGCATGGTCAGCTAATGATCTCTGTGGAGTAAATCGGGATGTTATTGAACATTCGCTCAATGTTGACCCATCCTTCAGACCCCGAAAGCAGAGGCTTCGGAAAATGTCTGATGACAAGGCCGAAGGGGCTCGCAATGAAGTAAAAAGACTCCTCAGTGCAGGAGTTATCAGAGAAGTGAAGTATCCAGAGTGGCTAGCTAACACTGTTATGGTGAAGAAGGCCAATGGCAAGTGGAGAATGTGTATCGATTTCACAGATCTCAACAAGGCTTGTCCAAAGGACGAATTCCCGCTGCCAAGGATAGACTCTTTAGTCGATGCAGCAGCTTCTTTAGAGCTCATGAGTCTCCTAGACTGCTACTCAGGCTATCATCAAATTTGGATGAAGAAGGAAGATGAGCCGAAGACTAGCTTCATAACCCCAAGTGGCACATATTGCTATCTTCGGATGCCTGAGGGGCTCAAGAATGCTGGAGGGAGTTTCAGCAGAATGACTGCGAAGGTTCTTCAGTCTCAGATAGGCAGAAATGTGTTGACCTATGTTGATGACATTATTGTAAAAAGCACGAAGCAGGAAAATCATATTGCTGATCTGCAGGAGACCTTCGCCAGCTTCAGACAAGCTGGTCTGAAGCTGAATCCAGAAAAATGTGTCTTCGGAGTGAAGAAGGGTAAATTTCTTGGTTGCTTGGTTTCAACAAAGGGAATCGAAGCTAATCCAAATAAAATCGAAGCTATACTTCGAATGGAGCCACCAACCACAAGAAAGGGGGCCCAAAGATTGACAGGAAGGCTGGCATCTCTCAACAGATTTATATCCAGATCAGCAGAAAGAAACTTACCATTCTTCGAGGTGCTGAAGTCAGCTGAAGTCTTTCAATGGGGCCCAAGTCAACAAAAAGCCTTCGAAGAGCTGAAGCAATACTTAATAGATCTAACAACATTAACTCCACCAACGCCAGGGGCTCCTCTATTGTTATATGTGGCAGCTTCGCACTCGGCAGTAAGTGCAGCACTTGTCCAGGAGAAGCTTGACGGACAAGTCAAGAAGCAGGTTCCAGTATACTTTGTATCTGAAGTCCTTAGTGTATCAAAGAAAAATTATACAGAGCTGGAGAAGGTATTATATGCCGTTTTAATGGCATCCAGGAAGCTTCGGCATTATTTTCAGGCATACAATATTATTGTTCCTTCTTCGCAGCCGTTGAAGGATATCATGAGAAATAGAGAAGCTACTGGACGGATTGGAAAATGGGCTGCAGAGCTCAATGAATTTTACATTGATTATGTGCATAGATCCTCGATCCAGTCTCAAGCATTGGCAGATTTCATTGCCGACTGGACGCCAGGGGCTCAGGATGAAGAAGCAAATAAAGATGCCGAAGTGTGGACAGTGTTTTGTGATGGCTCTTGGGGAACCTTCGGAGCAGGTGCAGCTGCAGTGTTGGTCTCACCATCCAAGGTTAAAACTTGTTATGCAGCAAGACTTGACTTCAGCTGTACAAACAATATTACTGAGTACGAAGCCCTGCTCCTGGGCCTTCGGAAATTAAAGGCAATGGGAATCAGAAGGGCGATTCTTAAAACTGATTCCCAGGTTGTTTCGGGTCATATTGACAAAAGTTGCAAGGCCAAAGATCCGAAGCTTGAAAAATATCTAGACACGGTCCGAAGGATCGAAGCCTCCTTCGAAGGATTTTCTGTCAAGAATATCCCTCGAGGACAAAATGAGCATGCTGATTTGCTAGCCAAGTCTGCAGCACAGGGGCTGCCGTTACCTTCGGATGTGTTCTTCGAAACAATAAAGGCACCTTCAGTGGAGCTCCTTGAAAGAGCAGTCCTCAACATATCTCCTGTTTACAGCGAAGATTGGAGAACTGAAATAATCTCTTACCTTCAGGGTAAGTTCCTTTCAGATGACGAAGCTTACAATAAAAGAATAGAGGCAAGAGCTCGTCCGTATGTCATGATAGAAGGGGAATTATACAAACATGGAGTTTGCGCCCCGCTGCTCAAATGCTTGTCTAGAACCGAAGGTATAGAGTTAATGAAAGAAATACATGCAGGCCTGTGTGGATCCCACATTGGATCTAGGCCGTTACTTGGAAAAGTTTTCCGCCAAGGATTTTATTGGCCGAAGGCAGCTTCGGATGCAGCGGAGTTAGTTCAAAAGTGCGAAGGTTGTCAGAAATGTGCAAGAGATCAAAAGCAACCTTCGTCTTTGACACAGTTGATACAACCCATCTGGCCATTGCAAAGGTGGGGCCTTGACTTGTTGGGTCCATTACCACCGGCTCAAGGGAATCTAAAGTATATTGTAGTGGCTGTGGAGTATTTTTCCAAGTGGATTGAGGCGAAGCCATTAGCCACAATAACTTCGGCCACTGTCCAAAAGTTTTTTTGGCAAAATATTGTCTGTCGCTTCGGGGTACCGAAGGCAATCACTGTAGATAATGGAACGCAGTTTGACTCCGAAGTTTTCAGAAATTTCTGTGATCAAATTGGAACGAAGATCCATTTTGCATCAGTCAGGCATCCGGAGTCAAATGGGCTCGTTGAAAGGGCCAACGGCATTATAATGACAGGAATAATGAAGTTAATCTTCAATCAACCCAGGGGAAAGTGGCCAGATCAGTTAATCAAAGTGGTGTGGAGCCACAATACAACAACATCAAGGTCTACAGGTTTTACCCCATTCAAATTATTATTCGGTGACGAAGCAATAACTCCGGAAGAAGCTAAAGCTAGGTCAATAAGAGTAGTAGCTTCGGCAGAATCAGGTCCCGAAGATGCTTGCCTTGTGGAAAAGGATGCTTTAGAGGGGATCAGGCTTCAGGCCGTGGAGAATATCAATAAATATCAAGCTGAAACGGTCAAGTGGCGAGATAGAAAGGTCCGGTTAAAAAATATTGAGCCGGGTCACTTGGTGCTTCGGAGAGTAGCCAACCCAGACACAGTGGGCAAGCTACAGTTGAAATGGGAAGGACCATTCTTAGTAGTATCTTCGTCAAGGCCTGGATCGTACAGATTGAAGGACATGGATGGCAACGAAATTCCAAGATCTTGGAATGCGGATGAGCTTCGGCGATACTATGTATAACTTGATGTAATTTTTTATGTTTTTTCTTTTCTTTTTCATGGCACACTTTTCCTTTCTAAAGGGGGAGAAAGGTTTTTAATGGGGCCATCATGTGTAATTTCCTTTTTAGTCTTATAAGAGCAAAATCCCCCAAAAAATGTAAATGTAAAAACTGAGAACGCACCATCGAGTGCCGAAACTGAAAAGGTGAAGAAGCTCCAAAGACGTCCCTAAGGGGATGCAGAGCTCACAGCGAAAAGTCAACGCTGATACCGCCTAAGTAAAAGGCGAAGAAGCTCCAAAGACGTTCCTAAGGGAATGCAGAGCTTATACCGCCTAAGTAAAAGGCGAAGAAGCTCCAAAGACGTTCCTAAGGGAATGCAGAGCTTATATCGTCTAAGTAAAAGGCGAAGAAGCTCCAAAGTCGTTCCTAAGGGAATGCAGAGCTGATGTGTGGTTGTTTCTAAGGAAATAATGGCTGAGTGTGGCTTCGGATATATGTTTTGGACATTCATTCGTACATCACATTACATCATAGCATTTGCATTCATAAGCATTCATTCATAGCATTTGTGTTCCTAAGTGGTTGCTTCGGCAAAAAGAAGAAGTGGTTTTTTATGTTTCGTGGTGTACAAAAAGAAAAGTTTCGGCAAAAAGAAGAAGTAGTCTTTTATGTTTTGTTATGTACAAAAAAGAAAAGCTTCGGCAAAAAGAAGAAGTGGTCTTTTATGCTTCGTTGTGTACGGAAAGAAGGGAAGGTGTTTTTTTCGCCTTCGGCTCAAAATACTGATTTCGTCCACATCAAAGCGTCTCAATAAAGGGGTAAGAATATATCACAAGGTATGTACAAAGTTCCTTGAGAACAGTTTAATTGTATTTACAAAAAGTTGTTACAAATTCTCCTGAGTTTTATCTAGTCTACTCCTACTAATCTTCATCAGGCTTCCGCTTCGGCGGCATATTCTCTAAGTATCACCTTCAGCTTCGTCATCCTACATGAATCAAGGTATCACGAGTAAGAATCAAGTGTAAAGGAGAAGGTAAGTACAAAGTATGATTTCTTACTGGTTCAAGATGACTTCGAGCTTCGTCCCCAGCCTTCTCTCGCCCGCCCTTTGTCCATATCATTTTTATAAATCTATTTGAGATGCTTCGGGCGAGATCAGGAATGTCGTCTAGAATTGACGGAGACAGGGCGAAGTTGGGCCTGTTGACAATCTTTCCATGCTCGCAGCCGGCCTTCAGGAACGCTGCAGCGGTACCCCGAGAAGCTACCCAGGCACAGAAGTCACCGTGCCCGGCTATAACTTCGTCAAGCTCATCAATTTCAGCTTCAATGTGATCGAAGCCCTTTGGTAAATTTTCGGCTGAAGGGGTAAACTTCCCGCTGCTGGCTCCAACTGAGTAAAAGATCTTTTTTAATTGTTGAATGCAGCCAGTACTAAATTTCAAACATTTATCCTGAAGGCTTGTTAATGATTTCTTCAAATCTGAGTTGGCTTGGACTTTGGCTTCAAGTTTTGAATTAAGCTCTAGCTTTTCTTGTTCAAACTGTTTTGATTGACCGATAAGCTTCGAATTCAATTCTGATACTTTAGCTTCGGTCTCTGCCAGCAAGCCTTCGGTTGATTGAAGCTCGAAGTCTTTCTTTTCAATGATAGCTGATTGTTCTTTTATCTTGCTCTCTAAATTTTCAATTATAGCTTCGTGTTTTTTGTCCTCCAAATCTTGCTACATCTTCAGAGCTTTGCTCAGTAGCATGCTCTGCACAGAAACAACTTTCGTCAGTAACATTTTCATTATTAAAAGCAATAAAAACCAGAGAAAAGGTTGTTTACCTTGAAATTGGAATAAAATAAGCTGCCGACGATATGTTGTCGTCGGTAGCGGCTGATATCTGTCTCTAGCTTCGGAAAACCGATACTCTTTGATAGAGTACCGATGACCTTAGCTCCGGTTTGGTCTCGAATGCAGCCTAATTTTTCATCGTCCACACCTCCGAAAAGAAGAGCTCCTGGCCTGTATCCGCAAGATTTGGCATAGTCTTTAAGCTCTTCTATTTCGTCCTTCGAAAGTTTTTGCCCAACTAAATTTTGAAATGTGTAGGCTTCGTCGTCCGAAGTGTCTTCGGCTATTTCTTTCCCCTTCCCAGGCACTGTGGCCATGGTTTCTTCAACAGCGGTGGCAGCTTCTTCTGCAGCCATGTCTTGCAAAATTTTGTTGATGTCCTCAATAGTAGTTTCTAAGTTCACATCTTCGGCTGTAGCGGCTTCGGTAGCCGCGACCTCCGAAGGTGCGACTTCAACATTTGTTGTGCCCTTAACAGCTGGTGATTTCTGAATTGACGCCCTCGGCGGCGTCTTGTCGATAACTTCGGTCACTGCAATAATTCTTTGCCGCTTTGGTTTGGTCATCTTCGTTTGTTCCGGCTCTTCCACCTTTCGAAAAAGCTTCGTCAGTTGAGGCCCTAATGGACTTAGCTTCGTGGGCACGGGTTCAGTCATTACCTTTAGAATTTCCTCCACGTCGCTGGTAGAAGGTGGTGCGGGGGACCCCTCTTCATCGGATAGTTTTCGCTTTGGAGTTGATATTTTTCTCTTCTTGGGAATTTTCTTCTCTTTTGCTGGATTTTCTTCATCCTTGTTCAAAGTTTCGACCACTCTTTTTCTTTTTTGGCCCTCAGCACCCTTGTTCAGCCGTTCATAGTCAGGGTACTCGAAGCCCAGGGCATCAAGCACTCGGTTCAACCTTCGCTTCGGACGGGTGCCGAAGGCTGCTGTCATCATTTGATCTTCTTTTTTGGAATAATTCCCAAGAATTTCATTACACATCACCTCAACTGTGTCTAGCAACTCTTGGCAGGGCTTCTTAAAGTATTTCTTGAATTTGAAGTGATAAGGAAGCCGGACAAGTTCCCCCTCCTTCTTCTCCCCCTTTAACTTTGGCATTTCCCATTCTTTCAGAGTAGGGAAGACTCTGAATGCCAAGAATTCTTGAACCAGATCCCTGGTACTGATATGCTCTGCAATAATTCTGAATTCATCCATTGCCTGTTGTGTTTGACCTTCTGGTGTCATGTTGCAGCGGGGTCGGGTTTCTCCGAAGATCAGCTCGAGTGGACTTTGCACAAGCTTCTCCTTGTCGTCATCAACCTTGATATAGAACCATTCTGATTTCCAGCCTGCCGGCCATTTGCTTCGGTAGCTGATTACAGGAAACTTTGCAGTTTTCCGATAAGCAAAATTATAGCAACCAAAATTGTCATGCAATCCATCTTTTCTAGCCTTCGTCTGATAGTGCAGTTCGTGAACTCGACAAAAACTGTCGGCAAATGGCTCCACTGCTTGGCTTCGGAGGGCCCAAATATAAACGCTAAGCCTAACGATAGCGTTAGGAGTTAACTGGTGAAGGTAGATACCAAATCTCTTCAGTATCTTCGCAATAATCTCGTGAAGAGGGAATCTCAGCCCAGCCTTTAAAAAGCTCTTGAAGATGACAATCTCGTCCTTCTCTGGCTTCGGGGTGGTTTCTTCTCCCCCGAAGCGAAGTAGCTTCTTCTGATTTTCACTGAAATAACCTGCCTTCACCATCTTGGAAAGATCAGCCTTTGAAACAGTCGATTTCCCGAAATCCAGATGGCTGGGCTTGCTGGGCATGGCAATGCGGTAGTCATCTTCGGGATCAGTCCCTTCAATGTTCTCTTCTTCTCCTTCGGCAGTTGTCGGGTTTGCTTCAGCAGCAGGCATTTCTTCCGCAGTCACTAGTCCGGAACGCTGCATTGCTTCGGAGATGGGCACAGTATTCGAACCTTCGGCTTCGTCTCCTTCACGTGCAACTCTGGCAGTAGATCGCACTCTGGCCATTTGATTCTGAGTTTGGGGAAGTTAGATACTTTTTTCTTTTTCCTTTTCTCCCGAAGCCTTTCTTTCTGACGAAGCAGACTTCGAGATGAACCTTCGTTCGATTCTGAGAATCAAGCTTCGGCTATAGTTAAAAATTTTGGCAGCAAAACAGTGCAAATAGCAATGAATGCTGTGGTAACTTCACACCTACTCGTTTGTTTATATAGTGCTGCAGGTAAGAAGGCGAAGCGGCAGGATTTTTACACCAGGCGGGCAGTCACTTGTACTCGCTGTGCAGTGGACCGCAAAGATCAAACAGTAACTCTGCAAGGTGGGCCTGGCACGCGCTCGGAAACCGGATCGTTTCTCAGCAACGAGCTCAGGGAAGGTGTTTTTTTGGACCTTCGGCTTCCCGAAGCTGAAGAGGCTTTTTTCACGGATCAAGCTCGTTACGAAAAACGATCTAGCACCGCGAAAGGGGCCACTGTTGGGGCCATGCTTCGTTGCGCCGAAGGTCTTACACGAAGAAGCAGCTTCGGCTGAAGCTGTCCCCAGGAAATGGCCGAAGGTTCCTTTTCATGGAGCTTCGGCGTTACAAACCGACATAGAGATAGAATGACCTTTTTATCCATAAAGGTCTGAGTCAATGTTGTAAACTTTTGTAAGGGACATAATTGTAATTTGTCACAGGCTGCGTCCTGTGTCTATAAATAGATGAACAGTACCCCCGTACTGTTCACGCGAACCTGTTATTTGCCTTCGCATCACACTTGTATTTTCGCCTTCCTCAGGACCGAAGGTACATTTGTAATTTGAAATCATTTATATTCGTTCATGTTAATAAAAATGGAAATGATTCTATGATAACATTTAAATGTTTATTTTATACCTCATGATTTATATGAATATTTCGTCCCTCGTTATTATGCTTACGAAGGTACGTCCTTCGTAACCTTCGTCCGAAATTCTTTATATCCCGAAAGGATATAATGTGGTGGAGGACGAAGGACTTTAACACTTAACATTTTCTGTGTTGCCTTGTTCTTAACTCTTAGCATTTGAGAACAAGCCCCCAACAATTATTATGTATGACTATATTTAGAAAACAAAGAGGAAGTAGAAGTCGAAGAAGCAAAGACTTCACCACCACCACCTGAAGAACATCAGGCAGGCAACTGCTTTTATTTTGATATCTGCGGAACAGAGCCTGATTCACAAGTAACACAAGGCAAGCCCCGGTGCATTTGCCCCCTCCTTGTTATTTTGAAATCTTTCTCACTTACTTGATGCATTAAGTGATAGGAATTGTGTGTTAAACCAATTACTGCATTTCCTTCCTTGAAGTTGATTACCTTAGTCCCCTGTTTTACAAAAAGGTTTTTCTTATGCTTAGCATTGCTTTAGAAAAACAAAACATTTTGCTTAGACAAATGATGATGCTGCAAACTGGGTGGGATGTTTTCAAAAACAAAACTTCCTGGTGGATCCATCATGGCCATGATGGGTTCAACATCGGAGAAGATGTACCTCTGTCAGGTACCAAACTTTGGATTGAAATGATAAAGCTGAGACCGGACGGGTGACTTGCACGAGAAGGGAGTCTCGGTGTAGTGTCTCTGCCTGAGTCGATTATGGACCTTCTCGATGTAGGCTTGCTGATCGAGGACCCTTTAACTGGTCACATGCCTCGTCATGGGTAAGCTTTGCCTCGGGCAGACTAATGCCAGAATAAGATAACACGCAATGGGAGTGGAGAGATGGCGAGAGTAGCGTGTACCCCCCGTGGCAAGAGGCTGGACGGTGGTGTATCTGTGCTCTCGGTTGGCGTGAACCTGATCTGGTCTTAAGAACCCTGGTGGCAAGTTGACATATGCAAGGGTTAAGTGCTACATATGTCATGTGATTGGAGATCCTCAGCTAAGATTATCGATTTGGATCGCTGTAACTTCGTGGATATGAAGACTTGGTCACTGCCCTACACGTAGCAATCCAGTAAAGATGAAGGGTTGATAAGAAATTGGCTAGTATAGGTCAAGTGATTGAACTAGGGTAGAAAGAACTCTAGCTTCAGGTAACTTCACTTAACCTGATAAGTAAAATTGGATTTTTAAGGATCCACTGTTAGTAAGAATTTCTGCAAACAGAGTCTTTGACTATTGATTAGCCATTCCTTGATCCCCAAAAGGCCAGCATATCCTTGAGAGTCTTTTACTTTGACGGGTAAGTCTTGCGAAAGTACACTTCGTACTTAGGGCTTTGTCCCATGTTGTTTTAGGTAAGGAAGCGGCAAACTTTTGCTGCTTTTGTTGAAAGGTGGTGCCCAAAGAAGAAAACCAGGAGTGAAGCTTCAGGAGGAAAGGATCCCCCGTTAAAAACTTTTGTTTGATGTTTATCGGGAGGGGTTTTTGCCTCCCAGTGATGTAATAATAATACTTTAGCACTCTTATATTTTACCTCTAGTCTGTAATAAATACAACTCTTTCTTACTTTAATATAAGGTAAGTTATTGTACATGCTTCCGCATTCTCGTATCTCCGATGTGTTGTAATATCTGAGTGACGGGTGATATGCTCTTGGGAAAGGTAAGGAATACAGATACCGAACTTGTCATGTGATTTAGGAGCACCTGCAGGGTTGTCTGAGGTCCATGGGACAAGGACAACTGTAGGTGGGCCTAATGACTTGGGAGGTTCCGTCACAATAACTGTGGACAACGGAAAACAGTTTGATGCTGAAACGTTCAAAGATTTCTGTGACCTAATTGGCGCGAAGATTCATTTTGCATCAGTAAGGCACCCAGAATCAAATGGACTGGTAGAAAGAGCAAATGGCATTATAATGACAGGAATAATGAAGCTAATCTTCAATCAGCCCAGAAGAAAGTGGCCAGATGAGTTGATCAAAGTGGTGTGGAGCCACAACACAACCGTGTCAAGATCAACAGGTTTTACACCTTTCAAACTATTATTTGGTGACGAAGCTATAACTCTAGAAGAAGCAAAAGCAGGATCAATAAGAACAGTAGCTTCGGCGGAAGACGAAATTGATTATCATGTAGAAAAAGATACTATAGAGAGGACCAGACTTCAGGCTGTAGAGAACATCAACAAATATCAAGCCGAAACAATAAAATGGCATGACAGAAAAGTTCGGTTGAAAAATATTAAGCCAGGGCATTTGGTGCTTCGGAGAGTGGCTAATCCGGACACAATAGGCAAATTGCAGCTGAAGTGGGAAGGACCTTTTTGTGGTGGTATCTTTGTCGAGGCCTGGTTCTTATAGATTGAAGGATATGGACGACAACGACATACCTAGATCTTGGAATGCGGATGAGCTTCGGCGATATTATGTGTAATTTGATGTAATCTTTTTTCATTTTTTCTATGGCACCCTTTTCCTTTCCAAAGGGGGAGAAAGGTTTTTAATGGGGCCATAGCTTGTAATTTTTCCTTTCTTATTTAGCTCCACGAGAGCCAAATCCCCCAAAAGGATGTAAAATGTAAAATCTGAGCATGCACCATCGAGTGCAGATAGAGAAAAAGAGGAAAAGCAGGGAGAAGCTCAAAAGTCATCCCCAAGGGGATGCAGAGCATGACGAAGCTACAAAAAGTCGTTCCTAAGGGAGCACAACGTAAGTTTTCTGCTCAAAAGTCGTTCCTAAGCGAATGCAGAGCCAAATACCGCCAAAATATAAGGCGAAGAAGTTCAAAAGTCGTTCCCAAGGGGATGCAGAACTTATACCGTCGAAATAGAAGGCGAAGAAGTTCAAAAGACATTCCTGAGGGGATACAGAACTTATACCACCGAAATAGAAGGTGAAGAAGCTCAAAAGACGTTCCTAAGGTGATGCAGAGCTTAAGACTCAAAAGACATTCCTAAGGGGATGCAGATTCTGGGTGTGGCTTCGTGTGCGTGTGTTTGGACATTCATTTGCACATTACATCACATCATTCATTGCATTCATACACATTCATGTAGACATTCGTAGGATCATCATCATCATAACATAGAGTACAGACTGATGCTTCGGCTTTGATGACAAGGCTTCGATGAGTATAAAGAAGCAAAGATATGCTTCGTTGTGTACGAAAAGAAGGGAAGGTGTTTTTCGCCTTCGGCTCAAAAGATATAAGTTTCGTCCACATCAAAGCAATTCACACACGGATGAAAAGGTAAAAATATATTACAAGGTATGGACAAATTTACAGAGTAATGTTTCATTCCAAAATTACAATATCTTTTACAAAGATAATTCAAATGTCTCTAGAGCTTTGTGCAGCAGCTTCATCAGTCTCCGTCAAGCTTCGGATTATTGACCTTCGGCGTCGTCATCCTGTACACAACAAAGCAGTACAAGCTAAAAAAGTAATCTCAGGAGAAGGTAAGCAACAGGTACAAGTTTAATTCCGGCTTAAGATGACTACGAGCTTTGTCACCAGCTAAATCCCGCCCACCCTTCGTCCAAATTTGTGTTATAAATCTATTTCCAATGCTTCGGGCGAGGCTGGGGATATCAGTTAAGTCCACTGGTGATAAGCTGAAGTTCGATCTATTCACAATCTTTCTGTGCATGCAACCAGCCTTCATAAAAGCTACAGCTGTGCCACAAGAAGCCAGCAGGGCACAGAAGTCGTCATGCCCAGCTATAACTTCGTCAAGCGCCTCAACATCGCTCTCAATATGTTCGAAGGTGCTTAGCAGGTCTTCAATCAAAGGTTCAAATTTTTCAGAGCTGGCTCCCACTGAGTTGAAGACCTATTTCAGCCGCTGCACGCATCGGTTGCCAAAGTTCAAGCACATGTTCTGAAGCTCTTTTAAGGATTTTTGCAGATTCGAACTTTTCACGACTTCAGCTTCGAGCTTCGCATCAAAATTCTTCTTTTCTTGCTCAAAGCTTTCCAATCTTCAGAGGAGTTCATCGTTTAATCTGGCAACTTCGGCTTGGGCTTCAACCAATGAACCCTCCATTGTCTGAAGAAGGAAGTTTTTCCTTTCTAGAGAAGCTTCATGATCTTTGATTTTATTTTCCAAGCCCTCGATTATAACCTCATTCTTCTTATCTTCGAGGTCTTGTTGCATTCTCAAGGCTTTGCTTAGCAGCATAATCTGTGCAAAATAATCTTTGTCAGAAATCTTTGCTTCATTACAAAACAATAAAAACTAAGGAAAAAAGCTTTACCTCAAAGTTGGAGTAGAATAAACTACCGACGATATGCTGTCATCGGTAGCTGCTGATGTGACGGAACCTCCCAAGTAATTAGGCCCACCTACAGTTGTCCTTGTCTAACAGACATCAGACACCCTGTAGATGTTCCTAAGTCACTTGACAAGCTCGGTATCTGTTCCGACCTCACCAGGAACGTTTCACCCGTCTTGCAGACATTACAGAACATCGGAGATAAAGAAATGCGGAAGCGAATTGCATAAACTTACATTTATTTCAAAAGCAAGCTCGAGTTATTTTATTACAGACCAGACTAAAGTGAGTGCAGAGAAGTAATATTATACAAACCAAGGGAGGCACAAACATCTCCCGAAAAGCTATAAGCAAAAGATCCTATGTGGAGGACCGAGTCCTCCCGCACTTCAGTCTTGTTTTTCTTCCTTGGGAACCACCTTGGCACAGAAGCAGCAAAAGTCTGCTACTTCCTCACCTAAAAACAACGAAGGGATAAACCCTGAGTATGGAATTACTCAGCAAGTCTTACCCGACTAAGGAAAAGACTCTCAAGGGTATGCTGGATAAATAGGAGTCAAGGAGAGGCTTTAGCAAAAATCAACTTATATTTTTGCAGAAGTAGCTTACTAAAGTGAGTCCTTACTTTCAATCTTTTAACGCCATATTAGGTATTAATAGACTCTATTTGCATCTAGTCTAATTTCACATCACATCAAGACAACATCATTTTTATCCATAGTGTTCACGTCCTGACTTTAGGTTGTAGGGAAGTGACCAAGTCTTCATAACCGCGAAGGTACGGCGATCCGAATCGATTATACTCAGCTGAGGATCTCCAATCACACGACATATGTAGCACTTAACCCTTGCATATGTCAACCCGCCACCAGGGTTCTTAAGACCGGATCAGGTTCACGCAAACCGAGAGCACAGATACACCACCGTCCAGCCTCTTGCCACGGAGGGTACACGCTACTCTCGCCACCGCTCCACTCCCATTTTGTGTTATCTTATTCCGGCCTTAGTCTGCCCGAGGCAAGGCTTACCCATGACGAGGCATGTGACCAGTTAAAGGGTCCTCGGTCAGCACGCCTACATACGCGTTAATCCTTAACCAACCTGGGTAGAACATCACCTGTTCCTACCCCCAAGTCTCAATTTACGTATTTCCATCCTTAGGATTGTGTCTGTTCCTTAGGATGAAAGAGCATCACAGGGAACTTTGCAGTAAGATCCCATCATTGCTCCAAATGAAAATATTCTTACAGGTAGAAGCCGTCCTTTCTCGAGTTAAATTAAGGACAACCTCTATCCACAAGATCTAAGCAAGGCTAAGCATTTTTGTAAATCATAATTTTGATACTTCACAGAAGTATCTATAAAGGTATGGATATCAAGGAAAGCAATGCATCAAAGGGTTTCAAGTAACTCCTATGAACCTAATGCACATTTCACTAGACTTAAATGTGCGAAAAGTATTTGAAAACACAAGGAAAAGGGTTGCATGCACCGGGGCTTGCCTTTGTTATCAGGTGAGTCCTGCTCGGATCCACAAATATCGAAATAAAAGCAGTTGCCTGCTTGAGGATCTGAGGATGGTGGTATCCCTTCTTCAGAGACTTCTTCTTCTTCTTCGTGCTCTAATATAACCATATACATGCATAAGAATGGATGTCATGGGATGTTCATGAGGATGCAAAGATAATATAAACTTATTATCTAAGTCTTGAGTACAACTTTCCTTCACGGTACTCCGAGAACCTAGGGTTTCCGGAGTCGGTAAAGGAGTTCATAGGGCAGGGGGGGTGTTTTGGGGTTTGGTGATCAAACAAGGTCCAAATCAATTCAGATTCTACCCAAGGCTTCTAAATATTATGAGGAACTTATATAAAAATTTTGAGCATTTTTGGAATTACCAAACATTTTCTAAAAATCCAGAACCAATACTTTTAACTACTTTAAATGCCCTAAAATTTCTTGTTTAACCTAAAAATCATAAAACTATTTTTATTAAATACTATGGAAAATAACAAGCCTAGGAAAATTGGTCTCATATTTTTAGGATTTTTCTGTAATTTTCTACATATTTCTAAAGCTTGCTAGAAATAGAAAAAGGAAAAACAATGAACAGACTCGGGCCGAAATTAGCCCGAGTCGGCCCAACTACAGCAGAAGCGTGCCCGCGTCCACGCACGCGATGGCGGCTTTGCAGAAAAGCCCTCGGAGTTTTCACTATCTGCGAACGGGTTTTCTTACTGTTTAACAGAATCACTGACGCTTACAGACAGACCCCCGCACTTCTATCTATTCTCTGTTTCAAGTCCACGACGGCGGCAGCGCGGGGGAACGAACTCCGGTGAGATTGTACTGGCGGATTTACACTACGATCGGTGCTCCCGAGCGACACACACTGGATTGAACCCCTACCGATCATTTCCCCCAACATAATTGCACGAATGAACAACTAACGAGCTCTGACCACGGTGACCGTGAACGGTGTGGCCAAATCGTCGTGTTCCCGGCGACTGGGGGTCTCCCGGTTCAATTCGGTGGCTCGGCAAGCATCACAGGGTTACTAGAATCCTCAAACGAGGGAGCAGTTGGTATGAACTGACCTGGTTCACGCTGGCCGCGACGAGCTCAGTTCTACGGTGGCGGGAATTCGATTTGGGGGAAATAAGAAATTCAAGCTCGTCGGTGATCGACTGGAGACAATACTGGTTGGCGAGATACATGAGTACCTTACGGAGCGTGTGGTGGCTTCAATTTATAGAGCTAATGGGCGGTGGCCACGAATTTGAGGAAAGACGCGCGGCGGTCAGAGGTAGAAGAACGCACTAGCGCGCGCGGTTGCGTGTCCTCAGCCGTGGCGAACTCACCGGCGGCGATGGGACTGCCCTAGAGAGTCACGGTGACGAGGTGTAAAGACAGAGCCACGCGGCGGGCAATGGTGAAGACTTGACGACGGTGAAAGCTTTATCCACGGCGGTGAGCAAGGGGAAGAAAAGCACTACAGCTGGCCGGAGTGGCTTACAGCTCACCGGCGGCAAGGATTCGTACCGGCTGTGCTTATCTGATGACCACTGAGCACGAATCGTGACGAGCAGCGATCAACGGCGACGGCTACCGGCGACGAGCAAGGATATGATCTTCTTTAGTATACCAGTCACTGTACCATGGCGATGGTCATTTTATTGGACTGACAGAGCAAGTTTAGGTCACGTTTTCTCTTAATTTTAAATGGCAACTTATCAAGTGATCTATAGAAAAGTTGAAGAGCTACTAACCAGCTATAATTCGATTATAGGGATCAAGCTGAGTTGAGCACTGGATCATGCTTAGATTCGAGCTGGAAGTTGATGTCAGTCCTCTGCTAATCTGAATTTCAGATCAAAACAGCCTGACAGCCAAAGTTCTAGTATGATTATCTCCCTTTTTCTCACAAGATCATGGCTTGCATCCTTAAGCAAAATTGCTCTCCTTTCATTGTTCTACAACTTTGATGTGATGCCCTAGGGCAAAAACCCTATACTTTGTAAGTTACAAAGCCCCAAAGTTGAGCCCATTCTCTGATTTTCAGACTTTGAATAAAACTCACATGAGGTCCATTTTGCATTTAAGTCCAAAACCTTGGGTTTGGCTTTCAAGTCCACACATTTGTGAACCAAAGGACTTAAGAAACCTATTTGGCTTGTTTTTTTGCACTTTAGCCCAAAAGTGGGCTAATTTTGCACATAAGCCCCTAGGGTTTGGTTTTAGGGTTTTCCAGGGTTTCAATTAGGGTTTCTGGTATCCCAGGGGTCTAAGTGTAATTATACTTTGTTTAGGTTTTCTCACCTTGGGTTATGTTTTACCCCTTTGAGCCTCATTTAGGGTAGGTTCCCTATCTAGGGTCCTATTTGCAAAACACAAAAAAAAACAATACACTTATTTGAAATTTTTACCTAGTGAATGCACTCTAGGTGTGTCAAACATATGCAATGCCAATGCTTATGATGTCATGCTCAAGTTTTAGTTATAGTAACACCAGGGGTGTCACATCCTTCCCCCCATAAAAGAATATCGTCCCGAGATTTAAAGTCCTAGGGTGAGTAATGGAAAAGGAAATGTGTCACATTTTTATTTCCTTATTTCTGGTACAAGGCAGGGGTGGTGTGGGGGTTCATTCCTTTATTACACAGCTATACAGACTTTACAACTTACAAGAGGCTAGAAAGCCTGGGAAATTCTTATCTAAGAAGTCTTGGGTTTCCCATGTAGCCTCATTTTCAGAATGTTGGTTCCATTGTATCTTGTAGAACTTGAGAGTCTTTCTCCGGGTAACCCTGTCCTTTTGATCCAGAACTCGAATAGGATGTTCCGAGTACGTTAAGTCTGGTTCCAGGACAACATCAGTTACTTCAACGGTTCGATCGGGAACCCGAAGACACTTCTTCAATTGTGACACGTGGAACACATTATGCACAGCAGACAATGTTTCGGGTAGTTGGAGTCGGTACGCCACTGGTCCACATTGTTCAAGCACCAGGAATGGACCAATGTATCTGGGTGCAAGCTTCCCTTTAACCCCGAAACGCGATACACCCTTTATTGGTGAAACTTTCAAGTAGACATAATCGTCTACCAGAAAACATAAGGGTTGTCGTCGTCGGTCTGCATAACTCTTTTGTCGAGTCTGAGCTTCCTTCATATTATGAATAATTTTCTGAACCTTTTCTTCGACCTCTTTCACCATATCAGGCCTAAAGAAGTATCTTTCTCCAGGTTCAGACCAATTTAGCGGAGTTTGACACCGTCGCCCATATAAAGCTTTAAAAGGTGCCATCTTGATACTTTCCTGATAACTGTTATTGTATGAAAACTCCGCTAGGGGCAAACATTCATCCCATTTTTGCGAGAAGTCCAGAACACATGCCCGCAGCATATCCTCGAGTATTTGATTCACTCTCTCAGTCTGTCCACTGGTTTGAGGATGATAGGCCGAACTGTGGAGCAATTTGGTACCCAAGGATTTATGAAGTTCTTCCCAAAACTTGGATACGAATTGGGGTCCACGATCCGACACTATGGTCTTTGGAATACCATGCAAACTGAGAATACGGCTGATATATAATGCTGCATAAGTGGCTACCGTATATTTGGCCCTGACGGGTAGGAAGTGGGCAATTTTTGTGAGTCGATCAACGATAACCCAAATAGAATCATACCCTTTGGCCGTCCTGGGTAGTCCCACAATAAAGTCCATGCTGATGTCTTCCCATTTCCATGTTGGGATTGGTAAAGATTGTAATGGACCAGCAGTTTTCATGTGTATGGCCTTGACACGTCTGCAAGTGTCACATCTAGCCACATAGCGTGCAATTTCAATCTTCATCTTGGTCCACCAGTAATGTTGCTTTAAATCTTGGTACATCTTAGTGCTTCCAGGATGAATAGAATAACGACTAAGATGTGCTTCGTCTAGGATTTGCTGGCGGAGCTCTTCGTTCTTTGGCACTACTATGCGGTTTTTAAACCATATCACGCCTTGATCGTCTTCCTTGAAACACTTGGCTACTCCAGCCCTTATCTTCTCTCGTATGTGCTTCATACCCAGATTATCTTTTTGAGCATCAATTATCTTCTGCAGAATGATTGACTCAAGCCTTAGCTGATTTAGAGTCCCATGCTGGATTATCCCCAGGTTTAGCTTTTCCATTTCTTGACACAAAGTGTTCTCGGAGGTCTTTACCATAAGACAGTGGCAGGAAGTCTTACGACTCAATGCATCTGCCACCACATTGGCTTTGCCTGGGTGATAATGGATCTCCAGTTCATAGTCTTTAATGAGCTCAAGCCATCGTCTTTGCCTCATATTTAATTCTGACTGGGTAAAGATGTACTTCAAACTTTTATGATCTGTATATATGTGACAGATATTTCCCAGCAGATAATGACGCCATATTTTCAGGGCATGAACCACAGCAGCTAACTCCAGATCGTGAGTTGGATAATGCTCCTCATGTCGGCGCAGCTGCCTTGAAGCATACGCAATTACTCGGCCTTCTTGCATCAGTACACAGCCGAGCCCACTGCCAGATGCATCACAATATACATCAAAAGGCTTAGTGATGTCCGGTTGAGCCAATACCGGAGCAGTGGTTAATAATGTCTTCAATTGCTCAAAGGCTTCATTACACTTAGAAGACCAATTGAACTTAATGTCATTCTTCAACAAACTTGTGATTGGCTTCACAAGCTTAGAAAAATCGGGTATGAATCTGCGATAATACCCAGCTAGTCCAAGAAAACTCCGGACTTGGTGAACAGTGGTTGGGGGTTTCCACTCCAGAATATCCTTGACCTTGCTAGGATCTACCGCAATTCCTTTAGCTGATAACACGTGCCCCAAAAATTGAATTTCCTCCAGCCAGAACGCACACTTGCTGAACTTGGCATACAGCTGATGTTCCCTCAGGCGCGTCAATACAATCCGTAGATGCTGAGCATGCTCCTCTTCATTTTTAGAGTATATCAGAATATCGTCGATGAAGGCCACCACGAACTTGTCTAACTCGGGCATGAACACCGAGTTCATCAAATAGGTGAAGTGGGCAGGAGCATTTGTGAGCCCGAAAGACATTACCAGGTATTCGAACAATCCATACCGCGTAGTAAACGCGGTCTTCGGTATATCCTCGGGCCGAATACGGATTTGATGATAGCCCGACCTGAGATCAATTTTAGAAAATACCCTCGCCCCAGTCAGTTGATCAAATAAGATGTCGATCCTTGGAAGAGGGTACTTATTCTTGATGGTGACCTCATTCAGGGGCCGATAATCCACGCACATGCACAAGGTTTGATCCTTCTTCTTAACCAAAAATGGCGGGACAACCCCATGGGGACGAGCTTGGCCGGATAAATCCCTTATTCAGTAGATCTTGTAATTGAATCTTCAATTCCGCCAACTCATTAGGGGGCATACGGTACGATCTTCGAGAGATGGGAGCCGTACCGGGCTTTAGCTCAATTACGAATTCTACATCTCTTTCAGGGGGTAGTCCAGGCAAATCTTCCGGAAATACATCTGGAAACTCACATACTACCGGAATGTTCTTGATCTCCGGTACAATGGCTTCAAATATTCTACCAGAAGCTTTGGCTGGATTGGTTTTGGGGAGAGACAAGAGAATTTCTTCTTGATTATAACTCAACCTGACGGTTCTGAGTTCAGTGTTGAGAATTGCCTTGTGTTGAGTTAACCAATTCATACCCAAAATTACATCTATATCCTGGCCTCTTAGAACAATCATGTTAGCCGGAAAGTTCCGTCCGGCCATTGTTACTGGCACTTCATAGGCCACTTCTCTAGTAAAAATGTGTCCCCCAGGTGAATGAATTTTAAATCCCTCTTTTGATTCATGACATGCAATGTGATGTTGCTCCACAAATTTCTTGCTAATGAAGGTATGCGAAGCACCAGAATCAAAAAGAATTATTGCAGGGTGACTGGCCACAGGAAACGTACCCATCATCACCGGCTCTCCCTCCGGTGTAGTGGCCACTTGGGTGTAATATACTCGCCCCGTCTTCTTGGTATTCCTCCCCACAGCATTTCCCTTGGGCTGAGTGGACTTCCCAGTTCCTTGCTGAGCATTGGATTGATTTTGCTTGGGGTACGGGCAGTCTTTGATAAAATGTCCCGACTTGCCACAGTTGAAACACCCAGTTGAAGAGCTGGGCAAGGTAGGGAATCGAGTGCCTGGGGCACCCGGCTGATTTGGGGAAGTGGAGGTATTATTGGGGCGGATAATAATGGGTTGTTTAAAAGGGAATGCTGGTGGACGAGAAAAAGTTTGGTTTTGGCTAGAAGGCCGGATGACGAACCGTTGCCTCTTCGCCTGGCCCTGATTAGGCCTCTCACCACTGAATCCCTTATTCTTCCCAGAACTTGCGTATTTTGCTTCCACAGATAAGGCTGTACTGACAGCCTTTCCATATGTGAGATCAATACATGTGGCCATTTTTCGCTGCAACCGGTCATTTAGACCTCTCATAAAACAGTTCTTTTTCTTCAAATCAGTATTCACCTGATCAATGGCATACTGTGACAGGTGATTAAACTTGTTAAGATACTGATTGATGGTGTCTCCTCCTTGTTTCAGTTTCATAAATTCCTCTTGTTTCATATGCAGCACTCCTTCTGGTATGTAGTGCTCGCGGAAGGCTGCTTTAAATTCGTCCCATGTGATTTGATGGTTGTCAGGTTGGATAGCCACAAAGTTTCCCCACCAAGTACTGGCAGGGCCACGAAGTTGCTGTGCCGCGAACAATGGCTTCTATGTTTCAGAACAACGAAGAAGGCCAAACTTTTGTTCAATAACTCGTATCCACTCGTCGGCTTCTAGCGGGTCTTCCGCTTTGATGAATAGAGGTGGACGAGTTTCGGAGAAGTCCAGATAAGTAGTTTCACGGGGACCTTGCTGGAAACCTCTTCCTGCCTGCTGCTGGAACTGCTGCTGACCCGCCATTTCCCTAAGGAAGCGGGTATTGTCGGCGGTGGCATTCACCAAGGCGGCAATCGCCTCGGCTAACGTGGGTGGAACCGGAGGTGGATTTGGGGTGACATCCCGACCCCCAGAAGTTCCGGCTGCGTCCTGTCCGCGAGTCCTGGTCGGCATCTGAGGCAAAAACATTTGAATAAACATAATGTGCCAAAGAAAACCTTCCATTTTACATTACTATAAAGAGTAATGATACAGACTCGACACTACATAACAGGATACATTACCCATTTTACAAAAGTTCAACCTATTATACAACAGTACACCCTACAATACACTACTCTACTTTTATCACACCATTAGTCCTGCTTTCCATTACTTTTGGCGGCCTCATCATCAGGTGTGGGAGTCCAGACGTCAACCAACCTCAAAGAAGGAGGGGGTTCAAAAAGGTCTAACTCCCCACCCAGCGCGCGTCCCGCAACGTGAGAGGGTCCGGCTTCTGACTCAGCAGAGTGTACAGGCTCACTAGGGTGTAATTGTGAGTATAACACATGGACTTCTTCATGCAAAGTATTGCAGTAGACCTGCAGGTTGTCGACAGCTGAGCTAAGTTCTTTAATTCGGGCCTGAGCCCTTGCTTCCTTAGCACATGCCAACATACGAGACTGTACTGCCCAGTCAAGTGCTAAGTCCCGATCAGCCAGCTGATCCTGCAGGTGACGGATATCCCTTCTTAGTTCATTGATTCTATCTCCGTCTGCAATCCAAGCATTGGTCCTGTGTTGCAGCGTTGCTTGAAGTCGACTCACTTCGGCTTCCAAGTCTCCTATAGGATCATTACTTCCGCTGCTACTGCTTTCGTGCCGAGGGGCTAGTTGATGCCGGGGTACTCCAATTGGTCCCGTTGACTTACGTGCTGTTAGCCTTGTGCGTGGCGGCATCTTTCTAAGGGGGAAAATATTATTAGCAAAATTCTTAGCATGATGCATGAATAAGTACAGAATCAACCTTAGTTGATTCAACCTTCTATACATTGCACTCTTCCTATCTGGTCTTTAAGATAAACTCTTCAGAGTACTTAGGTAAGAAGAGAAAAGAGTTTTTAGGTAAGATTTTCGAAAATCCTTTTGAAGATGCCTCATAATATCTGCAAAGAAGGGCTACGCTCCGATACCAGCTGTGACGGAACCTCCCAAGTAATTAGGCCCACCTACAGTTGTCCTTGTCTAACAGACATCAGACACCCTGTAGATGTTCCTAAGTCACTTGACAAGCTCGGTATCTATTCCGACCTCACCAGGAACGTTTCACCCGTCTTGCAGACATTACAGAACATCGGAGATAAAGAAATGCGGAAGCGAATTGCATAAACTTACATTTATTTCAAAAGCAAGCTCGAGTTATTTTATTACAGACCAGACTAAAGTGAGTGCAGAGAAGTAATATTATACAAACCAAGGGAGGCACAAACATCTCCCGAAAAGCTATAAGCAAAAGATCCTATGTTGAGGACCGAGTCCTCCCGCACTTCAGTCTTGTTTTTCTTCCTTGGGAACCACCTTGGCACAGAAGCAGCAAAAGTCTGCTACTTCCTCACCTAAAAACAACGAAGGGATAAACCCTGAGTATGGAATTACTCAGCAAGTCTTACCCGACTAAGGAAAAGACTCTCAAGGGTATGCTGGATAAATAGGAGTCAAGGAGAGGCTTTAGCAAAAATCAACTTATATTTTTGCAGAAGTAGCTTACTAAAGTGAGTCCTTACTTTCAATCTTTTAACGCCATATTAGGTATTAATAGACTCTATTTGCATCTAGTCTAATTTCACATCACATCAAGACAACATCATTTTTATCCATAGTGTTCACGTCCTGACATTAGGTTGCAGGGAAGTGACCAAGTCTTCATAACCGCGAAGGTACGGCGATCCGAATCGATTATACTCAGCTGAGGATCTCCAATCACACGACATATGTAGCACTTAACCCTTGCATATGTCAACCCGCCACCGGGGTTCTTAAGACCGGATCAGGTTCACGCAAACCGAGAGCACAGATACACCACCGTCCAGCCTCTTGCCACGGAGGGTACACGCTACTCTCGCCACCGCTCCACTCCCATTTCGTGTTATCTTATTCCGGCCTTAGTCTGCCCGAGGCAAGGCTTACCCATGACGAGGCATGTGACCAGTTAAAGGGTCCTCGGTCAGCACGCCTACATACGCGTTAATCCTTAACCAACCTGGGTAGAACATCACCTGTTCCTACCCCCAAGTCTCAATTTACGTATTTCCATCCTTAGGATTGTGTCTGTTCCTTAGGATGAAAGAGCATCACAGGGAACTTTGCAGTAAGATCCCATCATTGCTCCAAATGAAAATATTCTTGCAGGTAGAAGCCGTCCTTTCTCGAGTTAAATTAAGGACAACCTCTATCCACAAGATCTAAGCAAGGCTAAGCATTTTTGTAAATCATAATTTTGATACTTCACAGAAGTATCTATAAAGGTATGGATATCAAGAAAGCAATGCATCAAAGGGTTTCAAGTAACTCCTATGAACCTAATGCACATTTCACTAGACTTAAATGTGCGAAAAGTATTTGAAAACACAAGGAAAAGGGTTGCATGCACCGGGGCTTGCCTTTGTTATCAGGTGAGTCCTGCTCGGATCCACAAATATCGAAATAAAAGCAGTTGCCTGCTTGAGGATCTGAGGATGGTGGTATCCCTTCTTCAGAGACTTCTTCTTCTTCTTCGTGCTCTAATATAACCATATACATGCATAAGAATGGATGTCATGGGATGTTCATGAGGATGCAAAGATAATATAAACTTATTATCTAAGTCTTGAGTACAACTTTCCTTCACGGTACTCCGAGAACCTAGGGTTTCCGGAGTCGGTAAAGGAGTTCATAGGGCAGGGGGGTGTTTTGGGGTTTGGTGATCAAACAAGGTCCAAATCAATTCAGATTCTACCCAAGGCTTCTAAATATTATGAGGAACTTATATAAAAATTTTGAGCATTTTTGGAATTACCAAACATTTTCTAAAAATACAGAACCAATACTTTTAACTACTTTAAATGCCCTAAAATTTCTTGTTTAACCTAAAAATCATAAAACTATTTTTATTAAATACTATGGAAAATAACAAGCCTAGGAAAATTGGTCTCATATTTTTAGGATTTTTCTGTAATTTTCTACATATTTCTAAAGCTTGCTAGAAATAGAAAAAGGAAAAACAATGAACAGACTCGGGCCGAAATTAGCCCGAGTCGGCCCAACTACAGCAGAAGCGCGCCCGCGTCCACGCACGCGATGGCGGCTTTGCAGAAAAGCCCTCGGAGTTTTCACTATCTGCGAACGGGTTTTCTTACTGTTTAACAGAATCACTGACGCTTACAGACAGACCCCCGCACTTCTATCTATTCTCTGTTTCAAGTCCACGACGGCGGCAGCGCGGGGGAACGAACTCCGGTGAGATTGTACTGGCGGATTTACACTACGATCGGTGCTCCCGAGCGACACACACTGGATTGAACCCCTACCGATCATTTCCCCCAACATAATTGCACGAATGAACAACTAACGAGCTCTGACCACGGTGACCGTGAACGGTGTGGCCAATTCGTCGTGTTCCCGGCGACTGGGGGTCTCCCGGTTCAATTCGGTGGCTCGGCAAGCATCACAGGGTTACTAGAATCCTCAAACGAGGGAGCAGTTGGTATGAACTGACCTGGTTCACGCTGGCCGCGACGAGCTCAGTTCTACGGTGGCGGGAATTCGATTTGGGGGAAATAAGAAATTCAAGCTCGTCGGTGATCGACTGGAGACAATACTGGTTGGCGAGATACTTGAGTACCTTACGGAGCGTGTGGTGGCTTCAATTTATAGAGCTAATGGGCGGCGGCCACGAATTTGAGGAAAGACGCGCGGCGGTCAGAGGTAGAAGAACGCACTAGCGCGCGCGGTTGCGTGTCCTCAGCCGTGGCGAACTCACCGGCGACGATGGGACTGCCCTAGAGAGTCACGGTGACGAGGTGTAAAGACAGAGCCACGCGGCGGGCAATGGTGAAGACTTGACGACGGTGAAAGCTTTATCCACGGCGGTGAGCAAGGGGAAGAAAAGCACTACAGCTGGCCGGAGTGGCTTACAGCTCACCGGCGGCAAGGATTCGTACCGGCTGTGCTTATCTGATGACCACTGAGCACGAATCGTGACGAGCAGCGATCAACGGCGACGGCTACCGGCGACGAGCAAGGATATGATCTTCTTTAGTATACCAGTCACTGTACCATGGCGATGGTCATTTTATTGGACTGACAGAGCAAGTTTAGGTCACGTTTTCTCTTAATTTTAAATGGCAACTTATCAAGTGATCTATAGAAAAGTTGAAGAGCTACTAACCAGCTATAATTCGATTATAGGGATCAAGCTGAGTTGAGCACTGGATCATGCTTAGATTCGAGCTGGAAGTTGATGTCAGTCCTCTGCTAATCTGAATTTCAGATCAAAACAGCCTGACAGCCAAAGTTCTAGTATGATTATGTCCCTTTTTCTCACAAGATCATGGCTTGCATCCTTAAGCAAAATTGCTCTCCTTTCATTGTTCTACAACTTTGATGTGATGCCCTAGGGCAAAAACCCTATACTTTGTAAGTTACAAAGCCCCAAAGTTGAGCCCATTCTCTGATTTTCAGACTTTGAATAAAACTCACATGAGGTCCATTTTGCATTTAAGTCCAAAACCTTGGGTTTGGCTTTCAAGTCCACACATTTGTGAACCAAAGGACTTAAGAAACCTATTTGGCTTGTTTTTTTGCACTTTAGCCCAAAAGTGGGCTAATTTTGCACATAAGCCCCTAGGGTTTGGTTTTAGGGTTTTCCAGGGTTTCAATTAGGGTTTCTGGTATCCCAGGGGTCTAAGTGTAATTATACTTTGTTTAGGTTTTCTCACCTTGGGTTATGTTTTACCCCTTTGAGCCTCATTTAGGGTAGGTTCCCTATCTAGGGTCCTATTTGCAAAACACAAAAAAAAACAATACACTTATTTGAAATTTTTACCTAGTGAATGCACTCTAGGTGTGTCAAACATATGCAATGCCAATGCTTATGATGTCATGCTCAAGTTTTAGTTATAGTAACACCAGGGGTGTCACAGCTGATGTCAGCTTCAAGCTTTGGAAAACCAACACTCTTCGACAGAGTGCTGATAACCTTCGCACCGGTGCGGTCTCGAATGCATCCTAAGGCTTCTTCGTTGATTCCACCAAAGAGCATGGCTCCTGGTTGGTAGCCATAGGATATAACATACTCCTGCAGCTCCTCCTTCTCGGCCTTGGATAATTCTTGACCAATTAAGTTTTGAAAGTTGAAGCCTTTTTCTTCCGAAGTATCTTCGGTAATTTCTTTTCCTTTCTCAGGCTCTGCGGCCAGGGCTTCTTCTATAACCGCAGCAGTCTCCTCCGTGGCCAAATCCAAGAGTACTTTATCAATAGCATATAATGTACCCTCTAGATTGGTTGCTTCGGCAGTCCCAGCTTCGGCAGAAGTAGCAGCTTCGGCAGCTGGTGTCATTTTTGATGCTTAAGCCAGCAGTGGAGTTTCCTCAATGGCTTGCATAACAGTAACAATTCTTCGCTTTTTTGGCCCAACCGCCTTTTTCGCTGCCGAAGGCTCGTCCTTCTTCTATAAAAGCTTCGTCAGATGTGGCCCCAGAGGACTTAGCAGCTTGATAGGTAAGGATTCGGTCATTACCTTTAAAATTTCTTCTACTTCACCAGCCGAAGGCGTCGAAGGAGCTTCCCCCTCTATCTCAGCCATCTTCGGCTCTAGATTTGCAGTTTTTCTCTTCTTCGAGGTTTCCACCTTCGGCTCAAGACTGGATTTTCTCTTTTTCAGAGCTTTTTCGTCCTCTTTCACCATCCTAGCAGCTTGCCTGCTCATAACACTGACAACCCTTTTTCTCTTTGATCCTTCGACACCATTGCTTAGTCATTCATAGTTAGGGTATTCAATGTTTAAAGCGTCCACTACCCGATTCAACCTTCGTTTTTGTCGGGTGCCGAAGGCTGCAGTCATCAATTGATCTTCCTTTTTGGTATAATTGCCCAAAATTTCGTTGCACATAGTCTCAATCATCTCAAGCCATTCTTGGCAGGGCTCTTTGAACTGTTTCTCAAATTTAAACCTATAAGGCAATCGAACAAGTTCATCCTTCTTCTTTGTTCCTTTCAGCTTCGACATACTCCATTCACTCAATGTTGGAGATACCCTGTTCGCCAAGTATTCTTGCACTAGATCCCTGGTGCTGATATGTTCAGTCACCACTCTGAATTCTGCTACGGCTAGCTGGCATGGTAACCCTGACTTCATGTTGCACAAGGGTCTGGTCATACCAAAGCTTAGACTCAGTGGGCTCATGACCACTGTCTTCAACTTCTCCCTTTTCTTCTCATCGACCTTGATATAAAACCACTCACGCTTCCAGCCAGTTGGCCACTTGGTGCTATAACTGAGGACTGGAGCCTTCGTATCCTTGCGATACACGAAGTTATAACAACCAAAATTTTCATGCAGCCCATCTTCCCTGGCCTTTGTTTGGTAATGCAGCTCATGCACTCGGCAGAAAGCTTCAGCATTTGGGTCCATCCCTTGGCTTCGAAGGGCCCAGATGAAGATGTTGAGCCTAACGATAGCATTAGGAGTCAGCTGATAAAGATAGATTTCATAATTATCCAAAACTTCTCCAATCATCTCGTTCAGCGGAAACCGTAATCCTACTCTGAAAAAGCTTTTAAAAACTACTACTTCATCATCCTTCGGTGTTAGAGTGGTTTCTTCCCCGGCAAAGAGAATAAGCTTCTTCTCAGCTTCTCCGAAGTAGCCCAGTTTTATCATCATGGGCATATCGGTTTCAGACACAGTAGACTTTTCAAAATCCAAGTGGCTGGGTTTCGATGGGATCAGAATGCTATAATCTTCTTCTTCTTCATCAGCATTTTCTTCCTAAACATCAGCTTGTTTAGCTTCGGTAGCAGGTGCACCTTCTTCAATGGCTCCCTTTATCACAACTAAGCCCGATTGTCCCATGACTTCGGAAATCGGAGCTATCTCAGTAGCCTTAGACTCTTCTCCTTCACGGGTCACCCTCGCAGTCGAGCGTACTCTGGCCATCTTATGGATCTTTTTGTAGTTTTTATGAAGCTGATGTTTTTTATAGTTTTGACGAAGCTCCCTCTTTTGACGAAGCTAATTCAAAGTGACTGTTCGCTCAAGAATGCGGTGAAAAAGCTTCAGCTATAGTCAAATTTTTCGACAGCACAACAATGCAATGGCAATGAATGATGTGGTAATTTCACACCTACCCATCTGTTTATATAGTGCTGCAGGTGGGAAGGTGAATCGCCAAGTCGCCCGCACCCGTCGAACAGTCACCCGCACCCGCTAAACGGTGGACCACTACCTGCTATGTGGTGGGCCACCTCGCGCCTGGAGTACTTTAAACGTTTCTCGACAACGAGCTCAGGGAAGGTGTTTTTCGGACCTTCGGCATTCTGAAGCCTTGAAGATTTTTCACGGATCAAGCTCGTTACGAAAAATGATCTAGCACCGCGAAGGGCTACTGTTGGGGGCCTGCTTCGTCGCCGAAGGTCCTTTAAGAAGAAGTACCTTCAAAAGATCAGCGTATAATCAAGCACAGCGCGAAGGTACACACGAAGCCGATGTCCGAGGAGCTTTGGCATAATGGTACACCTTGAGACGAAGGGCTGCGCCGACTTAAAGAAGAAAAGACCGATCAGTCCATGATAATTTGTGTCATGATTGTAACTAGTTATCAAAGTCATAAATGTAATTTTGACCGGGCTACGTCACGTGCCTATAAATAGGTGAATAGTACCCCCGTACTATTCACGCTGACTTGTATTCGATCGTGCGTCACGCTTGGACTTTTACCTTCTGTCAAGCCAAAGGTACAAATGTAATTCAATATTGTTTCTATTTATCCATGATAATAAAAATAAGATATATTAATAATGTCATATGATTATTCATGTTGTCTTTTAGGGTGTGTTTGGTTTGACTTTTGGGTTTGGCTTTTGCCCCCCTAAAAGCCAAAAGTCAACCAAAGGGCTGGATCCAGGAAGCAGCTTTTTCTTAAAGCCGACTTTCTCGTAGTGCAAATCTGAGAGCACCCTTTGACCTGCTTTTAGTGGCTTATTGGATGGAACTGTGAAAACATATATCGAAGAATTTTTAACGACTTTTAGTGGTTTCCACCAAATAGTTTTTAGCTTTATAATAGCTTACAGCCTACAACAGTTTTTTCCATAGCTCACAGCCCACAGCAACTTTTTTCACAGCCACAGCCTAACCAAACAGACCCTTATATTTCATATGCTTCTTCTTTCATTAACATACACTGCGATGATGAAGGTACGTCCTTCATGACCTTCGTCTGAAGATCATTACATCCTAAGGGAAATAATGCTTTGAAGGACGAAGGGCATTAACCTTTAACATTTTGTGTTGCCTTGTTCTTAACTCATAGCATTTGAGAACAAGTCCCCAACATGTAGTTATTAATAAAGTCAGTTATTTAGTTGGGTAATCCATTTGTTTCCACTTTCCTCTTTATCTGAGAAGTTGTCAGTGAAGATGATTGATTGTTCAATGCTATGAAGATTTTCGTACATCTTTTCTTATGCTGAAAGACTGCAGAGTTAGATCTAATATGTGTGTGATTTCTATAGATGTCTGAGAACAGGCGCAAAGGTGCGAGGTGTGCTAAGCCAGAGCCGCAGGCACCCCAGGAGGAGGCAGCTCCGCAGCAGCATTTGCCACTGCCACCCCCAATGACCATTGAGCAGATGTTCACGATGCAAACTCAGGCAGTTCAGGCAATTGGTCAGACCTTAGCAGCGATGCAGCAGGTGCAGCAGCAGCCACCCCCACCACAGCCTCCAGTGCAAGTCCAGATGCCACAATTGCCCAGAGACAAGCGGGCAAAGTTCATGAGGGGCCATCCCCCTATCTTTTCCCACTTTGTTGATCCCATGGACGCAAAAGATTGGCTATGTACCGTGGAACGTGAGTTGCACATTGCCCAGTGCAACGGCCGTGAGAAGGTGTTGTTTGGTCCCGAACAGCTAAGGGGAGCAGCACAGTCTTGGTGGGAGTCTTACCTTGCCACCCATGCCAACCCTGAAGCCATTACCTGGGAGGAGTTCAGGGACAACTCTCATCTCTACCATGTGCCTGAGGGACTGATGATAGTGAGGAAGGAGGAGTTTCTCGCCCTGAAGCAAGGTCCCATGTCTGTCATTGAGTACAGGGATAAGTTTTTGCAGCTGTCACGTTATGCCCTAGAAGACGTCAACACAGATGCCAAGAGGCAGTACAACTTTCTGAGAGGATTGGTTGATCCCTCCATTACTAGCTCATGAACCACACTTTCCCCACCTTCAAGCATTTGATAGACAGAGCAATCATGACTGAAAGGAAGTGTCGGGAGATGGAGGATAGGAAGCGCAAGATTGGTGGGCCTCAGGCCGGGAGTAGCAGTCGTCCCCGCTACTCAGGCAACTCGCCACATCAATTCAAGCAAGGTCACCAGCACAAGCGTCAGCATCAGCACCAGCACCAGTACTAGAGGCATTTTCCTCAACAACAGCAGCAACAGTACCGTCAGAACAATCAGCCAGGAGGAATCAATACCAGCGTTAGAACAACCAGGCAGCTCGTCTTCCTGCCCCAGCAACCAACCAGAATGGCCAAGCAGCCCTAGCTCAAGTAGGAGGTCGTGCATGCTTCTACTGTGGAGAACAAAATCACTAGGTGAAGAACTGTCCAAAGAAAGCAGCCCAGCAACCGCCAGCGGTCAATGTCCCAGCAAGACAAGGAGCGCCACAGCAAGCACCAGGAGTCCGTGGTCAGGCTTACAACCATGGAAAGGTGAACCATCTGGAGGCCGAAGCAATCCAGGATGCTCAGGACATGGCAGTAGGTATGTTTCCAATCGAATCCTACCCAGCAAAAGTACTATTTGATACTGGTGCCACACATTCTTTTGTTTCTGCATCTTGGGTAGAATCACATGACATCCCCATAGAACCAATGATCCCACCTTTAAGAGTTAATTCAGTTGGGGGAAAAGTTCAGTTCGATAGGATTTGTCCGAATCTAAGTGTCGGGGACCGTAATTAGGGGTACCCCCAAGGCTCCTAATCTCAGCTGGTAACCCCCACCAGCACAAAGCTGCAAAGGCCTGATGGGCGCAATTCCGGTCAAAGCTCCGTCCACTTCAGGGACACGATCTCGCCTCACTCGAGCCCAGCCTCGGGCAGGAACGGTAGACCAAGGCAGATTCGCGTCTCGCCCAAGGGTCGCCTCAAAGCAACGAACGCACCTTTGACTCGCTCGAGGCCCAGTTCGGGCAGGCTTTGCGGAGAAGCAACCTTGGCCAGATCGCCTCGCCAGCCGATCGGATCGCAGGAGCATTTAATGCAAGGATCGCCTGACACCTTGTCCTGACGTGTGCTCTCCAGTCGACAAGGCTGATGTGACCGCAGTCACTTCGCCCCTCCACTGACTGACCTGATAGGAAAACAGCGCCGCCTGCGCTACTCTAACTGTTGTGCCACCCGCCAGGGTGAGGTTGACAGCAGCCAAGTCCAGCCTCGCGTGCCATAGGAATCTCCGCCTCGCCCGACCCCAGGGCCCGGACTCCACCTCGACCTCGTACGACGGTCTCCGCCTCGCCCGACCCTAGGGCTCGGGCTCAACCTCGACCTCCGGACGACGGTCTCCGCCTCGCCCGACCCCCGGGCTCGGACTCAACCTCGACTCCGGAAGACAGTCTCCGCCTTGCCCGACCCCAGGGCTCGAACTCAACCTCGACCTCCGGACGACGGTCTCCGCCTCGCCCGACCCCCGGGCTCGGACTCAACCTCGACCTCCGGACGATAGTCTCCGCCTCGCCCGACCCCCGGGCTCGGACTCAACCTCGACCTCGGAGGAGCCACCACCTCGCTCGGGCCGACCACGCCACAAGGGGGGCCATCATTACCCTACCCCTAGCTAGCCCAGGCTACGGGGAACAAGACCGGCGTCCCATCTGGCTCGCTCTGGTAAAACAAGTAATGATGGCGCCCCGCGTGCTCCATGACAACGGCGGTTCTCAGCCCCTTACGGAAGCAAGGAGACGTCAGCAAGGATCCGACAACCCCGACAGCTGTGCTTCTACAGGGCTCAAGCGCTCCTCCGACGGCCACGACGCCATATGAACAGGGCTCCAACACCTCTCCGACATCCACATCGGCATGTACATAGGGCTCTGGCTTCTCTCTGCTAGACACGTTAGCACACTGCTACACCCCCCCCCCCCCCCCCGTTGTACACCTGGACCCTCTCCTGACATCTATAAAAGGAAGGTCCAGGGCCCTCGTATGAGAAGGTGGCCACGCGGGAGAACGGGCAGACGCGCAGTCTCACGCCCCCTCCCTCTCTCTCCCTCGCGAATGCTTGTAACCCCCTACTGCAAGCGCATCCGCCCTGGGCGCAGGACAACACGAGGCCGCAGGTTCCCCTTACTGTTTTCCCCCCTTCTGTCACCGTCTCGCGTCGACCCATCTGGGCTAGGACACGCAGCGACAATTTACTCGTCGGTCCAGGGACCCCCCGGGGTCGAAACGCCGATAGTTGGCGCGCCAGGTAGGGGCCTGCTGCGTGCTGACGAACAGCTTCCCGTCAAGCTCCAGATGGGGAGTCTCCAGCAACCTCTCCGACCTGGGACGAAGCTCCGTCTCAAGTTCATGTCCCTCGATGGCAGCTACGACATGATACTCCTTCCTCCGCCGCGCGACAACAACAATGGCGGCCGTCAGCCCGCCCGCCAGCGGCGGAATCGGCGATGTCTTCCCCGTGTGGTGGAAGAACAGCATCCGAGTCTGTCCTGTCACCTTCCTCGTCGACGGGGGAGGAGGCGGGGCAATCATGGCCAAGCAGGAGGCAGCACCTCGTCATCTATCGAGCGAGTCGACGATGCCGGCGCCCCAGCGGGGGACACGCCGGGCGTTGACCTCGCATCTGAGACAAAGATGAGTGTCGTTTCCCCGCGACATGCCAACCCCGAGCGGACGGGCGACGCCAGCACGCTCGCGAAGGACTTGCTGGGCGTTAGCCTCGTACCTGAGATAACGGTGCAGTCCGTTCCCGACACGACTTCATCACTGTCCGTCGATCAAGAGGTACCGTCTGTTTCCCATCCTGTGCCTTTTAGATTCAGCTTCGACCCACCAAGCAATCCCGCTTCGGTGGACGCTTTCATAAAGGCATATCCAGACCTTCCGGGGTACCATATGTGGTCAACCTGGGACAGATTGACGGCCGTCTCGACCTACAGGCCCCAGGGTTCCGAGGAAGACGATGAGCCCGACTCTGGTTGGGATTTCTCTGGGCTCGATAACCCCAGTGCCATGCTGGACTTCATGACCGCATGTGACTACTGCCTCTCCGATTGCTCCGATGATAGCCACAGCCTCGGTGACGAGGACTGTGGCCCAAGTTGCAAATGTTTCCACGTCGATCTAGAGGGTCTCGATAAAGGCAACCACCTTGGTATGCCGGAGGACGGCGATCCCTCTAGGCCTGCACCTCACGTTGACATCCTTCGGGAGCTAGCTGTGGTCCCAGTCCCTGTGGGGGGTCAGGACACACAGCTCAAGCAAATCCGCGAGATGCAGGCTAGGCTCGACGAGGAAGCAGGACAACTTGTGCAGCTCCGGCAGAACATCGGGCAGGAGCGGGCAGGCTGAGCACCAGCCGGAGAAGCGCGTCATCTGGCCCAGGACGTCCAGCACCGCATCGCCGACGATGCCAGGGCAAGGCTACCCCCGGCTTCCAGTGGGGTCAGCCAGAACCTGGCTGTAGCGGCAATACTACTCCGAGCGATGCCGGAACCATCCACCATTGAGGGGCGGCGTATCCAGGGAGAGCTCAAGAATCTCCTGGAGGATGCCGCGGTCCGACGAGCCGAAAGCTCTGCCTCCCGAAGGCAGGGAAACCCCCCGGAGCATCGCGCTGCGACTTCCCGATTCGTGTGCCGAGGCTACCACCCCAGGCGTGGGGGATGCTACGACAGCGGGAAGGATCGGAGCCCTTCGCCCGAACCACCCGGTCCGCAAGCTTTCAGCCGGGCCATACGACGGGCACCGTTCCCGACCCGGTTCCGTGCCCTGACTACCATCACCAAGTACTTGGGGGAGACGAGGCCGAAACTGTGGCTCGCGGACTACAGGCTAGCCTACCAGCTGGGTGGAACGGACGATGACAACCTCATCATCCGCAACCTCCCCCTGTTCCTCTCTGACGCCGCCCGAGCCTGGCTGGAGCATCTGCCTCCTGCGCAGATCTCCAACTGGGACGACCTGGTCAAAGTCTTCGCCGGCAACTTCCAGGGCACATACATGCGCCCTGGGAACTCTTGGGATCTCCGAAGCTGCCGCCAGTAGCCGGGAGAATCCCTGCGGGATTACATCCGGTGATTTTCGAAGCAGCGCACCGAGCTGCCCAACATCACCGACTCAGATGTCATCGGCGCGTTCCTCGCCGGCACCACTTGCTACGACCTGGTGAGCAAGCGGGGTCGCAAGACTCCCACCAGGGCGAGCGAGCTGATGGACATCGCCACCAAGTTCGCCTCTAGCCAGGAGGCGGTCGAGGCCATCTTCTGGAGGGACAAGCAGCCTCAGGGGCGCCAGCCGGATGACATCCCCGAGGCGTCCGCTTAGCACGGCGCTAGGAAGAAGGGCAAGAAGAAGTTGCAAGCGAATCGCGATGCCGCCGACGCGGACCTTGTCGCCGCCGCCGAGCACAAGAACCCTCGGAAGCCTCCCGGAGGCGCCAACTTGTTCGACAAGATGCTCAAGGAGTCGTGCCCCTATCATCAGGGTCCCATCAAGCACACCCTTGAGGAGTGCGTCATGCTTCGGTGCTACTTCCACAAGGCCGGGCCGCCGGCGGAAGGTGGCAGAGCCCCCGACAACGACAAGAAGGGAGCCCACAAGGCAGAGGAGTTCCCCGAGGTCCATGACTGCTTCATGATCTACGGTGGACGGGTGGCGAACGCCTCAGCTTGGCACCGCAAGCAAGAGCGTCGGGAGGTCTGCTCGGTAAAGGTGGCGGCGCCAGTCTATCTTGACTGGTCCGACAAGCCCATCACCTTCGACCAAGACAACCACCTCGACCGCATGCCGAGCCCGGGGAAGTACCCTCTCGTTGTTGATCCCGTCATCGGCAACGTCAGGCTTACCAAGGTCCTCATGGACGGAGGCAGCAGCCTCAACATCATCTACGCCGACACCCTTGGGCTCCTGCAGATTGATCTGTCCTCGATCCGAGCCGGCGCGGCGCCCTATCACGGGATCATTCCCGGGAAGCGCGTCCAGCCCCTTGGACAACTCGATCTGCCCGTCTGCTTCGGGACACCCTCCAACTTCCGAAAGGAAACCCTCACGTTCGAGGTGGTCGGGTTCCGAGGAACCTACCATGCGGTGCTCGGGAGACCATGCTACGCCAAGTTCATGGCCGTCCCCAACTACACCTACCTCAAGCTCAAGATGCCGGGCCCCAACGGGGTCATCACCGTCGGCCCCACGTACCGACACGTGTACGAATGCGATGTGGAGTGCGTGGAGTACGCCAAGGCCCTCGCTGAATCTGAGGCCCTCATCGCCGACATGGAAAACCTCTCCAAGGAGGTGTCAGATGCGAAGCGCCACGCCGGCAACTTCGAACCAGCAGAGGCGGTCAAATCCGTCCCTCTCGACCCCATTAACGACACCTCCAAGCAGATCCGGATTGGCTCCGAGCTCGACCCCAAATAGGAAGCAGTGCTCGTCGACTTTCTCCGCGCGAACGCCGAGGTTTTTGTGTGGAGTCCCTCGGACATGCCTGGCATACCGAGGGAAGTCGCCGAGCACTCACTAGATATCCGAGCTAGAGCCCAACCCATGAAGCAGCCTCTGCGCCGATTCGACGAAGAAAAGCGCAGAGCCATAGGCGAGGAGATCCACAAGCTGATGGCTGTAGGGTTCATCAAAGAGGTATTCCATCTTGAATGGCTAGCCAACCCTGTGCTTGTGAAAAAGAAAGGTGGGAAATGGCGGATGTGTGTAGACTACACTAGTCTGAACAAAGCATGTCCGAAGGTTCCCTACCCTCTGCCTCGCATCGATCAAATCGTGGATTCCACTGCTAGGTGCGAAACCCTGTCGTTCCTCGATGCCTACTCAGGGTATCACCAAATCAGGATGAAAGAGTCCGACCAGCTCGCGACTTCTTTCATCACACTTTTTGGCATGTACTGCTACATTACTATGCCATTCGGTTTGAGGAATGCAGGTGCAACATACCAAAGGTGCATGAACCATGTGTTCGAGGAGCACATTGGTCGAACGGTCGAGGCTTACGTTGATGACATCGTAGTCAAGACGAGGAAAGCCTCTGACCTCCTCTCTAACCTTGAAACGACATTCAAGTGTCTCAAAGCGAAAGGCGTAAAACTCAATCCCGAGAAGTGTGTCTTCAGAGTCCCCCGAGGCATGCTCCTGGGGTTTGTCGTCTCCGAGCGGGGCGTCGAGGCCAACCCAGAGAAAATCGTGGCCATCACCAACATGGGGCCTATCAAGGACTTGAAAGGAGTACAGAGGGTCATGGGATGCCTTGCGGCTCTGAGCCGCTTCATCTCGCGCCTCGGCGAAAGAGGCCTGCCCCTTTATCGCCTCTTAACGAAGACCAAGCGCTTCACTTGGACCCCCGAGGCCGAGGAAGCCCTCAAGAACTTGAAGGCGCTCCTTACAAGCGCGCCCATCCTGGTGCCCCCAGCTGCCGGAAAAGCCTTCGTGATCTACGTCGCCGCTACCACTCAGGTGGTCAACGCCGCGATCGTGGTCAAGAGACGAGAAGAAGGGCACACACTGCCCATCTAGAGGCCGGTCTACTTCATCATTGAGGTACTGTCTGAGACCAAGATCCGCTACCCGCAAATTTAGAAGCTGCTATACGCGGTGATTCTGACACGGCGAAAGTTGCGACACTACTTCAAGTCTCATCCGGTGACTGTGGTGTCATCCTTCCCCCTGGGGGAGATCATCCGGTGCCGAGAGGCCTCGGGTAGGATTGCAAAGTGGGCGGTGGAGATCATGGGCGAGACAATCTCGTTCGCACCTCGGAAGGCCATCAAGTCCCAAGTCTTGGCGGACTTTGTGGCTGAATGGGTCGACACCCAGCTTCCAACAGCTCCGATCCAACCAGAACTCTGGACTATGTTTTTCGACGGGTCGCTGATGAAAACAGGAGCGGGCGCGGGCCTGCTCTTCATCTCACCCCTTGGGAAGCACCTTCGCTACGTGTTGCGCCTCCATTTCCCGGTGTCCAACAACGTGGCCGAGTATGAGGCTCTGGTTAACGGGTTGCGCATCGCCATCGAGCTAGGGGTCCGGCGCCTCGACGCTCATGGCGACTCGCAGCTTGTCATCGACCAAGTCATGAAGAACTCCCACTGCCGCGACCCGAAGATTGAAGCCTACTGCGACGAGGTTCGGCGCCTGGAGGACAAGTTCTATGGGCTCGAGCTCAACCACTTCGCCCGACGATACAACGAGACTGCAGACGAGCTGGCTAAGATAGCCTCAGGGCGAACAACGGTTCCTCCGGACGTCTTCTCCCGAGACCTACATCAACCCTCCGTCAAGACCGACGACACGCCCGAGCCCGGGGAAGCCTCGGTTCTGCTCGAAGCGCCCTCGGCCCAGCCCGAGGCACCCTCGGCCCCTGAGGGTGAGGCACTGCGCATCGAGGAAGAGCGGAACGGAGTCATGCCTAATCGAAACTGGCAGACCCCGTACCTGCAATATCTCCACCGAGGAGAGCTACCCCTCGACAGAGCTGAAGCTCGGCGACTGGCGCTGCGCGCCAAGTCGTTCGTCTTGTTGGGTGACGGAAAGGAGCTCTACCACCGCAACCCCTCAGGCATCCTCCAACGATGCATATCCATCGCCAAAGGTCAGGAGTTATTGCAAGAAATACACTCGGGGGCTTGCGGTCACCACGCAGCACCTCGGGCCCTCGTGGGAAACGCCTTCCGACAGGGTTTCTACTGGCCGACCGTGGTGGCCGACGCCACTAGGATTGTACGCACTTGCCAAGGGTGTCAATTCTACGCAAAGTAGACCCACCTGCCCGCATAGGCTCTGCAAACAATACCCATCACCTGGCCGTTTGCTGTGTGGGGTCTGGACCTCATCGGTCCCTTGCAGAAGGCACCCGGGGGCTTCATGCACCTGCTGGTCGCCATCGACAAATTCTCCAAGTGGATCGAGGTCCGGCCCCTAAATAGCATCAGGTCCGAACAGGCGGTGGCGTTCTTCACCAACATCATCCATCGTTTTGGGGTCCCGAAATCCATCATCACCGACAACGGCACCCAGTTCACTGGCAGAAAGTTCCTGGACTTCTGCGAGAACCACCACAACCGGGTGGACTGGGCCACTGTAGCTCACCCCATGACGAATGGGCAGGTAGAGCGTGCCAACGACATGATTCTACAGGGACTCAAGCCGAGGATCTACAACGACCTCAACAAGTTCGGCAGGCGGTGGATGAAGGAACTCCCCTCGGTGGTCTGGAGTCTGAGGACGACGCCAAGCCGAGCCACGGGCTTCACGTCGTTTTTTCCTAGTCTATGGGGCCGAGGCTATCCTGCCCACAGACTTATAATACGGCTCCCCGAGGACGAGGGCATACGACGCCCGAAGCAACCAGACAAACCGAGAAGACTCGCTGGACCAGCTGGAAGAGGCTCGGGACATGGCCCTACTACGCTCGGCGCGGTATCAGCAGTCCCTGCGATGCTACCACGCCCGAGGGGTTTGGTCCTAGGACCTCTAGGTGGGCGCCTTGGTGCTTCGGCTACGACAAGATGCCTGAGTGCGCCACAAGCTCACGCCTCCCTAGGAAGGGCCATTCATCATCGCCAAGATTCTGAAGCCTGGAACATACAAGCTGGCCAACAGTCAAGGCGAGGTCTACAGCAACGCTTGGAACATCCGACAGCTACGTCGCTTCTACCCTTAAGATGTTTTCAAGTCGTTCATGTACCTCGTTTACATACCCAAGCAAAAGTCTAACCATCAAGGAAGGGTCAGCCTTGCCGCGGCAAAGCCCGACCCTCCCTCGGGGGCTAGAAGGGGGGAACCCCCTCTGCGTCAAAATTTTCCTCGGAAAAAGTCTTTCTGCCAGAACATCTTTTGTGCTTTTCGACTACTTCGATAGTGGAGTCCTAAAAACGACGGAGTACACGTAAGCAGGCAAGGCCGACCGAGCCGAGGGACTTCTACGCCTCTGGGATACGGATACCTCACTCATCATCTTCTGCGATAAGTAACTCACGCTCGAATAAGGGATTCCGCTGACCGAACAAGTCTTAACGCTCGAAAACTTTTTCTGTCGAAACGATTTTTCGTGCCATCTCGACTATATCGATAACAGAATCTTACGGACGAGTAAGAGTACACGTAAGCAAGCAAGGCTGATCGAGCCGAGGGACTCCTACGCCTCCGAGATATGGATACCTCACTCATCACCTTCTACGATAAGTAACTCACGCTCGGATGAACGATTCTGTTACCGACGAACAAGTCCTGATACTCGAAACAAGGGGAAAAGAAACGCAGCTTTACAACACGACGACGGTATGTTTTGGCCTCGGCGGCCGCAAAAAACATACGCACGCTACAGACAAACTATCCCTGTAGGTTCAGACGTCAGCAGGGGGAGCAGCAGCACCCTCGGCATCGACTCCACCCTCGGCGGAATCCGACCCGGCCTCGGACAGCGACATGGTCGAAGGATCTCCACCTCGAAGGAAGATGTTAGCACTGCGCCTGGGCCATCACCGCCAGAGTCTCCTCCAGGAACCCGACCCAAGCAGACGGCCGGACCGGCCGCTCCGTAGCCTCAGCCAGTTGTCCCCTAAGGACACCAGCCCGGCTCATGGCCTCGACAGCCCGACTCCAGGGTTGGTCCCGCCAGTGGACGACCTGGCCAGGTCCCAGCCGCTACTGCTACACCTCCTCGGCCTAGGAAGTCCCCTACTCCTAGGCCGACGAAGTTTCTTCTCCAGCCAACTCCGCCTATGTCCATGCTGACACCGCTGCCTCCGGCTTTGGCTCATCGCAGAGCAGTCGAGGGTTCCTTCACTAAGCAAGAGAAGCCTCGAGCGGCAAAGGCCGACCGAGCTGAGGGACTCCTACGCCTCCAGGATACGGATACCTCACTCGTCACCTTCCGCACAAGGCAACTCACACTTGGTTAAGCGGTCCAGCTAGCCGACAGGCGAGTCCTGGTGCATGAAATGGGGAAGAAACACGGCTTTACGCCCAAATATGCAAATGTTCAGGCCCCAACAGCCGCAATGAACATACTCCAGCACTCAAAGTGCCATTACAAACGGGACTCCGGTTCTGTTCCCGTGGGTACGAACAAACTCCATACCAGGAGGCCTGCGGGACGACGAACTCCAAGCGGCTCACCGCCGCTCGCTCCGACAACAACGGCAGCGACCTCCGTCCCGAGCGGCAACACAGCTGCAGCAAAGGCTTCCGGGCAAACGCTGCGGCGGAAAGGCTCTCGCCCACAAAGGACGAGAACCAGCCATTCAAGCCAGGGGGACGGAGGTCCAGGGGTGCAGGCGGAGTTGGCAATCTCGTCGGCAGAGAAACCTTCTCCGGCTGCCACCACCTCAGCACTGACGGCGGCGTCCACCTGTCCACCAACACTGCACCAGCGGGCGCCGGGCGCCCTAAAGCGCACCGGCAGGTCCTCACTCCCGCCCTCGCCGACGCCGCCCCAGAACATGAGCATCGCCCTCGCGGCGCACGACGTGCTGGGCAACCCTCCGGCGCGGCTGTCGGTGCGAGGAAGACCTGGACGTGGCTGGCCCGTACGCGGCGCGCCCATCGCCTGGATAGAGGAGGGAATGCCACACCCTGGCTAGGCAGCAGTAGTTCGCCTTCCCCGGCATGGCTGAAGGAAGCCTCCGCGGGGCTGGAGAATGCCTTTCTCCCCCAAACGCCGGGGGAAGTAAAGGGTTACCGGCCCACGCGGTGGCAACCCCCCACTCGGTGCGCTCCTCCGCCTCAGCCCGGATGACGAAAATCCTTGAAGCTGAGGGTAGGGCGGAGGCCGCAGCCTGGCTCGCTTCTCTCCACCAAATTGCCCATTGGTGGGGGAAGGCGGCCGGGCTGCCTGACGAAAATCCTTGAAGCCGAGCGATGGCTGAAAGGTACCAACCTCCACAAGGTTGCGCTCCCTCCACAACAAGACGAAGACAATGCGGGCGCTCCCCATCCGGGGGCTCGGAAGACAGAAGGACGCGACGCTTGAGGAACGTGCGAAGGCATGGCTACCACCCAGGAGGTCGATCCATTTTTAAAGGCGACTCTCCCCACTTGCGTCCTCAAGTCGTCGCGGACTAAGTCTTCACCAACACGCTTCAAGGTCCTCCCCCTACGACATGGGGGCTGGGTCCCACGCAACATGCAAGCTGCCCTAGGACAGAAGAAGCCAAACCGCCACGCGCGGAGCGCGTAACCGCCCAGCGGTTACAAGCATTCCTCCGTCTTCGCCCAAACCAGCGGGTGAAAGGGCAGACCGCCATGCAGGCGGCATGCAACTGCACCAAGGGGCGCACCCTTTCGACTTCGACGCATCCAGCATGGAGGCCTAGGCCCACACGTCATGTAACCGGTGCGCCGGTTACTACGTGCAAAAAACTGCAACGCCACTTGCGCCAGCGCCGCGCCTTCTCGACTACGGAACCGGTGCCGCAACTCGAGGCAACCCTGCGCACGGCCCAGCAGTGCCAACCAGGCACGCCAGTCACGGGTCAGTCATCCGCGGGAGAAGGCGCGACGGTCAACATGGCCAAAAGTGGGCTGATAGTAATGGCGGTGGCAGGCGGGCGGAAGCAGCAGTCAAATCGTCTGTAGGCTCATGTCCCCTCCTGGAACAACGAGAGAGCTCTCTCCCACAGCGTGAAGACGACACGCCCGTGTCCCGTTCCTCGAACGGCTCGCACAACGGCTGCCCCGTGAACCACTCATCCCATCGCATTAACTCTGCGGCAGGACAGGCGACACCTTTGGCAGGCAAAGCGGGCGACGCTTCACCTCCGCCATAATGACCGCGTCAAAAAAGGTGCGCCACGTCGTTCAATTTTGTGTCCTTTTCCTCTTCCCCTTTCTCTCTCTTGCTACAGGGACCGGGAAAGGGGATACTTCGAAAGGGATCCTTCTCCGCGAAGGAAGCGGGCCCCGAGCCCCCCTACTGATCAGAGGTTCGAAGGCTGGCCCCTCGAAAGGGTTCGACAGCCGCCTCAGAGCACTCGGGCTCTGCGCCCACTACTGGTTAGAGGTTCAAAGGCTGGCCCCTCGGAAGGGTTCGTTAGCTGCCTCAGGCCACTCGGGCTTCGCGCCCACTACTGATCAGGGGTTCGTAGGCTGGCCCCCGATGGGTTCGACAGTCGCCCCATAGCACGCAGAGTGAGGGATGACTCTGGGTACGTTCGATACTTAACCAAGGCTCGGGCTACGCTCCCGAGGTACCCTAGGACATTTCCGAGACCAGCAGGAACGATTCTGTAATGGAATCCCATTAGAGGGAGGCATCGAGCCCTCGGACCCTATCGAACGGGACCGGGTCTGGTAAATCACCTGCAGGTACTTTTGAAGCGTGCCTCTGGGCCACTAGCCGACCCTTATCGAACGGGGCACGGGCGTCCACTCAGATCACCCGTTAGCAACTCACTGGAGACACCATGTTCGACACCCTCCGAGGGCAACATGGCACTTTCCCCCCTCCTCCTTGCGGAAAGGCGACGCAGGGGCGTATGAAAAAATCTGAGTCTGCCCTCGACCGTCCTCTCGCCCTGTGCAGAGGCTCAGGGGCTGCTCTCGCAAACCCGGCTCCAGCCAAACCGTTGACAGCGTCAACATACCAGCCCGAGAACTCGGAACCTGACTATGCACCCGGGCAACGACCAGTTCGCATGAGGGAACAACCAGACCGGTCGAGCCATCACGAAAGGCATTAAGACCTCGAAGGAGTCAAACCACTCCTCCGAGGCCTCGGGGGCTACACCCGGCGGGTGCGCTCGCGCGCGCCCACCGGAACAAAATGCAACCGAGAAAGGTCGGTCCCCTTGCAAAAAAGTGCGACAAAGCCTCCAAGCGAGTACCCACACTCCCTTTGAGGCTCGGGGGCTACTGTCGGGGACCGTAATTAGGGGTACCCCCAAGGCTCCTAATCTCAGCTGGTAACCCCCATTAGCACAAAGCTGCAAAGGCCTGATGGGTGCAATTCCGGTCAAAGATCCGTCCACTCAAGGGACACGATCTCGCTTCACCCGAGCCCAGCCTCGGGCAGGAACGGTAGACCAAGGCAGATTCGCGCCTTGACCGAGGGTCTCTTCAAAGCAACGAACGCACCTTCGACTCGCCCGAGGCCCAGTTCGGGCAGGCTTCGCGGAGAAGCAACCTTGGCCAAATCGCCTCGCCAGCCAACCGGATCGCAGGAGCATTTAATGCAAGGATCGCCTGACACCTTGTCCTGACGCGTGCTCTCCAGTCGACAAGGCCGAAGTGACCGCAGTCACTTCGCCCCTCCAATGACTGACCTAACAGGAAAATAGTGCTGCCTGCACTGCTCCGACTACTGTGCCACCCGCCAGAGTGAGGCTGACAGCAGCCAAGTCCAGCCTCGGGCGCCATAGGAATCTCCGCCTTGCCCGACCCCAGGGCCCAGACTCCACCTCGACCTCGGACGATGGTCTCCGCCTCGCCCGACCCCAGGGCTCGGGCTCAACCTCGACCTCCGGACGACGGTCTCCGCCTCGCCCGACCCCCGGGCTCGGACTCAACCTCGACTCCAGAAGACAGTCTTCGCCTCGCCCGACCCCTAGGCTCGGACTCAACCTCGACCTCCGGACGACGGTCTCCGCCTTGCCCGACCCCCGGGGCTCGGACTCAACCTCGACCTCCGAACGACGGTCTCCGCCTCGCCCGACCCCCGGGCTCGGACTCAACCTCGACCTCGGAGGAGCCACCACCTCGCTCGGGCCGACCACGCCACAAGTGGGGCCATCATTACACTACCCCTAGCTAGCCCAGGCTACGGGGAACAAGACCGGCGTCCCATCTGGCTCGCTCCGGTAAAACAAGTAATGATGGCGCCCCGCGTGCTCCATGACAACGGCGGTTCTCAGCCTCTTACGGAAGCAAGGAGATGTTAGCAAGGATCCGACAGCCCCGACAGCTGTGCTTCTACAGGGCTCAAGCGCTCCTCCGATGGCCACGACGCCACATGAACAGGGCTCCAACACCTCTCCGACAGCCATGTCGGCATGTACATAGGGCTCTGGCTCCTCTCTGCTAGACACGTTAGCACACTGCTACACCCCCCCGTTGTACACCTGGACCCTCTCCTTACATCTATAAAAGGAAGGTCTAGGGCCCTCGTACGAGAAGGTGGCCGCGCGGGAGAATGGGCAGACGCGCAGTCTCACGCCCCCTCTCTCTCTCTTCCTCGCGAACGCTTGTAACCCCCTACTGCAAGCGCATCCGCCCTGGGCACAGGACAACACGAGGCCGCGGGTTCCCCTTACTGTTTTCCCCCTTGTGTCACCGTCTCGCGCCGACCCATCTGGGCTGGGACACGCAGCGACAATTTACTCGTCGGTCTAGGGACCCCCTGGGGTCGAAACGCCGACACTAAGGATTGAAATAAGGGGGATAGACTTCCCCGCTAGCCTAGTAGTCATGGGAACTCAAGGGTTAGATGTCATCCTAGGGATGAATTGGCTACACAGAAATCAAGCCACTATCAGCTGTGACAGGAGAACAATTAAGTTGGTGTCCCCATCCAGAAAGGAAGTAGTAACCAAGCTGTACTTACATGTACTAGAAGAAGGAGCCTGTCACCATTTATCAGTAGATGACAAGGAATCCAATCCAATTGAGGCAATTAGGATTGTGTCAGAATTCCCTGATGTATTCCTTGAGGAGTTACCAGGCATGCCACCTGAAAGGAAAGTTGAATTTGCCATAGAGCTTATCCTAGGCACCGCCTCTATTTCCAAGAGAGCCTATCTAGTGTCTAGACCAGAGTTGGTGGAACTCAAGAAGCAAATTGATGAGTTGTTAGAGAAAGGTTACATCAGACCAAGTACTTCACCTTAGGCAGCCCCAGTGCTATTTGTGGAGAAGAAGGATGGTACAAAGAGGATGTGCATTGATTATAGAGCTTTGAATGAAGTCACTGTCAAGGACAAGTACCCCCTGCCTCGAATTGAGAACCTATTTGATTAGTTGAGAGGAGCCAGTGTGTTCTCAAAGATAGATCTGAGGTCAGGTTACCATCAACTCAGAATCCGACCCACAGATATAATGAAGACAACATTCATCACCAAGTATGGACTATATGAGTTCATGGTTATGTCATTCGGATTGACGAATGCGCTAGCTTACTTCATGTATCTGATGAATAGTGTGTTCATGGACTACCTCGATAAGTTCGTAGTAGTGTTCATTGATGATATTCTCGTATATTCCCAGAATGAGCAAGAGCATGAGGAGCATTTGAGGAAAGTACTTCAGAGGCTACGAGATTGTCAGCTGTATGCAAGCTTAGCAAGTGCGAGTTCTAGATCAGCGCAGTTCTGTTCTTGGGTCACATTATAAACCGAGAGGGATTGGCTGTTGATCCGAAGAAGGTAACATCTATCTTGGACTGGAAAGCACCAAAAGATGTCCGAGGAATCAAGAGTTTCATTGGAATGGCCGGTTATTATCTGTGTTTCATTGAAGGTTTCTCCAAGGTTGCCAGGCCAATGATAGCCTTACTAGCAAAGAAGGTTGAGTTCAAGTGGACCCCAGCGTGCCAAGAATCATTTGAGATGTTGAAGCAGAAGTTGACAACAGCACTGGTGTTGGTTTTACCAGATGTTCACAGGCCATTCTTAGTATATTGTGATGCTTCGTACACTGGACTAGGATGTGTGTTAATGCAGGAAGGGAAAGTAGTGGCATACTCGTCCTGACAATTGAAAGTTCATGAGAAGAATTACCCCACTCATGATCTGGAGATAGCAGCAGTGGTTCATGCATTGAAGACCTGGAGACATTATCTTTATGGGCAAAAGTGTGATATCTACACAGACCACAAGAGCCTCAAGTACATATTCACTTAGTCAGAGTTAAACATGAGGCAGTGAAGATGGCTAGAATTGATCAAAGACTATGAGCTAGAGATCAATTATCACCCAGGCAAAGCAAATATGGTTGCAGATGCTCTTAGCAGGAAGAGTCAAGTCAATATGTTGGCCGCTCACCCGATGCCGTTCGAGCTAGCGAAGAATTCGACAGGTTGAGTCTCGGATTTCTGAACAACACTCAAGGAGTGGGAATTGAGCTAGAGCCCACTCTAGAGCAAGACATCAGGAAAGGCCAGAAGGATGACGAGAAGATCAACGAGATCCAGCAGCTAATCATCAATGGGAAAGGCCCATATTTCCATGAAGATGTAGAAGGAGTGGTATGGTTCAAGGATAGGTTGTGTGTTCCCGACATCACCTCGATCCGGGAACTGATTCTCAAGGAAGCTCATGACACAGCGTACTCTATACACCTTGGTAGCGAGAAAATGTACCAAGATCTGAAGAAGAGATTCTGGTGGTAGGGTATGAAACGAGAGATAGAAGAATATGTGGCCAGATGTGACGGTTGTCAGAGGATCAAGGCAGAACATCAGAGACTCGTAGGATTGCTACAGCCGTTGCAGATTCCGCAATGGAAATGGGATGAGATTGGGATGGACTTTATAGTTGGTCTGCCCCACAATTGAGCTGGTTATGACTCCATCTAGGTAGTAGTGGACCGTTTAACAAAGACGGCCCATTTCATACAAGTCAAGACCACCTATAACAGTGCAGTGTTGGCAGAGTTATACATGTCTCAGATTGTGTGCTTAAATGGTATTCCAAAAAAGATAATATCGGACAGAGGCACCCAATTTACTTCTCATTTTTGGCAACAGCTACATGAAGCTTTGGGTACTCACTTGAAGTTTAGTTCAGCTTACCACCCGCAGACAGATGGTCAGACTAAAACAACCAAATTCTTGAGGATATGTTGAGAGCTTGTGCTTAGCAAGACCAGTTAGGTTGGGACAAGAGGCTATCATATGCAGAATTCTCCTACAACAACAGGTATCAGGCCAGTCTGAAGATGTCACCATTCAAAGCGCTCTATGAGAGGAATTGCAGAACTCCATTGCATTGGGATTAACCCGGCGAAAGGCAGGTGTTCGGTCCAGAGATTTTGCTTGAAGCTGAAGAGAATATCAGGATGGTCCGGAAAATCTGAAGGCAGCGCAGTCCAGACAGCAAAGCTATGCTGACACCAGAAGAAGGGAACTTAGTTTTGAAGTGGGAGACTATGTCTACTTGAAAGTGTCACCCATGAGAGGAATCAAAAGGTTTGAAGTTAAAGGCAAGCTAGCACCTCGATATATCTGACTGTATCAGATTCAAGCAAGACGTGGAGAAGTGGCTTATCAACTAAGCTTACCAGTGAACCTGTCCGCAGTGCATGATGTGTTTCACGTGTCACAGTTGAAGAAATGCTTGAGAGTGCCAAAAGAGCAGTTGCCAACGGAAGATCTTGAAGTTCAAGAAGATCTAACTTATATTGTGAAGCCAATGCAAATTCTTGAGACAGCGGATCGGGTCACTCAGAGGAACACCATAAGGATGTGCAAAGTCAAATGGGGCCATCACTTAGAAGAAGAAGCAACCTAGGAAAGAGAAGATGATCTGAGAGCCAAGTACCATGAACTCTTTGCTAGCCAGCCCTGAATCTCGAGGGCGAGATTCTTTTAAGGGGGATAGGTCTGTAACACCCTAAATTTAGGGGGTATAAAATTTCTTTCTTATGATCATCCAAATTCAGGTGTTACTCTTCTCTATCTCACTTTAGTTTCTCTCTCACTCTAGTTTTCTCTCTCTCTTTTTTTCTTTTAATTAGATTTAGTTGTATTAGTGAGGGATTATTTAAATTTATTTTGCCCAAAACATATGAGTCATGGAATGTTGCATCATATTGAGCCTAAATATTCTTTGAATTGTTGCACATATTTGATTTGGTTTGAATTTGAAACTTGATTTGAATTTGAATTGAAAACCCTAGAGAAAATAAATAGAAAAGGCAATAGAATTTCTAGGAAAAAGGAAAAGACCATTTCGGCCTAAGCCAGCCCAATAAGCCCAGCCCCGCGCGCGCGCCCGCGCGCCTCCTGTGTCTGACAGACAGGTCCCGCCTGTAGGCGCCAACCCGAGCGCGCTCACTCCCCCTCTCTCTCTCGCTGCCCCATGGGCCAGAGCTGTCGGCGCCATTCTTTTTCCCCCCACGCCCATTACTCTCTCTATCCCACCATCCCCACCTGTCAGCTCGTCCTCAACCTCCCACCCACGATCTCCCCGTAGTGGACGCGCCAACGTCCGCGCGTTCTCTGGCCACGTCTGAGCCCCCGCGCCCCTTTTGAGCCCCGCGCCCTGCTTGCCCACCTCCCCTCTCTCTCATTTGCGCCCCCTGCCTAGCTCTCTCGCCCTCTCTCTCGCTCTACCCACACGAACAGGGAGCTCCGCCACTGCCCACCGACGCCCACTGCCTGTTCCATGGCCGCCGTCGTGCTCGTGCCCCGTCCAGTGCCACAATGAGCTTCGCCTTTCTGTCAGCTGCTTGGGACACCCTTTGGTGTGCCCTTTTCCTCCCTACTGCGTCTGGTCCGCGCTCACCGGAGCGTTTTCTTGCGCAGCCAGAGTCCGCTACTGTCACCCTGTCGAACCCCTGTGCCTTCGCCGTTGCTTCGCGACGCCAGCACTTCTGCTTGAGGTGAGCAACTTGCCCGTGCCCTTAATTTGGTCATCCCTGCTCTATAGCTCGCGCGATTGCTCGCCAGAGCAATGCAGGGCCGCCGTTAGCTCGCCTCGTCGTGTGCAGCGCCATCTGGTGCTCCCGCGCTAGCATGATGCCCATGTCTGAACCGGCCAGATCACCCGATTGCACCCAGGCCAGTTCCCAAGCCCCCGGAGCCCAGCCGTGGCCGGCCTGCTCATCTCCTGGCAAACTCTCATCGCGGGACCGAGCGGACGCCACCATGTTTAGGTCTAGCCCCCAGCCGTTAGATCTCGGGCGTCCGTCCGAGATCCGGCGATTTAGGTTTCATCAATGCGGATCTGATCCCAACCCTCCGATCTAGATCTAACCGCCCCCCTCTCTCCCCCTCATCCTCGCCTCTGCCTCTAGGCCCGGTTGGTCAGCCCGCCCTGACCCACTAACACCCTAGCCCCACTTGTCAGCCGCTGCCTGTGCGCCCTCGCCCATGTGATCTAATCTCAGTGGTCGGTTTCTGATCCAACGGTTGAGGAAGCCCGATACCCCTTCGCATGGTTGTTTTGCTTAAGAACCCCCCTGGTTTTAGGAAATCAACCCGTCGTCCTCTGTTTTAGCGCATAGGTCCCTGGTTTCTTTAAAATAGGCCCCCTAGACTTTTTATTTAATCACAGATTTAACCCTAATTTCATATTTCAAACTTCAAAACTTGTTTATTTCATATCTTTTCATATGAACTCCAAATTTAGTGGTTCAGATTGCGAAATGTTCACAAAATTATTCTCTGTTCAAATAAAATATGACCAACTACAATCTGTATACTTTAATTTTTACACTTAGAAGATAGAATTAAAGTATATGTTGATTTATTTATTTAATGAAATAAATAAAAGGAGAATCCTAGGAGTAAAGCTATATTTAATCTTGTGAGATTAGTGTTATGCATCACATGGATCCATTTTTGGTTTAACCTTTAGACCTTAATGACATAAATAGAATTAGGTATGTAATTATGGATAACACATAAAGGGTAATCAAATTCCTAAATAAGAGTAGTTCATCTTTTAATTTAATCTCTACTTGTTTAATCACCTCTCAACCTTTTTGAGCCATGTTCCAAACACTTAGAGAGCAATCAATCCTCCAATTAGGATTAGTCCATGTTATACCTTGATCTCATTCCCCTGTACTTAATACTATACCTTTTTGAGTTGTATGCCAATGTTTGTACATGTGTGATGTGATGTTCATTTTTACATTCCAAATGTATTGAATGTATGCTCGCTTTACTTAGACAACGAGCAGCTCGTGGTTCCTGAGTGTGTTGTCGAAGATCCGCTTGAGCAACAACCTGGTGAAGGCAAGTGTCCTCAAACCTATCATGTCCTACTTTACTTTATAATTCACTGTCCCGCATTACATTACTGAAACTTAAGGATTGACTAGTCTGTATTTACATTACCCTTGTTTACCTTTTTTGGTTAATCATGGTTAGCTTATGCTATTGCTTTAACTTAATCAATGAACATGATGTGACCTTTTATGATACGATGATGTTATCCCGATGAGGTTCTTGTGATTACTTTAGGGGGCTTAGGCTGTTTCCTGAGTACCTCTCTGTAAGGACCTATTTAGGGAGTGACAACCCGGGATAACAGTGCAAACATGAGGGTGGAATGGGACACCCTTAGCTGATTAATTAGAGGAACCAGAGGAGTAGTTGGCTTCACCGTAGGGCCGTCAATGGGGTCCGGGCACAGTATTTGCTCTGCCGAGGCTGGTTGCAGAGGTTCTTTGATTTGGTTTTGTTAGTCACCCTTCCTCTAGGGAGATGTACTGTGTTTATCAAACTAGAGAAACCTAACGGGCGGCTATGACCTCTGGGAAATCTTTGTAATGGCTACATAGTGAGACCCTGCTAGGTCACCTTGGTAGTGATCAATGGGGAAGCTAGAACCCCGGGCAGAAAGGGAATCATGAATTGTGGGTAAAGTGTGCAACCTCTGCAGAGTGTTAGAAACTGGTATATCAGTCGTGCTCACGGTTATCAGTAGCTTTGGGATCCTCTTCGATTAGAAGAACTTTGGTTACTTTTACGATGATGAATATCGATGATGGTTATAAATCTGATCTCTGGTATTTCCTCTTGGAGGGAGTGCCTCTGGGTAATAACTAGGTTTATTACTAAAAGTTAGCTCTATTTATAGTAATAAAACTTGACCAACTAAAAGCAACTGCTTAACCTTTACTCCACAGTACAGCTAGTCCACCTTAGCCAAACGGGACATTTGCTGAGTACGTTGAAGTGTACTCACCCTTGCTTTACAAACCACCCCACCCCTAGGTTGTCCCCATTATACTCAGTGCTCAAGAGGTGAAGCTGACAACATGGAGGACTTTGAGGAGTTCCAAGACTACGATGAGTTCTAGTTTACTTTAGTGGCACACCCCCAGTTAGCTGCCTGTGTAGGCTTATCTTCTACATTTTGTTACTCCGCACTTTGATGTTAATGTTAAACACTATGTTTATGTAATAGACTCTGTGGATGTCTCAGACATCTTGATGTAACTAAGTACCTTTCCGTTATTTAATTCAAGCATTGTGTGATGATGTCCAACTATCTAATCGCTACGTACGTGAGTTCTGAACCTGGCACGTACATGGTTCACATTTGGTTTACCTTCCAAAACCGGGTGTGACACCCTGCTTTAAGGTGTCTAATTTAGAAAGCAAGTGATCAGCATAGTATGCAGGAATGAATGCATCTCTGAAATAAAGTTTGAATTCTTCCTATGACTGTGGAACTTTGTTGTGCCTACAAATGTGTTTCCATTCCATCAATGCATGCTCAGTTAACACATTAGAGGCAATATAAATCTATTGATTCTGAGATAGATCATGCTTATCAAATTCCTTATCTATTCTAAGCTCCCAATCAATGTATGCATGAGGATCGAATTTACCAGCGTATGAAGGCAACTGTTGAATGATGTCTTGAATATAAACTTCAGTTGGCTCAAAAAACTCTGCATCACTTGCCATGTTTAGTAAAAACAAGAAAAAACACAATAATTTCCCGGATCCTATAAACTACTTGGAACCATTACTGTAATCTCTCATTATCAAACTAGTCAAACAAGTTCTTACAAGTTCTCACCATGCAAAGCAGGAGGCGTTGGCAAACCACAAGAACAACAACAATGGTCGTTGTGAGCCCAATCTGGTGGTGTTGTAGAAAAATTTATGGATTTATAGGTGGCTGCTAAAACAATAGATCCAAGGAATAGCTAGTACCACATTAGCCACAAAGAGTTAAATAACCGTTCCACAATGGCGTTGTGCTGGTCCTAGTCCAAACCGTGCTAGAGACACGAGCCGCTTCACAAATGGTATCACTAAACGCTCAGAATAACAATCTAAAATCTAATACTATAAAATGAATGCACACAAATTGCCTTATGTTTTGTTGCACTTGGAAACAACAATCTAAAATCTGATCCTATAATCTTGCTGTGATTTTTCTTTTCTTTTCTGTTGTATGTGCTCTCTTTTTATAATTAGTGCGGCTTTTTGTGCACTTGCCTTTTCCTATCTCTTTTTTATTTTTGATTGCAGCTAGAGGTCTAAAATGGTGATCTAAATAAGGTGATACGAACTCGAAACTCTAGTGGTAAGAAAACTTTAGACCATCAATGTTGTTCACTCAAATATCGTGGATCAAGAATAAGGCAACACAATTGTTAGAGATTAGGGACCTTCGTCCTACGAAACACCATCTCCTTTCGGATATAATGGTTCTCGGATGAAGGTCTTGAAGGACACACCTTCATCATTCACGAGAATAACAATTCATGCATATATAATAAACTTTATCCATTCATATATCAATTCAAATATTTATTTCATAATAAACGTATGAATAAGATTCCTGATACATTGATACCATCGGCTTGCTCGAAGGTGTTGACGCGAGAGCGATTACAATCCAGCGTGAACAGTATGGTGGTACTGTTCACCTATTTATAGGCACGGGACGTAGCCCAGGTAAAAATACATTTATGACCTTGACATTTGTTCATTACTGTAGCCTAAATCATTAGGGTCTAGCTAGTATTTTCCTCTTCAGCTCAGCATCATTCTTGATCTTCGGCACCACTCTAAGCCGAAGCTGTCACTTTTTGATTATAGCTTCGATGTTCATTGTTGTTATTTTCGGGCTATATCTTCATCTTGAATACCTTTGACAGAGGAGTAAACTCCCATCATGAACCTTTGTTTTTGACGCAGCCCCTGTAATAATCAACATTATGCTAGAAACAAATGGTTAGTCGTACTTTTGAAAGACCTTCAGAAGAGGAAGGCCCCCAACAGTAGCCCCTCGCAGTATTAGTTTGTTTCTTTGTAACAAATTTAGACTGTGATATGAACGAAGGCCTTTAGCCGAAGGTCCGAAAAACACCTTTCCTTCGCTAGAATAGTGAATCGTTCTGAATCGTGGGACCCACCACTCAGTGATCTTTTGTGTAGATATACAGAGGCTTGCGCCACGAATATTTTTCGTGCTATTATGTTGTGATTGCCGTTTTAGCTTTCATCTTCTGTGAGCGCAACTGTTTTTTGAGTTTCGACTTTTTCTATGATCACTGTCGAAATGGTGGAAGATAAGAAGACTGTAGACCCCACACTTGCTGGTTTTTACGAAGCTATGGAAAGAACCAACATCGAAAAGATCACTAACGAAATGTTGGTTGGGCTGTCTGGGGATTCTAGTGATAGTGACAGTTTCGATGTTGAGAGTGGTAATGAAGATGCCGAAGATCGGCCTTAGAGACCAAGCCATGTTGTTTTTGGGAAATCAACTGTTAAGCAAGGACAAATTGAAGCGATGAAGGGAAAATATTTCCACGACATATATATAGTTAGAGCTGGAGGAGAAAACACCGTTCCACTTCCTAAAGCAGATGAAGTGGTAGTATTTAAAAGTTTTATGAAGGCTGGACTTCATTTTCCATTGCACAAGATGCTGGTTGAGATACTGAAGACATTTGAGATATACCTTTATCAGCTTACTCCCAAAGCTTTGATTATAGTGGGGGTTTTTTATTTGGGCCATGAGAACCCAAGGGCTAGAGCTAGATGCTAAATGTTTCTACAACATTCATGAATTATCCTACCAGACAAAAGCAATTGGGAAGGAACACTATCACAACAACTTCGTGTTCTACAGCTTTGTGCCCCGCTCTGATGCGAGGTACCCCATGCCGACATTTCGAAAGAAGTGGCCAGGCTCTTGGATGAAACAATGGTTCTATGTGAAGAATGATCTGAGTGAGAGGGAAGATGTGGAGGGCATTATCCAACATCCCATATGATCATGCTTCGGCATCAAAAGGCCGTCCATTGCAATTGGGAACAAAGTGCAAGCATGTTTGATGGCTGTTAACACTGCCAGAGATTTGGTACAAGAGCATATTGCATACAAAGTGTGGCCACTAGTGAATGACTAGGAAATGACGAAGGAACTGCTGCTGGCTCCAGCGAAGGTGGTCTTGTTTACTTAAGATACACCTATCGCTATAAAAGTCAATTTGACGAGCCGAATGATGATTGGCTTGAGGCTGTTGATGCCACCAGCGATGAGCTGTTGGGAGCTTATTCAAAGGCAGAAGACAAAGCCATGACAGCTACCTTTGGCTCTCACAGCAAGAGGATGCTGAATAGAGTTTTCGATGTGATCAGATTTTTTTATCCAAACTATTGCTTTCCTGCACAAAAATAAGGGTTAAAGAGAAAAGTGGCAGCTTCATCCTCTTCTGTTGCACCTAAGTCGAAAAGAGCAAAGGTTTTGACTCACAGGCCGAAGCCATGTCCTTTAGAGAAGACAGCTGCAGTGCTTGATACAGAAAAGATAGAGAATGTTGAACATGCCAAAGCAATCCCCTTAGCTCCAGAGACAATTCCTCTTGCGACAGTTGAAGCTAGTATCGATCCGGTAAAAGAGCATCCAAAGCTGCTGAATCCCCCAACCGTAACCGAGTTACCGAAGCTAACATCTGATGCAACCACAATAATAACTCCTAAGAAAAGGAGGATGACCAGTGTTTTGGATGATGTTTTGAAATCCACGAAGATGCCAACTCCTGCTTCTGCCGAAGCATTTGATGAGAAAATTGAAGATGTAAGGGAAGTGGCCGCTATCAGAAGAGCAGATTGCTGAAGTGCAACACTATGCCAAGGACCTGAAATACCCAGAGGGTCCTTTGTATACGGAGGAAGTGACGAAGATGACTTCCTTCACTGTCTACTAGACAGCAAAGAGATAAATGTCTGTCGGGAAATGATGAACAACATAGGATATCCGAAGCTTGAGCTTGGCCTATCTGCAATGATGAAGGATCAACTTGCAGACAGTCTTGCTTACAACAGCTTGAAGGTTTGTATATTTTCATTTCCACCGTTACTGATTTTTGTTATGCAAGCTTTTCAGCAAACAATTTGTGGTGATACATACTAATATTTGTATATATATTTTTTATTGGTCCAGGGTCTTATCCTCAGCAAAGCTTTAAAAGCCCAAAAAGATGAAGAGGACGAAAGCACTCAGAAAGCTTTTGGGAACCTTCGCTCAGAAGTTATAACGCTTAGGAATGAAGCTCTTGAGAAGGATAAAATCTTGCTATCCTTGGTTGAAAGGTTAAAATCCAGCGAAGCTAGGCTATCTAGCCTTTCTAAAGCAGATCAAAAAATCAAGGAGTTTGAAAAGAAGCAAGAGACACTTGCGAAATGTATTGCTGATTTAGAATATGCACTGTCTATTTAGGTGGATTTGCACAGATCTGAAGTTAAAGGGTTGGAGAAGAAGCTTGATGAAGTAACTGAAAATTTCAATGTAGAACAAACAAAACGTGAGATATCTGATATGGAACGATTAAGGGTGCATAAAAATGTTGAGGAGCTTCATCAGGCTAAAAAGGAGTGCTACAAGGTTGCTACAGAATGTGCTAACAATTTAAAAATAGTTTTGCTAAGGTTGGTGCATTCTCCTCGGAGCAGAACTTTATCTGTGGTGATCCTGACGGGGTTATCCAGTGGATTCACGGCAAGCCGAAGCTTTTGAGGAGATCCTCAGTGATAGAGGAGACTTCTCTGCCTTCGCCGAGGCCCGCGGACCTATGTTGGTCCTTGAGAAGGTTGGCTGCAACATGCCAAGGCTGTGGTTCAGCCAAGATTCTTGCTCTTAGAAAACGACATTAGAAACCCTTCGGGCGAAGCCACTGCACTAAGTGGAAAGTTTTATTCCAAAATCTGGCTGAAGGGAGGCCGAGAGATACGTGTCGAAGCTATCAGAAAAAAACGAGAAAGAGTTTCATGATTCCTTGGAAGCTGCTGAACATGCAAGACTTATAGGTTCAGGTTTCGCCTATTCATCCCCCCTATAGGCGACTTTCATCATTCCATGACCCTATAGCAACGTCTCCTCGACATCATGGATAGTCAAGGTCACTTGTCTGTCATGGATGGTCATGGTCGTCGCTAGTCATGGTGCACGTCGACTGTGTGTGCACCCATAGTGGCGCACCGATGCCATATCCAAGATGTTGTGGTTTGACAATTAGCATGACACATGCTTTGGGCATGGTCAAGCCTATCCCATCGCACAGAAGTAAAAATTCTTTGACTGCACCAACCCCTTGTCCAGACGCGGCGAGGGCAACTAGTCCATGTAGCGTGTCTAGAGCCCCTCTTTGCCATGGTGTCACAAGAGCCTCAAGTATATCTTTACTTAGGCCGACCTCAACATGAGACAGAGAAGATGGTTGGAATTGATCAAGGACTATGACTTGGAAGTGTATTACTACCCTGGGAAGGCCAATGTGGTAGCAGATGCCCTATGTCGAAAGTCACAATGCAATCGTATGACGATGGATCCTCGCATCAATACCCTATGTGACGAGTTGAGTAAAATGAGGATCGAAGTAATTCCTTCTGGTACCTTGACCTACATCTCCGTCGAACCAACCTTGTTAGACTAGATTATTATGGCCCAACTCGGTGACAAGGGAGTGCAAATCATCAAGGAGAATCTTAACCATAAAGTGGAGAAGTATAAGTGCTTCCGCCAAGACAGTAAGGGGATATTATGGTTCAAAGACCGACTGGTAGTTCCTAAAAATGGGGACCTCAAGAAGAAAATTTTCGATGAGGCTCACCTCTCCAAAATCTCCATGCACCCAGGGAGCACCAAGATGTACCATGATCTAAAACCCCTGTATTGGTGGACAAGGATGAAAAGGGAAATAACCAAGTATGTGTCCAAGTATGATACATGTCAGAGGATAAAGGCAAGTCACCTAAAGTCGGCTGGTGCCTTGCAACCCCTATCAATACCTTCATGGAAATGGGATGACATCAGCATGGACTTCATTGTGGGTCTGCCCAACACCTCTTGACATCATGATTCAATCTTGGTCATTGTGGATCGATTAACAAAAGTAGTTCATTTTCTTTCAGTGCACACTACCGATAAGGCGCACAGGTATGCAGAATTGTACATTGACCGAATTGTGTGTTTGCATGGAATACCCCGAACAATCATCTCTGACCGAGGAGCCCAATTCATAGCCAGATTTTGGGAACAATTACAAGAGTCCTTGGGAACCAGCTAATAAGAAGTTTGGCTTACCATCCTCAAATGGATGGCCAAACCGAGAGGGTAAATCAGATCATTGAGGATATGCTAAGGGCTTGTGCAATTGATTACGGTAAGAACTGGGACAAGTATCTCTCCTTAGCAGAATTTGCCTACAACAACAATTATCAATCCAATTTGAAGATGGCACCCTTTGAGGCCCTATATGGGAGGATGTGACGAACACCCCCTAAACTGGTCACAACCCGGACAGAGAAATTTTTGGACCCGACCTCATGTTGGAAGCTAAAAGAAAAGTCAAAGTAATCAGGAAGAACCTAGAAGCTGCTCGGGCTAGGCAAAAGAGTTACCACGACAAAAGGAAGAAACCCCTATAGTTTGAAGTGGGAGATTACGTATATCTGAAGGTATAGCCCACCAAAGGAGTGCAAAGATTTGGGATCAAGGGCAAGTTAGCCCCTCGCTGCATTGGACCTTATGAGATCATAGAGGCGTGTGGACCCGTGGCATACAAGTTGAAGTTACCTCCAAAAATGTCTGCCATACACAATGTGTTCCTGTATCCCAACTAAATAAGTGTATTCAGCTACCAACGGAAGTCATAACCGAGCCAGATGTAGAGATAGAACCAGATCTATCTTACCGGGAACACCCCTCCAAGATCTTGGACTTGAGGAGCCAAGCCTTAATCAAGTCTTTATCACCCTAGAAATCGTCCCTTAACCATGTCAAGCTAGGGAAGATGATGATGTGCTACAACCCTAGAATCCCCTTTTAGTACATTAGCGCACCAAAGAAAAACTCATTGAAAGGACCAAGCAAATCACATTGTCATGACTTAGACCAATTATAAAAGTTGTAACACACTTGATAACCTACAAAAAATAGTAAGAGAGTTTTCTCAAAAAGACCATGCCAAACCCCCAAACAAGACACTCAAATGGGAGCTTCAAATAAAAACCAGGATTTTAGATTGCTGAAATCTAGCCCTCTCACAAAGATCAGGCGCATTCACCATGTTCTAAACCACGAAATCCCTAGGCCTAATTGACAAAGCCTTGACTAATTACCCAACCTAACCCCTATTAGAAGATGGCATCGAAACTCGAAGCCGGACGTGACAAAACCCTGCCCTTGCCTCAGGAAAATGCCTGCTGGACAGATCACACTTGAGTGGGCAAGATCTGCTCAGCCAGTGAAATAAATCTATCGACCCCCCACCTTATCTCTAGCTTAGAGTATAAGCAATAGATCGTATACAAAGATTTCACTGAGCTAGGGCTTGGACAAGCGACAAAACGGCAAGGAAAGGGGCTCGGCGAACACTTGCTAGGTGTTTGACGCCGGTTGACAGAAGCCGAGCGTGCTCTGTCCGCCTACCCATGCGCCAACCAGCGTGCCTGCCCCCGCCTGTGACACGACCGGGAAATCCACAGTGTCGTGAGTGCCCGCGCCTATAAGTACCAATGTGCCCTCAACCTCTCCCTGCGCTCCTGTTCAAGCCTTCTTCGCCGGAGTTCGCGACCACCGGAGTGCGTCCCTCCTGCCTCACCAGCCGCAGGGCCAACCACCGTGGCCCGGCCAACACCGTCTTCCACCCCTCACGCCAATGCCACCAGGAGGTTCCCTAGCCCCCAGTAAACCTCCTCGGCCAACCCATTTTGCCTGCGTTGATAGCGGGGATGGCCATGGAGGTGTTCATCGGCGACAAAGATGGCCGGGGCGGTGGCCAGCAGCAGAAGGTGGCTAGAGTTGGCGGCAGCACTGGGCTAGCAGGGGCGAATGCGCAGAGGGGATGGCTGCGGAGCCGTGGAGATGCTATCGGGGGCGGTCGTCGAAGGCTGGGAGGAAGGCTGGCGCGGTGGCCGGAGGTGGTGGGTCGACCAGAGCTAAGGCGTGGCGGCGACGCTGGCATCGAGTAGAGAAAGAGTGAAGAGAAGACAGTCAGTTAGGGATATGTACACTGGATTTATCGAGTGCCCAAGATCTGGCACTCGACAAAGTTTTTCTAATTTAAAAATATATTTTGCCAGGTGTCCTAGATTTGACACTCGACAAAGATTACTTTGCCGAGTGCCCATTTACAAGAACTTGAAAAAGATCGTTTTAATTATTTTAAAAATACTTTGCCGAGTGTCCTCTGTTCGACACTTGGCAAAGACTGTTTCCCCTTTTTTTCACCAAACTTTCTCTACTATGTTCCCACACTATATAGACCTACATCTTCTATTTTGGCACAATTATCAAAGTGTTTGGTATAACTATTAGATTTAGTTCGTTTAATTGAATTTCTTCGGATTATTCAGTTCAAATTATTTAGATTTGGACTGCAAGTCACTCGATAAATGAAAAATAGTAAATGCAAAATTGATATTCATGTTATTTAGCACAAGTTACAGCCTATTTCAGGAACAGATCAGAATTTTCGAACACCATGCTCATGAAACATGACTAGTGAACTTGCGATCCAGTTGTTTTAAAATTGTATAAAACACAAACAAAGTTACAAAATCATGAAACTTGTCGACATGTCATGATATCACGTGTAGAGACTCTTATAAAAAATTGACATTGTTTCGTGAAAGTTGTCACGCACTATGTGTAGAAACCTAGCAGGTCTCCATAGAAGTTTTATGATTTCATGTGAAGGTCGGCTAGGTTTCTACATATAGTGTATGACAACTTTTATGAAACAATGTCAAATATTTATCAGAGTCTCTACATATAATATAAAACGGACAAGTTTCATGATTTTTTGACTTTGTTTGTGTTTTATTCAATTTTAAAACAACTGGATCGCAAGTTCGAGGTCATATTTCATGAGCATGGTATTCGAAAATTCCGGTCTGTTCCTCAAATACGTCGTAACTTATGCTAAATAACATGAATACCATTTTTTCATTCACTGTTTTCTATTTTTTGAGTGACTTGCAGTTCAAATCTAAATTATCCAAAGAAATTCTATTAAACGAATTAAACCTAATAGTTATAGAAAACACTTTGATAATTGTGCCAAATGGAACATGTGGGTCTGTATAGTGTAGGAATGTAGTACAAAAAGTTTGGTGAAAAAAGCAAAAAAAAGAAAAATATACTTTGCCGAGTGTCAGGGAAAGACACTCGGCGAATAACTAACTTGCCGAGTGTCTACCAGAGGACACTCGGCAAAGAAGTTATTATGTCGAGTGTCGACTCCTGACCCTCGGTATAGTTAATGGCCATCAACTATAGACGGCAACTAATGGCCCTTTGTCGAAGGTCATGTTTTGCCGAGCGTCATACTATGCCGAGAGTTTTGTGCTCGGCAAAGGCGTTATGTGCCGAGTGCTGTCGTTCGCCGAGAGTGGCACTCGACAAAGCATGCTTTGTTGAGTATATGATAAATAGCACTCGGTAGAGATGGAGGCACTCGGCAAAGAGCCAAATTTCGATAGTGGTTGCTAATGGATGCCACATAGGTCTATATTAGATGTTGACAAAAGAGCAACTCAAAAAAAAAAAACTCTTATCTTTTCTAAATTCTCCAACAACTTATTTAATTAGTTAGCCAAATATAGTCATCTTATATTTTAGATTTCTCATAACCTAAAAAAAAAGAGTGACTTCGTAGGTTGTAAACAATACATATAGATAAACTGTTGGAGAGTGAAAAGATATAGATATTAATTTTTACACAAATAACTCACTAATTAACCATTTAAAGAGCTAGTTTTAGAAAGATTCTTGAAGATGCTCGTAATAGGCAGCGGTATCCATGTCCAAGATGACTACTTCTGGTTCCTTTCGTCACTCTCCTAAACTAACTTTAGTTCAGAAAAATTCTATTTGAAAAGCCTTATTTAGTTATACTATTTGATAATTTAGGAATTAAAAGTGATTATATTTTAGTCACTAAACTTTAGGATGTGAGAATCAAACATCTCCTAAATCTGTATCTAGTATTCTCCCTATTGTTTTTGGTAAGGGGCAATCGAGAAGGAATAATTCAAAAAAAGTCGACATGTCAAAATCAATATGTAATGAATATTTTGAGGAATAAAATTGATCCATTTTCAATATCTCCTAATCCATGTATGTAATGCAAAGGTGCAACTGATCCAGAAGAAGAAACCGACTGTAAAAAGCTTTGACAAAGTTGAATACCAAAATTGGCCACGGTTGGCCAAATAAAATCAATCTATATACGTACAAGCCTTCGTGTCAAAGAAACACACGCCGCCAAGCAAATCCGGACATAAGAAGCATACATACGGCAGCGGCGGCGCGCTTTCGCGTAGCATTTATTTGGCGGCAGAGGTGGCCACGCACGAGCCCGGCCTGCGCCATGCAAAGCGCACGTCTGTACTCTCATACCAATCACAAACATACAATACGTACGTACGCTGAAACGGCGGCGACAGGCCGGCAGATCCCCCAGCACAGCACTGGCCTGACGATCGAGCCCGCAGCAGCTAGCTTGCGTCGCCACGAAGACCATCAGGCTGCGGCGGCGTCGCGAACCTCGAAGACGTTCCGGGTCTTGACGACGACGTCGTACATGTGGACGAGCTTGAGGCGGGCGAAGTCACGGGGTACGGTGATGAGGTGCACGGTGGAGCGCTGGTGGAACTGCAGCAGGCAGGGGTCGTAGAGGTAGCGCTCCCAGCCGAGCTCCCGGAGCCGCCGCTCCAGCACGTCGTACGACGTCACCACCTCCCCGCTCGGCACGTGCACCAGCACCTTGTTCGTCCGCGACCCGCCGGCGCCGGCGCCGCTGGGCGGCTCGCTGTCCGCACGCCGCACGATACCGTCCTCGAACACCCACACTCCCGACATCGTTTCTTTCTACCTACAGGAGCTCAAGATAGAAGGATTATTATTGGATACACCAGGGAGCAGCAGGATGGTTATATGTACAGCGCGAAAGAGGGCTAAATGCTGACGTACGCGGAGGGAACTGGGCCCACTTCTCGCCCACCTGTTCCATCGGCTAAGGTGGGTCCCGCCGGGTGACCATTCTCCAGTGGAAGGAGTTGATGTGGGCCCGTGGAATCGTCGGAAGTTTCCGACCAAGGATGCGTCTGCGCCGCACGATCCAGGAACGGGAGCCGCCATTTTAATTAAGATTCCGATCCTTTGCTTAGTGAAAGCACGGGGTAGTCTGAGCCGTCAGATGTGCTACCAGACGGTGACAGTTACCCGTGTGACTAAAGCATGCACTCGGGGACTCTTATGGTTGGGAGCCAAGATCCGGCCTGCCCAGACACGGCCTTTGGCCCATGCCTTCCCACATGAGATAACAACTAAGGGTCGTTTGGTTCTTCTGATTTGTGGCCCGAAACTATTCCTATATAGATTGCTTGCCTAATTTATATAAGTTTTAATCACCTGGAACGATTCTTCACCTTATTCCGGGACAAACAAACGAGGCCTTAGAGTATGCTCGCAACAAGGGTGAGGTGGATAAGTCGCACGGTGTGCTTCTACCCAGTGGTGGTGTAACACCCCTGATGTTACATGAACTAAAACTTGAGTATGACATCATATGCATTAACATTTTATTATGTTTGTTTTACATAGAGTGCATTCACTAGACTAAAACTTCAAAACAAGTGTGATGTGGTGACTAGAAGTGTACTAACCGTAGAGTGGGGTACTTAACCCTGTGTTTGGGGTATAGGGGTGAATGTGAGGCCAAAATGAGTATTACCTCAAAAGTTATTGGAAATGTTCATAAGAGAATAAGTTTGATGAATTTGAGTGGCACAAAAACCCTAGAATGCCCAAAACCCTAAAGAGAGCCCTAGAAAACCTAATTTGTGCCCTATGGAGTGATTTCAATTTCTATACACTTTTGGACCAAAGTGTATATATCAAAGTGGTAGAACATAAAAAACCAAACAACTTTTACATTGGAGGATTTTCAAGTAATGTGGAACAAATTGGAGTTAATTGCAAAAAGCCACAACGACACCCATGTGGTTAACTCTGAAAATTCAGTGTAACTAGGCCAAGTTTGGAGCCTTGTATTTCTTAATCCATAAAGGTTGTGTTGTAGGTCAATACATCAAACTTATAGAGCTATATTAGGGGGTACAAGTTTGATTAAGTGACTAAGCATTAGTGCTGTACAAAAATTGGAGAAAAATGGACATGAAGTTGGACTGTCAGTCACCACTGAAGACTGAAACTTGGCTGACAGTGAATCCTGATGAACTTTGGAGCCGATTTGAGCTTGATCGAGTGAGCAAATGACCAAGGTTCCTATGGTCGAATTGGAGTTGGTATATAGGTTAATAACTTTGCTGTAATCCGATCAGTATCTTACCACATAGAAATCGAAGAAAAACACCCCTAAGGATGCTTTGTCAGGCGCTCTGATGAACGGTCACGATGGTACAGTAGCTGAATAAGATCAGATTCAATGCACTTCATCGCCGGTGATCTCCACGCCACGATCCGTGTTGTCCGCCACGATTCGTGCTTAGCTGGGGCAGGATATTACTGTGGACGTGAAAAGATCGGAGGGGGAGTGGATTGAGCCGGCTTCACCGTACCCTCATGCACCAACGACGTGTCCGCACGACCGCCGTCATCATGCCACCATTTACCTTGTTCACGACATGCCTTAAGCCATTCTACCATGTCGTCGTGGGTTGTGGAGGATAACCAAGTGACGGCCGTAACCTTTTGCCCAGTGAACGCCACGGTAGTTCGCGCCGGTGACTCACCTCTCTCTCTTCGGCCGCCAGCTTTCTTCCCCAAATTCGGAGCCACCACTCACGGATGCTATAAATTGAGTGCACAGCTAGCTCCGCTAGGTTATTACGAAGCCAGAGCACCAACCCTCACCCACGATTAGCCACCATAGCCGGAGAATTATGTTCTTCCCCCAAATCGGCCGTCTGCGCTATCGTGTGTCACTCTACCGTGACCAGCCATCCTTAGGTCCACCCTCACCTTCCTTGTCTGCGTTTCAGTGCTCTGGCATGCTTGTTATGCTCGTCGGCTTGGTCGATTAAGCTTTACCGCACCAGATCACTAGGAACGCGTCGATAATGTCTCAAACTCCGCGGGTGTATGTGACCTGAGCTCTAGGGTGGTGTTCGGGTTAAATTAGTGATTCCCAGTGGATCGCCAAGGTTAGAATTAGGTATAGACCATATTAGAGCACGAGTTGTTGGGTATTGGGGCCGGTACGAGTTCACCGGAGCACGCTCGCCGAAGTACGTGGTCGGGGACCTAATCTTGTGAAGGAGAAAGGAGAGGGGCTTAAGTGTGATTGTTAGTGAGACAGGGAATAGTGCGTAGGGATTCTTTACTGGTTCTTCGAATAGCTGGGGACCCCTACGCAAATTAACCAGCGCAGCGGCCGCGGTTTGCCTGGATATGGGCCGAATTGGGCTAGATTGAGCCCCGTACAGTTCATTGCTTTTCTTTTTCCTTTTTCTGCTAGACTTAGAAATTTATAGAAAATTCTAGAAAATGGTAAAATTATAGGACCAATTTTGCTAGACTCCTAATTTCATCTAGTATTTAATAAAAATAGTTCCAAGATTTTTAGTCCAAACATGGAATTATTTAGCATTTAAAGATGCCTAAACTTAGCCTTTTAGAATTTTAGAATTAATTTGGTTTCTCCAAAAATAATAAAACTTTTTGGGTAAGCCTAATTTGATGATTAAAGTCCTTGGGTAAAGTTAGACATGCTTTGAAAATTGTTTAGTCCCAAACCCAAAACCCTAGCTCCCTAGGGTATAATTGCCTAACCCTAATAGAATACTAACTCAAGAAACCCTAGTGACTAAGGTGCACCGTGAAGGAAAAGTTGTATTCAAGATACAACTTGGAGTGTTTCTATTACAACTGCATATTCAATGCATCACATTAACATTCATGTATATGTACTGTTATATATAGAAAACAAAGAAGTGGTAGTCGAAGAAGAAGTTGCTCCGCAAGCTAAAATTCCACCTGTCGAGAACAACTTTATTTTGACATCTATGGGACAGACCTAGAGCCTCCTGCAACACAAGGCAAGCCCCGGTGCATTATCCCTTTCCTTGTGTTTTAAAATCTTTATCACCTTATATGATGCATTAGGTGATAGGAGTTGTGTGCTAAACAATTGATGCATTTCCTTCCTTGGAAAATTGATTACCCTTCCTTGATACCCTTTTATGAAAAGGATTTTTATGATGCTTAGCCTTGCTTTAGAAAAACAAAATCTTTTGTTTCAAAACAAAAGGTGATGCTTCATATGGGATGGTGATTTTTATAAAGAAAAGAATTATGATGGTGAATTCATCAGGGCCCTGATGGGTTCAACATCTAAAAAGATGTATCTCTGCCAGGTACTAAACTTTGGGTTTTAAATAATAAAGACAAGACCGGGCAAGTGACTTGCACGAGAAGGAAGTCTCGGTGTAGTGTCTTCGTTTGAGTCGATTAAGGACCGTGTCGATGTAGGCTTGCTGATCGACGACCTTTTAACTGGCCACATGCCTCGTCATGGGTAAGCTTTGCCTTGGTCGGACTAATACCAGAAAGGCCACCACGCAATGGGAGTGGAGAGATGGTGAGAGTAGCATGTACCCTCTGTGGCAAGAGGCTGGACGGTGGTGTATCTGTGCTCTCAGTTGGCGTGAACCCATTCTGGTCTTGAGAAACCCAGTGGCGAGTTGACATATGCAAGGGTTAAGTGCTATATATGTCGTGTGGTTGGAGATCCCTAGCTGGGTATTAATCGATTCAGATCGTCGTTACTTCTCGGACATGAAGACTTGGTCACTGCCCTACACGTAGCAATCCAGTAAAGTGAAGGGTTGATAAAAGATGGCTAGTGTAGGCTAAGTGCCTGAACTAGGATAGAAAGAATTGTAGATATAGGTAATGACTTAAACTGATAATAAAACTTGTTGGGGGTATGCTTCGTAGCCGAAGATCCTAAAAGAGGAAAACACCTTCGGCAGATCCTTTCAGAAGCAGCGCCGAAGCTATCACTGATAGAGCTTCGGCATAGTGACAAATCTCAAGATGAAGGGGGCGAACCGACTTAAAGATGAAATGACTCAAAGACCCATGATGTTTTGTGTCAGTATTGTAATTGGTTATAAGGGGCATAAATGTAATTTCACATAGGTTGTGTCCTGTGTCTATAAATAGATGAACAGTACCCCTGTACTGTTCACGCAATCTTGTAATTGCTGGCGCATTACACTGGAATTATTGTTTTCCGTCAAGGAAAAGGTATAAACGTACTCAAATATCATGTTTTAATATTCAGATCCATATAATGAAATACACGATTAATGTTATTTGTTTCTAATATGTGTTTTTCATGTTATACTTTATTTTACATTGTTGTATAAGTCTAATCACGAAGGTATGACCTTCGTGATATTTTACCCACAACCTTCGTCCGAAGTTAATTAAATCCTTGGGGAGATAATGCTTCAGCGGACGAAGGGCATTAACACTTAACATTTTTATGTTGCCTTGTTCTTAATTCATAGCATTTGAGAACAAGTCCCCAACATTGGCACCCACCTCCGGTGAACTCACTTCTACTTTCTGAGCTAATGGCTTCGTTCAACAACCAAGATGGAGCTGCTTCGGCTACGAAGCTGGTGCTCCCGATAACAGGCGGATCGTGCTCAGAACCGGCCAACAAAAAGCAGAAGAAGGAGGCGCAGAGAAGGGTACAACATGTCGGTGTGCAGGGACCCTTCATCAAGTCAAGATGGTCTCACATCCCAATTACCTTCTCCCAAGAGGACCTTCAGCTCAAGGATTACCCTCACAATGATGATATGGTTATTTCTTGTGTTATCAAAGGGTTTCTGGTCCACAATGTTCTGGTTGATATAGGCAGTGCAGCGGATATCATATTTGCTAAGGCCTTTAGGCAAATGCAAGAGCCATAAGATAAGATTCATGATGCTACACACCCTCTCTGTGGCTTCGGAGGAAGACAGATTGTAGCACTAGGCAAGATCACGTTGCCAGTGATCTTTGGATTTGTTAACAACACCAGAACTGAGCAAGTTGTGTTTGATATTGTCGACATGGAGTACCCCTACAATGCAATCATTGGTCATGGAACACTCAATGCTTTCGAAGCAATTCTTCATCCAGCATATCTTTGCATGAAGATACCTTCGGATCAAGGACCTATTGCTATTCATGGGAGTCAGGAAGCTGCCAGAAAGGCTGAAGGGAACTGGACAGATTCAAAGGCAATCCATAGTATAGATGGAGTCGAAGCTTGTGAGCAGTACAAGTACAGAAGGGAGAAGGCTGCTTCGGCTGATCAGTCAAAGCCCGTGCTTTTATGTGAAGATATTGCAGAGCAGAAGGTGCTGCTCGGATCTCAATTTTCTGAAGAACAGGAGAAAACCCTGATAAGGTTTTTGTTCAACAACAAAGATGTCTTTGCATGGTCAGCCAATGATCTCTATGGTGTTAACAGGGATGTCATTGAACACTCGCTCAATGTTGATCCATCCTTCAGACCCAGAAAGCAGAGGCTTCGAAAAATGTCTGATGACAAAGCCGAAGGTGCTCGGAATGAAGTGAAAAGACTTCTTAGCGCTGGTGTCATCAGAGAAGTGAAATACCCAGAATGGCTAGCCAACACTGTTATGGTGAAGAAGGCCAATGGTAAATGGAGGATGTGTATTGATTTTACTGATCTCAACAAGGCTTGTCCGAAGGATGAGTTTCCATTACCAAGGATTGATTCTCTAATAGACGCAGCAGCTTCGTCAGAGCTTATGAGTCTGCTAGATTGTTATTCAGGCTATCATCAAATTTGGATGAAGAAAGAGGATGAGTCAAAAACCAGCTTCATAACCCCTAGTGGAACATATTGTTATCTTTGGATGCCTCAGGGGCTCAAGAATGCTGGAGGAAGCTTCAGCAGAATGACAGCGAAGGTTCTTCATTCTTAGATAGGCAGAAATGTGCTAACCTATGTTGATGATATTATAGTAAAAAGCACGAAGCAAGAAAATCACATTGTTGATCTGCAGGAGACATTCGCTAATTTTAGACAAGCTGGTCTAAAGCTAAATCCAGAGAACTGTGTCTTCGGAGTGAAGAAGGGAAAATTCCTAGGTTGTCTGGTTTCAACAAAAGGAATCGAAGCTAATCCAAATTAAATCGAAGGTATTCTTCGGATGGAGCCGCCAAGCACAAATAAAGGGGCTCAACGGCTGATAGGAAGACTGGCATCTCTGAATCGATTCATATCTAGATCAGCAGAGAGAAATTTACCATTCTTTGAAGTTTTGAAGTTTGCCGAAGTCTTTCAATGGGGATCAGCTCAGCAGAAAGCCTTCGAAGAGCTGAAGCAGTATCTGATAGATCTAACGACGCTAACTCCACCAGCGCCAGGGGCTCCTGTGTTGTTATATGTGGCAGCTTCGCATTTAGCAGTGAGTGCGGTACTTGTCCAAGAAAAGCTTGAGGGACAAACCAAAAGGCAAGCCCCGATATACTTCGTCTCCAAAGTCCTTAGTCTATCAAAGAAGAACTATACAGAATTGGAGAAGGTGTTATATGCTGTCTTAATGGCCTCCAGGAAGCTTCGACATTACTTTCAAGCATATCATATAATTGTTCCTTCGTCACAACCTTTGAAGGATATCATGAGAAACAGAGAAGCTACTGGAAGAATTGGAAAGTGGGTTGCGGAACTCAACGAGTTCAGAATTGATTATGTGCATAGATCCTCAATACAGTCTCAGGCGTTAGCAGACTTCATCGCTGATTAGACGCCAGGGACTCAGGGAAGAAATAACTAAAGATACCGAAGCTTGGATAGTATTCTGCGACGGTTCTTAGGGAACCTTCGGGGTAGGAGTAGCTACTGTGTTAGTTGCACCTTCCAAAGTTAGAACTTGTTACGTAGTGAAACTTGATTTTAGCTGCACAAATAATATTGCTGAGTACAAAGCTTTGCTTTTGGGGCTTCGGAAGTTAAAGGCAATGGGGATTAGAAGGGCAGTTCTTAAAACCAATTCCCAAGTTATTTCTGGTCATGTTGACAAGAGTTGTAAGGCAAGAGACCCGAAGCTTGAGAAATACTTGGACACGGTCCGGAGGATTGAAGCTTCCTTCGAAGGGTTTTCTGTCAAGAATATTCCTCGAGGAGAAAATGAACATGCTGATTTGCTAGCCAATTCAGCGGCACAGGGGCTGCCCTTACCTTCGGAAGTATTTTTTGAAACAATAAAAGCACCTTCGGTGGAACTTCTTGAAAGAGCAGTGCTCAATATAACTCATGTTCATAGTGAAGATTGGAAAACTGAGATTATGTCTTTCCTCCAGGGTAATTTCCTTTCATATGACGAAGCTTATAATAAGAGAATAGAGGCAATAGCCCGACCATATGTCATAATATAGGGGGAGCTAAACAAGCATGGAGTTTGTTCTCCATTTCTCAAATGTTTATCCAGAGCTGAAGGTATAGAATTGATGAAGGAAATACACACAGGCCTGTGTGGATCTCACATTGGATCTAGGCCCTTGCTGGGAAAAGTTTTTCGTCAAGGATTTTATTGGCCAAAGGCAGCCTCGGATGCAGCAGAATTAGTTCAAAAATGCGAAGCCTGTCAGAAATGCACAAGAGATCAAAAACAGCCTTTGTCTATGACTCAGTTAATACAACCAACTTGGCCATTGCAAAGGTGGGGCCTTGATTTGTTAGGCCCGCTACCACCAGCACAAGGAAATTTAAAATATGTTGTGGTGGCAGTAGAATATTTTTCTATGTGGATTGAGGCGAAGCCTTTAGCCACAATAACTTCGGTTACCATTTAGAAATTTTTCTGGCAGAATATTGTTTGTCGCTTCGGAGTACCGAAGGCCATTACTGTGGATAACGGAACACAGTTTGATGCCGAAGCTTTTAAAGAGTTCTGTGGACAAATTGGTACGAAGATCCATTTTGCATCGGTTAGGCATCCAGAGTCAAATGGACTTGTCGAAAGAGCTAACGGCATCATAATGATGGGAATAATGAAATTGATCTTCAATCAGCCCAGAGGAAAATGGCCAGATGAATTAATTAAAGTGGTGTGGAGCCACAATACAACAACATCAAGGTCAACAGACCTTAAACCATTCAAGTTATTATTTGGTGACGAAGCAATAACTCCAGAAGAAGCGAAAGCGGGATGAATAAGAACAGTGGCTTCGGCAGAAGACGAAGCTGATTACTCAGTGGAGAAAGATGCTATAGAAGGGATCAGGCTTCAGGCTGTGGAAAACATCAACAAATATCATGCTGAAACAATAAAATGCCGTGATAGAAAGGTTCGACTAAAGAACATTAAGCCAGGACATTTGGTGCTTCGGAGAGTGGCCAACCCAGATACAGTAGGCAAGCTACAACTGAAATGGGAAGGACCTTTTCTGGTAGTATCTTCGTCAAGACCCGATTCTTATAGATTGAAGGATATGGCCGGCAACGACATTCCTAGATCATGGAATGCGGATGAGCTTCGGCGATATTATGTCTAGCTTGATGTAATTTTTTCTGTTCTTTCCTATGGCACCCTTTTCCTTTCCAAAGGGGGAGAAAGGTTTTTAATGGGGCCATAGCATGTGATTTCTCTTTTTCTTATTTAAGCTCTATAAGAGCAATATCCCCCAAAGATGTAAATGTAAAAGCTGAGCACGCACCATCGAGTGCAAAGAAAAAAGAAAAGAAAACAGGGAGAAGCTCAAAAGACGTCCCTAAGGGGATGCAGAGCACGACGAAGCTACAAAAAGCCGTTCCTAAGGGAGCGCAGCGTAAGTTTCCTGCTCAAAAGTCGTTCCTAAGGGAATGCAGAGCTTACAGCGAAAAATAAACGTTGATTCCGCCAAAGTAAAAGGCGAAGAAGCTCCTAAGGGAGGCTTACAGCGAAAAATAAACGCTGATTCCGCTGAAGTAAAAGGCGAAGAAGCTCCTAAGGGAGGCTTACAGCGAAAAGTCAGCGCTGATATACCGAAAAGTAAACAGTGAAGCCGAAAAATAAACGACAAAGAGACTGTGTCTATTCCCAAGGGAACGGAGACTATGGTTATGGCTTCGGATATGTGTTTGGACATTCATTTGCACGATACATCACATCATAGGATTTGCATTCATAAACATTCATTTAGACATACGTAGGATCATTATCATCATAACACAAGCAATCACTTCGCCTCTAAAGATCATGCTTCGGCAAAAGAGAAAAAAGCAGCAGTTTTTGCTTCGCTGCATACGAAAAGAAGGGAAGGTGTTTTTTCGCCTTCGGCTCAAAAATGATAATTTCGTCCACACCAAAGCACTCCATACATTGACAGAAAGGTAAGAATATATTACAAGGTATGGACATAATTCATAGAATATAATTTAATTACATTTGTAAAAGTTATTACAGAAAGTATTTAGAATCTCTTCTACAATCATTCATCTAAGCTTCATCAATATTCATTGAGCTTCAGCTTCAGCATTGTCATCCAATAAAAGCTTCGGTGTCATCTTCTTACTCTTCAAGCTTTAGTTTCGGCTTCATCATCCTACACGAATTAAAGTATTATAAGCAAAATTCAATTTCGAAGGAAGAGGTAAGCACGAAGGTATGATTTTGCTACCAGTTTAAGATGACTTCGAGCTTCGTCACCAGCTTTCTCTCGCCCACCCTTTGTCCATACCACCTTTATAAATTTATTCCCGATGCTTCGGGCAAGGCTGGGAATATCATCCAGAACTGCTGGTGATAGGCTGAAATTGGGTCTGTTGATGATTTTTCCGTGCTCACAACCAGATTTCAGGAACGCAGCAGCGGTGCCCCGAGAAGCTACCAGGGCATAGAAGTCACCGTGTCCAACAATAACATCATCCAGGTCATCAATCTCACCTTCGATGTGTTCAAAGGCTCCTGGTAGATCTTCAGCTGAAGGAGTAAATTTTTCACTACTGGCCCGACCGAATAAAATACCTTCTTCAGTCGTTGAACACATTGATTACTGAATTCCAAACATTTGTTTTGAAGGCTTATCAATGATTTTTTCAAATCTAAACCCTTCTGGACTTTGGCCTCAAGTTTTTCATTAAGCTTCAGCCTTTCCTATTCGAAACTTTCTGACTGGCAGAGAAGCTTCGTATTCAGTTCTGTTATTTTAGCTTCAGCTTCTGCTAATAAGCCTTCAGTTGTCTGGAGTTCGAACTCTTTCTTCTCAAAAGTAGTTGATTGTTCTTTTATTTTGTTCTCTAAGTTTTCAATTATAACCTCGTGCTTTTTATCTTCTAGATCCTGTTGCATCTTCAAAGCTTTGCTCAGTAACATACTCTGTACACGAACAACCTTCGTTAGAAAACATTTTTGTTACGAAAAATAAAAAGTTAGAGAGAAATTGTTTACCTTGAAATTGGAATAAAACAAACTACCGACGATGTGCTGTCGTCGGTAGAGGCTAATATCGGCTTCGAGCTTCGGGAAACCGATACTCTTTGATAGAGTACCGATAACCTTCGCTCCGGCCTGATCCCGGATGTAGCCTAGCTTCTCATCATCAACACCCTCGAAGAGAACCGCCCCTGGCCGATAGCCGCAAGATATGACATACTCTTTTAGTTCTTCTTTTTCAGCTTTCGTCAGTTCTTGCCCAATCAAGTTTTGAAAATTGAAAATTTCATCTTCCGATGTTTCTTCGGCAATTTCTTTCTTTTTCTCGGGTTCTGGGGCCGAAGCTTCTTCGGTGGCCCCAATAGCTTCTTCTGTGGCCATGTCTAGCAGAATTTTATCTATACCAGCAACCATGCTTTCTAAATTAATATCTTCGGCTCTAGTAGCTTCGGCATCTGTGGCCTTCGAAGGTGCAGCTTCAGTAGCTGTCGAACTTTTAGCAGCTAGCGCCTTCGGAGCTGAAGCTCCTGGTGGTGTCTTTTCAATGACTTCTGTCACCGTGATGATTCTTTGCTTTTTTGCTCTAGCTGCTTCCTTCGATTTCGCGGGCTCCTTTTCCTTCTGAAAAATATTCGTCAGTTGCGGCCCCAGTGGACTTAGCTTGACAGCCAAAGATTCAGTCATTACCTTTAAAATTTCCTCTACTTCGGTAGTAGAGGGTGTTGCAGGAGTTCCTTCTTCTTCGTCAATTGCTTTTTGCCTCAGAGTCGAAGCTTTTCTCTTCTTCGAAACACCTGTTTTCGGCTCAGACTCCGGCTTTTTCTTTTTCGATTGTTCTTCATCGTCTTTGTTCAGAACATTAGCTACTCTTTTTCTCTTTTGGCCTTCAGCACCCTTATCTAGCCGCTCGTAGTCAGGATATTCAAAACCCAGGGCATCCATTACGCGGTTTAGCCTTCGCTTCGGACGGGTGCCGAAGGCCGCAGTCATCAATTGGTCTTCTTTTTTAGAATAATTTCTAAGTATTTCATTACACATTACTTCAATTGTGTCCAGCCACTCTTGGCAAGGTACCTTGAAAAGTTTCTTGAATTTGAAATGGTAGGGCAACCGAACAAGTTCCCCTTTCTTCTTTTTCCCCTCTAGCTTCGGCATTTCCTACTCCTTCAAAGTCGGGAATACTCTGAAGGCCAGAAATTCTTGCACCAAGTCTCTAGTGCCAATATGATCTGCAATCACTCTAAATTCAGCTAGAGCAATTTGACTTGGACTCCCTGGTAACATGTTGCACGGGGGTCGGGTCTCTCCGAAGATCAGTTCTAACGGACTTTGGACCAACTTATCTTCATCTTCGTCAACTCCGACGTAGAACCACTCCGATTTCCATCCAGCTGGCCATTTGCTTTGGTAACTGATCACTGGAAACTTTGTAGTCTTGCGGTAAGCAAAGTTGTAGCAGCCAAAATTTTCATGAAGACCATCACCTCTAGCCTTGGTCTCATAGTGCAGTTCGTGCACTCGGCAGAAACCTTCAGCGAATGGTTCCACCCTCTGGCTTCGGAGAGCCCAGATATAAACATTTAGCCTAACGATAGCGTTAGGGGTTAGCTGATGAAGGTAGATCCCAAACTTCTTCAGCACTTCAGCAATCATCTTGTTCAAAGGGAATCTTAAACCAGCTTTAAAAAGACTTTTGAAAACCACTACTTCATTCTTTCCTGGCTTCGGGATAGTTTCTTTTCCACCAAAACGAATCAACTCCTTCTTCGCTTCACTAAGATAGCCCAACTTCACCATCTTAGGAAGATCAGCTTCGGAGATGGTGGACTTTCCGAAGTCCAGGTGGCTAGGTTTGCTTGGCACTGCACTACTATAATCATCTTCGGAATCAGTTTCTTCAGCATCAGCCCGTCCTGCTTCAGCGGCAGGTATATCCTCCGATGTTGCCAGCTCAGACCGCCTCATTGCTTCGGAAATTGGAACAATTTTAGTAGCTTCGGTCTCATCTCCTTCACGGTCAATCCTGGCAGTAGAACGCACTCTTGCCATCTGATTATGAATTTTTTGAAAATTTTGAAGTTGTTGATTTTCTCTATTTCTCCGAAGTTTTTTCTCTTGTGACGAAGCAGTATCGAAAGCGGTGCTTCGTTTGAGCACGATGATCAAGCTTCGGCTATGGTTAAATTTTTGGAAGCACAACAGTACAATAGCAATGAATGTTTTGGTAACTTCACACCTACCCGTCTATTTATATAGTGCCGCAGGTGGGAAGGTGAATCGTCAAGGTCTTCCACACTGGAAAAACAGCCACCCATACTCAGTGAATGGTGGGCCACAGGGTCCGGTAAGGTGAATCGCCAGGGCACGCGCAACTGCTGCAAGATGGGGCCACCCCGCGCGCGGATTATTTTAATCGTTTCTCGCCAACGAGCTCAGTGAAGGTCTTTTTGGGATCTTCGGCATCCCGAAGCCTAGAAGACTTTTTCACGGACCAAGCTCGTTACGAAAAACGATCTAGCACCGCGAAGGGGCTACTATTGGGGGTATGCTTCGTAGCCGAAGATCCTAAAAGAGCAAAACACCTTCGCCAGATCCTTTCAGAAGCAGCGCCGAAGCTATCACCGATAGAGCTTCGGCACAGTGACAGATCTCAAGACGAAGGGGGCGAACCGACTTAAAGATGAAATGACTCAAAGACCCATGATGTTTTGTGTCAGTATTGTAATTGGTTATAAGGGGCATAAAAGTAATTTCACATAGGCTGTGTCCTGTGCCTATAAATAGATGAACTGTACCCCTGTACTGTTCATGCAATCTTGTAATTGCTGGCGCATTACACTGGAATTATTGTTTTCCGTCAAGGAAAAGGTATAAACATACTCAAATATCATGTTTTAATATTCAGATCCATATAATGAAATACACGATTAATGTTATCTGTTTCTATTATGTGTTTTTCATGTTATACTTCATTTTACATTGTTGTATAAGTCTAATCACGAAGGTATGACCTTCATGCTATTTTACCCACAACCTTCGTCTGAAGTTCATTAAATCCTTGGGGAGATAATGCTTCAGCGGACGAAGGGCATTAACACTTAACATTTTTATGTTGCCTTGTTCTTAATTCATAGCATTTGAGAACAAGTCCACAACAAAACTAGATTTTTTAAGATCCACTGTTAGTAAGCTTTTCTGCAAACCGAGTCTTTGATTATTGATCAGCTTTACCTTGAATCCCACAAGCCAGCATATCCTTGAGAGTCTTTTCCTTTGTCGGGTAAGACTTGAGAAGTACACTTCATACTCAGGGTTTTCAAACCCATGTTGTTGTAGGTGAGGAAACAACCGAGTTTTGTTGTTTCTGCTCGAAGGTGGTGCCAAAGCAGGAGGAAAACCAGTAGACTTATTTGCGGGAGGATGTTTCACCTCCGAGTTTAAAAACACTAAGCTTTTGTGCGGGAGGGTGTTTTGTCTCCCTGTTTTGAAATAATAAGTTATGAACTCATAACGCCCGGTATTGTAATAAATACGCTCTCTATATTTTATGAATATAAATTATGTTATTGTAATCCGCTTTCGTTATTCTTTACTCCGATGATGTGTGTAATGTCCGTGTGAATGGTGAAGTGCTCTTGGGCGAAATGATGATGATACAGATGACCGAACTTGTCGAGTGATTATGCGCATCCACATGATTGTCTGAGGTCCTTAGGATATGGACATCTGTAGGTGGGCCTAATACCTTGGGAGGTTCCGTGATAGCTGGTATCGGAGTGAGGCCCATCTCTTCGGACATTACATAGTACTTCAAAAGAATTTTAAAACACTTACCATGAAAATTCGTTCATTCTTATCTTACCCCTTTTCAGGTAGTAACTTACCTTTTTAAAGTCAGGTAATAGAGTGCTAAATAAGAGTATATGTAGGAAATTAGGGGATCAATGGAAGTTGATTCCATAATTATCAGGTTATGCATGCATCATATTTAAAATATACTAATAAATTTCCCCTCTCACGGAGATATGACATGCACTAAGACAACCCAGCGCAAATCAACTGGACCTCATGGTGTATGTCGCATCAGCTGGCCTCTCAGCATGAAGGAAGCAGCAGTGGAAGCAAAGACCCAATAGGGGAGTTGGAGTTGGAGACCAGAGTGGAGCGACTTAGGTCTGAACTACGCCACGGGTGTAGGGAGCGTGCACGAGATAGCCACCGCATTGCTGAACTTTAAGCAGAAGTTCATCGCTTGCAGCATGAGATTGCGGAACGAGATACAACCATTGACTGGACCGTAAATTCATGCTCTTTCGCTTGGGATTGTGAAGCCAAAGCTCTAGCTCGAGTAGCAGAACTTAGCGCATCCCTAAAAAACCTGCAAGCATACTGCAACACCTTGCATCAAGAGGTGCACATATTGTATGACCAGCTGCACCCAAACGTGCCGCCAGAAGTTGCAGCAATGGGAGCTGGACCATCTAGAACAGCAAATGGAGGATCTTATGGGGAGCTAGACCTTTTTGCAGCCCCTCCTTCCATGAACCTTGCAGATGAACGGTCTCCTGAAGAAGGTGGTGGAGCAGCTAAGGATGAAGACTATTAGAATAGTATAGTTTAAGTAATGTACTTATGTAAAATAAGTAAGGAAGTCGAGTTGTATAATGGAGTATGTATAATTATTACAGTTCACCAATGTAATAAAGATGGTGTATGTTTGGCATGTTATATTCCAAATGTTTCTTTTGCCTTAGATGCCATCTCGGACTCGTGCTCACGATGGTGGGGGAACTTCCCGCAGCGGGGAGGACACTCCCAACCCACCTCCTGTACATCCTACCCTGGCCGAGGCTATCGCTGCCTTGGTCAACGCTACCGTCGACAACACGCGCTTTCTGCGTGAAATGGCGGGAAATCAATTTCAGCAGCACGGCGGAAGGGGTCCACCTCAAGGACCACGAGACACCACGTATCTGGAATTCTCTGAGACCTGTCCACCGCTCTTTGTCAAGGTGGAGGAACCCCTGGAAGTTGATGAATGGGTGCTGGTGATGGAACAAAAGTTCGGGCTAATCCAATGCACCGAGATACAGAAGCCTCTATTTGCCACCTAACAGTTGCGAGGCCCTACTAGTACTTGGTGGGCAAACTTTTCCACCATCCAGCCTGCGGGACGTTAAGTTACTTGGGAAGAATTCAAACTTGCATTCTGGGAACATTATGTTCCGGAAGGCATGCTACAGATGAAGTTGGAAGAATTCATTCATCTGAAGCAAGGGGGAGATTCTATGATGTAGTATCTTAATAAATTTAATCATCTCTCCCAATATGCCATCGATCAATTGGACAGTGATCTGAAAAAGAAGAATTGCTTTATGAGGGGACTAAACGACAGACTCCAGCGCAAAATGGCTACGTGTCTGGACCTCACATATAGCAGGGCTGTCAGCACAGCACTGTCTATTGAAGCTAAAATTGCGGGACAAGGAAAGTCAAATGGATATGCGGGTGAAAGATCAAATCAGGGACCTGAAAAGAGAACAAGGTTGGTAATCCGACCTTTCAATCCGAACCGTTCTTCTCTTCGACCACCCACGTATCCCTTCAGACAACCCATGTTCATTCGTCCCACACCTGCCTCCACCCAGAATAACCAGCCGAGTGCCCCTAGTGCTCGTTTCCCTACCCTTCCCGGTTCCTCCAGTTGTTGCTTCAATTGTGGAAAGTCTGAGCATTTCATCAGAGACTGCCATATCCGAAGCAGAACAAATCCAACATTCAGCAGACTTCTGGGAACACCAATCAAGGAAAGGGAAACACGGCCAATCCTCTAGTGGGCAGAAATATGAAGAAAACTAGACGAGTTTATTATACCCATGTGGCTACACACCAGAAGGCAAACCGGTGATGATGGGTACGTTCCTCGTTGCCAATCACCCAGCAGCTATCCTTTTTGATTCTGGTGCAACACATACCTTCATAAGCAAGACTTTTGTGGAGAAACATTGCATACATTGCACTGAATCAAGGGAGGGATTTATTATTCACTCACCTGGGGGTCGAATATTTGCTAAGGAAGTAGCCTTCCACGTACCCGTAACTCCGGCCGGATGTGAATTTCCTACAAACATGATTGTTATAAAGGGACAAGATATAGATGTAATTCTGAGCATGAATTGGTTACCCCAGCATAAGGCCAGGACCAAAGGACCATTAAATTGAGTTATGGTCATGAAGAAGTCTAATTGTCCATCCCTGTAGCTATCCCAGTTACAGCATATGGACAAGTTTTTGAGGCCATAGTGCAAGAAATCTAGGATATTCTGGTTGTATGTGAATTTCCGGATTTATTTCTAGAAGACTTGCATGGGTTGCCTCTTGAAAGGGATGTGGAATTTGTGATTGGATTGAAGCCCGGTACGGCTCCTATTTCTAGAAGGTCGTACCGTATGCCACCTAATGAACTGGCTGAACTCAATACTCAACTACAAGACTTGTTGGAGAAAGGGTTCATTAGACCAAGTTCATCACATTGGGGATGTCCAGCAATTTTCGTCAAGAAGAAGGATCAGACACATCGAATGTGCATGCACTATAGACCCCTCAATGAGGTTACCATCAAGAACAAGTATCCTCTTCCTCGGACGATCAACTTACGGGAGCCCGGGTATTCTCTAAGATTGATCTCAGATTGGGCTATCACTGGATCTGTATTCGTCCCAAAGATATATCCAAGACCGCATTCACCACCCGATATGGGAACATCAGTTGTATGCCAGATTTAGCAAATGCGCGTTCTGGTTGGAGGAAATCTAGTTCCTTGGACATGTATTGTCTGCCAAAGGGATTGCAGTTGATCCTAGCAAAGTCAAGGATATTCTAGAGTGGAACTCACCTACTACAGTACATCAAGTTCGGAGTTTCCTTGGACTGGCTGGTTATTACAGCAGATTCATTTCGGATTTCTCCAAAATTGTTAAACCCATTATGGGGTTATTGAAGAATGATACTAAGTTTGATTGGTCCTCTAAATGCAATGAGGCCTTTGAGCAGCTGAAAGTATTGTTAACCACTGCAACGGTGTTGGTCCAACCGGATATTGAAAAGCCCTTTGATGTATATTGTGACGTGTTAGGCAGTGGACTTAGATGTGTCCTAATGAAAGAGGGGCGAGTAATAGCCTATGCGTCAAGGCAGCTGCGCCGGCATGAAGAACATTATCTAACTCATGATCTGGAACTAGTTGTAGTGGTTCATGCCCTTAAAATCTAGCGTCATTATCTGCTAGGGAATACATGCCATTTGTATATAGATCACAAAAGTCTAAAGTATATCTTTACCCAATTAGAATTAAACATGAGACAAAGAAGGTGACTCGAGCTAATCAAGGATTATGACATGGAAATCCATTATCACCTAGGAAAAGCTAATGTGGTGGCAGATGCTTTAAATCGTAAGACTTTTTGTCATTATCTTACAGTAAGAGCACCTGACACCACTTTATGTCAAGAAATGGAAAGGTTGAATCTGGGGATAATCCAACAAGGAACCCTGACAAATTTGAAGCTTGAGTCAGTTCTTCTACAGAGAATTATTGATGCTCAAAAAACAGATACAGGTATGAAGTATATTCATGAGAAAATGGAGGCCGACAAGGCAAATTGTTTCAGGAAAGATAATCAAGGAGTAATATGGTTTAAAAATCGTATAGTAGTGCCAAAAGATGTTGAGGTCCACCAACAAATCCTGGACAAAGCTCATCTTAGACGATATTCCATTCATTCTGGAAGCACTAAGATGTATCAAGACTTGAAGCAATATTATTGGTGGACTAAAATGAAAATTGAAATTGCATGCTATGTGGCAAAGTGTGACACTTGCAGACGGGTCAAGGCCATACATATGAAGGCTAGTGGGCTATTGCAATCTTTGCCCATCCCAACCTGTAAATGGGGAGATATTAGTATGGACTTCATTATAGGATTACCCAGAACGGCTAAAGGATTTGATTCCATCTGGGTCATAGTTGATCGGCTTACAAAGACTGCCCACTTTCTTCCTGTCAAAGTAAAATATACAGTGGCCACATACGCAACACTTTATATTGCTCGTATTCTCAATATACATGGAATTCCAAAGACAATAGTGTCGGACCGGGGACCACAATTTGTATCCAAGTTTTGGGAAGAGTTGCACAAATCCTTGGGTACTAAATTATTCCATAGTTCAGCTTATCATCCTCAAACAAGTGGGCAAACTGAGAGAGTAAATCAGATACTTGAAGATATGTTACAGGCATGTGTCCTGGAATTTCCACAGAAATGGGATGATTGTCTGCCATTGGTAGAATTTTCTTATAATAATAGCTATCAAGAAAGTATTAAGATGGCACCGTTTGAAGCACTGTACGGACGGCGATGCCGAACACCCTTAAATTGGTCTGAACCGGGTGAACGGTGGTTTTTCAGGCCTAACTTGGTTATAGAAACAGAGGAAAAAGTTCAACGGATAAGACACCACTTGAAAGAAGCTCAAGCTCAGCAGAAGAACTATGCAGATAAACGATGCCGATCTTTGGTCTTTCAAGCTGAGGATTGTGTATACCTAAAAGTATCACCGATGAAGGGTGTTAATCGGTTCGGGGTAAAAGGAAAGTTGGCACCATGATATATTGGTCCATTTCCTATTCTTGAACAATGCAGACCAGTGGCGTACAGACTTCAACTGCCCGAATCATTATCTGTGGTACATAATGTGTTCCATGTATCCCAGTTGAAGAAATGCCTTCGGATTCCTGATCGAACCATGGATGTGGTATATGTTACTCTAGAACCAGACTTGACTTATTCGGAACATCCTATTCGAGTTCTGGATCAAAAGGACATAATCACTCGAAAAAGGACTCTCAAATTCTATAAGGTACAATGGAACCAACATACTAAAGACGGAGCTACCTAGGAGACTCAAGATTTCTTAGAGAAAAAATTTCCTAGGTTTTTATCTTCATGTAACCTGTGAGATTTGAACACCTTATTGTAAAGTTGGAACAAAACCCATACCACCCCTTGCTCTGTAAGATAAATAAGGAAATAAAGTTGTGATGCATTTCCTTTTCCATTACTTACCCTAGGACCTTAAATCTCGGGGCGATATTCTTTAATGGGGGGAAGGATGTAACACCCCTGGTGTTACATGAACTAAAACTTGAGCATGACGTCATATGCATTAATATTTAATTATGTTTGTTTCACATAGAGTCCATTCACTAGGCTAAAACTTCAAAACAAGTGTGATGAGGTGACTTGAAGTGTACTAACCCTAGAGTGGGGTACTTAATCCTGGTTTTGGGGTATAGGGGTGAATGTGAGGCCAAAATGAGTATTACCTCAAAAGTTATTGGAAATGTTCATAAGAGATCAAGTTTGATGAATTTGAGTGGCACAAAAACCCTAGAATAACCAAAACCCTAAAGAGAGCCCTAGAAATCCTAATTTGTGCCCTATGCAGTGATTTCAATTTCTATACACTTTTGGACCAAAGTGTATATATCAAAGTGGTAGAACATCAAAAATCAAACAACTTTTACATTGGAGGATTTTCAAGTAATGTGGAACAAATTGGAGTAAATTGCAAAAAGCCACAAGGACACCCATGTGGTTAACTCTGAAAATTCAGTGTAACTAGGCCAAGTTTGGAGCCTTGTATTTCTTAATCCATAAAGGTTTTGCTCTAGGTCAATACATCAAACATATAGAGCTATATTAGGGTACAAGTTTGATTAAGTGACTAAGCATTGGTGTTGTACAAAAATTGGAGAAGAATGGACATGAATTTGGACTATTAGTCACCACTGAAGACTGAAACTTGGCTGACAGTGAATCCTGATGAACTTTGGAGCCGATTTGAGCTTGATCGAGTGAGCAAATGACCAAGGTTCCTATGGTCGAATTGGAGCTGGTATATAGGTTAATAACTTTGCTATAATCTGGTCAGTAGCTTACCACATAGAAATCGAAGAAAAACACCCTTAAGGATGCTCTGTCACGCGCTCTCATGAATGGTCGCGATGGTACAGTAGCTGAACAAGATCAGATTCAATGCATTTCACCGCCGGCGATCTCCGTGCCATGATCCGTGTTGTCCGCCACGATTCGTGTTCAGCTGGGGTGGGATATTATTGCGGACATGAAAAGATCAGAGGGGGAGTGGATTGAGCCGGCTTCACCGTACCCTCTTGCACTGGCGACCTGTCCACGCGACAGTCGTCGTCATGCCACCGTTTACCTTGGTCACGACATGCCTTAAGCCATTCTACCACGTCGTCGTGGGTTGTCCAGGATAACCAAGTGACGGGTCGTAACCTTTTGCCCAGTGAACGCCATGGTAGTTCGCGCCGGTTACTCACCTCTCTCTTTGGTCGCCAGCTTTCTTCCCCAAATTTGGAGCCAGACTTAGAAATTTATAGAAAGTCTTAGAAAAAATGGTAAAAATTATAGGACCAATTTAGCTAGACTCCTAATTTTATCTAGTATTTAATAAAAATAGTTCCAAGATTTTTAGTCCAAACCTGGAATTATTTATCATTTAAAGATGCCTAAACTTAGCCTTTTAGAATTTTAGAATTAATTTGGTAGTTCCAAAAATAATAAAACTTTTTGGGTAAGCCTAATTTAATGATTAAAGCCCTTGGGTAAAGTTTGACATGCTTTGGACATTATTTGGTCCCAAACCCAAAACCCTAGCTCCCTAGGGTATAATTGCCTAACCCTAATAGAATACTAACTCAGGAAACCCTAGTGACTCAGGTGCACCGTGAAGGAAAGTTGTATTCGAGATACAACTTGGAGTGTTTCTATTACAACTGCATATTCATACCATCACATAAAAATTTATGTATATATACTATTATATATAGAAAACAAAGAAGAAGTGGTAGTCGAAGAAGAAGTTACCTCGCAAGCTGAAATTCCACCTGTCGAGAACAACTTCTATTTTGACATCTGTGGGACAAACCCAGAGCCTTCTGCAACACAAGGCAAGCCCCGGTGCATTATCCCTTTCCTTGTGTTTTAAAATCTTTATCACCTTATATGATGCATTAGGTGATAGGAGTTGTGTCCTAAACAATTGATGCATTTTCTTCCTTGGAAAATTGATTACCCTTCCTTAAAATCTTTTGTTTTAAAACAAAAGGTGATGCTTCATACTAGATGGGGACTTTTACAAAGAAAAGGATTATGATGGTGAATTCATCAGGGCCCTGATGGGTTCAACATCTAAAAAGATGTACCTCTGCCAAGTACCAAACTTTAGGTTTTAAATAATAAAGACGAGACCGGGTAGGTGACTTGCACGAGAAGGAAGTCTCGGTGTAGTGTCTCCGTCTGAGTCGATTAAGGACCATGTCAATGTAGGCTTGCTGATCGAGGACCTTTTAACTAGCCACATGCCTCGTCATGGGTAAGCTTTGCCTCGGTCGGACCAATACCAGAAAGGCCACCATGCAATGGGAGTGGAGAGATGGCAAGAGTAGCGTGTACCCTCCGTGGCAAGAGGCTGGATGGTGGTGTATCTATGCTCTTGATTGGCGTGAACCCATTCTTGTCATGAGAAACCCGGTGGTGAGTTGACATATGCAAGGGTTAAGTGCTACATATGTCGTGTTGTTCGAGATCCTTAGCTAGGTATTAATTGATTCTGATCGCTATTACTTCTCGGATATGAAGACTTGGTCACTGCCCTACTCGTAGCAATCCAGTAAAGTAAAGGGTTGATAAAAGATGGCTAGTGTAGGCTAAGTGCCTGAACTAGGATAGAAAGAATTGTAGATACAGGTAATGACTTAACCTGATAATAAAACAGGATTTTTAAGATACGTTGTTAGTAAGCTTTTCTGCAAATAGAGTCTTTGATTATTGATCAGCTTTACCTTGAATCCCACAAGCCAGTATATCCTTGAGAGTCTTTTCCTTTGGGTAAGACTTGCGAAAGTACACTTTGTACTCAAGGTTTTCGAACCCATGTTGTTATAGGTGAGGAAACAGCCGAGTTTTGTTGTTTCTTCTCAATGGTGGTGCCAAAGTAGCAGGACAACCAGTAGACTTGTTTGGGGGAGGATGTTTCGCCCCCCAGTTTAAAAACACTAAGCTTTTGTGTGTGAGGGTGTTTTGCCTCCCTGTTTTGTAATAATTAGTCATGCACTCATAACATCCGGTATTGTAATAAATACTCTCTCTATATTTTATGAATATAAATTATGTTATTGTAATCCGCTGCCGTTATTCTTTACTCCGATGATGTGTGTAATGTCTACATGATGGGTGAAGCGCTCTTGGGCGAAATGATGATGATACAAATGACTGAACTTGCCGAGTCATTATGCGCATCCACAGGATTGTCCGAGGTCCTTAGGACAAAGACATCTGCAGGTGGGCCTAATACCTTGGGAGGTTCCGTGACATGTGGTACCTAGGTTGCGAGTTTGGATGGACTCAGCTAGTGGGCACATTCATAATTAAGGTTAACTATGGGTATGTTTGGTTCAACTTTTTGCATAAATTCACTATCAAGAATCTACAATCACAACCAACAAGGTACAAGAGTTCTATAGATTCATAAAAATTTACATATTCCTCTTATTCAATCAAGAATCTCCTTCTGCCCTAGACTTTCCAGATTCATGTATCATCCATATTCTTGAAAATATTACCCAATCACCAATGTTTATAAGATCAAATTATTTTATTTCCTATTCAAAGGCCCCTACCCGACTCATTGCTCGACTCTCGCCAAACAACACCTCCGAGCAGTTGTTAGAGTTGCCGACGCCTTCTTGCGTCCAACTCTATAGGTCAGCGAGATGGTATAGTCGTCCCTAAACCATTGTACCTCTTTCTCATCAACCTTCCAATGTTTCTCATCATCTAGCATCCACGTTGCACATCCATATCTGACATTTCCCCATTCAACATCGTCAATGCCCCGAGTACGAGTACCATATGCACTACAACAAGGCGGCCTACATGAAAGGGCAGGAAATGGACCCCCACCATCACAGAGGGTCATGTCAATAAGATCCAGTGGCATGGATTAGGAATGTGTCGTGAAGACCCCCTACCACACGGCTGTGTGGGAGGCCGTCCACACGTACATTAAGAATCCATGCTTCGGACACCTTCGATAGGCCGTTGCTAGGCTCCGGTTGCACAATGTGGCCTATTAGCCCCTATCCCAAACAGGGATCGATAACACCACGTGTCTAAAAGATCCCACTATAGTCGGAGACCCTCCAGGAGACCTCTTATGTCGACCTGCTCAACAGACCACAATGCGGTCTACATGCACCATGTGTCCCAAGCTTTGGTGTGCCCCCATCCATGGCATGGTCCAGGCACACCATGTGCCCTAGGGCTTCGAGACACCCTGGCAAAGAGGGGCTCTAGACACACCACGTGGACTAGTTGCCCTCGCCATGGCTAGCAAGGAGTTGGTGCAATCAAAGAATTTTTACTTCTGTGCAATGGGATAGGCATCACCATGCCCAAAGCATGTGTCATGCTAATTGTCAAACATCGACATCTTGGATATGGCATCGGTGCGCCACTGTGGGTGCATGCACGGTTGACGTGCACCACGACTGGCGACGACCATGACCATCCATGATAGACAAGTGACCTTGACTATCCATGATGTCTAGGAGACGTTGCTACAGGGTCATGGAAAGACTTATACACTACAGTATAACAAATGGAGTCATACTGCTAGGATGACCCCATGCATCTTGTAACTCCCTCTCCCTTGTTCTATAAAAGGAAGAGGGCAACCGCTTTAGAGGTGGACACTTCTCACCCACACAGACACACTTAGCCATTTCAACATCCAAGCAATACAAACTAGCCACCCTAAGGATGTAGAGTATTATGCTCCGGCAGCCTGAACCTCGCTAGATCATTGTCTCCATGTATCACCATCATTCCTACTCTACGCCCTCACTTATTTATCTATGGATCTTCGAGTTACAATCAAGGCTTTGATATTGTAGGGAAGAATGGAAGGAAATCCTTTGATATTGTCTAACCCTTGCCAAACCTAAAAGGGGGTGTTCCATGTACCCCCAACTAACACTTGTCGTTAGTTGGCATGCTAGGTTGGGGATTGGCTTGTCGTTGCAACACCAACATGGTGACCCATGAGCCCACTCTAGAGAGAGAGGTGTGTAGCGTCAACTTAGACATCACATCCCACTCTCCTAAGCGACATCCTCATTGTGCACGCGCTCAGGCATCTAGGATCCTACCTCCTATAGGCCCAACTCCTCGACCTCTACCACAGTGGAGCTAGAATACTACTTCATAGTTGGGGGTGCGTCACTCAGATGTGATGGCATTCTGCCACTTACCTCTTCATATGTAGGGCGTCTCATATGCCCCAAGCTCCGGTGATCCAAAGCCAAGCTTCATGGCTAGGCAGCGGACATCCCCTATAGCAGCAGAAGTGGGCCCTTCCAGCTCATTCGACAATATTCATTGTTGTCTTGACTTTGGAGAGCCCTAGCAGCTGTGGCGGAACTGCCCGAATTATTCCAACTTAAGTGCCCAAGTCCGACCTTAGAGGCTAGACCACACTTAAATGGGAATAACCCGTCAATCCCTCGGATCTAGTCCGACACGGCCACTGACAGGATCAAGTACCACAGTCTCACTCGATGGTGAGTCACAGAGCAAATACAATAAAGCATAAAACCATGCATGGAAGAGTATTAAATTATTACATCACCATGGTCATCATCGGAGTTTTTTTTGCAAAAGTAACCATCATTGTTTTGAAGTGCAGCGGAAAAATAAACTAACGACAAATAAATGGAGAGATGGGGAAGCCTGTCCCATCACTCCTCATGCTCCTCCTCAGCCGAGGCAGGGCCCCACTCGACAGTCCAACCCAGTGGCAGGGTGGATGGCCAAGTCACTCCAGCAACCATGTCCTCCAGAGAACCTGTAAAATTATGCCACAAGCAAGGCTGAGTATACTAATACTCAGCTAGACTTACCCGGTGTGAGGAGTCTATACTCCTCTACCTCTAGACATGCAGCTGTTTGGCTGTGGGGTTTGGTTGCCAAAAGCACTAGCTGAGTTTCTAAATCAAGATTTTAACTTAATCAAAATTAAGTGTGACTCTCTTAAGGCTAAAAGTGTACTATCTATTCATACATAGTAGCAAGCATTATTAGCAATCAACAGTTTGTATCCTCTCAACACAGTTCCACTTGTTACTCAATGTAGCAGCATGGATCAAGCAGTCTCATTAACTGCGAGAAGCAGACGATTCGAATCGAGTTTTTTATCCTTGCAAGGTAAACCTAGACACACGACATGTAGGGGCACTCCGTCCCCACACACATCAACCGTCCCCATCGATTCCCCGTCAGCAGATCAGGGCTCACCGCCTTGGCGTACAATGCCCCACTGACCCCGACTGGCCGTCGTGCAGTGACCGCACTTGTACCCACCATAACCGGAATGGGAGACTACGTCTCAGGTCGCGTGAGGAGGTATGTCCATTGCCAGGTTCACTCAGGTACTAGGCTTACCGATTTACCATATTTCTCGGTATGTGTTTAGTACGTTCAAACGCTTGACTCACGGTACCACACCTTAATCCTTAATCAACTTTTTATCCCGTGAACAACCAATCCCCATGGATTGTTGCCCACAAACTACATCAATATGATAGGAAAGTGGATACAACCAATTCCTGACCTCGCGCGAGTGCTAGAAAAATCACTCGACTTCTACCGAGATCCTACTTAATAAAGCAGCTACTCGACTTAGCATACTAGTATTCATCTCAATAGGATTCCTAAGATCATGCAACTAGGGTTTCAAACAATTCCTACACCTAAGTGCACAATCAACCCTACAATCATTAAGTGAAGTAAAATAGCATAAATAATAGGTTATGCATAAAACCGGGGCTTGCCTTCCAAAGCAGTGGCAGGCAGGTCCTCTGGTGCAGGCTCTGGTGCTGGGTCGGGGGCAACCTCCTGGGTAGCTCCTTGCTCCGGCACGAGGACGTACTCTCCGTCAGCAAGATTACAGTCTATCGAAATGCAATGAACATGTATGTCATGATTATGCAAAATTTAAGAACATTAAGCTACAGAATTTAAGTCAAGAATTAACTTAGGGATCCTTGGCTACGAGGGTCTTCTAGTGGTATACATAGACTTATTACCTTTTAGGTTTAGGTTTTCTTTTAAGATAACATATTGGAATTGTATTGCCTTTATAGGTTTTAGTGGACAATTATAAGGGTCTTAAGGGGACATTAAATTCCACCATCTATTTTCCTTTCTTAAGTTCCATCTAGGGTTTCTAGTAGGGGTTTGAACTATGACAGTAGTTTAAAAATTTCCAAAAATTCTGTAAAAATTATAGTGGGTTGTCACTGGCTATTCTAGCTTGTTTTAAGAATTTGAGGCTTAAAGTAAAAAAGCTAGGCTTTCAACAAAAATAATAATAGTTATACAAAATGGGCCACTTTACACTACAAGTCCATTATTAAAGTGGGTTCTGACCTAAGGGTTATTTTTATTGGCCTCTAGTAGTAATAAAAAGCTCTTGTACCAAAAATGGCAGAGAGCAACATGGTGGTTAATTAATGGTGAATTTCTAAACTTTGGTGCAAAAAGAGTGATTAGAACTAACTTGTCATTTGAAAAATATCAAACAACAGATTTCAGATTTTTCTTAAGTTCTTATTATCAACACATTAGTTATCCTAGGGTTTGGGGAGGTTTCACCTTAGGGGTATTTTTGTAGGGTTTTTCTAAGTTATCCCTATTTTCTTCATTTAAAAGGTAGCTTGCTTATCTTACACTACAACAGGGTTTGATACATTTTTCCAGTGAACTACATTGACTAAGTATCTCAACAAAAATAGGTGTGCTCTCTGGTTCATCATTTATATCACCTTTTCTATTTTTCTTAAACTTAAGCATATTATTGAATAAGGGGTTAGAACTATCTTAATGTAATGGACAGAGAGGTTTAACATTTTTAACTAGGTTAGTGGGTAGATATAAACTTCTCCAAATTTTTCTAACTCTAGTTAAATAGTGCAACTATTTTTCTTGCTATTATTAAGCTTTTGGCCAAAACTGAAAATAAATTAGAACCTTATATTTTTCTCTAGTCATATGGGGTTTTATATTTTTCTTAGATAGGTTACATTATTTAGAGTTTGGCAAAATTGGTTTGACCAAATTTGGATGATTTAAACAGAAGTTATGCATTTTCAAAGTTGCTGCCCAATTTAAAAACAGATTTAATTAAGGTTTTCTGGAAAAACCAGTTTGCACCGAGACCCCTAGGGTTAAACTGATTCAACTCTCGCAGATCTACCCTCAGATCACTATTCATGTGAGTCTTGGGCTTTACACTTAACCCCCCAGGGTTTTCTTCCTCACACCCGCGGTCCTTCTCCTAAACAGAACAGTAGCCGTAGGAAGGAAAGGACGGCGCGGCTTACCGGCGGCGAGGGAGGTCCGGCGAAGGGTGGGGTCGGCTCGGGGAGGCTCTGGCGGTCACGTCGAGGTACGGCTCGTCGTCGGAGATGGCCGGAATCGCCCGGTCCACACGTGCAGGCGGGTATCCTCGTCGGCGGCGAGTATACCGGCCAAACCACGACGATCTGGTTCAATCCGACGGCACGGTGAGCATCACGGGGTCACGCAGCGACTGTGTGCACAAGGAATCGAAGGGTGGTGGAGTGGTTTACCCGGTCCACGAACTCCGGCGAGGTTAAGTGCTCCGGCGAGTGTGGACTGGTTTCTCCGGCGAAGGGGACTCCGATTCCTTGCTCGGGGAGTCTCGCAGAGGGGTGCACAAGCTTCTCCGAGGGCTGGACGGGGTTGGAAGGGGCTGGGAGGGCCGGTCTACGGTGGCAGGGGGACTGGGTGGCCGCAGACAGCTGCGCACGGGCCAACGACGGCGAACCAAGCTCCGGCGAGGGTCGGGTGGGTGCGGACGGGTATGGTCGAAGCTTGGGAGGGGTTTATAGGCGCGGGCGCGGACCAGGGCGCTGGCTTGCCCGTTTGGCGCGACGCGGGCACGAGGGGCGCGCGCGGGCGTGCTCTGGCGAGCTCAGAGTGCGTCGAACACGTGGCGCGTTGCTTCTGCCCGTGTTCTTCGCTCTGCTGAGCGGCCAAGCATACGAATCTTGCCATGCCGCCTGTGGAAGATCTCTTCCCTGCACCTAGAGCTACCTAGTTCATGTGAGTTCCAAGGGAGGATACGCCCTAGGTTAGGAGATAGACAGGCGCCAAGTTTGGTTTGTCTCACTGCCCACACCGCGACAAAACCCATGTCAAAGCTTGTCAAACGTCCAAGTCTCGGTTTCAAATTTTTCCAGGGGGTGCCTTAAGTAGTATAGCACATTTTTGGTATAGAACTCAAGTGGTTTTGGCACCATTTTCAAAGTGAACACGGCTGGACTTTGAATTAGGGCTAAAATGTGACTTAGAGAGAAATAGAGAGCTCTAGCTCTCTCTCCACTTGGAGATTTGAATTGGGGTTTCTCCAGGGGCCTTTTTGCAAAATTTCCCTCCCCTAATTGATGGTTATAATGTTGCTTAGGGTTTGGGTAAAAGTTACACATGCTTTACCCACTTGATCACTCTCTCTCCCCCCTTACTTAGGGTTTTTGGAAGGTAGGGCTTTGGAGAGATCTAGGGTTCTTCTCCCCCTATTGTCCAAGATAGTAAGTGTACAAGGATTTAGGGTAATGTTTCTTATGTCATGGGCAACTTAATTAGCACATGAGCCCCAAAGTTCTTATGTGCTGCCCTAAGCCTTTATCTTTTGTGATCACAGCTTCTAGTGCCAAAGTGGCTCTAGCCAGGGTAACACCTGGGTGTTACAGCCCTCCCCCCTTAAAGGAATCTCGTCCCGAGATTTGGGTAGAGTCCCTTGGAGGGGTGCTTGAAGGGGTGATGGTGGTGTTTCTCCTTTACACACGTTTTTTTTTTCTTGTTAACTGCTCTTCGAATGTCATCCTCTTTGCAACTTCAGAAGGAAGCCCTTCTTAAGTTAAATCCAGAACTTAGACTATCCTTGTTATCTAAGTTTTTCTTATAATTGACTTCAAAGGGCAGGTGGGGGTGGGGTTTTGGGGTTACGTACCGGCTTCTTTGGGTAGAAAGTCGGGGAAGCGAGAGCGTAGAAAATCCTCCGTTTCCCATGTAGCTTCTTCTGCTGAATGGTGACTCCACTGAACCTTATACATTTTGTTTGACCTTGCCCGAGTTGATCTTTCCTTCTGATCCAATACCTCGACGGGGTACTCTTGGTAGGACAAGTCTGGTTCTATCTCAATGTCTGGTTCTGGTAGCACTTCAGTGGGTAGACGAACACATTTCCGCAGCTGAGATACATGGAACACATTGTGAACTGCTGACATATGGGGTGGTAATTCCAATTGGTAGGCTACGGGTCCACAACTTTCCTTGATCTTATAAGGTCCAATGTAACGAGGGGCCAACTTGCCCTTGATCCCAAATCTCTGGATACCCTTGGTTGGTGATACCTTAAGATAGACATGATCTCCCACCTCAAACTGCAGTGGCTTCCGTCTCTGGTCATGATAACTCTTTTGCTTGGCCTGAGCAGCTTCTAAGTTCTTCCTGATGACTCTAACCTTTTCCTCTGCTTCAATTACCAAATCTGGCCCAAATATTTCCCTTTCTCCTGCTTGAGACCAATTTAGCGGGGTTCTGCATCTTCTCCCATACAAAGCCTCGAAAGGTGCCATTTTCAGACTAGACTGATAGCTGTTATTGTAAGAAAACTCTGCCAAGGACAGACACTTGTCCCAGTCCTTTCCATAGTGTAGTGCACATGCTCTCAACATGTCTTCTAAAACCTGATTTACCCTTTCTGTCTGACCATCTGTTTGAGGGTGATATGCTGAGCTTCGGATCACATGGGTCCCAAGTGATTCCTGTAATTGCTCCCAAAATCGTGCCACAAAAGGTGCTCCTCGGTCAGAGACTATGGTCCTTGGTATCCCATGCAGACGAACTATCTGGTCGACGTAAATTTCCGCATACTTCTCCGTTCGGTGGGTAGTGTGCACTGGCAAGAAATGAGCCGTCTTGGTCAATCTGTCCACAATAACCCATATGGAATCATGGCGCCGGGAGGTATTGGGTAATCCTACTATGAAATCCATGCAAATGTCCTCCCATTTCCAAGATGGTATGGGAAGGGGTTGCAAAGGGCCTGCTGCCTTCAGATGACTAGCTTTTACCCTCTGACAAGTGTCACATTCTGAAACGTATTTGGCAATTTCCCTCTTCATCCTGGTCCACCAATAAAGAGGCCTGAGATCATGGTACATCTTGTTGCTTCCCGGGTGCATGGAGAACTTGGAAAGGTGAGCTTCATCCAATATCTTCCTTCTGAGTTCTGGATTCTTGGGAACAACCAATCGATCTTCAAACCATAAAATTCCCTTGCTGTCCTGACGGAAACACTTGTATTTCTCGGCCTTTTGCTTGATCATATCTTTGATGATCTGAACACCCTTATCCCCAAACTGTGCCTGAGCTATTTGTTCTTGCAGTGTGGGCTCCACTGCAATATATCCCAATTCACCAGAAGGAACAACTTCCAGGTTCAGCTTGCACAATTCATCACACAAGGTGGTGATTCTTGCATCCATGTTTATGCAATTACATTGGGCCTTTCGGCTCAAAGCATCTGCCACAACATTTGCCTTGCCAGGATGGTAATGCACCTCCAAATCATAGTCCTTGATTAATTCCAACCATCTCCTCTGCCTCATGTTCAGATCTGCCTGAGTGAAAATGTACTTGAGGCTCTTGTGATCAGTGTAAATGTTACAGTGAGCTCCCATCAAGTAGTGTCTCCATATCTTGAGAGCATGAACTACTGCTGCCAACTCCAAATCATGTGTCGGGTAGTTCTGCTCATGAGGTCTGAGGGCTCGGGAAGCATACGCAATGACTCTGTTCTCTTGCATCAACACACAACCCAATCCGGTACCAGAAGCATCACAATAAACCTCAAATGGCTTGGTGTTGTCGGGTTGGGCTAGCACTGGAGCTGTTGTCAAATGTTGCCTCAAGGTATGAAAAGCATCCTCACATTTTTGGCTCCACTCAAATTTGACTCCTTTCCTTAACAGTTCAGTCATTGGCTTGGCAATTCTAGAGAAATCCGGAATAAATCGTCGGTAATATCCTGCCAATCCTAGAAAACTCCTAATCTGCTTCACTGTAGTCGGGGGTTTCCAGTCCATCACTTCTTGCACCTTCTCGGGGTCAACTGATATCCCATCCTGAGAAATTGTGTGACCCAAGAATTTTATTTCTTTCAGCCAGAACTCACACTTGGACAACTTAGCATACAACTGATGGTCGCGAAGTCTTTGAAGCACAATATGCAGATGCTCTGTGTGTTCATCTTCATTCTTGGAATAAACCAGAATGTCATCAATGAAGACAACCACAAACTTGTCCAGCTCTGGCATGAATACTGAGTTCATCAAGTACATGAAATAAGCCGGGGCATTGGTTAGCCCGAAGGACATTACCAAAAACTCATAGAGCCCATATCTGGTAGAGAAAGCCGTCTTGGGAATATCACTGGTTCGAATCTTGATCTGATGGTATCCTGAGCGAAGGTCTATCTTGGAGAATACCTTGGCTCCTACCAACTGATCAAATAGAACATCAATGCGGGGTAACGGGTACTTGTTCTTGATAGTCACCGCATTGAGAGGGCGGTAATCAACACACATCCTCAAACTCTCATCCTTCTTCTTCACGAACAAGGCGGGACATCCCCATGGTGAAGTGCTTGGTCGAATAAATCCCTTGTCCAACAATTCTTGCAGTTGCTTCTTCAATTCCGCTAACTCTGCGGGAGGCATCCTATAAGGTCTCTTGGAGATAGGAGCAGTCCCGGGTTGCAATTCAATGGCGAACTCAATATCTCTGTCAGGTGGCATTCCTGGCAATTCCTCCGGAAAGACATCGGGGTAGTCGCAGACTACTGGGATCTGCCTTACTGAAGACTCTGCCATAACAAAGGCACAAGACTGGGCACCACCCTGGTTGGGTAAATACAAAACAGTCTCGCCATAAACAGGGGAATGAATTTCAATGGCTCTGGCTGCAATATCCAATATTGCCTGATGTTTGGCCAACCAATCAGTTCCCAAGATGATATCCACACTATCCAGTCCCAAGATAAGAAGGTCAGTTTTAATTATCAAACTACCAAACTTTATGGGCACATGCCTGCTGATTTGATTAGTGGCAATCCTGCCTCCTGGGGTTGAAATGGTAATAGCCCCATGGGTGTGGCAAAAAGGCAACTGGCACTTGACACTAAATTTGGCACTGACAAAACTATGCGATGCACCAGAATCAAAAAGAACAGTAGCAGGAAAATTTAAAACTGTAAAGATACCAGTCATGACGGGTGCTCCCTCTGGAATGTCAGCCATTGTAGTGAAGTTCAGCTTGCCCTGCCTCACTTGCACTTTCTGCCTCTTTCCCTGGTTCTGGTTAACATTCTGCCCCTGCCTCTGCTGATTCTTGGGGCAATTCTTGGCATAGTGCCCAGTACTGCCACAAGTGAAACACCTGTTATCATTGGCCTGGCGGTACTGCTGCTGCTGATTGTTCCTCTGGGCTGGGAATTGGGCACGGTTGGGTGCCTGCTGCTGCTGCTGCTGTGGTGGCCTGATCACCCACCTTCCTTGCTGCTGCTGAGGTCCCCTGCTCTGGGAGTCAGACACAATCCTGAAGCGCTGTGGCTGAGACGAGGGTCCTGCCACAGGGGTCTTCCTCTTCTTTTCCGCCTGCCGAGCTAAGATGCAGTCCTCCTGGGAGATAGCCATGTTAACCAACTCATTGTAACTGTTGGCCCTGACGGTGTTGAGACGGTCACGGAGCTTGGTGCTGAGCCCCCTCCTGAACCTGTCTCGCTTCTTTTCATCCGTATCTGCATGATAACCGACATACTGACACAAATCATTGAAGGCCTGGGCATATTGCAATACTGTCCTATTGCCCTGAGTGAGTGCCAGAAACTCATTGAGCTTCCGGTCCATGATGCCGGCGGGAATATGATGCCCTCTGAAAGCGGCCTTGAACTCCCTCCACTCCACCTCTCTACCATCCGGCTGCATAGCCAGAAAATGGTCCCACCAAGTCCTTGCGGGTCCGCGAAGCTGCTGGGTGGCGAACCTGACCTTGGTGACCTCTGAGCAAGCCCCATGGAGCAATGGGAACTTGGATTCTACCACCCTCAACCACACATCTGCATCTAGTGGGTCCTCCGACCTGGTAAACAATGGTGGCTGGGTGCTGAGAAACTCCTGGTAAGTAGCAGCGACGGGGTGACGCTGATGGTCTCCACCATAATGCTGAGGTAGTGGCTGACGCTGAGCTAGCTGCCTCAGAATCTCATTCTGCTGGGCCATAAGTTCCTGCAGAGTGGGAGGCGGTGGCGGTGGAGGAACGTGCTCATTCTGACCACGGCGCGCTCTCCCAGCCATCTGAAAAAGTCACATGGTTGCTCAATAACATATCTCCAAGTTTAAGGTTCGAACAGGGTAGGGGAGTCAAAGTAATTTGATAGATTCCAAATAAAACAACGAAAACATAATCCTTCCATCCAATTTAAATTACCATTAGCCATCCCTAAACATCCAAAAGAGTTTCAACACTGGTTACATCAAGGATCAAAAGACTCAACTCTACCTAGCCTAGGACCCTAAGGGTGCAAAAGCTAAGCTAGCGGCGAGGAGTCCAACTATCACCAACTTCTAGTACTAGTCTGTCATCTATTGAGCGAACGAGGTGACGCTAGACTCGGGGGAAGGTGGTCTCCCTGAGCCAGCGGTGTCTACACTGGAGGCAGACTCGTCTCCTCCCTCGATGTCAACGTCCTCGTCAGCCTCCGCATCATGGATCTCTTGGTGATGCATGTCCAAATGCGCATTAGCCTCTGCTAACTGCTGCTGAGTGTTGAGGAGCTGATCCTCGAGGACCTCGATGGTATTCTCCCTGGTGCCCACTAACTCCTCCAACTCATGAATCTCGTCAGTCAGCTGCTCCACCTGTAGATCTTTCTCCACCAGCTCCTGGGATAAGTCCACCACGAGCTCCTCCCTGTTATCCAGGGTGATCTTGGTGTCTTCCAGCAATGCCATCAGGTGGGACATGGCCTCCCCACGCATCACTTGCAGACGATACAGAGCATTCATGCATCGCACAGACAAGTGAGCGGTGTGGCCTGGGTAGAGAGCCCAGATGTCCTTGGCATGCTCCACCCGGTCCTTCCACATCGGGTCGTCCTCCTTCTCCGCAGGGAACAACCCAATGGGGTGGGTAGCCAGCTCCAAGGGGTGAAATCCACAGAAGGTGGTCAGTCCATGCAGAGCGATAGCCTCAATAGTGTTCTCAGCCCGGTATCCGTAGGACTCAGAGTCCAGTGAACGCCAGCCTGGCTGCAGGGGATGAGGCTCCAAAGTCATCCTCACCCGACAGCGAGGTACCCGGTGCTTCTCGAACTGCTGCACCGCGTACTGAGGGGGTGCCAAATATCCTGCCCCCTGAAGCACCTCCCACAAGATGCGGGGAAAACCCTCTCGTGCCAGTCCGTCAGTGTGGGTCAGTGCATCTCCATCCTCGGAGGATCCGTGGGAAGTCATCTGTGCACGGTTAAGCGTAAGTAAAGAAAAAGAATTACAAAAGAACAAAGAAAATAAAACTCAGCCTGCCTCTAACTAAAAGAAAAGGCACTGGGGACCTAGTTAGCTGCTATCTCATTTTTAAGCTCTTTCACTTAGTTATTCATTTACTTAATTAAGAATGCATGCATGCACGCCCTGAACGACCTCACAAGAAAATAGAAGGAATAGGGAAGAACTCCCATCCTGTAAAAGTGGCCTGTAGGGCCTAGTCACTTAGCCACCTAGCTACCCTTTTATTATCCTAAGGCTTCACGTCCTAGGTCTATCCTGCTCGCCCTACTATCTATCCAACATTGTTTCTATCAAGTTTTACTTTTAGAAAAGGGATGGTATTCATGTTTTATTGATTCCTCTGTGGTGGTACAAGCTCCGATACCAGCTGTGGCGGAACTGCCCGAATTATTCCAACTTAAGTGCCCAAGTCCGACCTTAGAGGCTAGACCACACTTAAATGGGAATAACCCGTCAATCCCTCGGATCTAGTCCGACACGGCCACTGACAGGATCAAGTACCACAGTCTCACTCGATGGTGAGTCACAGAGCAAATACAATAAAGCATAAAACCATGCATGGAAGAGTATTAAATTATTACATCACCATGGTCATCATCGGAGTTTTTTTTGCAAAAGTAACCATCATTGTTTTGAAGTGCAGCGGAAAAATAAACTAACGACAAATAAATGGAGAGATGGGGAAGCCTGTCCCATCACTCCTCATGCTCCTCCTCAGCCGAGGCAGGGCCCCACTCGACAGTCCAACCCAGTGGCAGGGTGGATGGCCAAGTCACTCCAGCAACCATGTCCTCCAGAGAACCTGTAAAATTATGCCACAAGCAAGGCTGAGTATACTAATACTCAGCTAGACTTACCCGGTGTGAGGAGTCTATACTCCTCTACCTCTAGACATGCAGCTGTTTGGCTGTGGGGTTTGGTTGCCAAAAGCACTAGCTGAGTTTCTAAATCAAGATTTTAACTTAATCAAAATTAAGTGTGACTCTCTTAAGGCTAAAAGTGTACTATCTATTCATACATAGTAGCAAGCATTATTAGCAATCAACAGTTTGTATCCTCTCAACACAGTTCCACTTGTTACTCAATGTAGCAGCATGGATCAAGCAGTCTCATTAACTGCGAGAAGCAGACGATTCGAATCGAGTTTTTTATCCTTGCAAGGTAAACCTAGACACACGACATGTAGGGGCACTCCGTCCCCACACACATCAACCGTCCCCATCGATTCCCCGTCAGCAGATCAGGGCTCACCGCCTTGGCGTACAATGCCCCACTGACCCCGACTGGCCGTCGTGCAGTGACCGCACTTGTACCCACCATAACCGGAATGGGAGACTACGTCTCAGGTCGCGTGAGGAGGTATGTCCACTGCCAGGTTCACTCAGGTACTAGGCTTACCGATTTACCATATTTCTCGGTATGTGTTTAGTACGTTCAAACGCTTGACTCACGGTACCACACCTTAATCCTTAATCAACTTTTTATCCCGTGAACAACCAATCCCCATGGATTGTTGCCCACAAACTACATCAATATGATAGGAAAGTGGATACAACCAATTCCTGACCTCGCGCGAGTGCTAGAAAAATCACTCGACTTCTACCGAGATCCTACTTAATAAAGCAGCTACTCGACTTAGCATACTAGTATTCATCTCAATAGGATTCCTAAGATCATGCAACTAGGGTTTCAAACAATTCCTACACCTAAGTGCACAATCAACCCTACAATCATTAAGTGAAGTAAAATAGCATAAATAATAGGTTATGCATAAAACCGGGGCTTGCCTTCCAAAGCAGTGGCAGGCAGGTCCTCTGGTGCAGGCTCTGGTGCTGGGTCGGGGGCAACCTCCTGGGTAGCTCCTTGCTCCGGCACGAGGACGTACTCTCCGTCAGCAAGATTACAGTCTATCGAAATGCAATGAACATGTATGTCATGATTATGCAAAATTTAAGAACATTAAGCTACAGAATTTAAGTCAAGAATTAACTTAGGGATCCTTGGCTACGAGGGTCTTCTAGTGGTATACATAGACTTATTACCTTTTAGGTTTAGGTTTTCTTTTAAGATAACATATTGGAATTGTATTGCCTTTATAGGTTTTAGTGGACAATTATAAGGGTCTTAAGGGGACATTAAATTCCACCATCTATTTTCCTTTCTTAAGTTCCATCTAGGGTTTCTAGTAGGGGTTTGAACTATGACAGTAGTTTAAAAATTTCCAAAAATTCTGTAAAAATTATAGTGGGTTGTCACTGGCTATTCTAGCTTGTTTTAAGAATTTGAGGCTTAAAGTAAAAAAGCTAGGCTTTCAACAAAAATAATAATAGTTATACAAAATGGGCCACTTTACACTACAAGTCCATTATTAAAGTGGGTTCTGACCTAAGGGTTATTTTTATTGGCCTCTAGTAGTAATAAAAAGCTCTTGTACCAAAAATGGCAGAGAGCAACATGGTGGTTAATTAATGGTGAATTTCTAAACTTTGGTGCAAAAAGAGTGATTAGAACTAACTTGTCATTTGAAAAATATCAAACAACAGATTTCAGATTTTTCTTAAGTTCTTATTATCAACACATTAGTTATCCTAGGGTTTGGGGAGGTTTCACCTTAGGGGTATTTTTGTAGGGTTTTTCTAAGTTATCCCTATTTTCTTCATTTAAAAGGTAGCTTGCTTATCTTACACTACAACAGGGTTTGATACATTTTTCCAGTGAACTACATTGACTAAGTATCTCAACAAAAATAGGTGTGCTCTCTGGTTCATCATTTATATCACCTTTTCTATTTTTCTTAAACTTAAGCATATTATTGAATAAGGGGTTAGAACTATCTTAATGTAATGGACAGAGAGGTTTAACATTTTTAACTAGGTTAGTGGGTAGATATAAACTTCTCCAAATTTTTCTAACTCTAGTTAAATAGTGCAACTATTTTTCTTGCTATTATTAAGCTTTTGGCCAAAACTGAAAATAAATTAGAACCTTATATTTTTCTCTAGTCATATGGGGTTTTATATTTTTCTTAGATAGGTTACATTATTTAGAGTTTGGCAAAATTGGTTTGACCAAATTTGGATGATTTAAACAGAAGTTATGCATTTTCAAAGTTGCTGCCCAATTTAAAAACAGATTTAATTAAGGTTTTCTAGAAAAACCAGTTTGCACCGAGACCCCTAGGGTTAAACTGATTCAACTCTCGCAGATCTACCCTCAGATCACTATTCATGTGAGTCTTGGGCTTTACACTTAACCCCCCAGGGTTTTCTTCCTCACACCCGCGGTCCGTCTCCTAAACAGAACAGTAGCCGTAGGAAGGAAAGGACGGCGCGGCTTACCGGCGGCGAGGGAGGTCCGGCGAAGGGTGGGGTCGGCTCGGGGAGGCTCTGGCGGTCACGTCGAGGTACGGCTCGTCGTCGGAGATGGCCGGAATCGCCCGGTCCACACGTGCAGGCGGGTATCCTCGTCGGCGGCGAGTATACCGGCCAAACCACGGCGATCTGGTTCAATCCGACGGCACGGTGAGCATCACGGGGTCACGCAGCGACTGTGTGCACAAGGAATCGAAGGGTGGTGGAGTGGTTTACCCGGTCCACGAACTCCGGCGAGGTTAAGTGCTCCGGCGAGTGTGGACTGGTTTCTCCGGCGAAGGGGACTCCGATTCCTTGCTCGGGGAGTCTCGCAGAGGGGTGCACAAGCTTCTCCGAGGGCTGGACGGGGTTGGAAGGGGCTGGGAGGGCCGGTCTACGGTGGCAGGGGGACTGGGTGGCCGCGGACAGCTGCGCACGGGCCAACGACACCGAACCAAGCACCGGCGAGGGTCGGGTGGGTGCGGACGGGTATGGTCGAAGCTTGGGAGGGTTTTATAGGCGCGGGCGCGGACCAGGGCGCTGGCTTGCCCGTTTGGCGCGACGCGGGCACGAGGGGCGCGCGCGGGCGTGCTCTGGCGAGCTCAGAGCGCGTCGAACACGTGGCGCGTTGCTTCTGCTCGTGTTCTTCGCTCTGCTGAGCGGCCAAGCGTACGAATCTTGCCATGCCGCCTGTGGAAGATCTCTTCCCTGCACCTAGAGCTACCTAGTTCATGTGAGTTCCAAGGGAGGATACGCCCTAGGTTAGGAGATAGACAGGCGCCAAGTTTGGTTTGTCTCACTGCCCACACCGCGACAAAACCCATGTCAAAGCTTGTCAAACGTCCAAGTCTCGGTTTCAAATTTTTCCAGGGGGTGCCTTAAGTAGTATAGCACATTTTTGGTATAGAACTCAAGTGGTTTTGGCGCCATTTTCAAAGTGAACACGGCTGGACTTTGAATTAGGGCTAAAATGTGACTTAGAGAGAAATAGAGAGCTCTAGCTCTCTCTCCACTTGGAGATTTGAATTGGGGTTTCTCCAGGGGCCTTTTTGCAAAATTTCCCTCCCCTAATTGATGGTTATAATGTTGCTTAGGGTTTGGGTAAAAGTTACACATGCTTTACCCACTTGATCACTCTCTCTCCCCCCTTACTTAGGGTTTTTGGAAGGTAGGGCTTTGGAGAGATCTAGGGTTCTTCTCCCCCTATTGTCCAAGATAGTAAGTGTACAAGGATTTAGGGTAATGTTTCTTATGTCATGGGCAACTTAATTAGCACATGAGCCCCAAAGTTCTTATGTGCTGCCCTAAGCCTTTATCTTTTGTGATCACAGCTTCTAGTGCCAAAGTGGCTCTAGCCAGGGTAACACCTGGGTGTTACAGCAGCAGCCCCCTTTGCGACAACATAAGCGTAACTCCATAACTCCCCATGTCTAGCGTAGGTCTGGACATAGAGCAGTAGTGGCGACTTGATATCATTAACTTCATTTCCATGGTGCAATATGCTCATGAGGCGTTGTTCTGCTCGCACTTGTTGTCCCATGCCCTAGCTACAAAGTTGAGGGTGCCCACGGGAGCTCAGATGCCCTAGCCTTCAGCAACCCTCACTAGTCGTGGGCACCACTCGACCTTTGTCATGTGCACGACAAGTTGTGTGCATCCTAGGATATGGATGTTGCCATAACTTGCAACCGTGACTTACACAAAGAGGACATGTATGGAGTACCCTCATCTCCTAGGGTACTACACCCTTTAGCTGGGATCACCACCTATCTTGGAGTTTAGAGAAGCCAACTTCTCTATGCATCTCGCCTTTGGTAGTGGTTTGTTCAACCCTTTTGATAGAACTGCGTCAAGCTTCATGGCCCCCACAACTTTTCCCCACACATCCCCGAGAAGTACGATGGGTCCATCAATCCCACCGAATTTATCTAGATCTATAACACTACCATCCTCGCTACAAGCAGTATTGAGGTGGTAATGGTCAACTACTTCCATCTGGCATTGACTGGGTCTACCTGGTCATGGCTCATGAGCCTTACCATGAACTCTATTAGTTTGTGGGAAGAATTCTGTTGGCAATTCATAGCCAATTTTTACAAATCCTTCTATCAACGTGGCACAGAGGGTAACAACAATGTCGTTCAGTAATAGCCTGGCGAGACATTGTGTGACTTCATCCAGCACATCAGCCAGCTAGGTTCATAACATCATCCCGTGCATCACCCCTGCCTCTGTCATCATCGCCTTTAGGTAGGGTTTGTACGATGAGGAGAAGTAGATAAGCTGGCCACTAGCGATGTCCATGATGTTGCTGAACTCTTCTCCACGCGCCATCAATCCAGGCTTCTATGGAAAGGCCCAACATGTAGCCCTACCCACTACAAAAAGAAGGGCAACCAACACATCATTGCTTCCACTCCTAGCCTAGGTGGGGCCAGGGCATGTGACAATGATAGGGGTCCACGCTAGGCCAAATAGTGGGGCCTCATGTCATTGTGGGCCAAGTAGAAGGAGTTCTGCACAATCCACAATTCTAATGACCATGACATTTTGGATTGTCGTGCGGTTTGGGAGCTGACAGAGCTCATCAAGCACTATTAGTGATAGCATCCCTAGCAACCTTCCTACCCAGGATCTGCCTTAGGGTAACCTAGCCCCTAGCAAAATGGTAACATTGGCAATGATGAGGACCTCAACTTCTAGGAAGCCTGTCGCATCATGATTGTCATCCACAGTTATGCAGCCAGCCGAACATCTAGGTAGGCTATAAAGATGTTGCACCATGGCATAGTGATCCAACCCCCTCAGTGAGCGTCTACCATTGTCGTCTTCCACTCCTCGGACTATCCCACCAACATGGTTAGGGCTAGATTTCACTCACTTGTCTCCCTGAACATCGACAATGTCATGTGGGGTCCTCATGATGGTGTAGTGGGCCTAAACATTTTGTCCTTCCATGCCATCGAGGGGAGATGCAGATCTCCTATAACAAGTTGACCCTAGGTATCCCTTCCCATGGGTCACCTTTGGTGGCATCTCATCAATGAGGCAGGTGACATTGCCCATCACCTTTGGCACCACCAACAATCACACACGGAGTATGTCACCTTCAATATCGCTAGGGTCCACATGTCCTATAGCATGATCCGTAGGTGCAACATGCACTACAAGTTCATGGTAGCCATCCACTAGTTATCTTGTTCTCAAGATGCCAGAGACGTTGATGTCATCACCAAACCTATGAACTAGCTAATGTCCCTAGGGGGTGCGAGCCCTATCCACTACCTCCATGGACTCCTTGTCTCCTGATGCCCATGCGTGTGAACCCTATCCCTAGGGGGTCACCATCCATTTTGTGGCCACTTGTAAGACCTAAAATTAGTAGAAGAAATATATATATCATAAAATAATAAATAAAGAAATAAGAATATCCATGGTAGTGGTTTTAGAATTTTTCAAACCTGTTGGAATTTAGTAGGGCATTTTCTCTTCATAATCAACTAGGAATACTAAATGACCAATAAATAGATAAAGAAAGGTTGGTCCCTTGGTGATAATCTTTGGTGATACATTTTATGAAAAACATAAACTTGATCTCCAATTTTTTTTAAAAAAAGAAAGGGAAGTTTAATTTAATTAAACTAGCTAAATTATTCCTCTTATGCATATACATTCTAGAACATTAATGAATAAATGATTAGAATAAAATAATAAATAAAAACCCTGCATTTACATGCTGACTTTTTCTTGATTGTGCACTCCCAACTTGAAAATTTAAACTCTATTAAAATCTGATTCAAATAAAAAGTAAAATAGAAGGAAGGTTAATAAAAGAAAAAAAATGAAAGGTGGAACCTGGCTGAACCGGCTGGGCAGAATTCTCACGCCGGCCCAAATTCCCCCTCACCTGGCCCGGCAGCTCTGCACAGCCCAACCAGCCGAGCTCATGCTCGTACTCACCGCCTGGCGGGTCCCGCCTGTCAGTCGGCCTCTGCGACCACCAAACCCGCTATCTCTGGAGCTGGAATGTGGGTCCCACCTTGTCAGCTCATTCTTCTCCCTCCTAACAAATCCGCAACGTCTCCACCGCTCTGCTCCGTGCTGCCGCCATGAAATCAGTCGGTGATTCCTCTTTGATCTGATGCCTGAGCCGTGATCCCAGGCTGCATTCGCCGCCCTGTGCGCTGGTGCCTCTACTCCCTGCACCTTGCAATAGGCTTGCGCAATCCGTGATTCGCGCGGCCGGCTCAACAAACCCTGCAAAGCGGCCGTCACCATCGGGATCGGGACCTCGGGCCTCAGGGTATAAATGGGAGGCCACGCGACTCTTCCCCTCGCCATCCTTCCTCCAATCCTCCATTGCGGGGCATCTGCGCCTGCATAGCAGCACCACAGAAGTCACCAGGGGGGGATGTGGTCAGCAGCATGTAGACCTCGCGTCCATCGTTGTGCCAGGGCCATGGGGGCATGCCCGGAGGTTCGCTCAAGCCCGGGGAGTCTCCTTCGCATGGCGACTCTCGCCATAATGTCAGCATGCGAGAAACACCACAGCGCCACCTCAGTTCCTCACTGAAGTTATGGCTCCGCCGCTGGACCATCCCATGCCGTGGTCGGGTCTCCTCTCGGTCCAAATCGTCGGTATGCGGGTCCTACCATGCTCTCCTTGCCCTCTGCTTCGTGTATCGCGCCATCGATTTTGACCGGGGTCGCACAGCCATGGTGGCGGCAGCGATGGTGCCACAACACCCCTCGCGGCGCCGCTGTGCTTGGCTCAGCGTAGGTATTGGTGATCCTGGGGCGTTGATCACTTGACCAACGTTCCAGATTAGACTGGGCCTACCCCTCTGTTCCCTTAGATCTTGGCTGTGGATCATCGATCCAACGGCTAGTGTAGCTTACCGATTCAAGTTGAGTCTTGGCCATCAGATTTGAATCTTGTGGTTTACAATCCATACTGGTTTGATTGAGAGCAGATCTAATCCGGTCCGTTGATTGGTGACCTTATGGTCGTGGCACGGGGATACCCCTTCGCCGAGCCAGTTTCACAAATAAGCCCCTGTCCTTTGAGGTATTCAACTTGCCGTCCATGCGGGTGTGGTTCTGAGTGTTGAGAACATTTGCGCAGGGGCCCCTGTACTTTACAGAATTTGATGTGGGATCCAGAGAGATAGAAAAATCAGAAAAATAAATTTAGAAAATGATTTTAATGTGAAAATAAATGCTAGAAACTTGTAAAATTAATAGTTAATTCATTTTAACTCCAAATTGAGTCATTCCAGTTGCAATAATTTTATATTAATATTGTTTACCACCTAATACCTTTGTTTAACCATGAAACTTGGATTAAAATTGTTCATTTGAATTAATCTATTCTAGGTGCTAGATAATTTCAGAAATTCATAACTCAATAACAGTAACTCCGTTTTGATCCATTCTAGTTGCATTAGTCTCATAATAATATTTATTGTCATCTGGTAACTTTGTTTGGTCATGAAATATAGGTTAAAATATTGCACTTAGTCTATTCTATATTTAACCACGTGAATCTTCGGAAAATCATAACTCGGTAATCGTAGCTTTGAATTTAGTAATTCTTGTTCCTACGATCTCATTACAACGCGTAGATTATTATTACACAGTTTATTCTTATGTTTGGTGTAATGTTAATTTTGGCCTATACCATGTTTGTCTGTATTGCTACGTTTAGCAGTGAGGACACGTGTCATCTGAAGAGCAAGTTGGTACCTAGAATCTCAAGTGCCAGGAAAGTTGTGCCCTTGATCACTTCTTTTTACCCACTCATGTTCTAATTAATCGTAATGATCTACATAGGTTTATTTTGATGGGACCCAATAGGTTACCCTAGTTTGACTATCTTTATACCTTGTTTACCACTAAATTCTTGGGTAGTACCTACTATTGCTTTATGTGGTTCTGGGTATGGAGATACATTTTATTCATGATTATACCTTTATTATCAGCTGTTATTTATTGTTCATGATAAGATCATTATGTTAATTGGAACATGGAGAACCATCCGGGAAAACAGTGCTACCACAAGGGTTTAATGGGACACCCTTGGCCAACTAACTAGGAAAGCTAGTGGAAGACTACCTTACCCGAAAGGGGCAAGGGCAATAGGGGAGTGGTTAGTGTAGGGAGGTCCTCGGGTTGATTTTGCTGTGATGGCGGTCAGGCGAGGGATTCCTGCACTGGAGCTTCCTATAAACTGTAGCGGGTTTTCGGAAGCTAGTGGAACTTTGTAAAGGCCTCGTAGTGTTACCCTGCCTCGCCTCCTCGGTAGAGGTGTATGGGATTGGCTGTCTCTTGGCAGATGGGTAACATGACTTGTGGGTAAAGATGTGCAACCTCTGTAGAGTGTAAAACTGGTATACTTGCCGTGCTCACGGTCAAGAGCAGCTCGGACACTCACATGATTAATTTATGGAACTAAACTCAATTTGTCATATGCATTGCATCACAGGTGATGTTGTTATTACTTTTGTTCCACTACTTAATTGGGTTGGTATTTACTTACACTTAGTAATTGCTAATAAAATTTTGACCAACTTTAAAAGCAATGCTCAGCTCTAACCATCCTCTTTGGTAAGCCTTACACTTCACGTGAGCTCCCACCTTTGGCGAGTTCATGCACATTATTCCCCACAACTTATTGAGCTATGAACGTATGTGAGCTCACTCTTGCTGTCTCACACCCCCCACAGGTCAAGAATAGGTACCACATGATGAGGCGCTTGGAGGATGTTGTGATGAGTTCGTGAGAGGTCTAGGCCGTCGTCTCCCAGTCAACTTTGGGTTGCTGGACCGTTGTCTCCTTATAATGTAATTATTTATTTATTTTGTACAGAACTCCTGTTATGTAGTAAAGATGTGACATTCGATCCTGTGCCATGATTCATCATATGTGTGAGACTTGGTCCTAGCACACCTGGTGATTATGTTCGCGCCCGGGTCTTGGTGCCCTGAAACCCGGGTGTGACACCACTAATGTAGGCTAGGATGGAACCCCTTTTTCCTCAGCTCGTCAACCAGCAACCACTGTAGCTCCTACAACTACCTATCCACTGATGATGTGGTATATGCAAAGATCATTCAGATTAGAGTGGTCCCATCCCACACTGCATCGTAGACTGCATGGGGGAAAATATGAGGAAAAGCTCATCGTAGTTTTCCGTTCGGATCGCCTGTCTAGATAAAGAGAGTCCAGTCATGCATGAGCCCTAATGACCCTAGTGGTGGATCCCTCCATAGGGACTGCACCCTCTAAACTAGGCACCATTTGGGCCATATTGTCACACTCGGATTTAAGAGACAAAGCCAGGTGCGTCTCATATGTGCGCCAAAGAAGAACATCACATATAATGACAAAGTGTATAGAGATAAATGTCACAAGTATCATTATTACATAGTGGAAGTCTTACAAAAATAAATAATAACAATAAAGCGAACTAAATGTTATTCTTTGGCACCATCAAGCTGACTGGAAGACGCCACCTAGATCAACTCGTACTCTTTGTTATAGGGAGACTCCACTTGGATCACCTGCTCTTCACCTGTGGAGGTTTATATATCTCAAAAGTGGGGCATAATGTGCATGAACTTACCAAAGGTGGGAGTTCATGTGAAGTGTAAGGCTGATCAACAAATAAGGGTTAAAGCTGAGTATTGCTTTTAATAAGTTGGTCAAATTTTATTAGCAGTTACTAAATGTATGTAAATACCAAACCAGAGTAATAAATAGATCAAAATTAATAATAAACCACAATGCGATGCAAATGACAAATTGAATTTGATTCCATAAATTAATCATGTGAGTGTCCGAGCGGCTCATGACCGTGAGCACGGCTGATATAACAGTTTTACACTCTGCAGAGGTTGCACATCTTTAGCCACAAGTCATATTACCCATCTGCCAAGGGATCATGACTTCTGTAACACCCTGAATTTGGGGGTCTAAAATTTCTTTCTTATTATCATCCAAATTCATGTGTTACTTTTCTCTCTCACTCTAGTTTCTATCTCTCTCTAGTTTCTCTCTCTCTTTCTCTTTTGGTTAGGGTTAGTTTTGTTAGTAAGGGATTATTTATTTTATTTTGGCAAAACCATATGAGTCATGAAGTGTTGCATCATATTGAGCCCAAATATTCTTTGAATTGTTGCACATGTTTGATTTGAACTAAATTTGAAACTTGATTTGAATTTGATTTGAAAACCCTAGAGAAATTAAATAGAAAAGCAATTAGAAATTCTCTGGAAAAATAGAAAACCCAATTCAGCCCAAGTCGGCCCACTAAGCCCAACCTTGCGCGCGCGCCCTCGGTGCCTGACAGGAGGGCCCTGCCTATCGGCGCCAACCAACGTGCCCTCTCTCCCGCTCTCTCTCGCTGCCCCATGGGCCAGGTCTGTCGGCGTCGTTCCTCTCGCCCGCGTGCTCGCTTCTCTCCCTGTCCCGCCGATCCCACCTGTCATCTCGTCCCCAACCTCCCACCCATGTGCCCCCGCCGTGGACGTGCCCACGACCACGCGATCTCCGGCCATCTCCGCATGTCCCCGCCCCTTTTGAGCCCCACGCCCTGCTCGCCCACCTCTCCTCACTCACTTGCGCCCTCACCCGAACCCTCTCGCCCTCTCTCTCGCTCAGTGCGCGTGACTAGAGAGCTCTGCCACTGTCCACCGTCGACTGTAGTCCGTTCTGCTACCGTCGTCGAGCCCGCGCCCCGTTTGTTGCCTCGGTGAGTTCTGCCTTGCCGTCAGCTACTCGGGACACCCTCTGGTTTGCCCTTCCCCTCTCTGGTTTGCTCGGTCCGTGCTCACCGGAGCGTTTCTTACACAGCCGGAGTCCCGCCGCCATCGACCCGAGGCTCCATCGCAACCCTGTTGTTCTCCAAGCGTCCCGGAGTTTGCACTCGAGGTGAGCCCCCTTCCCATGTCTTTATTTTGCCAAGCATCGCCCCAGAGCACGCGCAATTGCTCACCGCAGTTGGCTACACCGCCACGAGACCTTTACCACCGCGGTCTGCGTCCTCTGGTACCCCCGTGCCGGTTCTGCGCCCACAGTCATGTCTGCCGTGTCGCCCTGAACATGCCTGACCTTTTCCCTAAGCCCCTAGAGCCCCACCGTGGCCGCCCCCTCGTCACCGGCGAGCCCTCACCGCGAGACCGAGCGGCGCCACCGCACTCACGTCTAGCCCCTTGTTGTTGGATCTCGGGCGTCCATCTGAGATCTAACGGTTTAGGATTAATCTGAGTGATCTAATCTCACCCCTCCAATCCAGATCCAACCGCTCTTCTCTCTCTCCCTCACCCGCACCCCTACCACTGGGCCTGACTGGTCAGCCCGCCCTGGTTCGCTAACACCCCGTCCCTGCCTATCAGTCACATCTGCGCGCTCACGCCCATGCGTGCGTCCGCGGGATCTAATCCTGTCCATTGATCTCTGATCCGATGGTCGAGATCACCCCGTACCCCTTCGTGTGTATGTTTTGCTTAAGAGATCCTCGGGTTTTAGGAAATCAACCCGTCGTCCTAAGTTTTAGAGCGCAGACCCCTGGTTTCTTTTAAATATACCCCTGTGCTTTTAAATAATTACAGAACTAGACCTAGATTCATATTTTAAACTTCAAAACTTGTTTATTTCATATCTTTTTCATATTAACTCCAAATTTAGTGGTTCAAATTGCAAAATGTTCATAAGATTATTCTCTGTCCAAATAAATTATGTTTATCTATAGTCTGTACACTTTAATTTTACACCTAGAGTATAAGATTAATGTATATGTTGATTTACTCATTTAATGAAATAGATAAAAGTAAAGCCCTAGAAGTTGAAGTATATTTAATCTTGTGAGATTAATAATATGTATTACATGAATTCATCTCTGGTTTAACTTTTAGATCTCAATAAAATGAATAGAATTAGGTTATGTAATTATGGACAACACTTAGAGAGTAATCAATCCCTAATTAGGATTAATTCATTTTATAATTTGATCTCATTCTCCTTTACTTAATACTATACATTTTGAGATGTGTTCCAATGTTTGTACATGCTTGATGTGTTGTTCATTTGTACTTTCCAAATGTATTGAATGTATGATCGCTTTATTTAGACAACGAGTAGCCCGTGGTTCCTGAGTGTGTTGCCGAAGATTCCTCTGAGCAACAACCTAGTGAAGGCAAGTGTCCTCAGACCTATCATGTCCTACTTTACTTTATAATTCATTGTCCCGCATTACATTATTAAAACTTAAGGATTGACTAGTCTGTATTTACCTTACCCTTATTGTCACACCTAGGTTTTAGGGGTCCAAGACCCGGGCGCGAACATAATCACCAGGTGTGCTGGGACCAAGTCTCACACATATGATGAATCATGGCACAGGATCGAATGTCACATCTTTACTATATAATAGGAGTTCTATACAAAATAAATAAATAATTACATTATAAGGAGACAACGGTTCAGCAACCCAAAGTTGATTGGGAGACGACGGCCTAGACCTCTCGCAAACTCATCACAGCATCCTCGAAGCGCCTCATCCTGCGGTACCTGTTCTTGACCTATGGGGGTGGGTGTGAGACAGCAAGAGTGAGCTCACATACGTTCATAGCTCAACAAGTCATGGGGAATAATGTGCATGAACTCACCAAAGATGGGAGCTCACGTGAAGTGTAAGGCTTACCTAAAAGGATGGTTAGAGCTAAGCATTGCTTTTAAAGTTGGTCAAAATTTTATTAGCAATTACTAAGTATAAGTAAATACCAACCCAATTAAATAGTAGAACGAAAGTAACAACATCACCTGTGATGCAATGCATATGACAAATTGAATTTAGTTCCATAATTTAATCATGTGAGTGTCCAAGCCGCTCATGACCGTGAGCATGACTAGTATACCAGTTTTACACTCTGCAGAGGTTGCGCATCTTTACCCACAAGTCATGTTACCCATTTGCCACGGGGTTGTACGGGACCCATACACCTCTACGAGGAAGCGAGGCAGGGTAACACTACGAGGCCTTTACAAAGTTCCACTAGCTTCAGAAAACTCGCTACAGTTTATAGGAAGCTCCAATGCAAGAATCCGCCATTATAGCAAAATCAACCTAAGGACCTCCCTACACTGACCACTCCCCTTCTGCCCTTGCCCTTTTTGGGTAAGGTAGTCCTCCACTAGCTTTCCTGATTAGTTAGCCAAGGGCATCCCATTCCACCCTTGTGGTAGCACTGTTTTCCCGGGTGGTTCTCCATGTTCCAATTAATATAATGATCTTATCATGAATAGTAATTAACAAACTGATAACAAAAGTATGAATAATTTGTATCTTCATGCCCAAATCCACATAAAGCACTAGCGAGTACTAGCCAGAAGTTCAGTGGTTAACAAGGCATAAAGATAGACAAACTAGGGTAACCTATTAGGTCCCATCAAAATTAACCTATGCAGATCATTATGATTAATTAGAACATGAGTGGGTAAAAGAAGTGATCAAGGGCACAACTTGCCTGGGACTTGAGATTCTAGGTACCAGGACGATCTTCGGGTGACACGTGTCCTTACTACTAGTCACAGCAATACAAACAAACATGGTATAGGAAAAATTAACATCATAGCAAACATAAGAACAAAATACATATTAATAATGTACATATTAAAATAAGATTCTAGGAACAGGAATCATTAATTTTGGAGTTATAGGTTTTAAGTTATGGATTTCTGAAGTTAATAATCATCTAGAATAGATTAATCCAAATGAACAATTTTAATTCAAGTTTCATGGTTAAACACTGTTACTAGTTGATAGAAAATATTAATACAAAATTATTGCAACTGGAATGGGTCAATTTGGAACAAAAATGGATTTTCTAGGAATTACACAAGTTCTAGAGTTATTTTTGATACTAAAAATCATTTTCTACACTAATTTATTCCCTTATTATTTACTGCTGGGCTGCGGTTCAAAAATCCAGCGAGTATAAGGGCTATTGTGTAAAAATCCGAGGACCAAACTGTTAGTTCCTTAACCTGACATGGACTGTGGGTTGTTTATTGAAAAGTGGAGGGGCTCTTTAGCAAAATAACCATGCCGAAGGGGGTACGCGCCATTCTGGACCGTACGATCATAAATCGATGGTCCTGATTAAATCACACTGAAGCGGTATTCTCTATCCTAATCGGAGCCACTCGATCAAACATGAACGACTCGGATCAACCCAACCGAAGGGGGTATCACGACTTAATCCCTATCGTCCACTACTCGATCAACAACCAGATCTGACCTTACCGAACCCATCTGCATGATCAAATCTGAACCGTTTAGTCTGATCCAACTGTCAAAACTCTATCTTCCCTAACTCACTAGAATCACGGTGGCCACCCCCCCCGGCCCGCATGCTGAGCTCACGGTGGTGCCGATCAGATCTCCCGGCACAGGTGCTCTATCCCTCAATCCAAAATGTTCTACACCATTCTCGGACCATAGCAATTCACAGGGAAGAGGTCTCACTAGCGTTTTCGTTGTGCAGATTCCCGCCCACGGTGAGACACGCACCCTCGGTGAGGTTATAGCTCCGGCGAGCGATTCGCGAGCGTGTGGTGACCCAATTTGCTAGGCGAGGACCCGAGCACCACCCGAGTAGATTACTGAGGCTCCCTGAACACTGAATTAGAGCCTAGCGCCGGTGAATCGGAGACATCGTTCCCGTGCGGCGGATTTCCTCCCTATGTTGGTGGCGACGCAAGTGTGCACCGGTTCTTTCTCTCAATGGTTGGGGGAGGCGATATGCGGATGCTTATATGGGCCACGGAACAGCTCGGGAGGGTTTGTTGGCGAGGTCTCGTGCGCGATCTATGCGGCTTCTGTTATCCTTCGCCCGTCGGGGAAGAAAAACGGTATCGGAGTCCCGCCGCGCGCAACCTTGTAGGGCCTGTTTGGTAAAGCTTCAGCTCCTGCTTCTTTAGCTCCAGATCCTGATCCTCGTGAGGAGCTGATCCTCCTGGTTCTCCTAGAGAATCAGAATCATTTTTAAAATTGTTTGGCAAGTAAACTAATTCTTGTGGTCTGAAAGTTGGTGGTCTGTGGCGATTGTCTGTTTTACCCTTTTTAGTTCAACTTTGTTACAAACGAATAAGTAGGATGCATATACAGAAAAAAATTATGAAACAATAACATATAAAATATTCCCATCATAGTAGTGCATAAAATGGTCTCAAATGTTTAATCCATAAATTGGCTCGTTATGTTTTTGTCCAATGACAATTGCGGGTAATTTCGATCAAACTTTAAGGGGAGGCCAATATTTGGTTGGTTGAGGAGCTATTTTAAGGAAGGGTGGAGCAGGTTTTTTTAGATCCCACCTTTCTTCACAAAAACGACTCCCGATCTTTCGGCTCCACACGAGAATCAGTTTTAAAAAATACCCATTTGGCACGGCTCCTCCAGATCCTCGCTTAGAATCAGGAGCTGGAGCTGTGCCAAACGGGCCCTTAGTGTAGCAGAGGCCGATCCACCTGACGGTTCCGCACGGCCTTGTCACGGCACAAGGGCGAGGAGGAAATCATGCGCGGGCTGTTGGGGATTTGGAATACAGCCGCCACGGCACCCAACAGAGGAAGAAGGACCTGGCGAATGGGGCCCACGCGATAGGAGGCCAGAGCTGTTCACACGCATGTGCGGATGGTTTGTCTGACACGTGGGGCCCGCATCGCAGTGGCAGCAACGAGCCAGCGCGCGTGGTGAAGTGGGATTTGGGCTGAGGAGAGGGGAGATTCGGCCTAAGAGGGGGGTTTTCTGTTTTTTTTTCTTTCTCTTTTTTTTCTATTATCCTCTTTCTATCCCAAATTCAAATTTCCAGTTCATTTTATCTTTCAATCAAAAATTCAAATTCTTTTAACGGCATGAGCTACAATTATGTATATATATATATTATTTACTTATTTCCCTTAATTGAGTATGCACAAAGAAGGGGAATTCAATTAATTCCCAAAACATTTTTTATATGAATACATGTATTTATTTACTTTAGTATTATTATTATTTTACCTTATGCAAATTTTAGGGCTTAACAAATCTACCCCCTTAACAGAAATCTTGTCCTTGAGATTTGTAAGAAAAGGGATGTATACTCATATTGTCTGAGAACATATGCACAAACAAAGAATTCTCGGCATGATGCATAACTCATTAACAAAACATAGGGTCAATTAGACCTTATTATTATTACTAAAATAGTAAAGTACTAGCTATACTAAATTAATATTTAGGACTTACAAATAGCAAAAAAAAATCTATGTATATATCTATATTTAGGTTTATTTCTATTTACGCTCTATCCTTGTTGCTCGTTGACTTCTTCACCGACTACCTCATCTTCAACTAGCTCTTCTTCTTGAATTTCAAGTTCACCCGGTTCAACTTCTACTTCTGCATGATGGGCTTGTCCCCGGTTGACAGATAGATGCTGACTCTTTCCTGCTGAAGCCTGACCTTGTTTCATTGGAGCTGGTGTAGTGTAGGCAGCCTGGTTGGGACAGTAGTTGGCGTAGTGTCCCGGTTTTCCACACTTGAAGCATGCCTTGTTGGTGGATGTGTTAGGAGCGACAGGTCCTGCTGGGGTGCTTGCTTGCGGAGGAGCAGTCTGTGTCTGTTGAGTTTGCTGCCCGGAACTGCCACGAGCTGGTGTACTTGGAGTGGTAGTATAGCAAGGACGGGAACTACTTCCAGTCTGCCCTTGGTTAGCAGCCCTTCTTTTCTCTCCAAACATACTCCTCTTGTTTTCTACAGCAATAGCTTTGTCAAGTAGCCTTTGGAAGGACGGGAATGTGTGCGATACCAGTTGATATTGCAAGGGTCCAATCAAACCGTCCAGAAAGAGCTCCTGCTTCTTCTCATCATCCTCAACTTCCCTAGGAGCATATCGAGATAATTGGATGAATTTGTCCCTGTATTCACACATAGTGATACTTCCTTGCTTAAGGGATAGAAACTCATTCCTCTTAATCTTCATGAGTCCAGCAAGAATATGGTAATTCCTGAATTGAGTGGAGAATTCTACCCAGGTAATAGTGTCGACAGCAACATGAGCAGCGCAGTACGCATCCCACCAATCTACAGCGGGGCCACTAAGACGACCTGATGCGTAGAGCACTTTCTCTCTGTCCGAGCATTGAGTGATGTTGAGCATCTTCTCTATAGACTTTAGCTAGTCATCTGCTTGCAGCGGATCTGTAGAGTTCGAGAAGGTTGGTGGTTTGTGGCTCATGAATTCCTGGTGCTTGTCCCGAGGTGGAATCGGTGGTGGTGGTGGCGGCAGTGATGCTTGCTGCTGTTGTTGTTGCGCCCTTCTCTCTTGACGTATCTCCTCCCGCTCTTGGCACATCTCCTGGCGTTTATCCTCTCACTCTTGGCACATCTCTTGGCTTTCCTGTCGCATCTGTGCATGCATGTGTGCCATAGTGTCCGCCATTTGCTGCATCATTCGCATCTGGGCTGAAATTGTTGGATCAACACCAACTGGTGGAGGATTTGGAGGATTCATCTCTGCTTGCTGTTGTTGTCCGAGCACCCTCTGGTTATATGGATTGGCAGGTAGATCAATTCTACCACCCTTCCTAGTATTGACCATCTGAGTTAGAAGCATATGGTAAGATAGCTTTGCAAGGGAAATCATTTGGTAGGCAGAATGAATAAGCTAATAGCTGGTTATGTACTGAAGATTCCTTGGCAGAGCATAATCCGTTGTTTTATGTCAAGATTGGGGTAACCAATCGTATAAGATAGAATCTGTCAAGATGAGATAGATATGGAATACTAGGTACATTTTAATGGGGATATCCTAGATTGTCTAGTTATTTTATAAATATTATCCTTTATGCCTATATGTATATGCAGATGTAATTATGGACATTACTCCACAACTCATCACACTCAATCAAAGAACCAAATCAAACAGTTGTCATAAGAACAAAACATTCAAGTGTATAGATACCTATAAAAATAGTTTTGTTTTAATTCCTAAGATTAGGTCTCCTATTCCTAAAAGTCACTTTAGGTATAGGGTTTCAAAGTGTGAAATCCACTTTTTGTCTTTAGAAGTGAAAAGGTAAGAGTAATCAGAGAAAAGCAGCAGTGGATGAGAAAAGATTGAGGTAAGTTTAGAAAGAATCAGAGTAGCAAAGGTAAATAGATATTGGTTGTCCAGTTCTATCTAGGTTTCGTCCTACAGTCAACATCCGCTCTAATACCACTTCTGTCACACCCGGGTTTTAGGGGTCCAAGACCCGAGCACGAACATAATCTCCAGGTGTGCTAGGACCAAGTCTCACACATATGATGAATCATGGCACAGGATCGAATGTCACATCTTTACTATATAATAGGAGTTACGTACAAAATAAATAAATAATTACATTATAAGGAGACAACAGTCCAGCAACCCAAAGTTGACTGGGAGACGACGGCCTAGACCTCTCACAAACTCATAACAGCATCCTCCAAGCGCCTCATCCTGCGGTACCTGTTCTTGACCTATGGGGGGTGTGAGACAGCAAGAGTGAACTCACATACGTTCATAGCTCAACAAGTTGTGGGGAATAATGTGCATGAACTCGCCAAAGGTGGGAGCTCACGTGAAGTGTAAGGCTTACCAAAAAGGATGGTTAGAGCTAAGCATTGCTTTTAAAGTTGGTCAAAATTTTATTAGCAATTACTAAGTATAAGTAAATACCAACCCAATTAAATAGTAGAACAAAAGTAACAACATCACCTGCGATGCAATGCAAATGACAAATTGAATTTAGTTCCATAATTTAATCATGTGAGTGTCCGAGCCGCTCATGACCGCGAGCATGGCTAGTATACCTATTTTACACTATGCAGAGGTTGCGCGTCTTTAACCACAAGTCATGTTACCCATCTGCCATGGGGTTGTATGGGCACCATACACCTCTACGAGGAAGCAAGGCAGGGTAACACTAAGAGGCCTTTACAAAGTTCCACTAGCTTCAGAAAGCCCGCTACAGTTATAGGAAGCTCCAATGCAGGAATCCCTCGTCTGACCGCCATCGCAGCAAAATCAACCCGAGGACCTCCCTACACTGACCACTCCCCTACTGCCCTTGCCCCTTTCGAGTAAGGTAGTCCTCCACTAGCTTTCCTGATTAGTCAGCCAAGGGCGTCCCATTCCACCCTTGTGATAGCACTGTTTTCCTGGGTGGTTCTCCATGTTCCAATTAACATAATGATCTTATCATGAATAGTAATTAACAAACTGATAACAAAAGTATGAATAATGTGTATCTCCATGCCCAAATCCACATAAAGCACTAGCGAGTACTACCCAGAAGTTGAGTGGTTAACAAGGCATAAAGATAGACAAACTAGGGTAACCTATTAGGTCCCATCAAAATTAACCTATGCAGATCATTATGATTAATTAGGACATAAGTGGGTAAAAGAAGTGATCAAGGGCACAACTTGCTTGGGACTTGAGATTCCAGGTACCAGGATGATCTTTAGGTGACACGTGTCCTTACTGCTAGTCATAGCAATACGAACAAACATGGTATAGGCAAAATTAACATCACACCAAACATAAGAACAAAATACATATTAATAATGTACATATTAAAATAAGATTCTAGGAACAGGAATCATTAATTTTGGAGTTATAGATTTTAAGTTATGGATTTCTGAAGTTAATAATCATCTAGAATAGATTAATCCAAATGAACAATTTTAATTCAAGTTTCATGGTTAAACAGTGTTACTAGTTGATAGAAAATATTAATACAAAATTATTGCAACTGGAATGGGTCAATTCGGAACAAAAATGGATTTTCTAGGAATTACACAAGTTCTAGAGTTATTTTTGATACTAAAAATCATTTTCTACACTAATTTATTCCCTTATTATTTACTGCTGGGCTGCGGTTCAAAAATCCAGCGAGTATAAGGGCTATTGTGTAAAAATCCAAGGACCAAACTGTTAGTTCCTTAACCTGACATGGACTGCGGGTTGTTTATTGAAAAGTGGAGGGGCTCTTTAGCAAAATAACCGCGGCGAAGGGGGTACGCGCCATTGTGGACCGTACGATCACAAATCGACGGTCCCGATTAAATCACACCGAAGCGGTATTCTCTATCCTAATCGGAGCCACTCGATCAAACATGAACGACTCAGATTTTATTAATGTGTGATCTGTCCCACACCACCAGATCCGGTTACAACGGCTCGGATCAACCCAACCAAAGGGGGTATCACGACTTAATCCCTATCATCCACTACTCGATCAACGGCCAGATCTGACCTTACCGAACACATCTGCATGATCAAATCTGAACCGTTTGGTATGATCCAACGGTCAAAACTCTATCTTCCCCAACTCGCCAGAATCACGGCGGCCACCCCCCCCCCCCTCCGCCCGCACGCTAAGCTCACGACGGTGCCTGCCAGAGCTCCCAGCATAGGTGCTCTATCCCTCAATCCAAAACGTTCTACACCATTCTCAGACCATAGCGATTCACAGGGAAGAGGTTTCACTGGCGTTTTCATTGTGCAGATTCCCGCCCACGGTGAGACACGCACCCACGGTGAGGTTACAGCTCCAGCGAGCGATTCGCGAGCGTGCGGTGACCCAATTTGCTAGGCGAGGACCCGAGCACCACCCGAGTAGATTACTGAGGCTCCCTGAACACTGAATTAGAGCCTATGGTCGGTGAATCGGGGACTTTGTTCTTGTGCGGCGGATTTCCTCCCTGTGTTGGTGGCGACGCAAGTGTGCACCTGTTCTTTCTCTTCAATGGTCGGGGGAGGCGATATGCCGATGCTTATATGGGCCACATAATAGCTCGAGAGGGTTTGTTGGCGAGGTCTCGTGCGCGATCCGCGCGGCTTCTGTTATCCTTCGCCCGTCGGGGAAGAAAAACGGTATTGGAGTCCCGCCGCGCGCATCCTTGGATTTAGTGCAGCAGAGGCCGACCCACCCGACGGTTCCACACGGCCTTGTTATGGCACAAGGGCGAGGAGGAAATCATGCGTGGGCTGTTGGCGATTTGGAATACAGCTGCCGCGGCACCCAGTAGAGGAAGAAGGACCTGGCGCACGGGGCCCACACGACAGAGGAGGCCCGAGCTATTCGCGCGCATGTGCGGATGGTTTGTCTGACACGCGGGGCCCGCATCGCAGTGGTAGCAACGAGCCAGCGGGCATGGTGAAGTGGGATTTGAGCCGAGTAGAGGGGAGATTCGGCCCAAGAGGGGGGTTTTCTGTTTTTTTCTTTTTTCTTTCTTTCTCTTTCTTTTCTATTATCCTCTTTCTATTCCAAATTCAAATTTCCAGTTCAGTTTATCTTTCATTCAAAAATTCAAATTCTTTTAACGGCATGAGCTACAATTATATACATATATATATATATATATATATTTACTTATTTCCCTTAATTGAGTATGCCCAAAGAAGGGGAATTCAATTAATTCCCAAAACATTTTTTATATGAATACATGTATTTATTTAATTTATTATTATTATTATTATTATTATTATTATTTTACCTTATGCAAATTTTAGGGCTTTACACTTGTTTACCTTTTTGGGTTAATCATGGTTGGCTTATGCTATTGCTTTAACTTAATCAATGAACATGATGTGATTATTTATGATACGATGATGTTATCCCGTTGAGGTTCTTGTGATTACTTTAGGGGACTCAAGCTGTTTCCTGAGTACCTCTCCGTAAGGACCTGTTTGGGGAGTGACAACCTAGGATAACAGTGCAACCATGAGGGTGGAATGGGACGCCCTTAGCTGATTAATTACAGGAACCAGAGGAATAGTTGGTGTTGGGGACTTGTTCTCAAATGCTAAGAGTTAAGAACAAGGCAACATAAAAAGTGTTAAATGTTAAAGTCCTTCGTCCTTCAAAGCATTTTCTCCCTTCGGATATAATGAATTCCGGACGAAGGTTATGAAGGACAAACCTTCATAAGCACAATAAATGATGAAGAAGGATTCATACACAAGATATGAAAAATAATATAAACACTTTAAATGTTATTATCAATCTTATTTTTGTTTGCATTACTATATTAACAACAGCAGATTATAAATGTACCTTCGGCTCGAAGGAAAGCAGGGGTACAAACATGACGCGAAAGTAAATGCCAAGTCAGCGTGAACAGTACGGGAGTACTGTTCATCTATTTATAGGTACGGGACGCAACCCATGTAGAATTACACCCATGCCCTTTACATTTGCAAATAACTCTATAGCAATCCATTGGGGTCTAAACAGCCTTTTCCCTTTTAAGTCGGTTTCTTTTTCTGCTATCACGCCGAAGCTCCCCTGCGCATAGCTTTGGCTCTGCGCCATCCTTCATACTCTTTGTGCGTCTTCACGCTATGGTTTTGATTTGTGTCCGAAGGTACCTGTTTACACATTATACTCCAGAGACATAGTTAAATCATGTTTTTGAGGACCTTCGGAAGCCGAAGGCCCCCAACAGTTGGCTTTGTTGTAGGGCCGTCAATGGGGTCCGGGCACAATACTTGCTCTCCTAAGGCTGGTTGCAGAGGTACTTGATTTGGTTTTTGTTAGTCACCCTTCCTTTGGGGAGATGTACTGTGTTTATCAAACTGGAGAAACCTAACGAGCATCTATGACCTCTAGGAAATCTTTGTAAAGGCTACATAGTGAGACCCTGCTGGGTCACCTTGGCAGTGATCAATGGGGAGGCTAGAACCCTGGGCAGAAAGGGAATCACGACTTGTGGGTAAAGTGTGCGACCTCTGAAGAGTGTTAGAAACTGGTATATCAGCTGTGCTCACGGTTATGAGCGGCCTTGGGATCCTCTTCGATTACAAGAACTCTGGTTACTTTTATGATGATGGTTAGTAATGATGGTTATAAGTTTTAACTCTGGTATTTCCTCTTGGGGGGAGTGCCTCTAGGTAATAACTGGGTTTATTACTAAAATTTGGCTCTACTTGTAGTAATAAAACTTGACTAACTAAAAGCAACTACTTAACCTTAACTCCACATAAGCTAGTCCACTTTAGCCAAATGGGCCATTTGCTGAGTACGTTGATGTGTACTCACCCTTGCTTTACAAACCACCCCTCCCAGGTTGTCCCCACTGTACTCAATGCTAAGGAGGAGATGTTGGCAACATGGAGGACTTTGAGGAGTTCCAGGACTACGATGAGTTCTAGTTTATTTTTAGTGGCAACCCCCCAGTCAGCTGCCTATGTAGGCTTATCTTCTACGTTTTGTTTCTCCACACTTCGATATTATGTTGAACACTATGGCTATGTATTAGAATCTGTGGATGTCTTGGACATCTTAATGTAATCAATGTACCTTTCCGTTATTTACTTTGAGCATTGTGTGATGATGTCCAATTATGTAATCCCCTGTGTACGTGAGTTTTTGATCCTGGCACGTACATGGTTCGCATTCGGTTTACCTTCCAAAGCCGGGTGTGACATAAGTGGTATCAAAGCCCTTGCTAACTATAGGACCACTAACCTAGGCTAGAATGGTCTCCCTAAGGACTATAGACCCCTACTCTTACCTTGACCTAAGTGTCATTTCAAACGTTGGTCATCTTGACCAATTCTATGTTATCTACTTATCTAACAAAATTTTGTCTCACTTTTCTTTCTGTTTACTTTCTGGTCTTATAGTTCTATTCTCACTCTTGTGCTTACGATGTCTTTTTAGATGGCTTGTATTAGGTGCACTGCACGTAAGTCTGTGATCCTCTTTTTGCCTTCTCGCCTAGCGGAGCGTCCACTGCGTCGTATGGTGCCAGGTCAGTCCAGTCACCTAGAGAGACTGCATCGTCGCCTGCACGAGGAGCAGGTGCGTTGACGCCAAAAGCAGGAGCAGGACCAGGAGCAGCATGACTCTTCCCCCTCACCTGTAACACCCTGAATTTGGGGGTATAAAATTTCTTTGCTCATATTCACAAATTCAGGTGTTACTTTTCTTTTCTCATCCTTCCCCAATCTTTTCTTTCTCATTTCTATAGGAGAAAATGCTTATTTTTATTTGTAATAGTAGTGTGATAGGTTAAACCCTAAGGGAGTATGAATTGTTGCATCATGTTGAACCCTAGATTTCACTTTTGTTTGGTGCATAATTCTCAAAAGGTCTAATTTGAATTTGTGGCTTATTTGAATTTGAATCAAATGGAGAAAATAAAAAGAGAAGAGAAAGGAAATTCCAGAATAAAAGAAAAAGGAAAAGCAGCCCGTTACCTCAGCCCGCTCGGCCTTTCGGCCCACCAGGCCCAACCCGCGCGCCCGCGCGCGCGTTCTCCCTCCCGCCCCTTCTCTCTCTGCGCGAGCGGGCCCGCCTGTCGGCGCGGTCGCCGTCTCCGCGCTCGCTCCCCCGCTCTCTCTGGTTCCCCGGTCCCACCTGTCGGCGCTCCCGCTTCACCGCGCGTGCGCCATCTCCCTCGCTCTCTCTCTGCCCGTGGGCCCTCCCGGTCAGCCCCGCTTTCCTCGCGCCCGCGCCCACTTCTTCTCTCTCTCTGCGTCGCGGGCCCCGGCTGTCAGCTTCGCCGTTCTCGCGTAACCGCCGCCGAGCCGCGCGCGCCCACCTTCCCCGCGCCCACGTCGCGCGTGGGGAGCTCGCCCCACCTCGCCCTCGGCCACTTGAGCCCCGAATCTCTCTCGCCCTCTCCCCCCTCCCTCACTTGCGCACCAACCGGCCCTCTCTCTCGCCCTCTCCCTCGCTGCGCGCACGCCCAAGCGCCATTGCCGCGATCCGCCGCCGCCCGAGCTCGTTTCCCGGCCGCCGTGGGAGCTCCGCCGTGTCCATTGCCACGGTGAGTTTCGCCCCGACGTCCGCAACCCGGAACGCGCTCCAATCTCCCCTTCCCCTCCCTATTTCCCTCTGCCCGCGCTCACCCGTCGTCCGCCGTGCAGCCGCCGCCGTCGACCCGGGCCACCGTCGCGTCTCCGTCGTCGCCGAGGAGTCCCCGGTGTTCGCCGTGAGGTAAGGAACCTCTCCCGCCCCTATTGGCCCTTGTCTTGCACTCTAGCGCGCTTGATTTCTCGCCGGAGTCGCTTAGCGCCGCCGCCGAGCCGCTTCACCGTGAACCGCCCTCCTCCGGTGCCCCTACCCCGACCCAGACCCCACCAATAGGTTTCCCGTGCCCTCCCCAACCTCCCTGGCCACTCAGGTCGCCCCGGGAACCCGCAGGGCCCTCGCTCCCCTCGTCTCCGGCGAGCTCCTTCGCCGCGGGGGCGAGCGCCGCCGCCCCAGCTAGCTGAGGGAGACGGGAGCCAGCCACCCCCATCCCCGCCGTCTATCTTAGATCGGACGGCGCGGATTCAAATAACCCGAACCCAATCTCAACCGTCCGCCCAAGATCCAACGGCCCAGAGCCGTTTCCCCGCGCCCTGTCCCTCTGCCAGCTGGGCCCCGCCTGTCGGCGCGCCCGCGCACTCGCTCTGCCCGCTGGCCCCGCCTGTCGGCGCGCCCGCGCACTCGCTCTGCCCGCTGGCCCCGCTTGTCAGTCGCCGCGCCCGCGCTCGCGCTGCCCGCTGGCCCCGCCTGTCAGCCACCCCGAGCCGCCACGCGCCCGCGCGCTCGCCCGCAGGATCTAATCCTGGCCGTTGATCTGAGATCCAACGGCTGTAGGCACCCGATACCCCTTCGCCCGCGCTTTTTCTTAGAGAACCCCCCGGTTTTCGGGATTTTGCGCCGCCGTCCCTGGTTTCTCGCAGTTAAGTCCTCAGCCCTTTTATTTAATTCAAAATAGGTCCTTAGGGCATGTTTTTAACCCCTAAACTTGTAAAATTCATAACTTTGCCATATGAACTCCAAATTAGGTGCTTCAAATTGCAAAATGTTCATAAAATTATTATCTATCTGTTTATGCACTGTTTCCCTGCTGTTTCCATGTTCCAATTAATGGTTAGTCATTAGGATAGGATTAAGGTTATTGGAACCCTATTTGAGATAAATAAAAGATAGTAGACTTTAATAAAAGTTGGAGCACTTAAGTTTATGGACTCAAACCCTTAAGTTTAGGAACTTAGACCAGATAATTATTTAATCCCACCACTGACTTAAACCTGAGTAGTGGATAGTGACTCACTTTGCATAGTCCTCTACCCCAGACCTAGGGAACACCAGAGTGCCTATCCCTTTTCTGTTATGAACATGTGACCTCTCTCTGCTGCATATGTTTGGTATATTGTTTTTGTTTGTTATTTCCCAAGTGCATAGTGTGAATGATTGCTTTACGTAGACAACGAGCAGTCTGTGTTTCCCGAGGAAGTTGTAGAGGAAGTCCCTGATCAATAGTTTGGTGAAGGCAAGTGTCCTCTGACCCATTATGTCCTATTCACTTATAATTCACTATCCCGCATTACTTACTTGAAACCTAAGGATTGACTAGCTTTACACTATACTTTATCCTTGATGACCTCATGGGCTATTATGGTTAGCATTCTGCTATTGCCCTAACTTAATCAATGAACATGATGTGACTATTTATGATACTGTTATCCTGATGATGTTGATGATCTTGTGATACTCTAGGGGGCTCAGGCTGTTTCCTGAGTACCTCTCCGTAAGGACCTGTTCGTTGAGAGACCACCCGGGATAACAGTGCAACCATGAGGGTGAAATGGGGCACCCTTAGCTAATTAATTAGAGGAACTAGAGGTGTAGTTGCTTCGCCGTCGTGCCGTCAATGGGGTCCAGGCACAGTGCTTGCTCTGCCGAGGCTGAGTGCCGAGGTTCTTTCGTTTTGCTTTTGTTAGTCACTCTCCTGCGGGGAGGAGTACTGTGTTTATCAAACTGGAGAAACCTAACGGGCAGCTGCGATCTCTAGGGAATCTTTGTAAAAGCTACGTAGTGATACCCTGCCGGACCACCTAGGTAGTGGTCAATGGGGACTAGCTCTCCCCGGGTAGAAAGGGAATCATGACTCATGGGTAAAGTGTGCGACCTCTGCAGAGGGTAGTGAAACTGATATATCAGCCGTGCTCACGGTTAAGAGCAGCCTTGGGATCCTCTTTGATTAGAGATACAGATGGTTCGAGATACAAGGATTATGTTATGGTTTTGGTTCGAATATGATGATGTTGTTCCTCGATGAGGAAATGGTTCATGGGTTGGTTAATGCTAAAATCTGGCTTCTACTAATGATAAATACCTGACCAACTAAAAGCAACTGCTTGAGCCTAACCCCACATAAAGCTAGTCCACTTCAGCCAAACGGGACATTTGCTGAGTACGTTGATGTGTACTCATCCTTGCTTTACCACCAAACACCAGGTTGTCCGCATTGTAACCACTGCTCAGGAGAAGATGAAGCCGTGGCAGGAGACTTCCAGGAGTTCCAAGACTACGACGAATTCTAGGTGTGGGTTGGCGGCAACCCCCAGTCAGCTGCCTGTGAAGGCCTTATCTTTACTGCGTTTCGCTAGCACTTTGATTAACTGTTAAGTTGATGACTATGTGGATGTCTATGACTCTGTGATGTAACAAGTTAATACTCTTTTATGTTATTATTCGAGCATTGTGCAACGATGTTCATTTATGTAATCGCTGTGTACGTGAGTTCTGATCCTGGCACGTACATAGTTCGCATTCGGTTTGCCTTCCAAAACCGGGTGTGACATAAGTGGTATCAAAGCCGTGCTGACTGTAGGACCGCTGACCTGGAGTAGCACTGGTCGTACTAAGGACTATTGACCTTCCCTCTCACCTTGACCTCTGATGTTACTTCAAAAGTCGGTCACCTCGACCAACCCTATGTTTTACTACATATATATATACTATATTATACCTTGTTAAAATTTTTATCTTATTCTGTCTATGGTTTACTCACTTGTCATATTAGTTCTGCTCTTACTCTTATGCTTACGGTGTCTTTTGTAGATGGCTCGTCTTAGACACACTGCACGTAAGTCGGTGATTCCTTTCCTGCCGTCTCGACTTGTGGAGCGTCCTCTGCACCGCACCGTGTCCGGTCAGTCGAGTCACCTGGAGAGACTGCACCACCGCCTGCGTGAGGAGCAGGAACGCCGGCGCCAGCACAGAGAGCAGCAGGGCTCTTCCTCCTCATCCCAGCATGAGGTGGAGTCCGTGAGGCCCCGCTCCTCTGTTGCCCAGCTGGAGGCGCCCCCTGCACCACCGCGGGACGCCCCACTTGTTGGAGGAGCTACTGGAGGAGACCCCGACGACGACGACTCAGACCACAGCACGGAGTCTTCTGAGCCGCAGGAGGCGGAAGGATGGGTCGCCCGACCCATCACCCGTGACGCCGCTCGCGGTTGTCACTTCCATGACGCACTCGACACCTTGCTATGCCAGGCTTTTGACCGGCACACCTGGTCGATCGAGTATCGTTGTGTAGTCTACCAGCACAGTCGCGGGAGGTACCCGGACCGCTGGGAGGCTACCTGCCTAGTTCGCCGTCCGGAGGATGACCTCCGGGGTGCGGAGGCCGTTTCGGAGCACTATTCCATCTCCGAGAGGGACACTGCAGAGGCGGCTATGCAGGATGCAGCACGACGTGCACTCTCTCAGTACTGTTCTTTGTTCGGTGGCGTGGCCGACGGTCTTAACCTTCGGTACTACCCCCGCCGCCCTACTGGCAGCACAGAGAGTGTGGTTGTCTCACCTGTTGGTGAGGCTAACCCTAGGTTGAGCAGCACAGTCAACCTAGTCGCAGTGCTTAACACTGAGCTGGATCACTCTCTGGACGAGCTGAGCAGGGCTCGAACGGAGATTGCGGAGTTGCGTGCTGAGCTGGCAGAGCGCCATCACCAGGAGGGTGGTTCTCCCGCTCCTGTTGGGACTCAGCACCCATAACGCTCGCCGCCACGTGGTCACCACACTTATGGTTCCCCTGTCTGTAAGACCAGGATAGATTTGGATCCTTAGATCGTTAGCGTCGAAGTTTGTAATAATTCTTAAGTCAGATGTCTCAGTCTTAGATAGTTAGTTTAGTTTGCTTATCAGTTGCTTCTAGTTAGCTTAGTTTGCTTATCAGTTGCTTGCATGCTTGTTATGATGAACTTGTGCTGGATTTGAATCTTTGTAATGACTGTTGCCAACCTGTGGGTTTCTCCTGCAGTTTGGCCTAGCTATAATGTCAATAAAGGCAGTTATTTAGTTGGGAAGCCATTTACTTCTACTTTCCTTCTTATCTGAGAAGCTGTGTTGAATCATAATGAGGATCAGTGAAGCTCTTTGTTCACTCAGTGTCATGAAGAGTTCTGTATTCTCTTTTCTTATGCTGGAGGGTTGTAAGATCAATGCTGATGTATGAATGTCTTCCACAGATGTCTGACAACAGGCGCCGATGCAACAGGCGTGCTCAGCAAGAGCAGCATGACCAGCAGGAGGAACAAAAGAGGCAGCCTCCCCCGCCACCCCCGATGTCAGTGGAGCAGATGTTCTTGATGCAGACTCAGGCAGTGCAGGCCATTGGGCAGACTCTGGCAGCCATGCAGCAGGCTCAACAGCAACCCCAGTTGCAAGTGCAGATGCCCCAGATGCCACGGGATAAGCGTGGTGAGTTCATGAGAGGGCACCCTCCTACCTTCGCCCATTCTGCCGACCCCATGGATGCAGAAGACTGGCTGCGCGCAGTGGAAAGAGAACTACGCACCGCTCAATGTAACGACAGGGAGAAGGTTCTGTATGGTCCCCGTCAGCTAAGGGGAGCAGCCCAGTCCTGGTGGGAGTCCTACCTCGCCACCCATGCTGACCCCGAAGCCATCACCTGGGAAGAATTCAGCGAGAGTTTCCGCAGGTACCATGTGCCAGAGGGACTGATGATCGTGAAGAAGGAGGAGTTTCTAGCTCTGAAGCAGGGACCCCTGTCTGTTAGTGAATACAGAGACAAGTTTCTGCAGCTATCTCGGTATGCACCTGAGGATGTCAACACTGATGCTAAAAGGCAGTACAGGTTCATGAGAGGTTTGGTGGATCCCCTGCATTACCAGCTGATGAATCACACCTTCCCCACCTTCCAGCACCTGATCGATAGGGCAGTTATGACTGAGAAGAAGCGTAAGGATATGGAAGATCGGAAGCGCAAGATGAGTGGACCCCAGTCCGGAAGCATCAGCCGTCCACGTTTCTCAGGCAGTTCATCTCAGCAAGGCAGGCCTGGTCACCCGCAAGGATATCAGAATCAGAATTAGCGTCCGCATCAGCAGCAGTTTCAGAGGCAGTACCCACAGCAGCAGCAGCAGTATCGTCAGCACAGCCAGCAGGGAGGTAATCAGTATCAGAAGCAGAACAACCAGGCACCTCGCCTTCCTGCCCCAGCAGCAAACCAGAGCAACCAAGCAGCCCCAGCACAAGGAGGAGGCAGAGGATGCTTCCACTATGGAGAACAAGGCCACTAGGCGATGCAGTGCCCGAAGAAGGTGGCGCAGCAGCAGACCAACCCTAATGCTCCAACAAGGCAAGGTGTACTGCAGCTGACAGCAGGCAATCGTAACCAAGCATACAACCGTGGAAAGGTGAACCACTTGGAGGCCGAAGCAATCCAGGATGCACCAGATGTGGCAGTAGGTATGTTCTCAGTCGAATCTCATCCCACGAAAGTGCTATTTGATACTGGTGCAACTCATTCATTTGTCACTGCAACCTGGGTAGAATTGCATAACATCTCAGTAGAGGCAATGATGCCGCCCATGAGGATTAATTCAGTTGGTGGCAAGGTGCAAACAGATAAAATATGCTCAAATATAAGGGTGGAAATAAGGGGGATAGGGTTCCCCAGTGACTTAATAGTAATAGACACCCCTGGGATAGATGTCATTCTAGGGATGAATTGGTTAATGAAGTATGAAGCAAATATTAGCTGTGACAAGAGGACCGTAACATTAAGGTCCCCGTCAGGAGAAGAGGTAGTGGCCGAGCTAAGAATGCCTAAATCAGCGGAGGGTGTCTGTCACCGGATTTCAGTTGATAGTAAGGAGCCCAACCCGCTCGAAGCTATCAAGGTTGTGTCGGACTTTCCGGACGTATTTCCCGAGGAGCTAACGGGCATGCCACCCGAGAGAAAGGTTGAGTTTGCCATAGAGCTTATCCCTGGTACCGCCCCCATTTCCAAAAGAGCCTACCGAGTGTCTGGACCAGAATTGGTGGAACTCAAGAAGCAGATAGATGAGATGTTAGAGAAGGGTTACATCAGACCAAGTACCTCGCCTTGGGCCGCTCCCGTGTTGTTTGTAGAGAAGAAAGATGGTACCAAAAGGATGTGCATAGACTACAGAGCCTTGAATGAAGTCACTGTCAAGAACAAGTACCCCCTGCCAAGGATAGAAGATTTGTTCGACCAGCTCAGAGGTGCCAGCGTATTCTCGAAGATAGATCTGAGGTCAGGCTACCATCAACTCAGAATCCGACCCTCGGACATACCAAAGACAGCATTCATCACCAAGTACGGGTTATATGAATTCACAGTTATGTCCTTTGGTTTGACAAACGCGCCAGCCTTCTTTATGTATCTGATGAACAGTGTGTTCATGGATTATCTGGACAAGTTTGTGGTAGTGTTTATCGATGATATTCTCATATACTCTCAAAGTGAGGAAGATCATGTAGAGCATTTGAAGATGGTATTGCAAAGGCTTCAAGAGCATCAGTTGTATGCCAAGCTGAGTAAATGCGAGTTCTGGATTCATGAAGTCTTGTTTCTGGGTCACATCATAAATCAAGATGGGTTGGCAGTGGATCCAAAGAAAGTGGCAGATATCCTGAATTGGAAAGCACCAAAGGATGTTCGTGGGATCAAGAGCTTCATTGGAATGGCTGGGTATTACAGGCGTTTCATCGAAGGCTTCTCAAAGATTGCTAGACCAATGACAGCGTTACTAGCGAAGAAAGTTGAGTTTAAGTGGACCCAAAAGTGTCAGGAAGCATTTGAAGAACTGAAAAATAGATTGACTACAGCTCCGGTGTTAGTCCTGCCTGATGTTCACAAGCCATTCTCAGTGTATTGCGATGCTTCTTACACTGGATTGGGATGTGTGCTAATGCAAGAAGGAAGAGTTGTAGCATACTCATCTCGACAGCTGAAGATTCATGAGAAAAATTATCCCACACATGACCTAGAGTTGGCAGCAGTAGTTCATGCTTTGAAGACCTGGAGACATTACCTGTATGGGCAGAAGTGCGACATCTACACAGATCATAAAAGTCTGAAGTACATATTCACCCAATCAGAGCTAAACATGAGACAGCGAAGATGGTTGGAATTGATCAAAGACTATGAGTTGGAGATACATTACCATCCAGGCAAAGCCAATGTGGTTGCAGATGCTCTGAGCAGGAAGAGTCAAGTCAATATGTTGGCCATGTACCCAATGCCATATGAGTTAGCCAAGGAGTTCGACAGACTGAGTCTCGGTTTCCTGAACAGTACGCAAGGAGTAACAGTGGAATTAGAGCCCACTCTAGAGCGGGAGATCAAAGAAGGGCAGAAGGATGATGAAAGCATCAACAAGATCCGGCAGCTAATCTTAGAAGGAAGAGGCAAAGACTTTCGAGAGGATGAAGAGGGAGTAATATGGTTCAAGGACCGATTGTGTGTCCCCGACCTCAAACCTATTCGGGAACTGATCCTCAAGGAAGCTCATGAGACAGCCTACTCCATACACCCGGGAAGTGAAAAGATGTACCAGGATTTAAAAAGGAGGTTTTGGTGGTATGGCATGAAAAGAGAAATCGCAGAATATGTCGCCATCTGTGATAGCTGTCAAAGGACCAAAGCAGAGCATCAAAGGCCTGCCAGATTGTTGCAGCCATTGCGGATTCCTCAGTGGAAGTGGGATGAGATCGGGATGGATTTTATAGTTGGCCTACCCCGTACCCGGGCCGGTTATGATTCCATCTGGGTGGTTGTGGACCGATTAACAAAGGTGGCCCATTTCATACCTGTGAAGACCACATACACCGGAGCAACGTTAGCTGAGTTATACATGTCACAGATAGTCTGCCTTCATGGTGTACCGATGAAGATAGTGTCAGATCGAGGAACGCAGTTCACCTCTCATTTTTGGCAGCAGCTACAAGAAGCTTTGGGCACCCATTTGAACTTCAGCTCGGCTTATCATCCGCAGACAGACGGTCAGACTGAAAGAACTAATCAGATCCTAGAAGATATGCTGAGAGCCTGTGCGTTGCAAGACAAGTCAGGATGGGACAAAAGGTTACTTATGCAGAATTCTCCTATAACAATAGCTATTAGGCTAGCTTGAAGATGTCGCCGTTTCAGGCACTCTATGGACGGAGTTGTAGGACTCCGCTGCAGTGGGACCAGCCTGGAGAGAGACAGGTGTTTGGCCCCGACATTTTGCTTGAAGCCGAAGAGAATATCAAAATGGTCCGGGAGAATCTGAAGATAGCCCAGTCAAGGCAGCGAAGCTATGCGGACCGAAGGAGAAGAGAACTGAGTTTCGAAGTGGGGGATTTCGTCTATCTGAAGGTGTCACCTATCAGGGGAGTCAGAAGATTCGGAGTTAAAGGCAAGTTAGCACCCCGGTATGTTGGACCATATCAGATTCAAGCAAAGCATGGAGAAGTGGCTTACCAACTCAACCTACCAGAAAGTTTGTCGGCAGTGCACAACGTGTTCCACGTGTCGCAATTGAAGAAGTGTCTGCGAGTACCAGAAGAACAGTTGCCAGTGGAGGGTTTGGAAGTCCAGGAGGATCTGACATACATAGAGAAGCCAACGCAGATTCTGGAGTTTGCAGACAGAGTCACCCGGAGGAATACCATCAGAATGTGCAAAGTCAGATGGGGTCACCACTCGGAGGAAGAAGCAACCTGGGAACGAGAAGATGATCTGAAAGCCAAATACCCTGAACTCTTTGCTGACCAACCCTGAATCTCGGGGGCGAGATTCTTTTAAGGGGGATAGGTTTGTAACACCCTGAATTTGGGGGTATAAAATTTCTTTGCTCATATTCACAAATTCAGGTGTTACTTTTCTTTTCTCATCCTTCCCCAATCTTTTCTTTCTCATTTCTATAGGAGAAAATGCTTATTTTTATTTGTAATAGTAGTGTGATAGGTTAAACCCTAAGGGAGTATGAATTGTTGCATCATGTTGAACCCTAGATTTCACTTTTGTTTGGTGCATAATTCTCAAAAGGTCTAATTTGAATTTGTGGCTTATTTGAATTTGAATCAAATGGAGAAAATAAAAAGAGAAGAGAAAGGAAATTCTAGAATAAAAGAAAAAGGAAAAGCAGCCCGTTACCTCAGCCCGCTCGGCCTTTCGGCCCACCAGGCCCAACCCGCGCGCCCGCCCGCGCGTTCTCCCTCCCGCCCCTTCTCTCTCTGCGCGAGCGGGCCCGCCTGTCGGCGCGGCCGCCGTCTCCGCGCTCGCTCCCCCGCTCTCTCTGGTTGCCCGGTCCCACCTGTCGGCTCTCCCGCTTCACCGCGCGTGCGCCATCTCCCTCGCTCTCTCTCTGCCCGTGGGCCCTCCCGGTCAGCCCCGCTTTCCTCGCGCCCGCGCCCGACTTCTTCTCTCTCTCTGCGTCGCGGGCCCCGGCTGTCAGCTTCGCCGTTCTCGCGTAACCGCCGCCGAGCCGCGCGCGCCCGCCTTCCCCGCGCCCACGTCGCGCGTGGGGAGCTCGCCCCACCTCGCCCTCGGCCACTTGAGCCCCGAATCTCTCTCGCCCTCTCCCCCCTCCCTCACTTGCGCACCAACCGGCCCTCTCTCTCGCCCTCTCCCTCGCTGCGCGCACGCCCAAGCGCCATTGCCGCGATCCGCCGCCGCCCGAGCTCGTTTCCTGGCCGCCGTGGGAGCTCCGCCGTGTCCATTGCCACGGTGAGTTTCGCCCCGACGTCCGCAACCCGGAACGCGCTCCAATCTCCCCTTCCCCTCCCTATTTCCCTCTGCCCGCGCTCACCCGTCGTCCGCCGTGCAGCCGCCGCCGTCGACCCGGGCCACCGTCGCGTCTCCGTCGTCGCCGAGGAGTCCCCGGAGTTCGCCGTGAGGTAAGGAACCTCTCCCGCCCCTATTGGCCCTTGTCTTGCACTCTAGCGCGCTTGATTTCTCGCCGGAGTCGCTTAGCGCCGCCGCCGAGCCGCTTCGCCGTGAACCGCCCTCCTCCGGTGCCCCTACCCCGACCCAGACCCCACCAATAGGTTTCCCGTGCCCTCCCGAACCTCCCTGGCCACTCAGGTCGCCCCGGGAACCCGCAGGGCCCCCGCTCCCCTCGTCTCCGGCGAGCTCCTTCGCCGCGGGGGCGAGCGCCGCCGCCCAAGCTAGCTGAGGGAGACGGGAGCCAGCCACCCCCATCCCCGCCGTCTATCTTAGATCGGACGGCGCGGATTCAAATAACCCGAACCCAATCTCAACCGTCCGCCCAAGATCCAACGGCCCAGAGCCGTTTCCCCGCGCCCTGTCCCTCTGCCAGCTGGGCCCCGCCTGTCGGCGCGCCCGCGCACTCGCTCTGCCCGCTGGCCCCGCCTGTCGGCGCGCCCGCGCACTCGCTCTGCCCGCTGGCCCCGCTTGTCAGTCGCCGCGCCCGCGCTCGCGCTGCCCGCTAGCCCCGCCTGTCAGCCACCCCGAGCCGTCGCGCGCCCGCGCGCTCGCCCGCAGGATCTAATCCTGGCCGTTGATCTGAGATCCAACGGCTGTAGGCACCCGATACCCCTTCGCCCGCGCGTTTTCTTAAAGAACCCCCCGGTTTTCGGGATTTTGCGCCGCCGTCCCTGGTTTCTCGCAGTTAAGTCCTCAGCCCTTTTATTTAATTCAAAATAGGTCCTTAGGGCATGTTTTTAACCCCTAAACTTGTAAAATTCATAACTTTGCCATATGAACTCCAAATTAGGTGCTTCAAATTGCAAAATGTTCATAAAATTATTATCTATCTGTTTATGCACTGTTTCCCTGCTGTTTCCATGTTCCAATTAATGGTTAGTCATTAGGATAGGATTAAGGTTATTGGAACCCTATTTGAGATAAATAAAAGATAGTAGACTTTAATAAAAGTTGGAGCACTTAAGTTTATGGACTCAAACCCTTAAGTTTAGGAACTTAGACCAGATAATTATTTAATCCCACCACTGACTTAAACCTGAGTAGTGGATAGTGACTCACTTTGCATAGTCCTCTACCCCAGACCTAGGGAACACCAGAGTGCCTATCCCTTTTCTGTTATGAACATGTGACCTCTCTCTGCTGCATATGTTTGGTATATTGTTTTTGTTTGTTATTTCCCAAGTGCATAGTGTGAATGATTGCTTTACGTAGACAACGAGCAGTCTGTGTTTCCCGAGGAAGTTGCAGAGGAAGTCCCTGATCAACAGTTTGGTGAAGGCAAGTGTCCTCTGACCCATTATGTCCTATTCACTTATAATTCACTATCCCGCATTACTTACTTGAAACCTAAGGATTGACTAGCTTTACACTTTACTTTATCCTTGATGACCTCATGGGCTATTACGGTTAGCATTCTGCTATTGCCTTAACTTAATCAATGAACATGATGTGACTATTTATGATACTGTTATCCTGATGATGTTGATGATCTTGTGATACTCTAGGGGGCTCAGGCTGTTTCCTGAGTACCTCTCCGTAAGGACCTGTTCGTTGAGAGACCACCCGGGATAACAGTGCAACCATGAGGGTGAAATGGGGCACCCTTAGCTAATTAATTAGAGGAACTAGAGGTGTAGTTGCTTCGCCGTCGTGCCGTCAATGGGGTCCAGGCACAGTGCTTGCTCTGCCGAGGCTGAGTGCCGAGGTTCTTTCGTTTTGCTTTTGTTAGTCACTCTCCTGCGGGGAGGAGTACTGTGTTTATCAAACTGGAGAAACCTAACGGGCAGCTGCGATCTCTAGGGAATCTTTGTAAAAGCTACGTAGTGATACCCTGCCGGACCACCTAGGTAGTGGTCAATGGGGACTAGCTCTCCCCGGGTAGAAAGGGAATCATGACTCATGGGTAAAGTGTGCGACCTCTGCAGAGGGTAGTGAAACTGATATATCAGCCGTGCTCACGGTTAAGAGCAGCCTTGGGATCCTCTTTGATTAGAGATACAGATGGTTCGAGATACAAGGATTATGTTATGGTTTTGGTTCGAATATGATGATGTTGTTCCTCGATGAGGAAATGGTTCATGGGTTGGTTAATGCTAAAATCTGGCTTCTACTAATGATAAATACCTGACCAACTAAAAGCAACTGCTTGAGCCTAACCCCACATAAAGCTAGTCCACTTCAGCCAAACGGGACATTTGCTGAGTACGTTGATGTGTACTCATCCTTGCTTTACCACCAAACACCAGGTTGTCCGCATTGTAACCACTGCTCAGGAGAAGATGAAGCCGTGGCAGGAGACTTCCAGGAGTTCCAAGACTACGACGAATTCTAGGTGTGGGTTGGCGGCAACCCCCAGTCAGCTGCCTGTGAAGGCCTTATCTTTACTGTGTTTCGCTAGCACTTTGATTAACTGTTAAGTTGATGACTATGTGGATGTCTATGACTCTGTGATGTAACAAGTTAATACTCTTTTATGTTATTATTCGAGCATTGTGCGACGATGTTCATTTATGTAATCGCTGTGTACGTGAGTTCTGATCCTGGCACGTACATAGTTCGCATTCGGTTTGCCTTCCAAAACCGGGTGTGACATCACCTCAGCAGGATGTGGAGTCTGGGAGGCCGCCTTCCCCTGCACCTCAGCCAGAGATGCCCCCTGCACCACCAGAGGGCATCTCGGCTGCTCGAGGAGACCCTGACGGAGACAGAGTCGATGACGACACCGGTGGCAATTCGAGCCACAACACGGAGCTCTCGAAGGAGCTAGAGCTGGAGGGATGGATCGCTAGACCCATCACTCGCGACGCCGCTCGCGGGTGTCACTTCCACGATGCTCTCGATACCTTGCTACGTCGGGCCTTTGACCAACACACTTGGTCCATTGAGTATCGTTGTGTAGTTTACCAGCATCGTCGCGGTTTATACCCGGACCAGTGGGAGGCTACTTGCTTGGTGCACCATCTGAACGATGATCTCTGGGGTGCAGAGGCCTTCTTAGAGCACTATTCTATCACTGAGAGGGATACTACCGAGGTAGCCATGCAAGATGCAGCATGACGAGCACTTTCTCAGTATTGCTCCTTGTTCAGCGAGGTAGTTGATGGCCTCGACATGAAATACTACCATCGCCGTTCGACAGGCAGTGCGGGAGGTGTGATTGTCTCACCAGTTGGTGAGGGCAATTGTGGCAGAACCTCCAAGTTATTGGGCCCACATGCACCTGTCCTTATCCCAAAGACCTCAGACGGCCATGCATGTGCACCAGATAACTCAACAGGATCTGTCCGATTGCCCCAAGGACATCGGATAAACCACTTTCAACCAGAACCGCGGGATTAAGTAACACAAATCACACACACCAATATTTTTGCAGCGGAAATCTTACTACCAAATTTTACAAGTTACAAAAATTTTATATTATTTTATCGGAGTGATTACAAAAGTATAAGTTTGAAATATATGCTAGCTCAAGTGACTATCCTCAATAAGAAGTATAAGAGAGATACTTAGACTTATAAGAAGGCCGAGCCCACCGGCACTTAACACCATCACAACAGCACAAGGTTAGAACCTGAAAAACAACAGGGAATAAAACCCTGAGTACAGAATTACTCAGCAAGACTTACCCGACTAAAGAAAAGACTCTCAAGGGTATGCTGGCTAGTGGGATTCAATGAAAGGCTTATCAAGAATCAAGGACTCTGTTTTGCAGAAAAGCTTACTATGAGTGGATCCTTAAAAATCCATTTTTAATGTCAGGTTAAGTAAAATTACCTGCATCTAGAGTTCTGTCTACCCTAGTTCAAGCACTTGACCTGCACTAGCCAATTTCTTATCAACCCTTCATCTTTACTGGATTGCTACGTGTAAGTCAGTGACCAAGTCTTCATAACCGCGAAGGTACGGCGATCCGAATCGATTATACTCAGCTGAGGATCTCCAATCACACGACATATGTAGCACTTAACCCTTGCATATGTTAACCTGCCACCGGGGTTCTTAAGACCAGATCAGGTTCACGCGAATCGAGAGCACAGATACACCACCGTCCAGCCTCTAGCCACGGAGGGTACACGCTACTCTCGCCACCGCTCCACGCCCATTCTGTGTTATCTTATTCTGGCCTTAGTCTGCCCGAGGCAAGGCTTACCCATGACAAGGCATGTGGCCAGTTAAAGGGTCCTCGGTCAGCAGGCCTACATCGAGACGGTCCTTAATTGACTCAGACGGAGACACTACACCGAGACTCTCTTTCTCGTGCAAGTCACCCGCCCGGTCTCAGCTTAATCATTTAAAACCAAAGTTTGGTACCTGGCAGAGGTACATCTTTTCTAGATGTTGAATCCATCAAGGCCTTTGACGGGTTCACCATCATAAGTTTTATTTTCGAAAACATCCCACCCACTGAAGCATCACCTTTGTTTTAAAACAAAACATTTTTGTTTACTAAAGCAAGGCTAAGCATCAAAATCTCTTTTGAAAAAGGGTGTCAAGGAAGGGTAATCAATTTTCCAAGGAAGGAAATGCATCAACGGTTTAGCACACAACTCCTATCACCTAATGCATCAAAAAAGGTGATAAAGATTTTAAAACACAAGGAGGTGGCAAATGCACCGGGGCTTGCCTCAGTAACACTAGGTTAGTGTTGTTAGGTGGCGACCACTTGGTGACCATCCTTGTCCTAGCACTTGATCAGATTATCCATCTGCATCATCCTGCGGATTAGCCCGCGCTTGGGGTCGACTTGAATCGTCTTCCGCATCGCGCGATTATTTATCGTACCTCATGAGATGCACGATGCATATGTATGAGCACAAGTATAACGAGTATATTATAGATAATCTACTCTAAATAGGATGAAACACTTAAAATCAAGCATTAAGCACCATGGATATCATAGCGGGGCATCGACTACATCCATTAACCAAAGTGACATATTAACACTAGAACATCTATTTTTATTCCTAGCTTTTTATTAACTCTCTAAACTGTGTAACTTAATTATTTGATTTACCGATTTACCTAAATCGATCATCCCATTATACGCATGCTAAATTAATAATATTTATTGTGACCAACAATTCTATTTAATCTATTTACAGGCTTAGTTGACTGGAATACGAATCAACTTACCCAGACTAATTTGACGCGATAGTCGCAAGCACGACTACGGGTTCCGGTTGACGTCATCTAGGGGTCTTCTTTTCTTCGGTAATTAATTGCTGAAGATCTTTTCCTTGACTGAATAATTTTGACGAATCGAACATGAGTCGCGCAAGATGTCCGAGCTTTTCTCGCGCACTTGGTGAACACCACGCTTGCTAGCTTCGTCTTCATTCGATTCTTGGGATTTCTTGCTGACGTGCGGAACGACGACGAGATCGTGTTTGGAGTAAGTTGGTAAGGTGGTGGTCGAGCAGGGGATGATGGGTCCGACGACTCGATTGGGAATTAAAGCCGAGCGAGCTAAGAGGGCGCGCTGGCGAGCAGAAAACAGGATGCGAGTACAAGACAGGGAAAACGACGAGCTCGATAACACGCGAAGCGATGACAGTCGAATCGGCAACAAAGCGTTGGCGAATTCAATGAACACGACCACAGTCGCGTGCTGACGCGGATGGGACAATAGCAACTGACGAGTTGGAGCACTAGCGAGTAGCCGACGCGGGTGAGCAAAGTAAGCAGGACACCGAGCGTCGCGGCAAGCTAGGAAAAGATTCGGCGTGCGAGCTCGACGCGCACAGGGAAACAACACGACGTGACCAAGCAATGACGGCGCGTCAACAGGGGGCTGGACATGGCGAGGGAACCCGACGGCGACGACACAGATGAGACCCGCGCACGGCGAAATGGGCAGAACCGAGCATGAAGGTTGAGCCGTAGCTAAGCAGTGGGACGCGGCTGCGTGCAGAGGAGAAATCGGCATGACGAGGGACGATGAAACGCTGCGTGCACGACGAGGAAGAAGAAAGCCATGACAAGGGAGCAGAGAAAATTGTGCAGACGAATGGAACAGAGACGGCGAGCACGCGCGCACAAAAAGCAGAGCACACAGAGGACAGGGAACTGCGACGACGAAGCGCCATAGCTAGAGCAAGAGCGGGACGCGAGCTAGGCGATGGCAGCGTGCAGGGACTTCATGGTGCACGGCGCTAGGCGCGTAAGGAGCAGGACGCACGCCAGCGAGCTGAGCAACGGTAGGGAGCTCAACGCGCGGCACCAAAGAGCTGGAGCAGACAAGCTGCAGACCACGACGCGAGCAGGCACGATGTGAGCAGGCACTCAACGTGGTGACCAGAACCAAGCAGAGAGGAACTGGGACAAGCAGGGAGTTGGAAGAGGAGCACCGCCATGGCTGGGAGAAGCTGAAGCGCCGGCAAAGGGAAAGCGCGTAGGGCGCGACTGGGGAGGAGAAAGGTCCGTGTAGGAGCTTGGACCAGAGAGCAGCGACGGCCATGGGAGATGGGAAGGAGAGAGCTCTGGCCAGGGAGATGCGCGCTAGCAGAGGTGCGCAGCACAAGAGACAAGAGAGAGGGGCGCGGCCAGGTAGATGAGCGTCGAGCGAGCAGCTAAGGAGATGAGGCGATGTCCAAGGCTGTGTGCCGGTGATAGCACGAGCGGCTGGGAATTTTCTAGGAAATGGAGCACCTTCACCGGATAGGAACGGCTGGAGATAAAGGAGAGGAGGGCGGTGAAGAATATCTCAGGGAGCCATACCCACGTGAGAAGAGAAGACATGAAGGACTCCGTGACTTTCAGAGACCGTTATGGATTAGGATGAGAGAAATGGCGTGAGTGATTTCCACATAATTAAATGTGTTTGTATGAGGATAAGGATTCTAAAAGGAAGACGCTTGCTGGAACCAATGAGAAGTGTGGATAAAGGATAGGAAGAGCGATGGAGAGGATAAGTGAGGAGAGATCTTTTTTTTACAGAAAATCACAAATATTTCAGATCACAATTTTAGCGACGTATACTGGGTTGACGGTACTTGTGACACGGTTTGATTCGATTCGGAATCTGATAAATTTTATCTGTGGTCTGAACACCTGATTCCATAGTCACGGGCAATTTATGTGATAATCGGATCTCAATTATAATTCCTTGATTATCAACCTCACGCACGATTTCTTTTAGACAACGCATGATATAGATTATTTTGCCCCAAACATTTTAGTTGTCGAGTTCAAATTAATTTGTCCGGGATAAAATCATCCGAGTGAGTCGAGCTTCCGAATTCGTATTCGCGTGAGCGATGAATTTTAAATAATCACTGAACGCACCGATTTTCGGAACAACGATGTTTCGAACATCAGAAAATTTAGGAAGAGCCCAGGTAAATAAAAATAAAAACGATGTCGCACTCGCGACAAATGAAACAGATGCGATATAAAAATCGCGATAGCGAAAATGATTAAAATTTAAAATATGTTTTATCCACTGATATCACATGCTTAAATACATACTCATTGTTGAGCAGAATATAAACACCAGGGGTGTTACAACCCTCCCCCCTTAACAGATTCTCGTCCCGAGATTCGGAGCGAAAGACTTGAGTAGAGAAGCATGTAACCCATGTCCATATCAGCGATAATCATAAGACAGTCTTGAGTGAAGGCAAGTGTCTCAGAATGTTGTTTCTCTAGTGGACATAACATGTATTGCCATAAGCTAATTTAGAGATGTCCACCAATAGAGATGATGCCTACCTGAAGAACACATAAGGTTCCATGTGTGCAGTTTACTTTTTACGATGACACTGTACTATCTGAATCTGTTGGGCGGGCGGTAGATATGCGGATTTACCCAAACAGAACCAGATGCAACCTCTTGGGTAAAACATACAGAAAGAGGTTTACCAACAAGTGGTCACGGTAAATTCATAGCACACGAGACAGGTGTGAATGTCAAATAACATCACAGTTAACTCATGTTAGTTAGAGAGTCCAAGTCCCTGAAAAATAATAAAGACTCGGAAAATATCAACGAAGAAATCCGTAGATGTTGACTTCGCAACCAATCCATTTTATCAAGCACTAGGCATGGCTCGACTTGATCACACATGCTGGGAAAACACACGTGAGGCGATCGAGGCATGACTAAAGAGATAATTAGGTGGTTATTAGTCGACTTAATCTCGATTCTTGAAAGTACTTGCTTAAGATGGGTTGAACCAAAATGAGTTTAGATAACTCGATAAAACGATCTCTAAACTTAAACTGTGTTCACAATGCAGTTACAAGTTAGTAAAACCAACTTGTTGAACTACTTTTGACATTGAGCAAGTCCTCTCAGTACCATCGGTAAGCCAAGGGTTGAGAGTTCACTCATACTAATAGTTGATCATGCACTTAGGTAGAAATTCATTTGGTCGTATGGTTCATCCGCTTCTTCATGTGAGATAAAATGACTTGGTCCAGGAATATAAGAGAGCGAATGAACAAACTCCTGCATCTCAACAGCAGGGAAGTCCAATCTCCATTTTGAGAGCTAATAAGTTGTCTCTCGACACTAAAAAGCTCCAAGGATTCACCTTTACACAAAGGATGTAAAGGGAACTTGTATGAGTAGTCACTACCAAGATCAAGGGAAAAGAGACCATACATGAAAGTGGTATGCCCGTTTGATCCAACAGAGATGATAGATGTTGCTTGATCACTTGACAAACAACATAGAAATTGTTTCAAGGGAAAGGTTTACGGAAGAGCACACATCAGTGTAGTTCCACAATGGATCATGACCAGAGACCTCGATACCAGCATGCGCCAAGTAGCAAAAATCCTGTGTGCGCATTCACGGGAGGCCCTCAGTTTCGCCGCGGTACCATAAGTCCTTAACTATGACACCATTACAAAACTGGCACCAATAATGAATCTCACGTGGTAAAAACAATTCGTGTAGAGATAACATATTGATATAATCTCATAATGGATTATGACTACCAACTATGATACTAGCGTGTGCCGAGCAGCACAACCGTGTGTGCGCACACACGGAACGCCCCCGGTTTTGTCGCAGCATCATCAATTTTAGTCAAAATGCCAATACCAGACGTAATCAATAAGAAATCTCACACAACACAAATACACTGGTCAAGGATGACAATTTACAAAGAGTTACTCCACCTGTAAGAAGGGTTACAAGTAGAGAGTCAAAGAGATTATGGCCCAAGGAAATGAACAACGCATGGCCATAACCTAAACTTGATGAAGGAGTACGATGGGAGACTGTTAATTCAGCCAAAACATATTTCTATGCTTATCGTAGGGATTATAAGGTCAAGGATTAAGTTGTTATGCCTGTGATAGATATGAGGGAACAAAGGCATCAAGTTCAAGGAAAAGATTGGGTATTCCCTTCCTAGGTTGGGTTGATAAGGCAGCATGGCGATCCTTAAGAACAGGCAACTGGATAAGGGACATGAACTTGGGCCAATCGAAGAAGGGCATGATCTAGGATGGAAACATGAGTCGAGATTCTTATTTTAAGCTTAAGTACCGTTTTTGTCCAACGAAGAAATTATCTAAGCATTTATTTGTATAAGTTTGGGTCAAGGAGGGGTAACGAAAAAATCAACTTTGGTCATGGTTCACCAACTAAGAACATGGCCTAGATTTGAGTTTAGGCAAACAAGTCACTAACTTTCTATTAGTACATCAAGCACAAGAGCAAACACCATTTGCACTAATGGTCAAATTAAAACAGCCTGTAAGCTATCTAAACATGTAGCTTTAAGACACCATATTATTTACAATCAATGGTTTCTGGAATAAAGATGAGAGAAGCATTTTGGGTGTATAGGTGACAAACAGGATGCAACAATCAAGATGCATGCTCGTCCTATACGTCCTCACTGATTTTGCCAATATAATGTGGCAATAACATTCTATATCGGTGGCATACGTTCTCTCTCGGTATTTTGTTAGTCGTCAGCTACACATACGTTTTCGAGGTTAGTGTACCTGCAGAAAATTCCATCACAGCCCAGTTCCCAATGATGCAATTCACACATAACAGTTTATCACAGTTTATACTCCATATATTGCTATATGGAGGCCAGCTCATCATTAAGCGCTGAGCCACGCATAGGCGTCGTTGCCATACTTTAACCATAGGGCAACCCATTATGGTAACTCACCTTCTTACCTGAGTGTAGGTACATCGTTACAAGTACATCACACTTCTCAGTATTCCCATGTCTGTATACCCATACACATCCATGGGGTACTGATTCCCAGAAAAGTAAATACTCCACATCGCAGCCTTCATATATACATATGTAAAACATGTATATAATCAAGCGCCACAATTAAGCACTTCCCTAGACCGACGGTTGTTCGGTCATGCTCTCACATCTCACCTTACCTTGAGCGTCGATCCATTCAAGACTGAATGGCCTCAAAAATAACATTACACATGTATGCAATACCCACCCAGTTGTGGGTTAGTGGTTTTAACTAAGCCACCTGATAATCCTTAGTATAGGGCTTAACAGAGGATGTCGCTAGCATTATAGTTTTTTTCAGAACTGTTTTTCAAAGCCAAACAATGTGTTTAGTTGAAAATAGGTTTTTCAAAACCAAAACTTTTGTTTTGAAAATACGTATGTGACCGTATATACCTAATCCAGCTCCGATACCAGCCTGTGGCAGAACCTCCAAGTTATTGGGCCCACATGCACCTGTCCTTATCCCAAAGACCTTAGACGGCCATGCATGTGCACCAGATAACTCAACAGGATCTGTTTGATTGCCCCAAGGACATCGGATAAACCACTTTCAACCAGAACCGCGGGATTAAGTAACACAAATCACACACACCAATATTTTTGCAGCGAAAATCTTACTACCAAATTTTACAAGTTACAAAATTTTATATTATTTTATCGGAGTGATTACAAAAGTATAAGTTTGAAATATATGCTAGCTCAAGTGACTATCCTCAATAAGAAGTATAAGAGAGATACTTAGACTTATAAGAAGGCCGAGCCCACCGGCACTTAACACCATCACAGCAGCACAAGGTTAGAACCTGAAAAACAACAGGGAATAAAACCCTGAGTACGGAATTACTCAGCAAGACTTACCCGACTAAAGAAAAGACTCTCAAGGGTATGCTGGCTAGAGGGATTCAAGGAAAGGCTTATCAAGAATCAAGGACTCTGTTTTGCAGAAAAGCTTACTATGAGTGGATCTTTAAAAATCCATTTTTAATGTTAGGTTAAGTAAAATTACCTGCATCTAGAGTTCTGTCTACCCTAGTTCAAGCACTTGACCTGCACTAGCCAATTTCTTATCAACCCTTCATCTTTATTGGATTGCTACGTGTAAGTCAGTGACCAAGTCTTCATAACCGCAAAGGTACGGCGATCCGAATCGATTATACTCAGCTGAGGATCTCCAATCACACGATATATGTAGCACTTGACCCTTGCATATGTCAACCCGCCATCAGGGTTCTTAAGACTAGATCAGGTTCACGCGAACCGAGAGCATAGATACACCACCGTCCAGCCTCTTGCCATAGAGGGTACACGCTACTCTCACCACCGCTCCACGCCCATTTCGTGTTATCTTATTCTGGCCTTAGTCTGCCCGAGGCAAGGCTTACCCATGACGAGGCATGTGACCAGTTAAAGGGTCCTCGGTCAGCAGGCCTACATCGAGACGGTCCTTAATTGACTCAGACGGAGACACTACACCGAGACTCTCTTTCTCGTGCAAGTCACCCGCCCGGTCTCAGCTTAATCATTTAAACCCAAAGTTTGGTACCTGGCAGAGGTACATCTTTTCCAGATGTTGAATCCATCAAGGCCTTTGACGGGTTCACCATCATAAGTTTTATTTTCGAAAACATCCCACCCACTGAAGCATCACCTTTGTTTTAAAACAAAACATTTTTGTTTACTAAAGCAAGGCTAAGCATCAAAAACTCTTTTCAAAAAGGGTGTCAAGGAAGGGTAATCAATTTTCCAAGGAAGGAAATGCATCAACGGTTTAGCACACAACTCCTATCACCTAATGCATCAAACAAGGTGATAAAGATTTTAAAACACAAGGAGGTTGCGAATGCACCGAGGCTTGCCTGAGTAACACTAGGTTAGTGTTGTTAGGTGGCGACCACTTGGCGACCATCCTTGTCCTAGCACTTGATCAGATTATCCATCTGCATCATCCTGCGGATTAGCCCGCGCTTGGGGTCGACTTGAATCGTCTTCCGCATCGCGCGATTATTTATCGTACCTCATGAGATGCACGATGCATATGTATGAGCACAAGTATAATGAGTATATTATAGATAATCTACTCTAAAAAGGATGAAACACTTAAAATCAAGCATTAAGCACCATGGATATCATAGCAGGACATCGACTACATCCATTAACCAAAGTGACATATTAACACTAGAACATCTATTTTTATTCCTAGCTTTTCATTAACTCTCTAAACTGTGTAACTTAATTACTTGATTTACCGATTTACCTAAATCGATCATCCCAATATACGCATGCTAAATTAATAATATTTATTGTGACCAACAATTCTATTTAATCTATTTATAGGCTTAGTTGACTGAAATACGAATCAACTTACCCAGACTAATTTGACGAGATAGTCGCAAGCAAGACTATGGGTTCCGGTTGACATCATCCAGGGGTCTTCTTTTCTTCGGTAATTAATTACTGAAGATATTTTCCTTGACTGAATAATTTTGACGAATCGAACATGAGTCGCGCAGGATGTCCGAGCTTTTCTCGCGCACTTGGTGAACACCACGCTTGCTAGCTTTGTCTTCGTCCGGTTCTTGGGATTTCTTGCTGACGCGCAGAACGACGACGAGATCGTGTTTGGAGTAAGTTGGTGCGGTGGTGGTCGAGCAGGGAATGATGGGTCCAACGACTCGATTGGGAATTAAAGCCGAGCGAGCTGAGAGGGCGCGCTGGCGAGCAGAAAACAGGATGCGAGTACAAGACAGGGAAAACGACGAGCTCGACAACACGCGCAGCGACGACAGTCGAATCAGCAACAAAGCGTTGCGAATTCAATGAACACGACCACAGTCGCGTGCTGACGCGGATGGGACAATAGCGACTGACGAGTTGGAGCACTAGCGAGTAGCCGATGCGGGTGAGCAAAGTAAGCAGGACACCGAGCGTCGCGGCAAGCTAGAAAAAGATTCGGCGCGCGAGCTCGACACGCACAGGGAAACAACACGACGCGACCAAGCAATGACGGTGTGTCAACAGGGGCTGGACTTGGCGAGGGAACCCGACGGTGACGACACGGACAAGACCCATGCACGGTGAAATGGGCAGAACCGAGCATGACGGTTGAGCCGTAGCTAAGCAGTGGGACGCGGCTGCGTGCAGAGGAGAACTCGGCATGATGAGGGACGACGAAACGCTGTGTTGGGACTGTCTCTCGACAGCTAGGAGATCCAACACGGGTGAATGATGATGGCAACAGGGCACTCGCGTGTGATGGCAAAAGCTCTGTTAATCTGGCCTCTCACGGGCACTGTGCGGGGGTATTTATAGGTATCCGAGTGCACGGCGCCTTGCGTTAAGGACGCATGTGCCCTCAGGTACCTAGTTTATCCCCAGGATATTCCCATAAAGCGGGGTTACAAGCTGTAATTACAAGTACACCTTTACAAATTAGGCCCATAACACAAACGCGGCCATGCAGGGCCCGTTACAATGGGCCTGATCTCATGTGGGCCTCGGAGCTGACCGAGGCCGCGCCGTGGGGAGGCGTTGCCGCAGGCCTTCGTCTGGTGCCGAATCGAGCGAAGGGTCTCCATGTTGTCTCTGGTGCCGATGAAGCGAAGGGTGTCCCTGCCTGCTTTGTCTGTCAGGACAGGGGCTAAGCGGTGGAGACTTCGGGCGAAGGGTGGCGTTTCTGCCTTCGCTCCAACATTTGCCCTCCGAGGGACCAGTTCGACAAAGTCACCTGGTGCCGAAGACGTCGCTAGATGGCGGAGACGCTGCCCTCGCTCGAAGTGGTTCCGCGGGGGTTTTTGATGTGACCGTTGATGGACATCGTACTGTTGGACTGCGGGTTTTCCGAAGCGTCGCGCCCTGTGGGATTGCGGGTTTCCCGAGGAGCCGCGCCCTGCCTATAAAGGGGGGCGGGGGACGGCGCTGTTTGCACTTTGCCTTCCGCGCTCCGTGAAAACCCTAGCCGCCCGCCGTCTTTCTGCTCCTCTTCTTCTACTGCTCCCTTTGCTCGTCGGAGATCTGGCTCGAGTGAAGCAAACCGCCCGCCGCCGCCGACGGTACGTAGCAATGCCATCCTCTTCTTGTTCCGCCGACGCCACGCCGCCGGCCGCCGCCTCGTCTGAGGAGACGTTGAGTAGCGTGATGGTGGAGGAGCTGCGCGCCGGCGACTCTGTTGATTTTGGTGTGTCACGGATGACGTCGGCCCGCGTCGAAGAGATGCAGCGCTTGGGCTACTTTGGCGGCGGAGTCGCTCGTGCTCCGGGGATGGAGGAAGTCCCCGAGCCGGAGGGTGAGTTGGTTGTTTTCGAGGCGTTCTTCGTCGCCGGTCTCCGCTTGCCTGCGCACCGGTTTGTTGGCGAAGTCCTGCGTAGAATCAACGTTCAAATTCATCAGCTGACACCGAACGCCGTGGTGGCGCTGGCGAAGTATGTCTGGGCGACGACTTCGTACGGCGGACAGCCGTCGGTTGAAGTTTTTGCGAAGAATTACTGCTTGCATTGGCAGAAGAGGGTGATTGAGGGCGGAGTTGCCCAGTTTGGGTCGTGTACATTCACGCCGAAGACCGGCAAGACCACAATGCCAGTAGTGGAGTTGGTTCCGTGCGCCCGCAACAAGTGGGGCAATTGGAATGAATTTTGGTTTTACGTTGCTGAGGCTACTGTCGAAGGCCATGAAGGACTCCCCGTGTCTGAGATGTGCTCTCACTATTACTCTGCGTATCCGCCTTTTGAAGTGGCAGAAGAGGATGCAGACGAAGGGGCCCTTCGGTGTGCCGCCGGCCAGAGCAGTGGTCGTGATTTAGTTGAAGAGTTTGTGGCGTACGGGGTCTGGCCCTTGGCGCACGGCTGGACGCTGGGCGAAGTGTGCCCTCGTCAGATGCCTTTTCACGGAGGAAAGGTGGTGCGAAGTCCTGCCTTCGCACTGAACTTGCGAAACCGTGACCCGGCCGCCTTTGTGCGTGATGCGGAGGATTTGGCGGTGCGGCTCGTGGGGCGGTACGTGGCGAGGACGGAAGGCCAGCGCAGCTTTGATATTCGCGGGTCAAATGAACGTTTGAACAGGGTCTTCGAGTTAAATCAATTGCCGTACGACGGCTACCCTGGTCAAGACGAAGCGGACCGCCGTGGGAAGAAGCCGGCGGTGGAGACTGGAGGCGACCCTGCGCTGACGGCCGCCCCCTCCTCAAAAAAGAGAAAATTAGGTACTGCGATGGGAGGAATCGGGGTGTCTGATAGTTTTGCTAGAGAGTTAATGAGGACGTGTGCGGCCCCGGGGGAGAGGATGTCTTCGCCCGAGCTCCGGGAGTCTTCGGCTCGGATGCTGAGGGTTACCGGGGGCTGCTGGCCTAGAAATGTTCCCGTCCCCTGCGCGGCTGAGGAAGACTGTTTTACATCTCCTATGGCTCGTCAGTGGAGAGTTTTTCCTTACGGGCGAAATATCGGTGCTGTTGTGTGGGCAGTGATGGACAAGGATCGCCAAGGGGCGGCGCAAAAACGCCAGGCGACCGTCAGGATTCACGAGGCCCGGCCGAAAAGGCAGCGGGGGACGGCGAAGGCTGCGGCCTCCAGCGGAGGCAAGCCGCCGTTGCCGGCGAAGGCGGGCGCCTCTGCACCCAGCAAGGCGTCGGAGACAACGGCGGGCGCCGGAGTCTCCAAGCTGACGAAGGTGGTGCCGCTGGCCAGCGGAGTGGCGGAGGCTTCGAAGGCGGCCCGAACGTTGCCGCCGCCGGGCAAACGCGTTGCCGACTTCGGCACGGACATTAGTGTGGACGATTATCTTGGGGGTAAGTCACCCAGCCGCTTTTTTTTTTGATCGTTGATGCGTTGCAGGGTCGGACGAGGGCCGGCTTGCTATAGCTGTGCCTGCCGGGGCAATCGCGACGGCTGCGCTGTCGTCGAAGGCGAGGGGCGGGACCCTTGGCGCCGGAGGCGAGGTGTCGGCCCTCGCGTTGGTCAGAGACGAGGCTGGCGCGGCGACCCGCCGGCTGAAAGGAGTGACGGAGGCGCTGAGTCAGGCGACGGAGGCGCTGAGTCATGTCCGCGGAGCCTTTTTTTTTTTACGGCCAAGGCCTTACGTGTGCTCTGCAGGTGGCTGACTTCACCAGCCGTACTGCGTCGGGGGCACTTACGGCAGCCTTATCTGCCGAAGTCGAGAGACTTCGGACGCAACATGCTGACGCTGTCCGTGAGAAGTCTGCCTCCGACAGCAAGTGTCGTAAACTGGCGGACAAGGTGGCCGCCCTGGAGGAGGAAAAGGCTGACCTCCGGCGCCAGCTGGCGGGGGAGAGGAGGGAGACCAACGAGGCCATCGCCAAGGAGCAGGCCGCGCAGGCGGAGGCTAGGCTGGCACGGGCGGAAGCCAATCTTGCCAAGGATCTCGCCGAAGACCTGCGGGGGCGGCTCACCGCTCTGGAGAGCCGCGCGAAGGGGGCCGAAGCCGCGGTGCGAACGGAGGCCGAACGGACGCGCACACAGCTTATGGCCACATATCGCGAGCTGGGTGCGCGGACCGGTGACTTCGTGGTGCCGGAGCGAGAGGCCGGGCTTCGCTGTTTGGAATGGGTGCAAGAGGAGCTGCAGGAGCTCCCCACCGTCCTGGGGGGATTAATGTCGTTCGCCTCCCTGGTCACCTGCGAGGGGGCGATGAACGCACTCTCTCACGAAGGGTGCCGGCACTATGAGGCCTTCGACCAGGCAGATGAAGATTTTGGGCGAGACATCTATAAGGTCGAAGACCCCGTGGTGAAGGAGTCCGCCGGCGCCCTCTATGACCGGATGTGGGGTTTGTATGGTGGTGAAGTGGTCAGGGAGCGGGCCGAGGCTGCGAGGGCTCAGGTAACGTTGTCGTTTGTTCTGCGTTTGCTGAATGTGGTCTGTGCGTGTGTTTGCTGACTTTTTGTATGTTTTGTTTTAGGCGGAGCGAGGCGAGCGGGTGGACGACTTCGGAGCACTGAACGACGCCCTGCCTGACCCGGAGCCGACCCCGGAGACCATGGAGGACGCACCAGGCGCCCCCGCATCTGCTGCGACAGTGGAAGACCTGCCCCTGAAGGTGGCCGAAGGCGCTCCCGAAGCCCTCGCAGCAGCTGCGCCGACCGTCGAAGATCCGGCGGTGGAGGCGGTGGAAACAATTGCGGAGGTGGCAGCGGAGCCAACGGCGGAGGCCCCCGCAGCGTCAGGGCCCTCGCAGGTGGCATAGTGGTTGTTTAGGGTTGAGGATTTTTGGATGTTGTACTGAATTTTGGTTGCTGCGCAGGTTCAAGATTTTGGGCCTACGCACGCAACCGCTGCTACTGAGTTTTTGGCGGCTTCGACCGCGGAAGGTGGTAATGAATATAGTGGGTTTGCATCTGAGTTTTTGGATTTTGCCGACTCCGGGAGCTCGGTTGAGTGGACTGAGGAGTCGTCGGAGGAGAATTTGGATTATTTTGCGGCTTTGGACGTGGCTGCGGCGGAGGCTTCGCCACACGCCGCGGACGCGTCGGACGTGCCAGGCCCTAGCACTGGGCGCCGTCGACGAAGGGCGGTTGCAAAACGTAGGGTTAGCGCGGAGGAGCGGGCTCTGCTTCGTGTGAGTGGGGCTGGTCGGCAGGAACTGTTGTCCCTGCCGACCGCCGAGGGTGTAGGTGAAGGGGAACTGCGAAGGCTTTTTGCGGGTGAGGAGCTCAGGATAATGCTATTTAATTATAGGGAGATGGGAATTATTCCTAAGGTTGAGCCGATGTAGAGTGTGGTGCCCTCGCTTGTGTACGTCGAGGCTTGTATGGTGGAATTGTGTGCCCTCGCGTGCATGTGTGTGTGCGAAGGCGTTTTGTAGTTACTGATTTGTTTTGCTGCGCTGTGTTGGCTTGATTATAGATGGTCTCGGTGTGGATGGTTTGATGTTGTCGTTTCGGCCGTTGTTGTGCTAGTCCAGGTGTACCCTTAGGTGTCTTCTGCATAGATAGTCTTCGGTTTTTTCGCGCTTGTTGTGCTGATCCGGCTGCGCTTTTAAGCGACTGCTGCACGGATAGCCTTCGCGATAGACTCCGATTTTTTCCGCACTTGTGCTAATCCGGCTGCACCCTTAGGCGACTTTTGCGCGGATAGTCTTCGCGATAGACTTAGATTTTTTTCGCACTTGGTGTGCTAATCCGGCTGCACCCTTAGGCGACTTTTGCGCGGATAGTCTTCGCGATAGACTTAGATTTTTTTTCGCACTTGTTGTGCTAATCCGGCTGCACCCTTAGGCGACTTTTGCGCGGATAGTCTTCGCGATAGACTTAGATTTTTTTTCGCACTTGTTGTGCTAATCCGGCTGCACCCTTAGGCGACTTTTGCGCGGATAGTCTTCGCGATAGACTTAGATTTTTTTTCGCACTTGTTGTGCTAATCCGGCTGCACCCTTAGGCGACTTTTGCGCGGATAGTCTTCGCGATAGACTTAGATTTTTTTCGCACTTGGTGTGCTAATCCGGCTGCACCCTTAGGCGACTTTTGCGCGGATAGTCTTCGCGATAGACTTAGATTTTTCTGCACTTGTTGTGCTAATCCGGCTGCACCCTTAGGCGACTTTTGCGCGGATTTGTCGCACGCGAGGGTAGCTAGCGCTTAGCCTCGCGGTGACCTCGTGGTGGTCGAATGTCGAAGACCGTCATCGCGGTCTTTTTCGACGCATGTCTTTTTGCGGGGGATTTTTTACGCATATGTTACATGGCTCCGCCTCGTTAAAAACCTCACCCCCCGGGAGGAAAAGAGTGCGGGCCGGTGCAAGATTGTTTTTGCGAATTACAAGGGCGAAGACAGCCCTGAGGAATCAAACAAAAAATTTGCGGAGGTTGTCAATGTTCCAGGAGTGCTCCAGGTCCTCGCCGGTTGGCGTTGTGAGCCTGTAAGCGCTGGGGGAAGCTTTTGTCTTGACGATGAAAGGGCCCTCCCACCTGGGCTCCAGCTTGCCCTTGGACTCCGTTCGAGCTGTCCGAATGAGTACGAGGTCCCCCTCGCTGAACTCCCTCGGGGTGACTGAATGGTCGCGCCATGCTTTGGTCTGGGCTTGATACTTGTTCAGGGCCTGTAGGGCGAAGACACGGTCTCCGTCGATGAGATCCTTTGAAGTTGGTTCGTCCACATCTGGGACGGCCGACGGGACTGTTCGCGGGGACCCGTGCTTTATTTCTTGCGGGGTCATGGCCTCCGATCCGTATAAAAGACGGAAGGGAGTGAATCCGGTCGCCCTGCACTCAGTCGTGTTTAGTGCCCAGACTGCCTCGGGTAAAAAATCGCTCCATCTGCCCTTTTTTTCATCGAGGAGCATTTTTTTGATAGCTGTGAAGATTTTTCCGTTGGTGCGCTCCACGACCCCGTTGGACTGCGGATGATAGACTGAGGCGAAGGCAAGCTTGGTGCCAATGGAGAAACAAAAATCCTTGAAGCCTTGGTTATCAAACTGCTTGCCGTTGTCGACTGTTAATTCGGACGGTACTCCGAAGCGGCAAACGATGTTCTGCCAGAAGAATTTTTGGGCAGTCTTTGATGTTATTGTGGAGACAGCCCGTGCCTCGATCCATTTGGTGAAGTACTCGACCGCGACGAAGGCGAACTTAAGGTTCCCCTGAGCGGTGGGCAAGGGTCCAACAATGTCGAGACCCCAGCGCTGGAGAGGCCATGTGTGGGCGATTAGCTTTGTATACTGCGAAGGGCCACCTGACCGAGGAGAGAACTTCTGGCAGGCTTCGCAGGACCGAGTGACCCGATTCGCAGCGCAAATCATTGCGGGCCAGTAAAAACCCTGGCGGATCACCTTAGCAGCTAGGGCCCTCGGCCCCGCGTGCGAGCCGCACGTGCCACTGTGGACTTCACGTAGAATCTGCATGCCTTCGGCCTCGGTGACGCACTTAAGCATTGGTTGACTGACCCCTTTTTTATAGAGTTGGCCTTCAATCAGAGCGAAGTCTCGGCTTCGATGTCTGAGGCGCTTGGCCTCACTGATGTCGGCTGGGTGATAATACCCCTGCAGGAACAGGGTTATGGGTGCGCGCCAGTCTTCGGTCATGATGAGGTTGACTGTACGGTGGCCCTCGCTGTCATTGGTTATTTGGAGCCCTTCGGGGCTCCGGACTGCTGGTGTGCCGATGACGTGGAAGAACACGTCGGAGGGCAGAGTGTCGCCCCTGGCCGCGGCCTTGGCCAATGCGTCGGCCTCCTCGTTCTTGGCCCGGTCCACATGCTGCACGGTGAACCCCTTGAACTGCCTCTCGAGACTTCGGATGGCCGCGAGGTATTGCATGAGTGCGGGGTCCTTGGCTGCATAGTCTTTTTCGACCTGGCCGGCAACTACCTTGGAGTCTGTTTTGATGATGCAAGTGGTGACTCCGAGGGCCCTTAGCTTGCGGAGGCCGAGGATGACTGCTTCGTACTCTGCTATATTATTTGTGCATCTGTCGGAGTCCAGATTGAAGCTGAGTCATGCTGCATATCTGTGCTTGACCCCGACTGGTGAGGTTATGATTGCGGCGACGCCTGCCCCCGCATGGCACCATGCGCCGTCGCAGTGGATCGTCCAGACCTTCTCTGTGGTCGGGTCCGGCTGTGTTACTGGCCCGGTCCAGTCGACGACGAAGTCTGCCAGGACTTGTGATTTGATGGTTGTCCTGGGCTCGAAGCTGATGTGGTAGCCGGAGAGTTCGGCTGCCCACTTGGCGATCCTCACCGATGCCTCCGGGTTTCTAAACAGTTCGCCGAGCCCCCTGTCTGAGGTGACGCGGACCTTGAATGCTTCAAAATAATGGCGCAGCTTGCGCGAGGACATAACGACTGCGTAGGCGATCTTCTCCAGCTCTGTCATGTTGCATTTGGACGGTGTCAGGACCTCGGAGACGTAATAAACAGGGCACTGTCTGACAGCGCCTTCGACTGTCTGCTCCTGCACTAGTGCCGCGCTGACCGCGTGCGGCGAAGCCGTGACATAGAGCAATAAGGGGAGCGAGGAGTCGGGGCTCGTGAGGGTGGCCAGCTCCGTTAAGTACTGTTTTAATGAGGCGAAGGCCGCTGCTTGCTCCGGCCCCCAAGCAAAGTCTTTTGCGCCGCGGAGAGTTTTGAGGAAAGGAAGACTTCGCTCGGCCGACCTGGAAATGAATCTGTTGAGAGCGGCCAATCTGCCTGTCAGACGCTGGACATCCCTGGTGGACTGCGGAGGCGACATGTCGATGATGGCCTGGATCTTGGTTGGGTTGGCCTCGATGCCGCGGTGCGACACCAGGTAGCCCAATATCTTGCCCTGGCGAACACCGAAAACGCACTTTTCCGGGTTTAAGCGGAGTCGTGCGTCTCGCATGTTTGCGAATGTCTCGGCCAGGTCGGCGAGATGGTCCTCCTTATTTTTGCTGGCGACGACGATGTCGTCCACATATGTAAATATATTTCTGCCGACCTGCCCTTCGAGTACTGTTTTGGTGAGTCTGGAGAAGGTGGACCCGGCATTCTTGAGACCCTCCGGCATTCTGACGAAGCAATAAGTGCCGAAGGGTGTTATAAAGCTGGTGCTGGCCTTGTCTTCCTCCTTCATGTATATCTGGTGATAGCCGGAGAAGCAGTCGAGGAGAGACATGACCTCGCATCCGGCCGCGCTATCGACTATTTTGTCGATCCGTGGCAACGGGAAATTGTCTTTTGGGCAGGCCTTATTGAGACAGGTGAAGTCTATGCACATCCGCCATTTCCCGCTTTTTTTCTGCACCATTACAACATTGGAGAGCCATGTGGGGTAAGCCACTGGCTCAATGAATTTAGCCTCTAGGAGGCGGTGCACCTCCGCCTTGGCGGCCTCTGTCTTTTCATCGGACATTTTGCGAAGCTTTTGCTTTCTTGGTCGCACCGAGGGGTCGATTCCCAAGCTGTGCTCGATTATGGATCGGCTGACTCCGACCAGGTCGAGGGCGGACCAGGCGAAGACATCTTTATTCTTGGCCAGGCAGCAGAGGAGCTTCTCTTCTTCATGCGAAGTAAGGTCTTCGCTGATAGTGACTGTCTGCTTGGGCGTGGCCTGATCGAGGGGGACAATCTTGGTCCCATCCTGACTCTGCAACTGAGCCCTGTCGTGCTGCTTGTCAGTTGGGCTGGCGGGCGCAGGGACCTCGCACTGTGTCGTGAGACAGTGCACGTTCCTCTGCCCGGGCACGAAGTCCCGCTCTATGTTGCGCGCTGTTTGCTGGTCACCGCGGACTGTAATTACGCCTAGCGGGCCTGGTATCTTCATGCACAAATACAGTCCGTGGATGGCAGCTTCAAACTTATTGATGGAGCCCCGTCCCATGATGGCGTTGTATGGATATACCATATCCACAATGTCAAAAGTCACTTGCGCACTTCGGGCATTGGGTGCTACACCGAAGGAGAGGGGCAACTCTATTTTGCCGACGGGGAAGGTGCCTTTGCCGCCGAAGCCATACAACGGGTTGTCCGAAGGCTTAAGCAGGCTGTGGCTGATGCCCATGCGATCGAAGGCGTGGAGGAAGATGATGTCTGCCTGGCTGCCGTTGTCAACGAGGACCTTGTGTAGGTCCCAGCCTGCCACGCTGCAATTGATGACCATGGCATCGCAGTGGGGGGCGCTGCGCAAATCGACGTCCTGTGCGTCGAAGGTGAGCGGTACGTGGGACCACTTTGTCTGTACAACTGGGCCCGTGACGGCTACATGGTTTATGCTGCGGTAGTGGTCCCGCTTCTGCCGCTTGGTGTCGAAGTCGGTGCTGGACCCCCCAGTTATCATATGAATGACTCCGCGATAAGGTTGATCGGCGAAGTCCTCCTGCTTTGGGGCGTTGGGGATGTTTTGTTGTTGCTGGTGTGGTGGTGGAGGAGGAGGATGTACGATTTGTACTTCCTGATGATGTTGGTAAGCGTGGTGCGGTGGATGCGGGGTGGGAGCGTGGATATATGGTGGAGGGGGTGGCTGGTAGTTATGCGCGACAATTCTGGGGTTGTCGGCTAGCTGCGCCCTCGCCATTCTGTCTCTGGTGGCCTTCACTTCGGGGCAGTCTTTGGTTGGGTGGGCGCAGTCTTCGCCATGGAAAAGACAGTAAAATCGGCGCGGTGGAGGGGGTGGCTGCGCAAGCCCTCGGCCCCTGCCGCGAGTTCCACTTCCGCGGCCCTGGGGGGGATATTCCTGGCGGCGAAGGGGGTCAGCGGCCGGCTGCTGGTTGGCAATGTTGTGCACTTGCGGCTGACCGCGGCCATCTCGACCGGAGTCTGGTTGCGGAGTTCTTGTCCACGTGCGGCTGGACTGTGGAGCGTCTTTTGGCTTCCGCTGGGACTCAATCTTGCGCTGGTGGAGCTCCTCGGATCTGGCATACTTTTCAAACAGCTGGTACAACTCTTGGAGGTTCTTCGGCGGGTCTCTGATGCAGTGGCTGTAAAGGACGCCAGCGCGAAGACCACTGATAGCATAGTGGATGGCAATCTGGTCATCGACTGAGGGTAGCTGTGACTTGAGTGTGAGGAATTTGCGGTAATATTCCCTCAGGGTCTCCCTCTCTAGCTGCTTGCAGAGCGAGAGCTCGGCCAGGGCGTCGGTGTCCGGGCGGTACCCTTGGAAGTTGAGGAGGAACTTGTCCCGGAGACTTCTCCAGGAATCGATGGACAGCGGAGGCAACCTGGTGAACCAGGTGAGCGCGGGGCCCTCGAGGGCGATGATGAAGGACTTCGCCATTGTGGCGTCGTCCCCCCGGACGATGCGACGGCGACCTGGTAACTCATTATGTATTGAGCCGGGTCGGTGCTGCCGTTGTACTTGGGGTAGGTCCCAGCCCGGAAGTTAGCTGGCCACGGCGTCACTTGCAGGTGAGGCGCCAGGGGACTTCGCTCATCGAGATAATTGACCCCTTGGAATGGCGCGGCGTGCGGGAAAGTGAAGTCGCGCTGGGGTAAACGCGGGTCCTCCGGTTGCGCGCGGTGTCGCAGGGGTGGCTCATGCTGCAGGCTGGGGTGGCCTTCGCGCGTGTCTTCGTTTTGTGCGCGCTGCTGGAGGGATGACTCGTGCTGCGGGCCGAGGTGGCCTTCGCGCTGCATCAGCGCGATCTCCCGCTCGAGTTCCTGGGCCTTGTGCTCTTCGTCGCGTATCATCTGCCGCACTTTGGCGAGTGCGGACACATGCTGGCGCTTGGCCTCCAGTATCTCCTTCTGCCTCTGGAGGTTGCGGTTCTTGAGGCGCAGAGTGCGCAGCTGTAGCTGTTCTTCTGCGGAGATGCCGAGGACCTCACCGTCCTCGGCGAGGTCCACGCCCTCCGGTGGTGCGAAGCCTGAGGGAGGTGCGAAGCCTGAGGGTTGTCCCTCAGGGTCGCAGGTGCGGAGGGTGTCGTCTTCAGTGGCCTCTTGGTGGGTGGATTGGGTGAGGGCGAGGGCCTTGCCCTTTCTTGCGGCGAGCAGTGCTGCCTTCGCAGCCTCGTCAGCCTTCGGGTTAGCTCTCTTGGGTGCCATCGCGGGTGGTTGTCTCGTAGCACGAACGGTGGGCGCCAAATGTTGGGACTGTCTCTCGACAGCTAGGAGATCCAACACGGGTGAATGATGATGGCAACAGGGCACTCGCGTGTGATGGCAAAAGCTCTGTTAATCTGGCCTCTCACGGGCACTGTGCGGGGGTATTTATAGGTATCCGAGTGCACGGCGCCTTGCGTTAAGGACGCATGTGCCCTCAGGTACCTAGTTTATCCCCAGGATATTCCCATAAAGCGGGGTTACAAGCTGTAATTACAAGTACACCTTTACAAATTAGGCCCGTAACACAAACGCGGCCACGCAGGGCCCGTTACAATGGGCCTGATCTCATGTGGGCCTCGGAGCTGACCGAGGCCGCGCCGTGGGGAGGCGTTGCCGCAGGCCTTCGTCTGGTGCCGAATCGAGCGAAGGGTCTCCATGTTGTCTCTGGTGCCGATGAAGCGAAGGGTGTCCCTGCCTGCTTTGTCTGTCAGGGCAGGGGCTAAGCGGTGGAGACTTCGGGCGAAGGGTGGCGTTTCTGCCTTCGCTCCAACACGCTGCGTGCACGACGAGGAAGCAAAAAGCCATGACAAGGGAGCAGAGAAAATTGTGCGGACGAATGGAAAAGAGACGGCGAGCATGTGCGCACAAAAAGCAGAGCGCGCAGAGGACAGGGAACTGCGACGACGAAGCGCCATAGCTGGAGCAAGAGCGGGATGCGAGCTAGGCAATGGCAGCGCATAGGGACTTCACGGCGCACGACGCTAGGCGCGTAAGGAGCAGGACACACGCCAGCGAGCTGAGCGACGGTAGGGAGCTCAACGCGCGGCACCAAAGAGCTAGAGCAGACAAGCTGCAGACCATGGTGCGAGTAGGACCAACCAGAGAGGAACTGGGACAAGCAGGGAGTTGGAAGAGGAGCACCGCCATGGCTGGGAGAAGCTGAAGCGCCGGCAAAGGGAAAGCGTGCAGGGCACGACTGGGGAGGAGTAAGGTCCGTGTAGGAGCTTGGACCAGAGAGCAGCGACGACCATGGGAGATGGGAAGGAGAGAGCTCCGGCCAGGGAGATGCGCGCCAGCAGAGGTGCGCAGCACAGGAGACCAGAGAGAGGGGCGCGGCCAGGTAGATGAGCGTCGAGCGAGCAGCTAAGGAGATGAGGCGATGTCCAAGGCTGTGTGCCGGTGATAGCACGAGCGGCTGGGAATTTTCTAGGAAATGGAGCACCTTCACCGGATAGGAACGACTGGAGATAAAGGAGAGGAGGGCGGTGAAGAATATCTCAGGGAGCCGTACCCACGTGAGAAGAGAAGACGTGAAGGACTCCGTGACTTTCAGAGACCGTTATGGATTAGGATGAGAGAAATGGCGTGAGTGATTTCCACTTAATTAAATGTGTTTGTATGAGGATAAGGGTTCTAAAAGGAAGACGCTTGCTGGAACCAATGAGGAGTGTGGATAAAGGATAGGAAGAGCGATGGAGAGGATAAGTGAGGAGAGATCTTTTTTTTTACAGAAAATCACAGATATTTCGGATCACAATTTTAGCGACGTATACTGGGTCGACAGTACTTGTGACACGGTTTGATTCGATTCGGAACCTGATAAATTGTATCTGTGGTCTGAACACCTGATTCCATAGTCACGGGCAATTTATGTGATAATCGGATCTCAATTATAATTCCTTGATTATCAACCTTGCGTACGATTTCTTTCAGACAAAGCGCGATATAGATTATTTTGCCCCGAACATTTCAGTTGTCGAGTTCAAATTAATTTGTCCGGGATAAAATCATCCGAGTGAGATGGGCTTCCGAATTCGTATTCGCGCGAGCGATGAATTTTAAATAATCACCGAACGCACCGATTTTCGGAACAATAATGTTCCGAACATCAGAAAATTTAGGAAGAGCCCAGGTAAATAAAAATAAAAACGATGTCGCACTCGCGACAAACGAAACAAATACGATATAAAATCGCGATAGCGAAAATGATTAAAATTTAAAATCCGTTTTATCCACTGATATCACGTGCTTAAATACATACTCATTGTTGAGCAGAATATAAACACCAGGGGTGTTACAGCAATCCCAGGCTGAACAGCATGGTCAACCTAGCCGCCGTGCTCAACACCGAGCTGGACCACGCCCTTGACGAGTTGGGCAAGGTTCGGGCAGAGGTTGCGGAATTGCGTGCTAAGTGCGCGGCACGCCACTATCTAAATGGTGGTTCTCCTACCCCTGTCGGGATTCAGCACCCTTACCGTTCACCGCCCCGTGGTCGCTTCGAGTATGGTACCCTAGACTGCAGGACCCGGATAGATTTGGATCCATAGATCGACGGAGTCGGAGTCTGTAATAATGATTAATTTAGTGTTTTAGTCTAGTCAGTCTTAGTTAGAGTTAGTTTGCTTATCATATGTTGGAATGCTTGTCATGATGAACATGTAATGAAGTTGGATCTTTGTAATGATTGTCATCAAGGTGTGGGTATCCCCTGCAACTTGGTGTAGTTATTGATAAAGTTAGTTATTTAGTTGGGTAATCCCTATATTTCCACTTTCCTCTTTATCTAAGAAGCTGTCAGTGAAGATGATCATTTGTTAAGTGCTATAGAGATTTCAGTATATCTTTTCTTATGCTGAAAGACTGCAGTTGTCACGTTATGCCCCAGAAGATGTCAACATGGATGCTAAGAGGCAGTACCGTTTTCTGAGAGGATTGGTTGACCCCCTTCACTACTAGCTGATGAACCACACTTTCCCCACCTTCCAGCACTTGATAGACAGAGCGATCATGACTAAAAGGAAGCGTCAGGAGATGGAGGATAGAAAACGCAAGATCGGTGGATCTCAGGTCAGGAGTAGCAGTCATCCCTGCTACTCAGGGAACCCACCCTAGCAATTCAGGCAAGGTCACCCTCAAGGTCAATAGCACCAGTGTCAGAACCAGCATCAGCACCAGTACCAGAGGCAGTTTCCTCAGCAGCAGTAGCAGTAGTACCATCAGAGCGCCCAACCTGTAGGAAATCAGTACCAACGTCAGAACTACCAGGCAGCTCGCCTTCCTGCCCCAGCAACTAACCAAAATGGCGAAGCAGCTCTAGCGCAAGTAGGAGGTTTTGCATGCTTCTAATGTGGAGAACAAAACACTGAGCGAAGAACTTTCCAAAGAAAGCAGCTCAACAGTCGCCAACAGTCAATACCCTAGCAAGACAAGGAGCGCCACAGTAAGCGCCAGGAGGCAATGGTCAGGCCTACAACCGTGGAAAGGTGAACCATCTAGAGGCTGAAGCAATCTAGGATGCTTAGGACGTGGCAGTATGTATGTTTCCATTCGAATCCTATCCAGCAAAAGTATTATTTGATACAGGTGCCACACATTCTTTTGTTTCTACATCTTGGGAAGAAGCACATAATATCCCCATAGAACCAATGATTCCACCTTTAAGAGTTAATTTAGTTGGGGGAAAGTTCAGTCTGATAGGATTTGTCCGAATCTAAGGATTGAAATAAGGGGGATAGACTTCCCTGCTAGCCTAGTAGTAATGGGAACTCAAGGGTTAGATGTCATCCTAGGGATGAATTGGCTACACAGAAACCAAGCCACTGTAAGTTGTGACAAGAGAATGGTTAAGTTGGTGTCCCCATCTGGAAAGGAAGTAGTAACTAAGCTGTACTTGCCTGAACTAGAAGAAGGAGCCTATCACCATTTATCAGTAGATGACAAGGAGTCCAATCTAATTGAGGCAATCAGAATTGTGTCGGAATTCCCCGATGTATTCCCTAAAGAGTTACTAGGTATGCCACCTGAAAGGAAGGTTCAATTTGCCATAGAGCTCATCCTAGGCACCACCCCTATTTCCAAGAGAGCTTATCGAGTGTCCAGACCAGAGTTGGTGGAACTCAAGAAGCAGATTGATGAGTTGTTAGAGAAAGGCTACATCAGACCAAGTACCTCACCTTGGGCAGCCCTAGTGCTATTTGTGGAGAAGAAGGATGACACGAAGAGGATGTGCATTGATTACAGAGCTTTGAATGAAGTCACTGTCAAGAACAAGTACCCCCTGCCCCGAATTGAGGACCTATTTGATCAGTTGAGAGGAGCCAGTGTGTTCTCAAAGATAGATCTGAGGTCAGGTTACCATCAGCTCAGAATCCTACCTTCGGATATACTGAAGACAACATTCATCACCAAGTATGGACTATATGAATTCATGGTTATGTCATTCGGTTTGACGAATGCGCCAGCTTACTTCATGTACATGATGAACAGTGTGTTCATAGACTAGCTCGATAAGTTTGTAGTAGTGTTCATTGATGATATTCTTGTATACTCCCAGAATGAGCAAGAGCATGATGAACATTTGAGGAAAGTACTTTAGAGGCTATGAGATTGCCAGTTGTACGCCAAGCTTAGCAAGTGCGAGTTCTGGATCAGCGAAATTCTGTTCTTGGGTCATATTATAAACCGAGATGGACTAGCTATGCATCCAAAGAAGGTAGCAGCGATTCCGGACTGGAAAGCACCAAAAGATGTCTGAGGAATCAAGAGTTTCATTGGAATGGTCGGTTACTATCGGCATTTCATTGAGGGTTTCTCTAAGATTGCCAGGCCAATGACAGCCTTGCTAGCAAAGAAGGTTGAGTTCAAGTGGACCCCAGCGTGCCAAGAATCATTTGAGACATTGAAGCAGAAGTTGACAACAACACCAGTATTGGTTTTGCCAGATGTTCACAAACCATTCTCAGTATATTGTGATGCTTCGTACGCTGGACTGGGATGTGTGTTAATGCAGGAAGGGAAAGTAGTGGCATACTCGTCTCGACAATTGAAAGTTCTTGAGAAGAATTACCCCACTCATGATCTAGAATTAGCAGTGGTTCATGCACTAAAAACCTGGAGACATTATCTTTATGGGCAGAAGTGTGATATCTACATGGATCACAAGAGTCTCAAGTACATATTCACTCAGTCAGAGTTAAACATGAGACAACGAAGATGTCTAGAGTTGATCAAAGATTATGAGGTGGAAATACATTATCACCCAGACAAAGCAAATGTGGTTGCAGATGCTCTAAGCAGAAAGAGTTAGGTCAATATGTTGGCTGCTCACCCGATGCTGTTCGAGCTAGCGAAGGAATTCAACAGGCTGAGTCTCAGATTTCTTAACAACACTCAAGGAGTGACAGTCGAACTAGAACCCACTCTAGAACAAGACATCAGGAAAGGTCAGAAAGATGATGAGAAGATCAACGAGATGCGGCAGCTGATCATAGATGGGAAAGGTCCAGATTTCCGTGAAGACGCAGAAGGAGTGGTATGGTTCAAGGATAGGCTGTGAGTTCCCAACATCAAATCGATCCAGGAACTGATTGTCAAGGAAGCCCATGAGACAGCATATTCTATACACCCTAGTAGCAAGAAAATGTACCAAGACCTGAAGAAGAGATTCTGGTGGTATGGTATGAAAAGAGAGATAGTAGGGTATGTGGCTAGATGCAACAGTTGTTAGAGGATCAAGGCAGAACATCAGAGACTCACAGGTTTGTTGTAGTCGTTGTAGATTCCTCAGTGGAAATGGGATGAGATTGGGATGGACTTTATAGTTGGTCTGCCCCGCACTCGAGCTAGTTACGACTCCATCTGGGTAGTAGTGGACCGTTTAACAAAGGCGGCCCATTTCATACCAGTCAAGACCACCTATAACAGTGCGGTGTTGGCAGAATTATACATGTATCAGATGTGTGCTTGCATGGTATTCCAAAGAAGATAGTATCGGACAGAGGCACCCAGATTACCTCTCATTTCTAGCAGCAGCTACATGAAGCTTTAGGCACACACTTGAAGTTCAGTTCAGCTTATCTGCCGCAGACAGACGGTCAGACAAAGAGAACCAACCAGATCCTTGAAGATATGTTGAGAACTTGTGCTTTTTAAGACAAGTTAGGTTGGGACAAGAGGCTACCATATGCAGATTTCTCCTACAACAATAGCTATCAGGCCAGTCTGAAGATGTCACCATTCGAAGCACTTTATGGGAGGAACTGCAGAACCCCGTTGCATTGGGACCAACCTGGTGAAAGGCAGGTGTTCGGTCCAGAGATTTTGCTTGAAGCTGAAGAGAATATCAGGATGGTCTAGGAAAATCTGAAGGCAGCGCAGTCTAGACAGCGAAGTTATGCTGACACCAGAAGAAGGGAACTCAGTTTTGAAGTGGGAGACTATGTCTACTTGAAAGTGTCACCCATCAGAGAAACCAAAAGGTTTGGAGTCAATGGCAAGCTAGCACCTCAATATATCGGGCTGTATCAGATTCAAGGCAGACGTGGAGAAGTGGCATATCAACTCAGCTTACTAGAAAATCTGCCCGCCGTACACAATGTGTTTCACGTGTCTCAGTTAAAGAAATGCTTGCGAGTACCAGAAGAGCAGATGCCAACAAAAGACCTTGAACTTCAAGAAGACCTGACATACATTGAGAAGCCAACTCAAATTCTGTAGATAGCAGATCGGGTCACTCGGAGGAACACCATCAGGATGTGCAAAGTCAAATGGGGCCATCACTCAAAAGAAGAAGCAACGTGGGAAAGAGAAGATGATATGAGAGCCAAGTACCCTGAACTCTTTGCTAGCCAACTTTGAATCTCGAGGGCGAGATTCTTTTAAGGGGGATAGGTCTGTAACACCCTGAATTTGGGGGTATAAAATTTCTTTCTTATTATCATCCAAATTCAGGTGTTACTCTTCTATCTCTCACTCTAGTTTCTATCTCTCTAGTTTCTCTCTCTCTCTTTCTCTTTTGGTTAGGGTTAGTTTTGTTAGTAAGGGATTATTTTTTTATTTTGGCAAAACCATATGAGTCATGAAGTGTTGCATCATATTGAGCCCAAATATTCTTTGAATTGTTGAACATATTTGATTTGAACTGAATTTGAAACTTGATTTGAATTTGATTTGAAAACCCTAGAGAAAATAAATAGAAAAGCAATTAGAAATTCCCTGGAAAATAGAAAACCCAATTCAGCCCAAGTCAGCCTACTAAGCCCAACCCCATGCGCGCGTCCGCGCCCGTGCCCACGTGCCCTTGGTGCCTGACAGGAGGGCCCTACCTATCGGCGCCAACCAGCGCACCCTCTCTCCCTCTCTCTCACTGCCCTGTGGGCCAGGTCTATCGGCGCTGTTCCTCTCGCCCGTGCGCTCGCTTCTCTCTCTGTCCCGCTGACCCCACCTGTCAGCTCGTCCCCAACCTCCCGCCCACGTTCCCCCGCCGTGTATGCGCCCACGACCACACGATCTCTAGCCATCCCCGCACCTTTTGAGCCCTGCTCCCTGCTCGCCCACCTCGCCTCGCTCACTTGCGCCCTCAGCCGAACCCTCTCGCCCTCTCTCTCGCTCAGTGCGCACGACCAGAGAGCTCCGCCACCGCCCACCGTCGACTGTCGTTCGTTGTGCGACCGTCGTCGAGCCCGCGCCCGTCTGTTGCCTCAATGGGTTCCCCTCTGGTTTGCGCTTCCCCTCTCTGGTTTGCCCGATCCGCGCTCACCAGAGCGTTTCTTGTGCAGCCGGAGTCCCATCGCCGTCGACCCAAGGCTCCATCGCACCCCCGCCGTTCTCCAAGCATCCTGGAGTTCTCACTCGAGGTGAGCACCCTTCCCATGCCTTTATTTCACCAAGCATCGCCCCAGAGCCCGCGCAATTGCTCACTGGAGTTGGCTGCGCTGCCGTGGGACCTTTTCCACCGTGGTCTGCATCCTCTAGTGCCCCCGTGCTGGTTCTGCGCCCACAGTCGTGTCCGTCGTGTCGCCCTGAATGCGCCTGACCTTTTCCCTAAGCCCCTAGAGCCCCGCCGTGGCTGCCCCCTCGTCTCTAGTGAGCCCTCACCGCAGGACCAAGCGCTGCCACCGCGCTCGCGTCCAGCCCCTGGCTGTTGGATCTCGGGCGTCCATCCGAGATCTAACGGTTTAGGTTTAATCCGAGCGGATCTAATCTCAGCCCTCCGATCCAGATCCAACCGCTCTTCTCTCTCCCCTTCACCCGCGCCCCTACCGCTGGGCCCGACTGGTCAGCCCGCCCTAGTTTGCTGACACCCCATCCTCGTCTGTCAGTCGCATCCGCGCGCGCATCCGCGGGATCTAATCCTGTCCGTTGAACTCTCATCCAATGGTCGAGATCACCCCGTACCCCTTCGCGTGTATGTTTTGCTTAAGAGACCCTTGGGTTTTAGGAAATCAACTCATCTTACTGAGTTTTAGCGCTTAGACCCCTAGTTTCTTTTAAATAGACCCCTGTGCTTTTAAATAATTACAGAATTAGACCTAGTTTCATATTTTAGACTTCAAAACTTGTTTATTTCATATCTTTTTCATATGAACTCCAAATTTAGTGGTTCAAATTGCAAAATGTTCATAAGATTATTCTCTGTCCAAATAAAATATGTTTATCTATAGTCTATACACTTTAATTTTACACCTAGAGTATAAGATTAATGTATATGTTAATTTACTCATTTAATGAAATAGATAAAAGGAAAGCCCTAGAAGCCGAAGTATATTTAATCTTATGAGATTAATAATATGTATTACATGAATTCATCTCTGGTTTAACTTTTAGGTCTCAATAAAATGAATAGAATTAGGTTATGTAATTATGGACAACACTTAGAGTGTAATTAATCCCTAATTAGGATTAATTCATTTTATAATTTGATCTCATTCTCCTTTACTTGATACCATACCTTTTGAGATGTGTTCCAATGTTTGTGCATGCTTGATGTGCTGTTCATTTGAACATTCCAAATGTATTGAATGTATGATCGCTTTATTTAGACAACGAGCAGCCCGTGGTTCCTGAGTGTGTTGCCGAAGATCCCTCTGAGCAACAACCTGGTGAAGGCAAGTGTCCTCATACCTATCATGTCCTACTTCACTGTCCTGCATTACATTATTGAAACTTAAGGATTGACTAGTCTGTATTTACCTTACCCTTGTTTACCTTTTTGGGTTAATCATGGTTGGCTTTTGCTATTGCTTTAACTTAATCAATGAACATGATGTGATTATTTATGATACGATGATGTTATCCCGTTGAGGTTCTTATGGTTACTTTAGGGGACTTTGGCTGTTTCCTTAGTACCTCTCCATAAGGACCTGTTTGAGGAGTGACAACCTGGATAACAGTGCAACCATGAGGGTGGAATGGGACGCCCTTAGCTGATTAATTAGAGGAACCAGAGGAATAGTTGGCTTCGCCGTAGGGCCATCAATGGGGTCCGGGCATAGTACTTGCTGTGCCAAGGCTGGTTGCAGAGGTTCTTGATTTGGTTTTTGTTAGTCACCCTTTCTTTGGGGAGATGTACTGTGTTTATCAAATTGGAGAAACCTGACGGGCGGCTATGACCTCTGGGAAATCTTTGTAAAGGCTACGTTGTGAGACCCTGCTAGGTCACCTTGGTAGTGATCAATGGGGAGGCTAGAACTCCGGGCAGAAAGGGAATCATGACTTGTAAGTAAAGTGTGCGACCTCTGTAGAGTGTTAGAAACTGGTATATCAGTCGTGCTCACGGTTATGAGCGGCCTTGGGATCCTCTTTGATTAGAAGAACTCTAGTTACTTTTATGATGATGGTTAGCAATGATGGTTATAATTTTTAACTCTGGTATTTTCTCTTGGAGGGAGTGCCTCTGGGTAATAACTGGGTTTATTACTAAAATTTGGCTCTACTTGTAGTAATAAAACTTGACTAACTAAAAGCAACTACTTAACCTTAACTCCACATACAGGTAGTCCACTTTAGCTAAACGGGACATTTGGTGTGTACGTTGATGTGTACTCACCCTTGCTTTACAATCCACCCCACCCCACGTTGTCCCCACTGTACTCAGTGCTCAGGAGGAGATGTTGGCAACATGGAGGACTTTGAGGAGTTCCAGGACTATGATGAGTTCTAGTTTATTTTTAGTGGCAACCCCCAGTCAGCTGCCTGTGTAGGCTTATCTTCTACGTTTCGTTTCTCCGCAATTTGATATTATGTTGAACACTATGGCTATGTATTAGACTCGGTGGATGTCTTGGACATCTTAATGTAATCAGAGTACCTTTCCGTTATTTACTTTGAGCATTGTGTGATGATGTCCAATTATGTAATCGCTGTGTACGTGAGTTATTGATCCTGGCACGTACATGGTTTGCATCCTTGGGTTGATTTTGCTACGATGGCGGTCAGGCGAGGGGTCCCTGCATTGGAGCTTCCTAGAAACTATAGCGGGTTTTCTAAAGCTAGTGGAACTTTGTAAAGGCCTCGTAGTGTTACCCTGCCTTGCCTTCTCGATAGAGGTGTATGGGAAGTCGCGATCCCTTGGCAGATGGGTAACATGACTTGTGGGTAAAGATGCGCAACCTCTGCAGAGTGTAAAACTGCTATAATAGTCGTGCTCACGGTCATGATTAATTTATGGAACTAAATTCAATTTGTCATATGCATTGCATCGCAGGTGTTGTTATCAAATTTTGATCTATTACTTATTTGGGTTGGTATATACTTACACTTAGCAACTGCTAATAAAATTTTGACCAACTTTAAAAGCAATACTCAGCTTTAACCATCCTCTTTGGTAAGCCTTACACTTCACATGAGCTCCCACCTTTGGCGAGTTCATGCACATTATTCCCCACAACTTGTTGAGCGATGAATGTATGTGAGCTCACTCTTGTTGTCTCACACCCCCCCCCCACATGTCAAGAACATGTACCGCAGGATGAGGCACATGGAGGATGTTGTGACGAGTTCATGAGTGGTCTAGGCCGTCATCTCCCAGTCAACTTTGGGTTGCTGGATCATTGTCTCCTTATGATGTAATTATTTATTTATTTTGTGTAGAACTCCTATTATATATTAAAGATGTGACATTCGTTTCTGTACCGTGAGTCATCATATGTGTGAGACTTGGTCGCAGCACACCAGGTGATTGCGTGCACACTCGGGTCTTGGTGCCCTCGAAACCCGGGTGTGACACGGTAAATGGGTCACGCTGGTGTAGACGGTTTGGGCCCAAGCAATCTTTTTCCAATTTGCCTTTCTTTTTCCTTTTATTTTCTATTTTTTTCTTCCTTTCCAATTTCAAATTTCAATTCCAATTTAAATTCAAGGTTTGTGGCAAATTTTGTCTTCACATTAATTGTTCAATTCAAACTTACCATTATGGAAATAATACATATTTATTTCTATATTAGGTAGTATTTTCCTCCTTCCCCTTTTCTTTTTTAAGTTGATTTCCAATTCTCTAACTTGCAGTTTAGATTGAATCCTTATTTTTACATTAATACTTTCTATTAATATTTCTACTTAGTGAATGCATAACACAAAACTCAACATGATGCTTAGATCATTTTAGGTGTTATTAGGTGATTATTTACTTTAAATATAAGTATTCCCATGTTCTTTTATGCGGATGGCAAATCACATAATGACATATACTCTTTTCACAGTATTCACAATTTGGGTATTACAAATCCTACCCCCTTACAAAGAATCTCGTCCTCGAGATTAGGATGGTCTAGGAAAGAGGTGGGGAAAGTCAACTCGTAGCTCTTCTTCTCTTTCCCAAGTAGCCTCATCTACACCATGGTGACTCCACTGCACTTTGCACATTTTATCACCTTACTTCTCGTGACATGAGTCAAAGTATCAAAAATCTTGATAGGATACTCCGTATAAGTCAGATCATCTTGAACACTAAGATCCTCCAAAGGTAGCTACTACTTGTGTACCCTGAGGCACTTCTTCAACTAGGACAAATGGAAGACACGTGTACATCTGCATGATGATTGGGTAATTCCAGTTGGTAGGTAACTTCTCCCACTCGCTTTAAGATCAAGAAGGGTCCAATAAAGCGAGGGGACAACTTCCCTTTTAATTTAAACCTCCTCATACTCTAGTAGTCTTCTGCGGGTATCAGCATAGCTTTGTCTTGACTGCGCAGTTCTCAAGGTTTCCCATATCAAGCGTACTTGTTCTTCTGCCTCTTGTATAATTTATAGCCCAAAGAACTGCCTTTCACCAGTTTGATCCTAATATAGTGGAGCCCCTGCATTTTCTGCCATATAGAGCCTCAAACAGGGACATCTTCAAACTGGCCTAGTAGATATTATTGTAAGAGAACTCCGCATATGGCAAACTCTTATCCCAACTGCCACCGTGTTTAAGAGCACAAGCTCTTAACATATCCTCTAGTATTTGGTTGGTCCTCTCAGTCTGCCCATCAGTTTGAGGATGGTAGGCTGAACTGAAATTCAAATGTGTGTCCAAGCACTCGTGGAACTTCTACCAAAACAGAGAAGTAAACTATGATCCCCGGTCTGACACGATCTTCTTAGGCACTCCACATAGACAAACTATCTAAGCCATATACAACTCTGCTAACTTGGCTCCTGTGCAATTGGTCCTTACGGGAATGAAGTGAGCCACTTCGGTTAGTTTTTCCAGAATCACCCAAATAGAGTCATACCCAACAGAAGTGCGGGGTAGACCAACAATGAAGTCCATGCCAATTTCTTCCCACTTCCACTCGAGTATCCTAAGCGGGTGAAGTAATCTAGTAGGTCTCTGATGCTCGGCTTTTACCCTCTAGCAAACATCACATTCCGCCAGATGTGTAGCAACATTTCTTTTTAGTCCATACCACCAATACTTCTACTTCAAGTCCTGGTACATCTTAGTACTACCCGGATGGATGGAGTTGGCTGAGTCATGTGCTTCCTTCAATATGGTTTCACAAATACTGTCAATCTTAGGAACACAAATCCGGTTCTTAAACCATATTGTGCCCTGCTCATCTTCCGTGAAGTCTGGGCCCCTTCCTTCTGTTATCAGATCCTTGATCTCTTGAATTTTGACATCTCCGATCTGACCCTTACGTATTTCTTGTTCTAAGCTAGGTTCTACTTCTATGGTAATTCCTTCAGTATGAGCAACTATCCCCAGATTGAGCTTGTCAAAGTCTTCCGCTAACTCATCGGGTAACTAGGCTACTATAGCTGCATAAACATGCTCCTTCTGACTCTAGGCATCCGCAACCAGATTCACCTTGCCCAGATGATAATGAATCTCCAAGTCATAATCCTTGATGAGCTCCAACCAACGGCATTACCTAAGGTTGAGATCCTTCTAAGTGAAGATATACTTTAAGCTCTTATGATCAGTGTAGACTTGGCACTTAGTTCCCATAATATAATGCCTCCAAATCTTGAGAGCGTGCACTATGGCTGCCAGTTCTAAGTCTGAGTGGGGTAGTTCAACTCATGTTTCCGCAACTGGCGAGATGTGTAGGCGATGACATGTCTGTCGGTGTTTTGGGTCCGACCGCACACCCGGGGTTGCCCCTCAAGGTGTTTTTAGGAGTAGGGCGGTGTCAACGACTGTAGCAGAATGGTTCATGCCAGTTGCACGAGGGACAGTGGACAATGTTTATAGGTCGGGCCGCTTAGAGATGCGTAACACCCTATGTCCTGGTGAGTATGCTTGGTGAATGAGGTTACAAGAGAGCTCTCTGAATCGAGAATGCAGAGAGTTGAAGTGGGTGGCTCAGTAATAGGGTCGATCGATCTGAAGGGGTGCTCGCTAGGCCTTATATATTCAACCGTGGGGCAATACACGTGGATATGATAACAATGCGTAGCTAAAGGATCGGTACTCGCTTGAGTTTATCTCCCCATAGTTCCGCCGACCTATCCTCGCGTGGCTCCGTTGCATGGGGGCTCCAGCGCGGGAAAGTCGGATCTCTGTTGTGGTCGCTCGCTCGACGTTGTGGACCATCCAGGTTTGCACCGATCCGGCCTCGTGTCAACCTGCTCTGCTGATTATTCCTTCCTAGGCCCATGAAAGGATGGCCTCACGATTTATTGGGCCCTTGGGCCTTTCGTGAGGTCTTTTACTCTTTTAGTGGACCCGGGGGATATCTGTCCCCCACAAGCCCCCGATCTTTGGGTTAATTTAGAAGTAATCAGCCCAAAGATCCCAGGTCCAGCTTGCAGGCGATTTGAAGAGAACGACTTCTTACTGTTTCCTCCTGCTTTTGATCTCTTGCAAACCGAATCTTTGAGTCGGCATTTCACTTTGCAGGACCCTGAACTTCATTGGGTGCACCGGAGGTGCACCCAATGGGTGTAGCCCCCGAGCTTTGAGTAGATTTTTAGAAAATAACCTACTCGAAGGTCTTCACCAGAAATTATTCCCATTTTTACTCCTGCGTTTTGGTTGAGTGCCAGCCTTGTCTTTAATCTTGTCCCATGCATTAGAAGTCGGCACTATCTTGGCTCGGAATGATGATCCATGGGGTGCACCAAAGGTGCACCCAATGGGTGTAGCCCCCGACCTTCAAGTGGATTTTTGAGGATAATCCACTCGAAGATCTTCCTTTTGTGTCTTTTTGCTGAAGATTATCCTTTCTGCTTGTAAAAATCGGCATGATGTCATCCGCATTATGTTATCAATATTATGCTTCAGAGGTCAGCATGTATTTTGTCTTTTTCAGCCGAATTCGCAATCCATCCATATCTTGCTAGGTAGTGTAATTTATTTGCTCTGTGACTGATTGGACATTTGATGGACGTTCTCTGTCTAGTCTTCAAGTCGCTTCTGTCGGCCATATTTTGTACTTCACTGGCTATATTTGGCTTTCCTCTGATCCTCACTGATATCTCATTTTTGTCTTGAGGCATTCACTGCATGCCCTACACAGATGTGACCGTTTTGAAAAATATACTGATAATTCCTGGGCGTCCCCCCCCCAATGGGTGTGGGCAAGGGACGGCTTGGTACGCTGAGTGTTTTAACCGGCTCCTTCTGAGTGGTAATGTGATGCGACGGTGGGTGTAATCATATCCTCCACGCTGTTGACTGGAGTCCCAATGGGTGTTGTGTTGCGTGAAACGGCGTCAGCCGCCTGACGTGTCTTCAGACGGGTTGAAGTGCTTATTGAATGCTTTGCGACTGTTCAGTGACCACGGTTGGAGGTGAGCGGTTGCCTTCTTTTCCTATAAATAGCGCTTTTGCCTGCCTGGTTTTTTCACATCCCTCGCTGTTCTCCACTGCCTGCTTTCTTTCTTCTACCTGTACTTCCACCATGGGCAAAAAACGCAAGCGCGAGCCAACTCCTCCATCTGAGGATTTTGGTGACTCGGAGTATTCAGAGGAGGAGTTCTCCTCTGAATCCGAGGGGTCTCCGGCTCCCACCCCCCTGCGTGAGTCGTCTGACGACTCAGACGACTCCCAGGGGCTCGCAGCGGAGGTCTGGACGTACATCCTGGCCGTCGAGCGCTCCGGGCTCGAGGGCTCGGATGAGTCGGAGTACTCCTCGGATGAGGAGGACTCGGACGGTGGCGGCGAGGACGAGGACGGCGACGACGACGACGACGACGACGAAGGCGGTGACGGCGACGGCAGCGGCAGGGGCGGCAGCAGCGGCAGCAAGGACGGTGACGGTGGCGGCAGCAAGGGCGGCAGCAGGGGCGGCAGCAGCGGCGGCAGCAACAGGGCCAGTGGCTAGATGCCGCTGGTCCTTTAGATGTTAGTATAGTATAGTTAGAATAATGTAGTAGTATTTAGTAGTGTAGAGTAGTATAGTGTAGTGTAGTAGTAGTAGTAGTATTATGTAATGTAGTAGTAGTAGTAGTAGTAGTAGTATTATGTAATGTAGTAGTAGTAGTAGTAGTAGTAGTAGTAGTAGTAGTAGTAGTAGTAGTAGTAGTAGTAGTAGTAGGGAAGTATCAACTCATAATGAGTTGATTTGTAAGTATGATATCTTCCCTTTAATGAAGAAATGATGTTGGCTTCTCTGTGATTATTGCTCGTTGATATTCATAACTCAAAGTTCTTGAATCATTCCTCTTCCCGCCTTTTTCGTAAAGTTGATTCCTTTGGAATAGTAAGTGAATAACTCGGACATCATATCAATGCTTTTAGAAGTAGCTGCCGAGCGACTTGTAGATGATGTTAGAGTTTTAGAGATAACTGCTGAGCGACTGAACGCAATGTTGGAGTTTTAGAGTTAACCGCCGAGCAACTTGAAGACAACGTCGGCATTTTAGAGGTAACGCCGAGCGACTGAACAAGACGTCGGAGTTTTAGAGATAACTGCCGAGTAGCTTGAAGGCGACGTCGGCGTTTTAGAGGTTACGCCGAGCGACTAAACACGATGTCATCATTTTAGAGGTAATGCCGAGTGACTTGAGGGCGATGTCAGCATTTTAGAGGTAATGCCGAGTGACTTGAGGGCGATGTCAGCATTTTAGAGGTAATGCCGAGCGACTTGAAGGCGATGTCGGCGTTTTAGAGGTAACGCCGAGCGACTGAACACGATGTCGGAGTTTTAGAGATAACTGCCGAGTAACTTGAAGACGACGTCGGCGTTTTAGAGGTAACGCCGAGCGACTGAACACGATGTCAGCATTTTAGGGGTAATGCTGAGTGACTTGAGGGCGATGTCAGCATTTTAGAGGTAATGCCGAACGACTTAATGCGATGTCGGAGTTTTAGAATTAACTGCCGAGCAATAGCGGGCTACGTGGGCCACTTTGAGGTTAATAGCCGAGTGATGATGTGGCGCACCGGTGTTTTGGAAATAACCGTCGGGTGCTGACTGGGCGCTTTTTGAAACGGTATCTGGCTCGGGAATATCCCATAAGTGCTGCGCTTTTAGCCGCCTCTGCTTTTCGTGCCCTAGTTCTTGCTTTCTTGCTTCCGAATCCTCTCCGCAATTCACCTCCTGCTCTGCTCGTCGGTAGAATCGAGATGGCGCCCAAGAGGAAAACCTCGAGTTCGTCCGCCGTGGTGATTCCTCCAATCGACCCCAACAGCCAGTTGCCTTTCGCAGGTAACCACATGTCCGTCATCTCTGAGTCCGAACTTCTCCACCTCGTGTCCATCGGGGTTCTTCCTCCAAGGGAACTCTGCTCTTGGCGGATTTGCCATGGGGTTACTGTCCCAACTGAGGATACCCATGAGTCCGTGATTTATGCTCCTTTCCTTCTCCGCGGCCTTGGCCTTCCCATTTCTCCCTTTTTTCGTAGCCTCCTTGATTTCTACCATCTTAACTTGACCCATCTGAATCCCAATTCTATCCTGCAAATCTCCATTTTCGTCCATTTATGCGAAGCCTTTCTTGGCGTGCTACCACATTTCGGGTTGTGGAAGTACTTGTATCACTATCGCCCTGGGATGGATGGGGGACAACATCAATTGGTTGGGGGTGCTAGCTTGGAGATGCGCCAGGGGAGGAAGACTGAGTATCTCGAAATCCCTCTTAAAGACAGTATCAAGGGGTGGCGCTTGGAATGGTTCATAGTTGAGAATTATGGAAACTCTCTCCCCCCCGGTCGGGAAGACAGCCGGATGTTCGCACCCCAAGCTGGACCGAGTCTCCCACAGATCAGGAGGTAGCTGAGGCAGGTGCTTTGCTGGCTGAAGTTGGATTGCTGAAAGAGAGGGGTCTGACTGCTGAAGCTGTGGTTGCTGATTTTGTTTTCAAGAATATTCAGCCGTTGAAAGACAGGGCATACCCGGCTTATCTGTATCGAGGTCTAGCCGACTCAACTCGGGTCACTAACAGAAGAATTCCCTCTACAGACTTGGTGAGCCGACTTGAGATGATCCTTAGAGGCAAAGTGTCAAATGTTGGTGCCCCAGTGGCGTTCTCAGCCTGGAACCTGCCTCCTCCTAAAGCCTTCACTCTTTTCGTGTCGAATCCTCCTGTCACTGATGGTAGTTTGGGCCTTAGAGTGCGGCCCTCTGCTGAAGAAATTAGTGCCCTGGTTGCCTCGCTGGGGGGGATTCCTGATGATGAACGGTAGGTCCATTTTGAGGTGCCCCTGAACCCTAATGATGCGGAGATAAGTGCCATGCTTGATTTGCTGGCTGAGGACTCTTCTGACGCTGCTCCTTCTGGGGCATTGGTAGTGGCACCCCTCCCAGAGGCTGATATAACTTTAGATGCTCAGAAGCCTGCCAGTACTCGCTCGAGGCGCCCTTGCCGAGCCAATCAACCTGATCCTTCTGCTGATGAGCAGAAAAAGAAAAGGAGACGCCTCCGGCGAGTACCCAGTTTGGATCGGGACGTTGGTACCTCGGTTCCTGATGCTGAAGAAGTGCCTGTGACTGAATTTACTGACGCTGACCCCAATGGGTGTACCCAATCTGTTGTTGATCCCAATGGGTGTGCTCCATCTGTTGCTGATCCCAATGGGGGTGCTGCCTGCGTTGCTAATGTGGACGACGAGGAGGAAGAAAATGAAGTTCCTTTAACTCGGAAAAATAGTCGGCAGTTTATCGCTAGCGGTGAAAGTAGTGGAGTTCCTTCTCCTGCTTTATCTGCTCTCATGGGTCTGCAAGAAATGTCCTTGGCTAATTTTGATCAGACTCTTGAGGATATGGTTCCAGAGGATTTGTTATCGGAGCCAGCAGGCGGTGGTGTGATGGAGGTTTGTGCTGATGTGCTTGATGCTGGGTTGAGGTCATCCCGTGCCTCGTCGACCTTAGAGCGCGATCTCGAGGGTCAGGAGACTGACTTGGATCGTCCTGGTCCCATGGAAGTAACTGAGGGCCCATCAGCCTTAGAGGTGGCTACCGCAGAGAGCTTGGATCCCAAGGATGGTGTTGACACGTGCCCAGCCCCCGAGAATGTTGTCGGGGATGACTTGGTTCGGGTGGGAAGTGCAAGCCACTGCCCAGCCCCTGAGGGTGCTGCCGGGAATAATCCGGCTCAAGCGGGCAGTGCAAACTATAACCCAGCCCCCGAGGATGTCCGAGCGGGGTCTCCCTCTTATACTTCCATGGACGTTCATGCGGGGTCGCCTCCATGTTCTAGTGGCATGGTGATAGCCCAAGCCTTGGACCACGAGGTCGCTTTAGAGGGCAGCGTCCCCACCGACCGAGTGTTGGGCTCTATTGATGGCACCGAGTTGATTCCTGCTGGTTCGTTCCAAGCTGCTTCGAGTGGTGGCCTTACGCCCGGTTATCAATTGATCTCTCCTGATTTGGGGATCCCTTCGTTCTTTTCCATTCTCCAGGTACTGTGATGTATTTTAGCTTGGCTTTTTACATTGCATGAACTGCTGTCATTACATTCATCTGCTCTCCTCATCAGGCTTTGGTGGATGGGATGCTGGCCAGCTGAGGTTACAGGGTGCTTCCGTCCCCGAAGTAGTTTCGTCATTTGCATGTTGGAATCCAGTGTCACTTCAACATTGTGTCTCTGAATTGGAGGCGACCAACGCTGGTTAGTGCCTTTTTGCTTCTCTTTGTCTTCACTGTAGACTGCTTTACATTCTGACCCTTATTTTGTTTGATTGTCTCCTGCTAGGTATGACTCAGCAGATTTCCACTCTTGAAGAAAAACATTCCCGAGATCAGGCTAAATTGGCCTAGTGGTGCACTAACTTTGAGGAAAAGTACTCTCAAAGTCATAGTGAACTGGGTCAGGTCTCCGCTGCCTTAGATGACGCCAATGCACTGAGTTCTTCTCTTCATGCTCAGCTCAATTCTGAAAAGGTGATTTATGAAACTGTGCTTTGCCTTGTTGTGCTGATATTACTTGCTTGGTGTTTAAGGGAGTTGACTTTTGTTCGCAGGAAGAAAAACGTATCCTTGCTGCTTCTCGCGACAGTCTTGAGGGATTGTATCGTGATTCCAGCAACTCACTGACTATCTTGGAGAGGAGTCATCGCTTTACCATGGAAGAGTTAGACAACTAACGCTGTAAGCTGCAGGAATCCATGGATGAAGTGACCCGGCTCAAGCAGTTGATATCAGCGAAGGACGCTACTATCAAAGAACTCTGAGCTTCCAAGAAATCCATCACCCAAGAGTTAGAAACTGCTCGACTGGCTGCCAAGGTTGCCGAACAAACTTCTGTTACTCTTAGAGCCCAGCGTGATAAAGCCATGGACAAGGCTATTCGGGCGGGGCGAATATTGATGAGGAGACCCGGCGTGGTTGTTCCCGAGGATATAAGGGCTGATGTGAATGCTGCCCCTGATTCCTCGAGTCATCCTTCCTCGTCGATTGCTCCTGAGAAAAATATCACAAAATAGAGAAACTGTTGGGGGCTTGTTCTCAAATGCTAAGAGTTAAGAACAAGGCAACACAGAAAATGTTAAGTGTTAAAGTCCTTCGTCCTCCACAACATTATATCCTTTCAGGATATAAAGAATTTCGGACGAAGGTTACGAAGGACGTACCTTCGTGAGCATAATAACGAGGGACGAAGTATTCACATAAATCATGAGGTATAAAATAAACATTTAAATGTTATCATAGAATCATTTCTATTTTTATTAACATGAACGAATATAAATGACTCCAAATTATAAATGTACCTTCGGTCCTGAGGAAGGCGAAAATACAAGTATGATGCGAAGGCAAATGACAGGTTCGCGTGAACAGTACAGGGGTACTGTTCATCTATTTATAGACACAGGACACAGCCTGTGACGAATTACAATTATGCCCCTTACAAAGGTTAACAACATTGACTCAGACCCCTATGGATAAAGAGGTCATTCTATCTCTATGTCGGTTTGTAATGCCGAAGCTCCATGAAAAGGAACCTTCGGCCATCTCCTGGGGACAACTTCAGCCGAAGCTGCTTCTTCGTGTAAGACCTTCGGCGCAACGAAGCATGGCCCCAACAGTAGCCCCTATCGCGGCGCTAGATCGTTTTTCGTAACGAGCTTGATCCGTGAAAAAATGCCTCTTAAGCTTCGGGAAGCCGAAGGTCCAAAAAACACCTTCCCTGAGCTCGTTGCCGAGAAACGATTCAATTCCCGAGCTCGTGTCGGTCCCACCTTGCAGAGTTACTGTTTGATTTTTGCGGTCCACTGCGCAGCGAGTACAAGTGACTGCCCGCCTGGTGTAAAAATCCTGCCGCTTCGCCTTCTTACCTGCAGCACTATATAAACAGACGAGTAGGTGTGAAGTTACCACAGCATTCATTGCTATTTGCACTGTTTTGCTGCCAAAATTTTTAACTATAGCCGAAGCTTGATTCTCAGAATCGAACGAAGGTCCATCTCGAAGCCTGCTTCGTCAGAAAGAAAAGCTTCGGGAGAAAAGAAAAAAGAAAAAAGTATCTAACTTCCCCAAACTCAGAATCAAATGGCCAGAGTGCGATCTACTACCAGAGTTGAACGTGAAGGAGACGAAGCCGAAGGTTCGAATACTGTGCCCATCTCCGAAGCGATGCAGCGTTCCGGACTAGTGACTGCGGAAGAAATGCCCGCTGCTGAAGCAGACCCGACACCTGCCGAAGAAGAAGAGAACATTGAAGAAACTGACCCCGAAGATGACTACCGCATTGCCATGCCCAGCAAGACCAGCCACCTGGACTTCGGGAAATCGACTGTTTCAAAGGCTGATCTTTCCAAGATGGTGAAGGCAGGTTATTTCAGTGAAAACCAGAAGAAGCTACTTCGCTTCGGGGGAGAAGAAACTACCCCGAAGCCAGAGAAGGACGAGATTGTCATCTTCAAGAGCTTTTTAAAGGCTGGGCTGAGATTCCCTCTTCATGGAATTGTTGCAGATGTACTGAAAAAATTTGGTATTTACTTTCATCAATTGACTCCTAACGCTATCGTTAGGCTTAATGTTTATATCTGGGCCCTCCGAAGCCAAGCAGTGGAGCCATTTGCCGACAGTTTCTGTCGAGTTCATGAATTACATTACCAAACAAAGGCCAGAAAAGATGGGCTACATGATAACTTCGGTTGCTACAATTTCGCTTACCGGAAGACAACAAAGTGTCCTGTTATTAGCTACCGAAGCAAATGGCCAGCAGGCTGGAAATCTGAGTGGTTTTATGTGAAAGTTGACGAAGACGAAGAAAAATTGGTACAAAGCCCTCTTGATTTAATCTTCGGAGAAACAAGGCCACGATGCCACATGAAATTGGAGGGTCCCACCTAGGCTGCACTGGGTGAGTTTGAAATTATTTCAGAGCATATCGGTACCAGGGATCTGGTTCAAGAATTCTTGGCATTCAGAGTCTTCCCTACTCTGAAAGAATGGGAAATGCCCAAGCTAGAAGGGGAGAAGAAGAAGGGGGAACTTGTCCGGCTGCCTTATCACTTCAAATTCAAGAAATACTTTAAAAAGCCTTGCCAAGAGTGGCTGGACACAGTTGAGGTGATGTGCAATGAAATTCTTGGGAATTATTCCAAAAAAGAAGATCAACTGATGACCGCGGCCTTCGGCACCCGTCCGAAACGAAGGCTAAACCGAGTGCTTGATGCCCTGGGCTTCGAGTACCCTGACTATGAACGGTTGAACAAGGGTGCTGAGGGCCAAAAAAGAAAAAGAGTGGCCGAAGCTTTGAATAAGGATGAAGAAAGACCAGCAAAAGAGAAGAAAATTCCCAAGAAGAGAAAAATATCAACTCCAAAGCGAAAATTATCCGATGAAGAGGGGTCCCCCGCACCACCATCTACCAGCGACGTGGAGGAAATTTTAAAGGTAATGACTGAACCCGTGCCCACGAAGCTAAGTCCATTAGGGCCTCAACTGACGAAGCTTTTTCGAAAGGTGGAAGAGCCGGAACAAACGAAGATAACCAAACCAAAGCGGCAAAGAATTATTGCAGTAACCGAAGTTATCGACAAGACGCCGCCGAGGGCATCAATTCAAAAAACACCAGCTGTTGAGGGCACAACAAACGTCGAAGTCGCACCTTCGGAGGTCGCGGCTACCGAAGCCGCTACAGCCGAAGATGTGAACTTAGAAACTACCATTGAGGACATCAACAGAATTTTGCAAGATATGGCTGCAGAAGAAGCTGCTACCGCTGCTGAAGAAAACATGGCCACAGTGCCTGGGAAGGGGAAAGAAATAGCCGAAGACACTTCGGACGACGAAGCCTACACATTTCAAAACTTAGTTGGGCAAAAACTGTCGAAGGCCGAAATAGAAGAGCTCAAGGAATATGCCAAATCTTGCGGATACAAGCCAGGAGCTCTTCTATTTGGAGGCATTGATGATGAAAAATTGGGCTGCATTCGTGATCAGGCTGGGGCTAAGGTCATCGGTACTCTATCAAAGAGTATCGGTTTTCCGAAGCTAGAGACAGATATCAGCCGCTACCGACGACAAAATATCGTCGGCAGCTTATTTTATTCCAATTTCAAGGTAAACAACCTTTTCTCTGGTTTTTATTGCTTTTAATAATGAAAATGTTACTAACGAAAGTTGTTTCTGTGCAGAGCATGCTACTGAGCAAAGCTCTGAAGATGCAGCAAGATTTGGAGGACAAAAAACACGAAGCTATAATTGAAAATTTAGAGAGCAAGATAAAAGAACAATCAGCTATCATTGAAAAGAAAGACTTCGAGCTCCAATCAACCGAAGGCTTGCTGGCAGAGACTGAAGCTAAAGTATCAGAATTGAATTCGAAGCTTATCGGTCAATCAAAACAATTTGAACAGGAGAAGCTAGAGCTTAATTCGAAACTTGAAGCCGAAGTCCAGACCAACTCAGACCTGAAGAAATCATTAACAAGCCTTCAAGACAAATGCTTGAAATTTAGCAACAATTGTATCCAACAATTAAAGAAGATCTTTCACTCAGTTGGAGCCAGCAGTGGGAAGTTTACCCCTTCAGCTGAAAATTTACCAAAAGCCTTCGATCATATCGAAGCTGAAATTGAAGAGCTTGACGAAGTTATAGCCGGGCACGGTGACTTCTGTGCCTGGGTAGCTTCTCGGGGTACCGCTGCAGCGTTCCTGAAGGCAGGCTGCGAGCATGGAAAAATCGTCAACAGGCCGAACTTCACTCTCTCTCCATCCATTCTAGATGATATTCCTGACCTCGCCCGAAGCATCTCAAATAGATTTATAAAAATGATATGGACAAAAGGCGGGCGAGAGAAAGCTGGAGACGAAGCTCGACGTCATCTTGAACCAGTAAGAAATCATACTTTGTACTTACCTTCTCCTTCACACTTGATTTTTACTCGTGATACCTTGATTCATGTAGGATGACGAAGCTGAAGGTGATACTTAAAGAATATGCCACCGAAGCGGAAGCCTGACGAAGATTAGTAGTAGTAGACTAGAAAAAACTCAGGAGAATTTGTAACAACTTTTTGTAAATACAATTAAACTGTTCTCAAGGAACTTTGTACATACCTTGTAATATATTCTTACCCCTCTATTGAGGCGCTTTGATGTGGACGAAATCAGTATTTTGAGCCGAAGGCGAAAAAACACCTTCCCTTCTTTTCGTACACAACGAAGCGTAAAAGACCACTTCTTCTTTTTGCCGAAGCTTTTCTTTTTTTGTACATAACGAAGCGTAAAAGACCACTTCTTCTTTTTGCCGAAGCAACCACTTTTGAACACAAATGCTATGAATGAATGCTTATGAATGCAAATGCTATGATGTAATGTAGTGTGCGAATGAATGTCCAAAACATATGTCCGAAGCCACACTCTCAGCCATTATTTCCTTAGAAACAACCACACATCAGCTCTGCATTCCCTTAGGAACAACTTTGGAGCTTCTTCGCCTTTTACTTAGACGGTATAAGCTCTGCATTCCCTTAGGAACGTCTTTGGAGCTTCTTCGCCTTTTACTTAGGCGGTATAAGCTCTGCATTCCCTTAGGAACGTCTTTGGAGCTTCTTCGCCTTTTACTTTCGGCGGAATCAGCGTTGACTTTTCGCTGTGAGCTCTGCATCCCCTTAGGGACGTCTTTGGAGCTTCTTCACCTTTTCAGTTTCGGCACTCGATGGTGCGTTCTCAGTTTTTACATTTACATTTTTGGGGGATTTTGCTCTTATAAAACTAAAAAGGAAATTACACATGATGGCCCCATTAAAAACCTTTCTCCCCCTTTAGAAAGGAAAAGGGTGCCATGAAAAAAGAAAAGAAAAACATAGAAAAGTTACATCAAGTTATACATAATATCGCCGAAGCTCATCCACATTCCAAGATCTTGGAATTTCGTTGCCATCCATGTCCTTCAATCTGTACGAACCAGGCCTTGACGAAGATACTACTAAGAAAGGTCCTTCCCATTTCAGCTGTAGCTTGCCCACTGTGTCTGGGTTGGCTACTCTCCGAAGCACCAAGTGACCCGGCTCAATATTTTTTAACCGGACCTTTCTATCTCGCCACTTGACTGTTTCAGCTTGATATTTATTGATATTCTCCACGGCCTGAAGCCTGATCCCCTCTAAAGCATCTTTTTCCACAAGGCAAGCATCTTCGGGACCTGATTCTGCCAAAGCTACCACTCTTATTGACCCAGCTTTAGCTTCTTCCGGAGTTATTGCTTCGTCACCGAATAATAATTTGAATGGGGTAAAACCTGTAGACCTTGATGTTGTTGTATTGTGGCTCCACACCACTTTGATTAACTGATCTGGCCACTTTCCCCTGGGTTGATTGAAGATTAACTTCATTATTCCTGTCATTATAATGTCGTTGGCCCTTTCAACGAGCCCATTTGACTCCGGATGCCTGACTGATGCAAAATGGATCTTCGTTCCAATTTGATCACAGAAATTTCTGAAAGCTTCGGAGTCAAACTGCGTTCCATTATCTACAGTGATTGCCTTCGGTACCCCGAAGCGACAGACAATATTCTGCCAGAAAAACTTTTGGACAGTAGCCGAAGTTATTGTGGCTAATGGCTTCGCCTCAATCCATTTAGAAAAATACTCCACAGCTACTATAACATATTTTAGATTCCCTTGGGCCGGTGGTAATGGACCTAACAAATCAAGGCCCCACCTTTGCAATGGCCAGATAGGTTGTATCAGCTGTGTCAAAGACGAAGGTTGCTTTTGATCTCTTGCACATTTCTGACAACCTTCGCACTTTTGAACTAACTCCGCTGCATCCGAAGCTGCCTTCGGCCAATAAAACCCTTGGCGGAAAACTTTTCCAAGCAACGGCCTAGATCCGATGTGGGATCCACACAGGCCTGCATGTATTTCTTTCATTAATTCTATGCCTTCGGTTCTAGACAAGCATTTGAGCAGCGGGGCACAAACTCCATGTTTGTATAATTCCCCTTCTATCATGACATACGGACGAGCTCTTGCCTCTATTCTTTTATTGTAAGCTTCGTCATCTGAAAGGAACTTACCCTGAAGGTAAGAGATTATTTTAGTTCTCCAATCTTCGCTATAAACAGGAGATATGTTGAGGACTGCTCTTTCGAGGAGCTCCACTGAAGGTGCCTTTATTGTTTCGAAGAACACATCCGAAGGTAACGGCAGCCCCTGTGCTGCAGACTTGGCTAGCAAATCAGCATGCTCATTTTGTCCTCGAGGAATATTCTTGACAGAAAATCCTTCAAAGGAGGCTTCGATCCTTCGGACCGTGTCTAGATATTTTTCAAGCTTCGGATCTTTAGCCTTGCAACTTTTGTCAATATGACCCGAAACAACCTGGGAATCAGTTTTAAGAATCGCCCTTCTGATTCCCATTGCCTTTAATTTCCGAAGGCCCAGGAGCAGGGCTTCGTACTCAGTAATATTGTTTGTACAGCTGAAGTCAAGTCTTGCTGCATAACAAGTTTTAACCTTGGATGGTGAAACCAACACAGCGGCTGCACCTGCTCCGAAGGTTCCCCAAGAGCCATCACAAAACACTGTCCACACTTCAGCATCTTTATTTGCTTCTTCATCCTGAGCCCCTGGCGTCCAATCGGCAATGAAATCTGCCAATGCTTGAGACTGGAGGACCTTCGCTGTCATTCTGCTGAAACTTCCTCCAGCATTTTTGAGCCCCTCAGGCATCCGAAGATAGCAATATGTGCCACTTGGGGTTATAAAGCTAGTCTTCGGCTCATCTTCCTTCTTCATCCAAATTTGATGATAGCCTGAGTAGCAGTCCAGAAGACTCATGAGCTCTGAAGAAGCTGCTGCATCGACTAAAGAGTCTATCCTTGGCAGCGGGAATTCATCCTTCGGACAAGCCTTGTTGAGATCTGTGAAATCGATACACATTCTCCACTTGTCATTGGCCTTCTTCACCATAACAGTGTTAGCTAGCCACTCTGGATACTTTACTTCTCTGATAACTCCTGCACTGAGGAGTCTTTTTACTTCATTGCGAGCCCCTTCGGCCTTGTCATCCGACATCTTCCGAAGCCTCTGCTTTCGGGGTCTGAAGGATGGGTCAACATTGAGCGAATGTTCAATAACATCCCGATTTACTCCACAGAGATCATTAGCTGACCATGCAAAAACATCTTTGTTATTGAATAAAAACCTTATCAAGGTTTTCTCCTGGTCTTCAGATAGTTGCGAGCCCAACAGCACCTTCTGCTCTGCTATGTCCTCACACAATAACATGGGCTTCGGCTGATCCGCTGAAGCTGCCTTCTCCCTCCTGAATTTGTACTGTTCACAAGCTTCAGCTCCATCTATGTTATGGATTGCTTTGGTGTCAGTCCAGCTTCCTTCGGCCCTTCTAGCAGCTTCCTGGCTTCCATGAATAGCAATAGGTCCTTGGTCCGAAGGTATCTTCATGCATAGATAAGCTGGGTGAAGAATTGCTTCGAAGGCATTAAGAGTACCACGGCCAATGATAGCATTGTAAGGATACTCCATGTCAACAATATCAAACACAATTTGCTCAGTCCTTGTGTTGTTAACAAATCCGAAGGTTACCGGCATGGTAATCTTCCCAAGTGCTACAATCTGCCGCCCTCCGAAGCCACAAAGAGGGTGCGTAGCATCATGAATCTTGTCTTCGGGCTCTTGCATTTGTCTGAAGGCTTTAGCAAATATAATGTCAGCTGCACTGCCTGTATCAACTAGGATGTTGTGGACCAGAAATCCTTTGATCACGCAAGAGATAACCATGGCATCATTGTGAGGATAATCCTTAAGCTGAAGGTCTTCCTGAGAGAAAGTAATTGGAATGTGGGACCATTTTGACTTGATGAAGGGTCCCTGCACTCCAACATGCTGCACCCTTCTCTGAGCCTCCTTCTTCTGCTTCTTGTTAGCCGGCTCTGAGCAAGAACCGCCTGTTATCGGGAGCACCAGCTTCGAAGCCGAAGCAGCTCCAGCTTGATTGTTGAACGAAGCCATCAGCTCAGAAAAGTGGAAGTGAGTTCACCGGAGGTGGGCGCCAATGTTGGGGCCTTGTTCTCAAATGCTAAGAGTTAAGAACAAGGCAACACAGAAAATGTTAAGTGTTAAAGTCCTTCGTCCTCCACAACATTATATCCTTTCAGGATATAAAGAATTTCGGACGAAGGTTACGAAGGACGTACCTTCGTGAGCATAATAACGAGGGACGAAGTATTCACATAAATCATGAGGTATAAAATAAACATTTAAATGTTATCATAGAATCATTTCTATTTTTATTAACATGAACGAATATAAATGACTCCAAATTATAAATGTACCTTCGGTCCTGAGGAAGGCGAAAATACAAGTATGATGCGAAGGCAAATGACAGGTTCGCGTGAACAGTACAGGGGTACTGTTCATCTATTTATAGACACAGGACACAGCCTGTGACGAATTACAATTATGCCCCTTACAAAGGTTAACAACATTGACTCAGACCCCTATGGAAAAAGAGGTCATTCTATCTCTATGTCGGTTTGTAATGCCGAAGCTCCATGAAAAGGAACCTTCGGCCATCTCCTGGGGACAACTTCAGCCGAAGCTGCTTCTTCGTGTAAGACCTTCGGCGCAACGAAGCATGGCCCCAACAGAAACACTTTGCGTGCTTTGAACGCGCGGTTAGCATGGTCAGACATTTGTTTAGAGGACGTCATCTCAGTACTTGGACGATATTGTTATTTTCATATTGTTTCAGAATTCATCAGTTCATAAATTTGTAGTAGTAAAATGATGTGCGATGGTTTTGAAATTTGTTTGCGGGATATAGAAGCCATCCTTATATGAGTAATTGTGATCTCGCCAAATCGCCTTAAGTCGCTGCTGACTTAAGTCGATTGCTACCAATACATGAGTGTATCCTCCTTGAGCTTTCTTGAAAGGTCCAATCAGATCCAGTCCCCAGCATGCGAAAGGCCAAGTTACTGGTATGGTTTGCAGTTGCTGTGCTGGTAGATGTTGTTGTTTTGACAAGTATTGGCAAGCTTCGCACCTCTGAACTAACTCGGCTGCATCATTCTTCGCTGTTGGCCAATAGAATCCTGACCTGAAAACTTTCCCGACTAGTGTTCTGGATGCTGCATGTATTCCACATTGCCCAGCATGGACCTCCTCCAGAAGTCGCTTCCCAGTAGATGGGAGAATGCACTTCATGAAGATGCCTGACGCACCCCTTCTGTATAATGTTTCTCCAATGAGGGTGTAGTGGGCTGACTATCTGGTGATGCGTTCGGCTGCATTTTTGTCATCTGGTTCCTCTTCATTCTTTATATATCTGATGATCGGCCTTCTCCAGTCGTCAGGGTCTAACTCGGGTTGATCCACGATATTACATTCTTCTGCTTGATCTGTTGAGATGCTCGGTCGTGGTACTTCTTGCACGAAGACTCCTGTTGGAACCTGAGTTCGGCTGGATCCTAACTTGGACAATACATCAGCTGTCGTGTTTCGATCTCTCTCCACATGATGAAATTCTAGACCTTCAAACTTTTCTTCTAGTTTCCGGACGGCAGTGCAGTATTTTCCCATTGAATCCTTTGAACAGTCCCATTCCTTGTTTATCTGACTTATGACCACCAGAGAATCTCTGTATACCATTAATCTCTTGATGCCCAATGATATGGCGATGTTTAGTCCATGGATCAGAGCTTCATACTCGGCTGCATTGTTAGAGGCTGGAAATAACAGTTGGAGGGCATATTTGAGGTGTTCGCCTCCAGGCGCGATGAAGAGAATTCCTGCGCCTGCCCCCTGCAGCTTCAGCGAGCCATCGAAATACATCCTCCATACTTCTGCAGTTTCCGGGTTCTCCGGTATTTGTTGTTCAGTCCATTCTGATACGAAGTCAACCAATGCTTGGGACTTAATGGCAGTACGAGGTCGAAATTCAATGTCATGAGATCCCAGTTCACAGGCCCACTTGGCTATTCGGCCAATGGCTTCCTTATTGTGGAGAATATCCCCTATCGGAAAACCGGTGACTACTATGACTTTGTGGTCATCAAAGTAGTGACGCAGCTTGCGGGCAGTTAGAAGTACTGCGTATAATAGCTTCTGCACTTAAGGATACTTTTTCTTCGAGGGACCCAGAACTTCACTGATGAAATAAACGGGGTGTTGCACAGGGTAGGCGTGTCCTTCTTCTGCTCGCTCGACTACCAACGCGGTGCTTACCACGTGAGTCGTGCAAGAGATATATAGCAGCAGATCTTCAGCTGGTTGAGTTGACGTGGCTCGCCGTGGTGGTTTCAGTACTGGTGGGGTTATCAAGTATTTTTTCAGTGCATCCAAGGCTTCCTGTGCTTCTGAGGTCCACTGAAACTTGTCCACCTTCTTGAGTAGCTTGTAAAACGGTAAACCTTTTTCTCCCAGCCTGGATATAAATCTGCTCAGAGCTGCCATGCATCCGGTAAGTCGTTGAACCTTCTTTTGTGATCGTGGAGCCTCCATTTTCATGATAGCTTCAATCTTTTCCGGATTAGCTTCAATTCCCCGGTAGCTGACAATAAATCCGAGTAGCTTCCCTGCTGGTACCCCAAAAACACATTTTTTGGGATTAAGCTTCCACCGATACCGCCGTAGACTGTTGAAAACCAGCTGCAAGTCTTCGATGAAGTTTTCCGAGTTCTCTATTTTGATTACCACATCGTCTACGTAGGCTTCCACACGCTTGCCCCAGTGATCGGCTAAGCATGTTTGGATGGCTCTCTGATAAGTCGCTCCAGCGTTTTTGAGGCCGAACGGCATGGAGGTATAACAGAAAGCACCAAACGGAGTGATGAACGCCGTTTTTTCCTCGTCTTCTTTTGACAGGCTGATCTGATGGTATCCCGAATAGCAATCCAAGAAAGACAGCACAGAACATCCTGCGGTGGAGTCTACCACCTGATCTATCCTTGGGATCCTTCGGACAATGTTTGTTGAGATCAGTATAATCAACACACATGCGCCAATCCACTTTATTCTTTTTGAGTACAAGAACAGGGTTGGCTAACCACTCGGGATGTAACACTTCTCTAATGAACCGAGCCGCGACCAAGCGGGCCAGCTCAGCGCGAATGGCCTCTCTCTTGTCGGGCGTGAAACGACATAGTTTTTGCCAGATCGGCCTTGCTTGTGGATAGACCTTCAGTTTGTGCTCGGCCAGCTCTCTCGGGACTCCCGGCATATCCGCAGGTTGCCATGCGAATACGTCTCGGTTGTCTTGCAGTAACTGGACGAGCGTGTTTCCTATTTATCATCCAGGCTAGAGCTGAGGATAGCAGTTTTGCGTTCATCAACAAACCCCAGATTGATCCTTTTAGTTTCTTCAGTCGGCCGCATAGAGGTCGCGGCTTGAGCTTCCTTCGCCGGTGCTGTGTGGTCTTCCTCAGGCTTAGAGTTCGCCTGGGTCAAAGAAGTCACCGACGGTTTGGCAGTGAGGGCCGCTTGGATGGCCACTCGGAAACATTCTGCGGCGCCTTGGAGGTCAGCACGCATAGTTATGATTCCTTGCGGTCCCGGCATCTTCAATATCATGTACGTGTAGTGCGGAATGGCCATGAATTTTGCCAGTCCCGGCCTCCCGATGATGGCGTTGTACCCGCAGTCGAAGTTCGCCACTTCGAACCTCAGGAACTCGGTTCTATAGTTTTCCGGAGTCCCGAAGGTGACGGGCATGTAGATGTGGCCCAGCGGGTATTCTCCCTCAGTCGGCACGATGCCAAAGAAGGGAATGTCTGACTCGTGGAGTTCTTTGAGGTGAACTCCCAAGCCTCGGAGTGTCCTGGGGAAGGTGACGTTGATGCTGCTCCCCCCGTCCACTAACACCTTCTTCACCCTGCTCTCTCGGATCACCGGATCGACGAGGAGCGGGTATTTGCCCGGATGGTCGAAGTTGAGCCATTGATCCACCCGAGTGAAGGTGATCGGGTGCTCCGACCATCGGTACGGAGCGGGTGGACCGGTGGTTGCCACCAGTATCTGGCGATCGTTGAGCTTTTGCTGTCTTTTGTTCTCCTGCGATCCGTGTCCACCGAAGATGACGTTGACCTCCCTGTCAACGCACGGGAAGGCTCCTCCTCCTCCCTCCTCCTGCTGCTGGGGTTGTCGTGGTTCTTCTGGTCCTCCCCGCGGCGGAGGAGGGGGTAGAGGTTGGAAGGGTCGGCCGTGCCCAACGGAATGCTTGAAGTCTCGGCAGTTCCGAAGAGTGTGGCGCATGTCCTTGTGGTACGGACACTGGGCGTAGAGGGTGTCGTCCAGCATGCGCTCACCTCCACGAGGTCCTCCCCGGGCGCGAGAGGCAGGTGGTCCGGCGGCGTGCACCTCTTCGCGTGGTCTCTTCTCCCAGCGTTTGTCAGGTTGCTGGTTCATGTCGCGTCGTGGTGCTGCCGGTGCGGGCTTCGCTCCTCCGATGAGGTCTTGGGCTCGCTCGTCGGCGGTGATGTAGAGGTCGGCTTCCCGGAACAGCTCCTCGGAGGTAGTTGGTGCCTTCTGTAGTATGGCTCGGACGAAGGCCGAGTCATTGGATCCTCTGTAGAAGTCCTCGATCACGGCCGCCTCCGTGACCTTAGGGATATGATTTCTCATGGTCTGGAACCTTTTGAGGTACGATCGGAGAGTTTCATCCCCCGGCGCTTGATGGATTTGAGGTCCCATGGTTGCGCCGGTTTGTCGGAGAGGGACTGAAAATTGGCAGTGAAGCGCCGACTGAAGTCGCTCCAGTCGTCGATGCAGTGTCGGGGTAGATGTCGCAGCCATTGCAGCGCGTCTTGCCCAAGGACAATGGGTAAGTACGCGGTCATCACGTCTTCGGATGCTCCGGCGGCTCGAGCGGCGGTAGTGTAGACGGCCAGCCAGCCTCCTGGGTCCTGCTTAGGTTCATATTTATCGACATTGGATACCTTGAAGTTAGGGGGCCATTGAATGGCCCTAAGGCGTGGAGTAAGGGCTGACACTCCACATGTGTCCTCCTGTCGTCGGGGATGATGTCTGTCCCGGGGAGGGGAGTAGTTGTTGTGGTTCCTCGACCGCCCCCGGGCAGTTCCACCAGTCGAGGCCGTCGTTGATTCGGCTCTGGTAGCTTGACTCCGAGTGGGGATGCCATGATCCCTGTCGTATTCCTCCCGGCGGCGTATCTCGTTCTCATGCCGTCGTTCGCGCGAAGCGTTGATAGAACTCCACGCGTCCCGGTGACTGTTGATGGCATGCCGCAAGTCATTCGGCGGGTGAGCGAGAGGTAGAAGATGGTTGGCTGCCTGGGTGAGCAGGCGTCGATAGCCCTCGGCGTCTGGAGTCCGAGGGAGTCCGTCAGCTATCCGAGCTAGCACTCCTCCGACTTCACTCGGCGTGTTCATGGCTCGGGCGAAGTCGGGGTTCAGGTTATGACCAAGTAGTGGATTTTCTCGGCGCTGCCTCGCGTCTTGCTCGGCTTGTTCCTGAGCTCGTCGACGATCACGTCGTCGGGAGTTCCTTCGTTCCCTGAAGACGCGTTCTTCCAAAGTTTCTCCCATCTCCGAGACCTCGTCTCACGAGACAGGCTGCTCCGGATCCCGTTCTCCGGCTTGGTGATGTCTCCGGATGTTCCGGCGCCGGTTTCTTCGTCGACGGGATTCCCGCTGAGGTGGTTCCTCCACAGGCGCGGTCGGCTCGTCGTCAGAGATGGGAGGCGACTCCGCTCTTCCGATGAAGAGATCGTTGGGGTAGAATGGCGTGGCTGTCGTGGCGATCTTCTTTCGGAGAGCTAAGGGTAATGCTTCTTCGGTATTTTCGGAGTTTGTTGGAGGAGGCTCCTTTTCCGGCGGATCTGCAACGCGGTGTAGAATTCCCTTTTCGTCGGATATGGATGAGATCGTTCCAAAGCAGAACATGGATCCAGGACGGAAGGTGATCCTGCTGTTGATGGTGACGGCCATTGAGCTAGCCTAGATCGTTGACACCCCCCCTACCTGGCGCGCCAGCTGTCGGTGTTTTGGGTCCGACCACACACCTGGGGTTGCCCCTCAATGTGTTTTTAGGAGTAGGGCGGTGTCAACGACTGTAGCAGAATGGTTCGTGCCAGTTGCACGAAGGACAATGGACAATGTTTACAGGTTCAGGCCGCTTAGAGATGCGTAACACCCTACGTCCTGGTGAGTATGCTTGGTGAATGAGGTTACAAGAGAGCTCTCTGAATCGAGAATGCAGAGAGTTGAAGTGGGTGGCTCAGTAATAGGGTCGATCGATCTGAAGGGGTGCCCCCTAGGCCTTATATATTCAACCGTGGGGCAATACACGTGGATATGATAACAATGCGTAGCTAAAGGATCGGTACTCGCTTGAGTTTATCTCCCCATAGTTCCACCGACCTATCCTCGCGTGGCTCCGTTGCATGGGGGCTCCAGCGCGGGAAAGTCGGATCTCTGTTGTGGTCGCTCGCTCGACGTTGTGGACCGTCCAGGTTTGCACCAATCCGGCCTCGTGTCAACCTGCTCTGCTGATTATTCCTTCCTAGGCCCACGAAAGATGGCCTCATGATTTATTGGGCCCTTGGGCCTTTCGTGAGGTCTTTTACTCTTTTAGTGGACCCGGGGGATATCTGTTCTTGCAAAAGCACACATCCCAAGCCCTGGCGGCACGCATCACAATATATGTCAAATCCCTTCTGCGGATCTGGCATAATCAATATTGGGGGTGACATCAACTTAAGCCTTAATTGATTGAAACTCTCTTGGCATTCCTAGGTCCAATTAAACTCCTTTCCCTTCTCTAACAATGAGGTCACAGGCTTCGCTATCTTAGAAAATCCTTCAATGAATCATCGGTAATAACCCGCAAGTCCCAGGAAACTCCGAAGCTCAGTGACTGTTTTTGGTATCTTCTAACCCACTATCTCCTTTACTTTAGCTGGATACACTGAGATTCCTCCTTTGGAGATGATATGCCCAAGGAATGGTACTTCATCGAGCCAGAACTCACACTTGCTAAATTTGGCATAGAGTTGATTATCCCGTAGCTTTGGTAGCACCATCCATAGATATTCCTAATGATCACTATCATTCTTGGAATAAATGAGAATGTCCTCGATGAATACCACGACAAATCTATCAAGATACTCCATGAACACCTTGATCATCAGATTCATGAAGTAGGCTGGTGCAATAGTTAAGTCGAATGACATGATTGTGAATTCATATAGACCATATCAGGTAGAGAAAGTCGTCTTGGGAATATCGAATGACCTAATCTTCATTTGGTGATAACCCGACCTGAGGTTAATCTTACACCCTAGCACCTCTCACCTGATCAAATAAATCTTCAATACGAGGTAAAGGGTACTTGTTCTTAATGGTGACATCATTAAGTGATCTATAGTCCACACACATCCTTTGCGAACCATCCTTCTTCTGTACAAATAGAACTAGTGCTCCCCAAGGTGAGGAACTCGGATGAATGTACCCTGCTTCTTGTAACTCCATTAATTGTTTCTTAAGCTCTTTTAATTCTTCCACTGACATCCTATATGGCCTTTTTGAAATGGGAGCGGTACCAGGTAAGATATGAATGACAAATTCAACTTCCCTATCTGGTGGCATTCTGGGTAACTCCTCAGGAAAGACGTCTAGAAAGTCTCTAACCACTCGGATGTTTCTACCCACAAATTTTCCATCTACTAGATATATGGCAGGTCTAATAGAGGCGGTTATGGTAATCTCAACTTTAAATCTTTCTCCTTTTGAGCTGGTGAGTTCTATGGTTCCTTATCATAGTGTATAACTGCCTTTGCTTTCCTTAACGAGGACATACCGAGAATCAAATCTATACTACTTTCTTCTAATACTATGGGTATAGACCATAATTCCCTTCCCATAATTGTCAGGATTAATCGGTGTGTCATATAGTTTGCTTCAACAGGCCCTTTAGGGGTAATTACTACCATTGGTGTTCGCATAGTTTGAAGTGGTAATTCATTTGTGGTGGCATAGAGAGCAGAAATAAATGAATGCGTAGCTCCAGAATCAAATAATATGGCTGCTGGAATTGCATTAATGTAAAACATACCGATAGCAATGTCCGCTCCATCAGCAGTGGCATCGGCACTCACATGGTTGACCCTAGAAATGCTGAATCCCTTGCCAGAGGTTGGAGTCTGTTTCTTTTTCTGAGCTGGTGTGCTAGAATTCCCCATCGGACAAGCATTTGCATAGTGCCCAACCTGACTGCACTTGAAGCATGTAGGGCATGTTCTCTGTCCTATGGGCCTTGCCGGGGTGCCAGTGGGGGCAGCCTGATGAGCGTGGGGTGTCTGTGGAGTCCCCTGTGGAGCGTACTGAGCTGGGCGTGGTCCTCTTCCAGGACGAGCTGGTGTACCCTGGGGCGGAGCATAGCGAGGACGAATACTGCTGCTACCCTATCCCTAGGTAATGGCTTTCCGCTTCATTTCTCCCAGTTGAACACGCTTGTGTTCAATAGCCAGAGCTTTGTCCAAGAGTCTCTGAAATGATGGGAAAGTGTGAGCAACCAGTGCATACTGTAGTGGTCCATTGAGTCCCTATATGAAGTGCTTTTGCTTTCTCTCATCATCAGCCACTTCATCTGGAGCATACCGTGATAGCTGAATAAATTTGTCACGGTACTCACTAACTAACATATTGCCCTATTTATTGACAGAAATTCCTTCTTTTTAATCTTCATCGGTCTAGCAGGAATGTGGTAATTTCTGAACTATGTGGTGAATTCTGCCCAAGTGATAGTATCAACATCATCATGGGTAGCAGTGTAAGAATCCCACCAATCAGTAGCAGGACCTGTAAGACGACCATACGCATAGAGCACCTTCTCCCGGTCAGAGCATTGAGCAATGTTTAACATCTTCTCCACTGACTTTAACCAATCATTGGCTTGCAGAGGATCTGGAGAGCTGGCAAAGGTAGGTGGCTTGTGGCTCATGAACTCCTGATGCTTGTCCTAGGGTGGAACTAGTGGTGGTGGTGGAGGCAATGGTGCTTGCTACTTTCCCACCATTCTTTCTTGACGCATCGCCTCCCGCATCTCTTGCCTCTCCCAGCGCATCTCTTGACGTTCCTGTCGCATTTGCACTTGCATATCCGCTATAGTGTTGGCCATTTGTTGCAGCATCTGCATCTGGGCTGCAACCACTGGATCAGTTCTGGCCAGTGGAGGATTTGGAGGATTCATCTCTACTTGTTGTTGTCTAAGCACTCTCTGATTGTGTGGATTGGCAGTTAGATCAATTCCGCCTCCCTTCCTGGTGTTAGAAATACATGGTAAGATAGAATTGTAGAATAGACGAGTAATTGTGAGGCAGAATCTTTTGGGGGTTTTATTAGCTAAGTAGATTAGTGTGTCACCTACTTATACTATTACCTTATGGTGGTACATGCTACAATGCCCTGCTATACTAATTCGATCGATCAAAGAAGTAAATCAAGCATTTACCATCAAAACAAACACCCAATTGCTTTAAGTAGAGAAAATAATTTTAATTTTTGTCTGGGGTCTCCAATCTCTTTAGAGGGTCATGGTTGTACGATTCCAAAGTGTGAAATCCTCCTTGTCTTAGGATAGAAAGGATAAGAGTAATCAGAGTAGAACAATAGAAGGTGAGACAGGATCAAGATAAGTATAGAAAGAATCAGAGTAAGATAAGTAGGTAAGGGTTTTGTCCAGTTCTATCTAGGTCTAGTCCTATACTCAACATTTCCTCTGATACCACTTCTGTCACACCCGGATTTAAGGGATAAAGTCAGGTGCGTCTCATATGTGCGCCAAAGAAGAACATCACATATAATGACAAAGTATATAGAGATAAATGTCACAAGTATCATTATTACATAGCGAAAGTCTTACAAAAATAAATAATAACAATAAAATGAACTAAATGTTATTCTTTGGCACCATCAAGCTGACTGGTAGATGCCACCTAGATCAACTCGTACTCTTCATTATAGGGCGACTCCACTTGGACCACATGCTCTTCACCTATGGGGGGGGGTTATATATCGCAAGAGTGAGCTCACAAAAGATCATAGCTCCACAAGTTGTGGGGAATAATGTGCATGAAATCACCAAAGGTGGAAGTTCATGTGAAGTGTAAGGCTGATCAACAAATAAGGGTTAAAGCTGAGCATTGCTTTTAATAAGTTGGTCAAATTTTATTAGTAGTTACTAAATGTAACTAAATACCAAATGATAGTAATAGATAGATCAAAATTAATAATAAACCACAATGCGATGCAAATGACAAATTGAATTTAATTCCCTAAATTAATCATATGAGTGTCTGACCCTCTAATGACTGTGAGCACGGCAGATATACCAGTTTTACACTCTGCAGAGGTTGCGCATCTTTACCCACAAGTCATATTACCCATCTGCGAAGGGATCGCGACTTTCCATACACCTCTACCAAGGAAGCGAGGTAGGGTAACACTACGAGGCCTTTGCAAAGTTCTACTAGCTTCAGAAAACCCGCTATAGTTTCTAGGAAGCTATAATGCAGGGATCCCTCGCCTGACCACCATCGCAGCAAAATCAACCCAAGGACCTCCCTACACTGACCACTCCCCTACTGCCCTTACCCATTTCGAGTAAGGTAGTCATCCACTAGCTTTCCTAGTTAATCAGCCAAGGGCGTCCCATACCACGCTTGTGGTAGCACTATTTTCCTGGGTGGTTCTCCTTGTTCCAATTAACAATATGATCTTATCATGAACAGTACATAACAAATTGATAATAAAAACATGATCATGAATAGTGTGTATCTCCATACCTAGAACCACAGAAAGCAATAGCAGATACTACCCAAAATTTCAGTGGTAAACAAGGTATAAATATAGTCAAAATAGGGTAATCTATTGGGTCCCATCAAAATTAACCTATGTAGGTCATAATGATTAAAAGGAACATTATTGGGTAAATAGAAGTGATCAAGGGCACAACTGTCACCCCTAGTTTTAAGGGACAAAGCCGGGTGCATCTCATACATGCGCCAAAGAAGACAACATATTTAATAATAGAGTGTATAGAGATAAATGTCACAATATAATCAGGGTACTTATTACATAGTAGAAGTCTTACAAAATATAAGATAAACATAACAGGATCTAAAATCTATCCTTGGCGCCAGAAAGTCGACTAGGAGACGACGACCTAGACCTCTCACAAACACCGCGCAACATCCACCATGCATCTCATCGAGTGGTATCTGTTCTTCTCCTGTGGGAGGGTGTGAGACAGCAAGGGTGAGCTCACACATACTCATCGCTCAACAAGTTGTGGGGAATAATGTGACATGAACTCACTAAAGGTGGGAGATCATGTAAAGTGTAAGGCTTACCAAAGAGAATGGTTAAAGCTAAGCATTGCATTTAAAGTTGGTCAAAATTTTATTAGCAGTTACTAAATGTAAGTAAATACCAAACCACAATAAATAATAGAACAAAATTCATAATAATTCCCATGCAATGAATATGACAAATTGAGTTTAAGTTTCATAATTTAATCATGCGAGAGTCCTGAGCTGCTCATGACCGTGTGCTCGGCTAGTATACCAGTTTTACAATCTACAGAGGTACTACCCTTTACCCACAAGTCGTGTATCCCATGTCGCTAGGGTTTGCAAGGCCCTTAGACACTACCGAGGTGAATGGCTAGGGATCCACTACGAGGCCTTACAAAGTTCCACTAGCTTCCGAAAACCCGCTACAGTTTATGGGAAGAGCACTTGCAAGAATCCCCTGTCTGACCGCCATCGTAGCAAAATCAACCCGAGAACCTCCTTGCATGCAACTCCCCTACTGCCCTTGCTCCTTTTAGGTAAGGTAGTCTTCCACTAGCTTTCCTAATTAGTAAGCCAAGGGGTCCCATTCCTCCCTTGTGGTGGCACGTGTTTCTCAAGTTAAGCTCTATGTTCCAATTAACAATAATATAATGATCTTGTCATGAACGTAAATAAAATAACAGAATAATTGGAACATGGACATAATGTAGTATTAATCCCAAAACCATATAAAGCAATAGCAAAAACTACCCATGTGATTCTAGGGTAAACAAGGTAAAAATGATAAATAGACTAGGGTGACCCATTGGGTCCCATCAAAATTAAACATAAGCATTGAATAGTGATAATAAAGAATACTATTGGGTAACAAAAGTGGATCAAGGGCACAACTTGCCTGGCACTTGAGATTCCAGTTACCAGGGTGATTCTTCAGATCCTCGTAACCTCGCGCTAGTCGTAGCAATACAAACAAACATGGTATAGACAAAATTAACATCACACCAAACATAAGAACATACTGTATAATAATGATCTATGCATCGCTACAAGATCGTGAGATTCGCGAATTACTAAGATCGGAGTTACGATTAAGGAGTTACGATTTTATAGAGGATTTATGTGATTAAAATATTGAACTATGTTATAAATTGGTTAATATAAATCATATAAGAGATTATTCTATAAATAATTATCTCAAATTTAATCTAGTTATAAATTGACCATAAATTATATTCTAGTAGATTCTAATGATAGAGAGATTAACAAGACTAACCAACATAAGTTAAATAAAGATCTAATATAAAAGAACAAAACATGGTATAATAAATGTTGTTATTGCATAGTAAATATTTATACAAAGCTACGCAACTGGAATGGATCAAATCAGAGTTAAAACGGAGGAATTATGAATTTCCTAAGGTTTCATGTATTTGATACAAGATTAATTAAGGAATAAATTTTTAAATTGGCTTTCATGTCAAATCAGTGGCACTATCTGATAAACAATATTATTACAAAATTATAAGAACTGGAATGGGTCAATTTGGACATCATATGAATTTTCTATGAATTAAACCAATTCTAGTAATTATTTTCGCATTGAAAATCAATTTCCAATCACTTTTACTGAATTTCTAATTCCCTAGACTAGGCACCAAATTCTGGAAAAGCCAGAGGCTACAGAGCAAGAATCCCTAAGACTCATTATCCTGTCGCAAGGGACGACGGGTTTATTCAGTAGTATTTTAGGGACTCTTTAGCAAATTGTATCAGCGAAAGGGTATCGTTCATTATGAGCCGCCCGATTAAAAATGGACGATCCGGATTAGCTCTGCCTTACACTGAACCAGTACGCGCCCAGAGCCATCCGATCTAAATCCAACGGCGCCAGGTTTAAAATGCCGCGATCTAGTCACAACCGCCCAACGCGAGATCCACGATCGCGATTGCCCCAACCCTGGATCTAATCACCACCGGACATTACTAGATTGATGGTCAAAACGCATCTTCCCCATCCAACTACACGGCAGCACCGAACACACGCGGCGACACATGAAATTTGGCGGCCGGACCTCGCTGGCGTTCGCCGATTGGACGCTCCCGAGGCGCTAAACTGCAATTTCCCGGAATACCACCGCTACTCCCACATCTAGAACCCACTGAGATAGTCATCAACACCCGCGGTACGCGCTTGCGACTTGCCCATGGCTTATGGCAGACAGCACGCGCCGACGAGCAATTCAAGTGGTTCCCCGCACACGAAATCGAGTCTGGTTGGGTGCTACGCGTAACGAGGGTGAAATCGATTTCAGTGGAAGGCTTCTTACCAAGGTTTGGCACTCAGGTGAAGCTAGCTGCGAAGCGCAGTGGAATCGTGGTTGTGCGCTGCCTCGTCCAGGTGTGCGGCATCGGCGAGGACTTGCCAGCAGCTCTATCATGCGTTTCCCGAATTGGTGGTAGGGGTAGACTCCCTTCACCCCCCGCGGCTCTTCAGAAATGCCTGCCGAGGTCCCATCGACACTATCGAGCAAGAACAACAGCGGCGGCGCGACTCTCTACTTTCGGTGGGGGCGCTACTGTCTGGAACGTGGTGAAGGGTGAGGTCACGGGGCCGGTATTTGTAGCCTGGGCGAGGATGAGCCCGGTCGATCCGTTCCGGAGTTCAGCGCAAGCCACAGAAGTCCAGCGGAATCGCACGCGCCCAGCGCGCGGTCTGTTGACTTCCGTCCACCGTGCTCGCTGTTTTGGTTGGGGAAAGAAGGAGATAGGTTCGACAGGTGGGGCCACACTCTGTGATCCGCGCGCGCATGCGATGAGGGCATGCAACTGGTCGGAGGGGCCCATATGCCAGGTCCTGGTGCGGAGGCTAATGGGCCGCGCGAGGGAGGAAAAGGGTATTGGGCCGGAAGTATAGAATTCGGCCCAAAGCGCCAGGAGTTTTCTTTTATTCTTTTTTCAGATTTCATTTTCTATTTTTATTTTCCATTCCCAATTTGAATTTTTGAAATTCAAACTTAGGGTCAAAGTTATCATGCATAATCAGAATATCTAGCATGATGCAAAGTTTTAAGTTTATTCATATTTAATTAGTTCATTCCTTTAATTAAGTGCTCCAAAACAAATAGTAATGAGTAGCTCCTACTTAAACTTCAAATTTGTTTCTAGTTCCATGTTCAAATCCAAATTCGACTCCTATTTTGCACTTCAAATTCCCACGTGTCAAAGTTAACACTAATGTGATTATAACATCTACTGTTTACAAAATCATAATTTACTCTTCTCCTTGTTTTTTTATTTATGGAAGAAATAAATAGTTCTAGTAAATCCCCTTTCCTATTTTCTATTTTATTTTCATTTATGCTTTGAGGTCCCAAATTTAAATTATGACTCTTTATAAAAAATGTTTCACCACTTATCCATAAGTATAAAATGCCTATATTGCATCATCTGAAGTTGTGCATAGTTATTTAGTTGAATAGAAAACGTTTCTAAGATAATTCTTAGTTTTCAAAATTCAGTCCTCAAATTTCACACTTAAGTATAATTTGAGATATCTGAATTTACTATTTTATCTCTTCATATTTTTATTTTATTATTATTATATTTTTTTCTTATACACATTTTGGGCATTACAACAACATGCCTTCAATGAGCTCCTGCTCAGCAGTCTCCACCTTCTGAACACCTGGATCCTCTATGGCTTGCTCGTCTACATGCAACTATACAAACAAACATGGTACAACAGAAATAAACATCACACCAAACAGCCGAATAGAATGCATGATAATATTTTACGCGTCGTAACGATATAGTAGGAACAAGAATCACTAAATTCAGAGTTACGGTTATCAAGTTATGAATTTCTGAAATTTTTAGGTGCTTAGTACAGAATAAATCAAGTAGACAATTTTACTCTATGTTTCATGTCCAAACAGAGTTACTAGATGATACACAATATTAAAACAAATTAATGCCACTAGAATGGATCAATTTTGAGTTGAAATGAATTAAATATGAATTATACAAGTTTTTGGAATTATTTTTGTACTATAAATCAATTTCCATATTGTTTTTCTCAATTTCCTTGGTTACTCGACTGCACGCATAAAAACTGAGAAACTCAGGGGCTAGAGCGCAAAAGTGTCCAAGACTCAGCTACACCCAGGGATGGACCTCAGGTTGATTCTCTAATTTCCAGGGGTTCTTATGCAATTTTGTCTGAGCGAAAGGGTATCCGCCATTCTGAGCCATCCAATCCGCAACAGAGCGCTAAGATTAGACCAAGCCATACACAAAACGGTACGCGATGACGAGCGCAGGATGTGAAATCTACGGCTCTGGTTTAATGTCTATGTGATCTGCCCTCGACCGCTCATTAGATGATTTACGGCCGAGATGGGGCCTGGGCGAAGCGGTGCGTTGATTAAATCTAAACCGTTCAACACCAGTTCAACGTCCGAGATCTGTTCGCTTCCGCTGGTCGGACTCCAGCGGTGGGGTGAAGCTTCCCATGGCGGCGCCATTGCCGCCCACACCCAAAACTACACCCTAGTGCGCCAAACATCGATCCTGACCGTGCAGCGCATAGAGGAGATCATAGCGAACATGGGGGATGGTCACTTATCGATATGGCCGCAACATAGATTCCATTCCACACGCGAGATGTCACACCCGTTTCAAAGGGGCAGAGCCGGGGGCAGACACGGGAGTACTGTTCATCTATTTATAGGCACGGGTTGCAGCCCATGTAAAATTACATTCAGGCCCTTTGCGTTTAATAATAACTCTATAGCAATTCATCGGGGTCTAGATAGCCTTTTCCTCTTTAAGTCGGTTTCCTTTTTCCTGTCATCATGCCGAAGCTCCCTTGCGTACAGCTTCGGCTCTGCTCCGTCCTTCGTTCCCCTTGTGTTTCTTCATACAGTGATTTTGACTCAAGTCCGAAAGGTCCATGTCCGAAGGTACCTGCTCATGTATTACACTCCAGAAGCATTGTTAAATCACGTTTTTGAGGACCTTTGGAAGCCGAAGGCCCCCAACAGTAGCCCCTCACAATATTAATTTGTCTGAATGATAAATTTAGATTGCGACAACGACGAAGGCTCTGAGCCGAAGGTCCGAAAAAACACCTTCCCTTTGCTAGAATAGCAACAGCCACTGACAAGCGGGCCCTCCAGCACGCAATGCACCAGGCGTATAAATAAGAGCGCACCACTAGCTCATTTGGCACGCTTTCTTGCCATCTGCTTTGCCTACTCAAACAGCTCTTTGCTTACAAACGCTTGGCCAGATTTTATATTTTTAAGCTTCGGCTTTTAGAGCACTTTTCTCAGCACTTTCGAAGATGTCTGAGGATAAGAAAGCTACCGCTGAAACGAAGCTGAGCCTTACTGAGGAGATGAATCTTGGCTTTATTGAATCGATAGCAAGGACAAATGCGGAGAAGATTGCTAGGGAAACTTTGGAGGGTTTGTCTGAAGATACTAGTGATAGTGACAGCTATGATGTGGAGAGCGGCGGGGAAGACTCCGAAGATCGACCCTGGCTACCAAGCCATGCAGTTTTTAGAAAATCAACTATTAAACAAAGCCATCTTGATAACATGAGGGGGAAATACTTTCGGGATATGTCTGTTGTGAGGGCTGACGATGGAGAAAAAACTTGTCCTACTCCAGAGGAAAATGAAGTCGTGATCTTTCGGAGCTTTTTGGAGGCTGGGCTTCGGATTCCTCTCAGCAGCTTCGTAGTCGAGGTTTTGAAGATATTTCAGATTTACCTTCACCAGATTACCCATGAAGCTATTATAAGAATGGGAATCTTCGTGTGGGCTTTAAGGAGTCAGGGCTTGGAACCAAATGCAAAAAGCTTCTGCAGCATGCATGAATTGTTATATGAGACAAAGCCCTGGGGTAAAGATGTAAGGCCCAAAATCTGTATAAAAAAATTAAATTATTATTAATGATAATAAAATAGATATATGGAGAAATAAAATAGTAAATCCTGACATCTCAACTTATACTTGAGCAATGAATGTGGAAGGCTGAATTTTGGAAAACCAAGAACTATTTTAGAAAAGAAGTAATAGAAAAGTTTTCTATTCAACTAAATGATTACGCATATCATTAAATGATGCACCATAAGCATTTATTTACATGAATATCAACTTCTAAAGTAACTCTTACTTCTTATCCCACGTCCAAACTACTATGTTTTTAAAAAGAAAGAAAACAATATGAGTGCTATGCACGATTCAAACATCTACCAAACAAATAAGTCAAATAAAATAAACATATATCTATTGCATCATGTTAGAGGTTATTTGTTTGTGCATTTAATAATAATAATTGTAAAAAATATAATAATGTTGATATTGGGATTAGAACCTAATTTGAATTCTAGAATTTGATAATGAAGGAGAAAAGAAGAGAGAACCGGAGGAAAATAATATACACTATAAAGAAAAATGAAAATATTATAAATAAATAATAGGTGTTATCATCATATTAGGATTTGTATTGGATATAGATGGGAAGCTGAAGTTCAAACAGGATTTAAAATTTGAATTGGGGTTCAAACTTGGAAAAGAAAGACAAATACAAAAGAATAATAAAAAAAAGAGAAAAGAGAGAGAATCACCCCCCTGGGCCAAAACCACCATTTCCAGCCCAAAACCCCTGCGCGCTCGGCCCATCTTCTACTCCCCCGTGCGCGTGTTTTCACTGAGTAAAACCCTAGCCGCCAATGTCCTGGCCGCGCCCTCGCGTCATGAGTCATTGGCATCTGGGGCCTGGCGTTGGATCGGGCCTAGTTGGCCAGTTACTCCACGCGCAAACTGTGAATAGGTGACCGACTGGTGACCCTCACGACGCAGCCTCCCCTTCACCGTTCACTCATCGTCCTCAATAGAAATGCGGTGTGGTGGCGAGAAGCCTGGGCGAGATCCAATTCCGCCGTCCACTCGTCCATTCCCCCCCCCCCCCGCTCGGCCAATGTCTCACATGCGGCGGTGGGTCTCTGTCACGTGGGTCTTGGGGCAGCTCGATCTTCTTTCCCCAATAACCACCACTGCATGGCTCGCCCTCCACTCTGGAATCTGCCGCGATCTGGTCAAGGGATATCCCCTCAATTCGTAACCCACGCCGAAATCTCTGGCGTCTGCCGCCCCATGGCCCTGCCCAGGCACACATAAGATGGCCCCTACGACCTCCTTTAAGCCATCGACGAGTAGAGAAAAAAATGGCGAGCGCATCAGTTCCAAGCCGAATGAGAGTGAAGCTGGGATGCTCCGCGGCGCCATCTCCAGCCTCTGACACATCCTGACGGCGCGGCACGCGCACGGAGCCGACCTTCGAACCCTGTTGTTTGGCCGAGCTGCCTTACGGGATTGTCCTCGCCGTGCGACAGCTTTGGCCTCCTCGCATCCGCGTTCTCTCCACCTGCCGGCTGCCGCGGTCACCTCCCATCGCGGTAAGCGCACATCTCTACAGATTCACCATTGTTTGCGTATGTGCAGGAATTACCCACGCACCAATCCATAGCCTAGCACTGTTAGTCGCCTGCTCGCCAGGGAGGCGGATCTTTGACCGCCGTCGGGGACATCGCGGTCGGGGCCTACTAGGCGAAGTTCACAGTGGGAGGTAGAGGATGATATTTGGGCCGGTTATCTCGCGATGAACGATGGAGATCGTGCATAGAGTGTTCGATTGCTCGGGGGCTTTGTGCGCCGTTGATCCTCAAACGAGCGAATACGATTAGATAGGCGTACCCTTTCGCGTGATATGATCGTGGCCGTCGGTCGGCTAATCGACGGGTGGTGCTGGGTCTGGATTTCATTAAATCGAGAGCGTCGAATTAGGTGTGGGCGGTTCGGATTTCACACCGATCCTGATGTTGGGCGATCTAATCCGGGCCGCTAGCTTGTAATCAGACGGCTGTGGCTTGCCGATACCCTTTCGCTGTTGTCATTTTGCGTAAGAACCCCTGCCTTTTCAGTTATTCAACCCGCAATCCACCGCGCTTTAGTTCTGAGCCTTGGAAACGTTTACCCCCGAGACCCTGCAATTCTCTGATTTTGGTGAGCAGTCCAGACTGATTATAAAATAGAGAAAATCATTTAGAAAATTGATTTTTAGTACAAAAATAATTCAAGAAACTTGTATAAATCATTTTTAATTCATAATCTTGTCGAAATTGACCCATTTCAGTTTCTATAATTTTATAATAATATTGTTTATCAATTAGTGCCATTGTTTTGACATGAAAGCCACTTTAAAATTTATATCCTAATTAATCTTGTATCAAACACATAAAACCCTAGTAAATTCATAACTTCCCCGTTTTAAATCCGATTTGACTCGTTCCAGTTGCGTTAGCTTCGTATAAATATTTAGTATACAGTGACAGTATTAATTATACTATATTGCATAATTTTATAGTTAGATATTTGTTTAATCTATGTTAGTAGATTTACCCTTTTAATCAAAGATTAATCTATTTACGATTATAAGGTGGCTAAACATGATCTCTAGTCAAGTGTAATCTAGGTTAAAGTTGAAAGGATTATTTAGAGTATATTTTCTCATTATAATCAGTTTATAATATAATTTAATGTTCAACCACACAGATCCTCTATAGAATCATAACTCCGATCGTAGTAGTTCTTGATTCCACGATCTCGTAGCAACGTGTAGATCATTATTTTGCAGTTTGTACTTGTGTTTGGTGTGATGTTAATTTTGTCTATATCATGTTTGTTTGTATTGCTACGACTAGCAGCGAGGTTTCGAGTCACCTGAAGATCACCCTGGTAACTGGAATCTCAAGTGCCAGGCAAGTTGTGCCCTTGATCACATTTGTTACCCAATAATATTCTTTATTATCACTATTCAATGCATAGGTTTAATTTTGATGGGACCCAACAGGTCACCCTAGTCTGTTTATCCTGTTTACCTTGTTTACCCCTGATTCACTTGGGTAGTTATGCTATTGCTCTATATGGTTTTGGGATTAATATTTCATTACATCCATGTTCCAATTTTTCTGTTATGTTATTTATGTTCATGATAAGATCATTATGTTAATTGGAACATGGAGCGACCACCCGGGAAAACAGTGCTACCACAAGGGTTTAATGGGACGCCCTTGGCTGATTAACTAGGAAAGCTAGTGGAGGTCTTCCTTACCCGAAAGAGGCAAGGGCAGTAGGGGAGTGGTCAGTGTAGGGAGGTCCTTGGTTGATTTTGCTGCGATGGCGGTCAGGCAAGAACCCTGCACTAGAGCTTCCTATAAACTGTAGCGGGATTTCTGAAGCTAGTGGAACTTTGTAAAGGCCTCGTAGTGTTACCCTGCCTCGCTTCCTTGGTAGAGGTGTATGGGATTCATGACCCCTTGGCAGATGGGCAACACGGCTTGTGGGTAAAGATGCGCAACCTCTGCAGAGTGTAAAACTAGTATACTAGCCGTGCTCACGGTCATGAGCGGCTCGGACCCTCACATGATTAATTTATGGAACCTAAATTCAATTTGTCATTTGCATTTGCATGGGATTATTTATTAATTTTGTTCTATTACTTTTATTAAGGTTTGGTATTTACTTACATTTAGTAATTGCTAATAAAATTTGACCAACTTATAAAAGCAATGCTCAGCTTCAACCTTTATTTTATTGATCAGCCTTACACAACACATGAACTCCCACCTTTTGTGAGTTCATGTCACATTATTCCCCACAACTTGTTGAGCGATGAACATGTGTGAGCTCACCCTTGCTGTCTCACACCCCCCCCCACAGGAGAAGAACAGGTGGTTCAAGAGGAGCCATAATGAGGAGTTCGATTCGATCTAGGTGGCGTCTCCCAGTCGACTTTCTGGCGCCAAGGATAGATTTTAGATCCTGCTATATTTATATTTTGTTTTTGTAAGTCTTCCGCTATGTATTAAGTACTCTGATTATATTGTGACATTTATCTCTATACACTCTGTTATTATATATGTTGTCTTCTTTGGCGTATGTATGAGATGCACCCGGCTTTGTCCCCTTAAAACCGGGTGTTACAGAAGTGGTATCAAAGGAAATGTTGACTGTAGGACGAAACCTAGATAGAAATGGACATAACCATTACCTACTTACCTTACTCTGATTCTTTCTATACTTATCTTGATCCTTTTCACCTTCTACAGTTCTACTCTGATTAGCCTTACCCTTGCTACTCTAATTCTTTTCTAAAACTATATTAATCTGTTCTCATATATTTCTGCTTGACTCTGATTATTCTTACCTGTTCCTTCTAAAGACAAAAGTGGACTTCACACTTTGAAATCCTGTGCCTACAGTGACCTTTAGGAATAGGAGACCTGCTCTTAGGAACTAAAATAAAACTATTTTTATAGTTAACTATACGCTTGAGTGCTTGCTATTATGATACTTGTTTGATTTGGATCTTTGATTGAGTGAGATTAGTTGTGGAGTAATATCCCCAATTACATCTACATATACGTATAGGTATAAATATAAATTAATAGAATTCATGAGATAACTAAAAAAACTTAGATTATCCTCCATTGAAGTGTATCTAATTCATATAGACCCTTCTTATCTTGAAAGATTCTCTTTTATCTTAATAGATCAATCTTATCTTGAAAGATTCTTCTTATCTTAATAGATCAATCTTATCTTAAAAAAATTACTATCTTACCTTAATAGATTCATCTCATCTCGAAAAGATTTTTCTTATCCCAATAGATCTAACTAATCTCAAAAGATTCTATCTTATTCTTATAAATTCATCTTGTCCTAATATGTATACTTATCCCAACCACTTTGCTTATCTCATTACGGGATAACAACCATGATTTAAACCCAATTAATTGGATCTTATCTAGACTAAATCAGTCATATAACTATATTTTAGATCTTATCTAGATTAATCTGGTCATACCTGGACCCTATTCAACCTAAACTGATCCAAAATTAATTTAGTCAAATCTAGTCATACTACACTAATCTAGTTTCCATCTAATCTGAACTAACCCAATGTGACCCACTCAAATAGGTTAGTTAATACTTGTAACATGGATTAGACCCTATCCACCTGTTCTAACCTGATTCACTCGGCACTAAATTTAGAATAACCGACCAACTCGGCCTTATGCAACTACCTTAACCATCTGATGGTAGCATAACTCCTCTGTTTTAATTTAAACGGAAAATTCTGATCTATCTCAAGTATTAACTAAACCATATTCCTATAAATGGGTTTAAACATAAATTGGGTCTTAGATCAACTCGTACGTGAAATCACGACCCAACCTATGTTATAGGTCGCCCAACCCATTTATCTTACAAGCAAAGTAAAACTTTGTTTAATCTACCTACCCCATATACATCAATTGTTATCCCAACTCAGATAATGACATCTAACACCACGACCGATGGTCCCCAATTTAGACACCAAAGGAAGTTCGATTGTGCTATAGTACACTCATTCTATGTCAACACTCACCTAACCGTTAAAACGTGATGTACCCTTGATTCTATACCACCCCTATTGATGGCATGTAAATTTTAGATGTATAAAAAAATATCAATTGGAAGTTCCATTGAGAAAAAAATATACTAGGATTTCATAAAGATAAAGTCAGCTGGATATGCTTAACTAAATGGAATTCTTAAATAGGATTATGGAATCTAGTGTGATCCAATCCAATGTGGTCTGCTTAAACAGATTAGTGGTACTTGGACCCTTCTAGCCAGGTGTTAACTTAACTTAGCACACTAGATCAACTCAACCCTGAGCTAATCCAACCCATAGAGTCATGATGAATGGCATAATCTATCTGTCCCCACCAAACATCAAACAAGCTTTTAACCTACATCAGGTAGGCTATCTCATCTTGACCAAATTCTATCCTACATTTGAATATTCACCTTATACGACTAGTTACCCCAATCTGGACATGAAAAAGATTAAGCCCTACTAAAGAATCTTCAGATCATAACCAGCTTTTAGCTTATTCATTCCGCTTATCGATCAATTTTTCCTTGCAAAATTATATTACCTTATGCTTCTAAATTCGATGGTCGATACTAGGAAGGGAAGATTATCAGACAACAGCAAACAGAAATGAATCCTCCAAATCCTCCACCTGTTGAAATCGATCAAGTGGTTGCCGCCCAAGGGTTGATAATACAACAATTGACAGACATGGTGACCGAAATGCAAAATCAGATAAGACAAGAACGCGAGGAAATACGCCAGGTCCGTCTGGAGATACATCAAGAAATAAGGCAATCACGGTTGGAGAGACAACGACAACAACAACCACTACCTCCACCCCCACCAGCTCCACCAAGCTACATAAACATATATATAAATTACTACTATTTGTAAGATCTAAATGTTACTTTAGTTAGTGGTTGGTATGATACTATTTTAGGAGGAATAATAAGGTCTAATTGACCCATGTGTTGCTAGTAAAGTATGCATCATGCTGAGATTTTGTTTGTGCATATGCTTTGAGATAATATGAGTATGCACCCTTCCCTTACAAATCTCGAGGACGAGATTTCTATTAAGGGGGGTAGGATTTGTAAGGCCCAAAATCTGTATAAAAAATTAAATTATTATTAATGATAATAAAATAGATATATGGAGAAATAAAATAGTAAATCCTGACATCTCAACTTATACTTGAGCAATGAATGTGGAAGACTGAATTTTGGAAAACCAAGAACTATTTTGGAAAAGAAGTAATAGAAAAGTTTTCTATTCAACTAAATGATTACGCATATCATTAAATGATGCACCATAAGCATTTATTTATATGAATATCTACTTCTAAAGTAACTCTTACTTCTTATCCCACGTCCAAACTACTATGTTTTTAAAAAGAAAGAAAACAATATGAGTGCTATGCACGATTCAAACATCTACCAAACAAATAAGTCAAATAAAATAAACATATATCTATTGCATCATGTTAGAGGTTATTTGTTTGTGCATTTAATAATAATAATTGTAAAAAATATAATAATGTTGATATTGGGATTAGAACCTAATTTGAATTCTAGAATTTGATAATGAAGGAGAAAAGAAGAGAGAACTGGAGGAAAATAATATACACTATAAAGAAAAATGAAAATATTATAAATAAATAATAGGTGTTATTATCTGTTGGAACTATGCTTCGTCGCCGAAGGTCTTGTAGAGAGAAACAGCTTCGGCTGAAGCTGCCCGCATGTGATGACCGAATGTTTCTCTTCATGAAGCTTCGGTATTACAAACCGACTTAGGAGTAGAATGACCTTTTAGTCCATAAATGTTTGAGTCGCTGTTGTAATCCCTTATGAGGGGCATAATTGTAATCCCTCACAGGCTGTGTCCCGTGCCTATAAATAGTGAACAGTATTCCTTTACTGTTCACAGATTCCTGTAATTGCAATCGCATCATTTGGGAATCAATCTTTGTCAAGGCAAAGGTATAATTGTATTCAATGCTTAAACATATTAAATCAATTTAATGTGAAAGTAAAGTTGTTCATTTGTAATTTATTCACCTTTGACCTTTGTAATTTTATTGCTTTCAACCTTCGTCCAAAGTCCATTAATCCTTAAAGGAATAATGCTTCATTGGACGAAGGGTATTAACATTTAACACTTTGTGTTGCCTTGTTCTTAATTCATAGCATTTGAGAACAAGTCCCCAACATTATCATATTAGGATTTGTATTGGATATAGATGGGAAGCTGAAGTTCAAACAGGATTTAAAATTTGAATTGGGGTTCAAACTTGGAAAAGAAAGACAAATACAAAAGAATAATAAAAAAAGAGAAAAGAGAGAGAATCACCCCCCTGGGCCAAAACCACCATTTCCAGCCCAAAACCCCTGCGCGCTCGGCCCATCTTCTACTCCCCCGTGCGCGTGTTTTCACTGAGTAAAACCCTAGACGCCAGTGTCCTGGCCGCGCCCTCGCGTCATGAGTCATTGGCATCTGGGGCCTGGCATTGGATCGGGCCCAGTTGGCCAGTTACTCCACGCGCAAACTGTGAATAGGTGACCGACTGGTGGACCCTCACGATGCAGCCTCCCCTTCACCGTTCACTCATCGTCCTCAATAGAAATGCGGTGTGGTGGCGAGAAGCCTGGGCGAGATCCGATTCCACCGTCCACTCATCCATTCCCCCCCCCCCCCCCGCTCGGCCAATGTCTCACATGCGGCGGTGGGTCTCTGTCACGTGGGTCTTGGGGCAGCTCGATCTTCTTTCCCCAATAACCACCACCGCATGGCTCGCCCTCCACTCTGGAATCTGCCGCGATCTGGTCAAGGGATATCCCCTCAATCCGTAACCCACGCCGGAATCTCTGGCGTCCGCCGCCCCATGGCCCTGCCCAAGCACACATAAGATGGCCCCTGCGACCTCCTTTAAGCCATCGACCAGTAGAGAAAAAAACGGCGAGCGCATCAGTACCAAGCCGAATGAGAGTGAAGCTGGGATGCTCCGCGGCGCCATCTCCAGCCTCTAACACATTCTGACGGCGCGGCGCGCGCACGGAGCCGACCTTCGAACCCTGTTGTTTGGCCGAGCTGCCTTACGGGATCGTCCTCGCCGTGCGACAGCTTTGGCCTCCTCGCATCCGCGTTCTCTCCACCTGCCGGCTGCCGCGGTCACCTCCCATCGCGGTAAGCGCACATCTCTACAGATTCGCCATTGTTTGCGTATGTGCAGGAATTACCCATGCACCAATCCATAGCCTAGCACTGTTAGTCGCCTGCTCGCCTGGGAGGCGGATCTTTGACCGCCGTCGGGGACATCGCGGTCGGGGCCTACTAGGCAAAGTTCACAGCGGGAGGTAGAGGATGATATTTGGGCCGGTTATCTCGCGATGAACGGTGGAGATCGTGCATAGAGTGTCCGATTGCTCGGGGGCTTTGTGCGTCGTTGATCCTCGAACGAGCGAATACGATTAGATAGGCGTACCCCTTCGCGTGTATGATCGTGGCCGTCGGTCGGCTAATCGACGGGTGGTGCTGGGTCTCGATTTCATTAAATCGAGAGCGTCGAATCAGGTGTGGGCGGTTCGGATTTCACACCGATCCTGATGTTGGGCGATCTAATCCGGACCGCTAGCTTGTAATCAGACGGTTGTGGCTTGCCGATACCCTTTCGCGGCTGTCATTTTGCGTAAGAACCCCTGCCTTTTCAGTTATTCAACCCGCCATCCACCGCGCTTTAGTTCTGAGCCTTGGAAACGTTTACCCCCGAGACCCTGCAATTCTCTGATTTTGGCGAGCAGTCCAGACTGATTATAAAATAGAGAAAATCATTTAGAAAATTGATTTTTAGTACAAAAATAATTCAAGAAACTTGTATAAATCATATTTGATTCATAATCTTGTCCAAATTGACCCATTTCAGTTCCTATAATTTTATAATAATATTGTTTATCAATTAGTGCCATTGTTTTGACATGAAAGCCACTTTAAAATTTATATCCTAATTAATCTTGTATCAAACACATAAAACCCTAGTAAATTCATAACTTCCCCGTTTTAAATCCGATTTGACTCGTTCCAGTTGCGTTAGCTTCGTATAAATATTTAGTATACAGTGACAGTATTAATTATACTATATTGCATAATTTTATAGTTAGATATTTGTTTAATCTATGTTAGTAGATTTACCCTTTTAATCAAAGATTAATCTATTTACGATTATAAGGTGGCTAAACATGATCTCTAGTCAAGTGTAATCTAGGTTAAAGTTGAAAGGATTATTTAGAGTATATTTTCTCATAATAATCAGTTTATAATATAATTTAATGTTCAACCACACAGATCCTCTATAGAATCATAACTCCGATCGTAGTAGTTCTCGATTCCACGATCTCGTAGCAACGTGTAGATCATTATTTTGCAGTTTGTACTTGTGTTTGGTGTGATGTTAATTTTGTCTATATCATGTTTGTTTGTATTGCTACGACTAGCAGCGAGGTTTCGAGTCACCTGAAGATCACCCTGGTAACTGGAATCTCAAGTGCCAGGCAAGTTGTGCCCTTGATCACATTTGTTACCCAATAATATTCTTTATTATCACTATTCAATGCATAGGTTTAATTTTGATGGGACCCAATAGGTCACCCTAGTCTGTTTATCCTGTTTACCTTGTTTGCCCCTGATTCACTTGGGTAGTTATGCTATTGCTCTATATGGTTTTGGGATTAATATTTCATTACATCCATGTTCCAATTTTTCTGTTATGTTATTTATGTTCATGATAAGATCATTATGTTAATTGGAACATGGAGCGACCACCCGGGAAAAAGTGCTACCACAAGGGTTTAATGGGACGCCCTTGGCTGATTAACTAGGAAAGCTAGTGGAGGTCTTCCTTACCCGAAAGGGGCAAGGGCAGTAGGGGAGTGGTCAGTGTAGGGAGGTCCTTGGTTGATTTTGCTGCGATGGCGGTCAGGCAAGAACCCTGCACTGGAGCTTCCTATAAACTGTAGCGGGATTTCTGAAGCTAGTGGAACTTTGTAAAGGCCTCGTAGTGTTACCCTGCCTCGCTTCCTTGGTAGAGGTGTATGGGATTCATGACCCCTTGGTAGATGGGTAACACGGCTTGTGGGTAAAGATGCGCAACCTCTGCAGAGTGTAAAACCAGTATACTAGCCGTGCTCACGGTCATGAGTGGCTCGGACCCTCACATGATTAATTTATGGAACCTAAATTCAATTTGTCATTTGCATTTGCATGGGATTATTTATTAATTTTGTTCTATTACGTTTATTAAGGTTTGGTATTTACTTACATTTAGTAATTGCTAATAAAATTTGACCAACTTATAAAAGCAATGCTCAGCTTCAACCTTTATTTTATTGATCAGCCTTACACAACACATGAACTCCCACCTTTTGTGAGTTCATGTCACATTATTCCCCATAACTTGTTGAGCGATGAACATGTGTGAGCTCACCCTTGCTGTCTCACACCCCCCCACAGGAGAAGAACAGGTGGTTCAAGAGGAGCCATAACGAGGAGTTTGATTCGATCTAGGTGGCATCTCCCAGTCGACTTTCTGGCGCCAAGGATATATTTTAGATCCTGCTATATTTATATTTTATTTTTGTAAGTCTTCCGCTATGTATTAAGTACTCTGATTATATTGTGACATTTATCTCTATACACTCTGTTATTATATATGTTGTCTTCTTTGGCGCATGTATGAGATGCACCCGACTTTGTCCCCTTAAAATCGGGTGTTACAAAAGAACAGTATCATAATAATTTCGGCTGCTATAGTTTCATTGCTCGTTCTGGTTCAAGATCCCCAGTACCGACTTTACGGAAGAGATGGCCCGGAGACTGGACAAAAGAATGGTTTTATGTAAAGAATGATTTTAAGGCACGAGAAGACATTAAAGATATAATCATGTTCCCTATCTGGCAACGCTTCGGGCTCCGGAAACCGAAGGTAGAAATTGACGGAGCGACCGAAGAATGCCGCAAGGCTTTCGGGTTAGTCTGTTCTTTCATTGGGACAAGGGACTTAGTTCAAGAGCACGTGGCCTACAGGATATGGCCGTTGCTAGCCGACTGGGAGGTGCCAAAAGAATCCATCAACAATCCCCACGAAGGTGATCTGGTTCGACTAAAATATACCTTCAGATTCAGAGACCAGTTTATCGAGCTAGACGATGACTGGCTGAAAAGCGTCGAAGCTACAAGCGATGATCTGCTTGGGCTGTACTCCAGGGCAGAAGATAACACATTATCTGCGGCCTTCAGGAACCGTAAAAAGAAGAGGCTAAACAGAGTTTTTGATGCCATTGGGTTCATGTATCCCGACTACCGCTACCCTCCCCAGGGGCAAAAAAGAAAAAGTGGAGATTCCGGGAGAGATGATGCTTCAGCAGCTCCGAGCGAGCCCGCGCTGAAGAGGAAAAGGGTGAAAGTCCTTACTCATCGACCACGCTATATTGAACCGGCCATAGTGCCTGAATTTGGCGGTGAGACCTCTTCGGCGAACGAAGGCGAAAAACCTGCGATTACGCAGAAAATTGAACCGGCTGTATCGCCGAGGGCATCATCAGCTAAACCAGAAGAGTCGAAGCCCATTAACGTTGAAGAGATGAAGATTGAGAAAACAAGAATATTGGAAGTAATAAGTCCTTCGGCGGAAGTGACAATGCCGAAGGCACAAAAGGATCTCTCGACAACCCCTAAGAGAAAAAGAATGGTCAACGTATTAGATGTGCTAGAGACAATAAAAACTTCAAGCTTTACTCCAAAGAAAGCTGTCAAAGCTTTGGAAACATACCTTGAGGCCGAAGCTTCCAAGGTCCAAGTCGAGACCGAAGCTGGGCCTCCAGAGCCCGCCAAGGAGAAATCCTTGAAAATCGGAGACAAGATAGATAAAGAAGTTGCAGAAGCAATTCTGACTGAAAAACCACCAGTCCCATTCCCGAAGCATCATCTGAAGCTACTGATTATATTATACGACATGCTTCGGGAAAAAGACTATCTGAAAAAGAAAAGCGATAGGCTCAATTTTATGCTCAAAGATTGAAATATCCAAAGGGGGCCCTGATATTCAACGGCAGCGGGGAGGAAGATTTCTTGTATTGTCTCCCAGATAGTAAAGAGATTTCTGTCTGTCGGGAGATGAGCAAGAGCTTCGGTTTCCCTACATTAGAAGACGGACTTTCGGTGCTGTCAAAAGATGAGTTGGCCGACAGCTTGGCATACAATAGTTTAAAGGTGAAAATTTGAGATTTTTGTATTTAAGAACAAAATTTTTGATTTGCTTAAACTTAATACCGTACTTTTTGCAGGGCCTTATTCTTAGCAATGCCCTTAGGGCACAAAAAGATGCCGAAGATGAAGGGTGCACCATAGCCTTGAACAACCTTCGTTCCGAAGTAATTGAACTAAGGAACCAAGGTCTTGAAAAAGACAAAATATTAAACTCACTATTGAGTAAAAAAAAGAAGACGAAGCTGTTTCCAAAGCCCAAGCCGAAGCTCAGAAACACGAAATCGAAGATCTTCGGAAACAGCTATTCGAAGCTAAAGAAAAATATGCTGTTGCAGAAGCTAAACGAGAAATTAGCGAACAAAGGACAAATCGTTTAGAGAAAAACATTGAAGAACTTCGTATGTCCAAGGAGAAATGTTTTGAGAAATCTATGGATTGCGTGAAGAGAATAAAAACTAGCTTCGCCAATGTTGGCGCATACTCAAGCGAGGAGAATTTCATAAGGGGTGATCCCGAAGGCCCAATTGAATGGATCATCCACGAAGCTGAAGCTTTTGAGGAAGTTTTGTGTGGTCGTGGGGACATATGCGCCTTCTCGGGTGCTAGGGGGATTGCCGCTATCTTGGAAAAGATAGGCTGCGAACACGTAAAATCTTTGGTGCAAACCAAAGCTGCCTTATCCATTGAAGATACAAAAGACCCGTCGGCCGAAGCAAGCCTGGTTGGTGGAAAGTTTTTCACCGACATCTGGGAAAATGGCGGTCGAGAGATGGCTCAAGAAATTATAAGGAAAAGTGAAAAAGATACTCATGATGCTAGAGAACCAGCAGAGGCCGCTAAGAAAACTACGGATCTCGAGAGGCGAATAGGTATTGATTGACAGCTTTTGACTTTGTGTTCTAATTTTATGACTTCGAACTTATTTACGCTTTGCATCACAGCCGCACTACCTCCTCCCCCAGAGCCCGTCAAGCCATTGGCGGACCCAAAGCAAAGGAGGATGATGAAATTATAAAAATGGCCGAAGCTATTATGGATAAAGTTGTTGATCAACTATTAAACGAAGCTGAAGAAGTAGTTTTAAGAGAAGATTAGCTGTTATTGTAAAAATATTTGGAATGTAATATTTGCTGGACAATGTGTGTAATATTTTATAATTTTGAATGTAATATATAAGCTGTTTATAATTCAATTCTTTACGATGCATGAAACTTTACGTACATACCGTTTTTGAGCCTTCGGCAAAAAAACACCTTCCCTTCTTTTCATGCGATGTGAAGAATATCCATATTTCGTAAAAACATCCAATCTTCATAAAATCATTATGCTTTGTAAGCAATAGATCTCCTTTTCATTTTAGAGTTTGATGAAGCTATACTTCCTCAATACTTATTTTGTGCCCTGGCACTGCTTCTTCGAAACAATCTCCGAAGATCAACATTGAATCCCCTTCTTGCGCCATTGATGCAATATGATGTATGATGTTATGCTATGCAAAATGATGTAATGATGATATGCTATGCAAAATGGTATTTGTGCCGAAGATACACACACATTCCCTCAGTAAAGCACACAATCTTTTTGCCATTTATTTTTCGGCTTCACTGCTTATTTTTCGGTGTATCAGCGCTGACTTTTCGCTGTAAGCCTCCCTTAGGAGCTTCTTCGCCTTTTACTTCAGCGGTATTTGCGTTGACTTTTCGCGCTTCGCCTTTTACTTCGGCGGAATCAGCGTTTATTTTTCGCTGTAAGCTCTGCATTCCCTTTGGAATGACTTTTGAGCAGAAAACTTACACTGCGCTCCCTTAGGAACGACTTTTTGTTGCTTCGGGAAACTTACGCTGCGTTCCTTAGAACGACTTTCTATTGCTTCGGCAAAACTTGTAATGTGATTGTGAACCCTGCGCTCTCTTGAGAGCAACTTTCGTGCTTTCACCACCTTTTTGGACTTCGTGAGTCTGTAAAAGAGATACATTTCCACTATGGCCAAAACGAATCTATTACAAGGAATTGAAAATGATAGGAAAAACTTAGGCTTTTAACGATTGTTCTCTATTAAAAAAGGAAAAATGATGACGAATGGCAGAACTATTTCAGAAGTTGGATATCCTCTTAGTAGATGTGCTTCGATTCTGGCACAGTACTGTTGACTGTGCGAGCTTCGGACTCCTCTCTGAAGTCTCGTTGCTGATGAGTGTGGTGGCTCCCTTCTGGCTGCTGGCCTTGTTGCAATGGTGGTGGAGGTGGAAGTTGTTGCCAAGATGCCTGAGGTTGGCTTGTCGAAGCAACAGAGGCTGCAGGATGGTTACCCACATAATCTGGAATGTACGGTGAGTGGTACGAAGCAGTATGCATGACTTGCTTCGGCTGATTCTGTTGGGCTGCAGCTTCTGCTATCTCTTTTTGTTTCTGGATGGTGACATGGCACATCCTGGTAGTGTGGCCCTTGTCCTCACCGCAGAATAAGCAATAGATTTTCCTGGGCTGATCCCCAAACCTTCCTCTGAAGCCTCTGGCGCCTCTGCCCCTTTGGAGCTGGGGGCCGAGGATAGCTCTGTTGCTGCCCCGAAGCCTGGGAGGAATATTGCGGCCTCTATTGTTGACCTCCCCTATCGTCATTCTGAGTGGAATGAATTGATCTGACGTGCCTAGGGTGAATTCTCCCTCCGAAGCCCCTGGCCATTTCGGAGAACCTGTAAGCTTCCTCCCTTCTCTGTCGAAAATCATTGTCAGCGCGGATGTATTCATCCATCTTCTGAAGCAGTTTCTCCAGGGTTTGAGGGGGTTTCCTGGCGAAGTATTGGGCTAAAGGTCCTGGCCGAAGCCCCTTAATCATGGCCTCAATGACAATTTCATTGGGCACTGTTGGCGCTTGTGCCCTCAGACGCAAGAACCTTCAGACGTATGCCTGGAGATATTCCTCTTGATCTTGCGTGCACTGGAACAAGGCCTGAGCGGTAACCGGCTTCGTCTTAAACCCTTGAAAACTGGTGACCAGCATGTCCTTCAGCTTCTGCCATGATGTGATTGTTCCTGGCCGAAGAGAGGAGTACCAAGTTTGTGCAACATTTTTGACTGCCATGACGAAAGATTTCGCCATGACTGAAGTGTTGCCACCATACGAAGATATAGTTGCTTCGTAGCTCATCAGAAACTGCTTCGGATCTGAGTGTCTGTCATACATGGGGAGTTGTGGTGGCTTGTAAGACGGGGGCCAGGGCGTAGCCTGCAGTTCTGCTGACAGAGGAGAAGCATCATCAAAAGCAAAATTTCCATGATGGAAATCCTCATACCAGTCATCTTCGTTGAAGAAGCCCTCTTGGTGCAGCTCTCTGTGGTGGGGCCTTCGGTGCTGCTCATCTTGAGCAAGATGACGCACTTCTTCGGTGGCTTCGTCAATCTTCCTCTGCAGGTCAGCTAACCGAGCCATCTTCTCCTTCTTCCTCTGTACCTGCTGAAGCATCTCCATATTCCTAATTTCTTGGTCCAACTTATCCTCTTGTGGTGTTGGACTAGTGGCCTTCCTCTTCTGGCTTCGGGCCTCCCGAAGAGAAAGGGTCTCCTGGTTCGGGTCCAGCGGCTGCAGAACGGTAGCCCCCGTTGCCGAAGCTTTCTTTGGCGGCATGATGAAGGTCGATGGTTGTCGAAGGTGGTCGAAAAGGGGTTCAGGGAAGGTGTTTTTTTGGACCTTCGGCTTAGAGCCTTCGTCCTTGTCGCAATCTAAATTTATCATTCTGACAAATTAATATTGCGAGGGGCTACTGTTGGGGGCCTTCGGCTTCCAAAGGTCCTCAAAAACGTGATTTAACAATGCTTCTGGAGTGTAATACATGAGCAGGTACCTTCGGACGTGGACCTTTCGGACTTGAGTCAAAATCACTGTATGAAGAAATACAAGGGGAACGAAGGACGGAGCAGAGCCGAAGCTGTACGCAAGGGAGCTTTAGCATGATGACAGGAAAAAGGAAACCGACTTAAAGAGGAAAAGGCTATCTAGACCCTGATGAATTGCTATAGAGTTATTATTAAACGCAAAGGGCCTAAATGTAATATTACATGGGCTGCGACCCATGCCTATAAATAGATGAACAGTACTCCCGTACTGTTCACGCTGACTGGACATTTGCTTTTGCGTCACGCTTGTATTTTTACTTCCTTCAAGCCGAAGGTATACTTGTAATAAATCATTACCTTTACTTATTCATGTTAGTAACACAAAAATAATACAATAATGATAACATATTTGATTGTTCACATTGTTCATTTTTCGTATAAATCCTTCTTCATTTTTATATACGTCGTACTTATGAAGGTACGCTTTCTATAACCTTCGTCCGAGAGTCGTTATATCCTAAGGGAAATAATGCTTCGAAGGACGAAGGACTTTAACATCTAACATTCTTTATGTTGGCTTGTTCTTAACTCATAGCATTTGAGAACAAGTCACCAACACCTGAGTTCATGCAACTAGGGTTTCAGGCAACTCCTACACTTAAGTGCACAGTACAAGCCTACAAACATTAAGTGTAGTAAAATAGTATATATAAACGGTTATGCATAAAACCGGGGCTTGCCTTTTCTTTAACACGTAGGTAGTGTTTGCTGGGTGGCACTCGCTTGGCGAGCATCCACTAGATAAGTCCAACATTCTTCAGGTCGTACACCAACTGTATCTTGTGGTTGACACCACATCACTTGCACGATCATCCTCTCTCGGTCCTAAATGAGATGCAAGATGCATATGTATGAATATAATGAAAAGTTATCACAAGGTATATAAAGACACACGATAGCGAGTTAGACACTTAAATTTAAGACACCGTAAACAACCATATGCTAGCATTAGCTATCTACACGTCATCAGGCATACGTAGTCACTACCACTGGACAGATGACGACACTTACTATACTTAACCAACACAAACATGACAACACAAGTTTGAGCATTTATTTAATTTGCTACGACTTTTCATTAGTTCTTCTATTAATCACACAAAAGCATCCCAACACAAGTTTAATAGAGGACATAGGCATCAATAACTATGGAACACCTATCCACACTCAACTACAGCAAGCAAGCACATTAATCATGGAACGCAGGTTAACCTAAGTTTAGATATTACAAGTATATGTCCATTAAGTGCTAACTAAGCATTTTTAGCCAAAAGGGTGAATTAACCATCAAATAAGCACTAGCAGAATTTTTGGACAGCAATACAACAGTTAGTTGTTTTAATCATAACTCTTCAAATATTAATCTAAAAATAGCAAACTAGGACTTTTTGGAAAGCTTAAAAAGTGTTCTACAACTTTGGTGTTGTCATCACAACATGATTCAACACTTAGCAAGGTCAAAACGTGCTAATACAACAGCTGTATCCAGATTTGGACAGATTCAGACTTGCAACTTCAAAAATTCACAGCTAAAGATTCAGACATCCAAACAAAGTGATCTTAGACTTTCTGGAAAGCTAATTAAATGTTCTACAAATTATTTATAAACATCCCTAGCTGGTTTAATATGTATCAAGGGTAAAATTCACTATGAAGGCTTTGCTGTCCAAAACTGGGCAGATTCAGTCTTCACACCTTAAACATCAATAACTTAATCTTCAAATCACCAAAAAGAGTGATCCAAGACTTTTTGGAAAGCTTAGCAAAATAACTACATAACTTTTATAATCACCAAGAAGTGATTCTATGTTTAACTAAATCAAACAATACAGTTTTCGAAATCTGTTCTGAGAGTGGACAGAACACAGCAACCAGTTTGTAAAATTCATAACCCTTACACTATCAGGCCTATGGTTATGAAATTTTAACACAAGCAAGATAAGAAAAGCATATACAACTTTCTTATAATGACTATGAACATATAGTAACATTAAATTGAGCAAACAATGCAGTTTCTAAAATCTATACAGAATTTAGACAGATTCAGTTACTGAATTTATAAAAAGCATAACTCCTAAACTGTCAGACCTATGGCTGTCAAATTTTAACACCAGCAAGATAATAAAGTTATCTACCACTTTTCTATAGCACATATCTACAGAAAACACAATTTAGTTTACCAAACATAGAGCACGGGGAAATCACTGCGTGCAGTCCAAACAGCAATTAATAAATTTCAGCTCCTCTACAATTCAAGAATTGCCGCGTTCTAGATATTTGAATTATTCTAACACTTTGACAATTGTTAGAGTTAAAATAACCAAGTGAGAACTAACAAGTAACTTACTAATTTTTATACAAGTTATTTCGCGCTCTAGAACTACCACACACGTTTAACAAATGCATTGACCATAACCATGCGCATTTAAATCATAACAAGCAATTCACCGTGATTACGAGCTTAACCAAGTCATCTAACAAGTCGGCTAACCTGAGCAACAATCTAGGCCGCTATACAACATACTCGTCGGCTAGCCTATTATTATCGAAATCCGAGACACAACATATATATAACAATCACTTAACAAACTCGACTCCTACTTAACATGAGTTGGCTAATCACAGTATAAGACTTAGCTAACCATTTTAGACATTGCAACTCGAAATATGGGTTGGAGCAGATTAATTAGTTCTTCTTAACCTTTTCTCAACTTAAATTAGTTAACACACTAGTCACCTAAAATAGAACATTGTTGGGGTCTAACATAGAGACATTTACATATGACGTAAAACTCCATAAGACTTACATTTGCTACTGAAGGACCTAAAGCACTTATGTGCATATCTTATCGGATTGTTCTTCAATTTTAACAAGGACCGACTTATGAACGCTACTCGCTTCCAAAAATTATTGGGCTGCGATAACGCTCATATAAGACCTCTAATCAATCAATAAGATATTTATTTATCCAATGGAAATGGAATACAATAATTGACAAGGCAAGGCATCGATCTTATCATACACATAAAAGCATCACAAGCATATTTACGGAACCTATCGGTTAACTTGATCGACACACTACACATGTTCTTCGCCCTTCAAAATTTATCGCACAACCGAAATCATCCCACTTGCCAATGACACCTACAAATACCTATTGATATATTATTCACATCACGAGCACAGTTACAAGTCGTATACTAGTTTCTAACATAATCATCATATAACTCGTAATTCAAACTACTCACTAACAATAAATCACGCACAACAACTACCACATCCACCGATTTATTTATTTGGAACACCGCCTGCCTAGCGTACCACTAGTACCCCACATTTTAACTCAAGCTCAATAATACATCATTTATTTGATTATACAACAGCGACCTAAGCATCATGTTACCCCAATGCGTACATCTTTCCTCGCCGCGAGTATAACCATATTACGGCATATACCCGCACACCTCAAACAAATATCTTACTCCACCATTTACCAAAATACACCACGGCACACACACACACAAGACATCCACCGCACAAGTGTCTCCCACTGGAGTACTCATACTCCTCATTCGCCCGATCTTCACGATGTAGGATCAGTCTTCAGATAACTAGCTTCAAAGAAGCTAAGATAACTTGCTGCAAGCAGCGATAACTAGTGCAACCTGACAAATAAAACTTGAAGCCAACCATCGTCTTTAACCGGCAGCCTGAATCGTGGATTCGCCCAACCACACTCTCAAAGAACCAACCAACACAGCCTACAATCAATCGAGGAGACCTCTAAGGGAGTAGGAGCACTAATTGGGAGCGGATGAAGCCACCGCTTCTGCAATCCCGCGAAGGAATTCACAAGAGCAAAGGGGTAGAGATCACTCTCAATATTTGTTAGCACACAGCTGAACAAAGAGGTTCTATTTTAGATTATCAAAAGTTGCCTTACATCAAAGACATAGGGAGGTATTTATACTAGTAACAACCAGCCTTAGAGAGGTATAAACACAAAACAAAAGTATTTTCATGTGCTGATGTGAAGGAGCCTCTTCGGGAGATCTGTAGAGCTGAATTCCGTGTGGTTGTTTGACTTCTGTGCAGTCTTCAGTATTTTGGTAATAACTTTTCCTAGGAATCTCCAAATGATGTGGGACTGGTTGCGTTAGAAAGCTAACTTGATAAGCTTTCTCACCATATATATCATGCTTAATGAAACTTCGTAGAATGATGCAGTTTAATATGAAAACTTGGTCATCAAGCAGACTGTTGACCTTCTGACCAGTCAGCACTAAAGTAGGTCGGCTGCCTTTTTGATGGATGTGGTTAAGTCGGCTTTAGAAGCATTGGAAACTAGACTTCAAGAGCTTTCCAAAAAGTACTTATGGGCCTTCATAGTTTTTGGGAATCAAAAGATATGACTGTTTCTTCTGGACGGTTCTGTTGCACTCGACTGACTCGTACATAGCTCTTCTTGCTGATTCGCCCTTGATATGTTTTGTCCTTCTTTTTTAGTGAATGTAAGTAATATCAACATACACGACTTAGGTAGCATAAAGTTCTTATTAGTATTCAATTGAAATTCATAAAGTAGCGCGTGCACCTCTTGTTGTTGCTTCTTAGCTCGGCTACATGTAATTGGTCCATCAAAGGCTTGGGTTGGTGATGATGTTGGTTGTACATGAGTTGATGTAGTATGACTTGGGGGTTGTAATGTGTTGCTTAATGACGTGGTCGTATCATCCTCCCCCCTTGAAAAGGAATCGTCCTCGACTCTGAAGTGTCTTCACTTGTATATGGTAAGAGGTCAGCAACATTGAACGTGTTGCTCACGCCATAGTTTGGTGGAAGATCTATCTTGTATGCATTATCATTGATCTTGGCAAGAACACGAAATGGACCATCCCCTCGTGGCATGAATTTGGATTTGCGTTGAATAGGAAAACGCTCCTTGCACAAGTGAATCCAAACCAAGTCCCCTGGTTCAAATAACACTTTCTTCCTATGCTTGTTCATGCTTGCAGCCTTGCGCACTGCTTTGAGCTCAATTGCCTCCTTGGTCTTCTCATGTATCTTTTTTATGTATGCAGCACGCTTGAAAGCTTACATATTGGTTCTTTCCTGCAATAGAAGGGGCAACAAATCTATCGGAGCAATAGGTTTGAACCCATATACAATTTCGAAGGGGCACAAATTAGTTTTAGAATGTACTGCCCTATTATAAGCAAACTCCACGTGTGGCAAACATTCCTCCCAATCCTTCAAGTTCTTCTTTACCATTGTACGCAGCAGCATTAACAATATACGATTCACCACTTCAGTTTGTCCATCAGTTTGGGGATGGCATGTGGTGGAGAACAAAAGTTTAGTTCCAAGCTTTGCCCACAATGTTTTCCAAAAATAGCTCATGAACTTCATATCACGGTCAGATAAGATGATCTTGGGCATTCCATGTAGTCTTAAGATTTCTCTGAAAAACAAATTGGCAATATGTGAAGCATCGTCGCTCTTATTGCATGGAATAAAATGAGCCATTTTTGAAAATCTATCAACCACAACAAAAATAGAATCTCTCTTTTTTTGAGTCCTAGGCAGCCCTAAAATAAAATCCATGCTTATGTCTTCCCAAGGAATTTTAGGAGCGGGTAAAGGAGTATATAAACCATGAGGGTTCAGTTTTGACTTAGCTTTGTGATAGGTGACACAACGCTCTACAAATTTGATGACGTCTCTCCTCATCTTGGGCCAATAGAAATTATCACTGAGCATGTCATAAGTCTTCTTTTGTCCAAAATGACCTGTTAGACCTCCTCCATGTGACTCCTGCAATAAAAGCAATCTAACCGAAGAATTTGGTACACAAAGTTTGTTAGCTCTAAACAAAAATCCATCATGTATATGATATTTTTCCCAACCTTTTCCATCTTTACAATGAATGTATGGTTCTGAAAATTCAGGATCATCATTATACATTTCTTTCAAATTTTCAAGACCCAAAACTTTTACCTCTAGTTGATTCAACAACACATTCCTTCGAGATAAGGCATCAGCGACCACATTGTCCTTACCTTTCTTATATTTCACAATGTATGGAAATGTTTCGATAAACTCAACCCATTTGGCATGGCGGCGGTTTAGTTTGGCTTGCCCTTTCAAATACTTCAAAGCTTCATGATCGAAATGAATAACAAACTCTTCTAGCCATAAGTAGTGCTGCCATGTTTCAAGCGTTCGGACCAAAGCATACAATTCTTTGTCATACACAGAATAATTTAATTGAGCACCTCCCAATTTTTCACTAAAATATGCTATAGGTTTTCCTTGTTGCATTAAAACTCCTCCTATCCCAATCCCACTAGCATCACATTCTACTTCAAAAGTTTTAGTGAAATCAGGAAGAATAAGTACAGGTGCTTCAGTCAAACGTTTCTTCAATTCTTGAAAAGCATCTTCTTGTGAGTTTCCCCATTTAAATTCAACACCTTTCTTTGTCAATTCATTTAAAGGGGAAGCGATAGTACTGAAATCTCACACAAATCTTCTATAAAAACCAGCAAGACCTTGAAAACTTCTTACTTGACTTACATTCTTTGGAGCTGGCCAATCCTTGATGGCTTTCACCTTGGATTCATTCACCTCTATTCCTTTTGCTGAAACAACAAAACCAAGAAACACAACATGGTCTGTGCAAAAACTGCACTTCTCAAGATTAGCAAATAATTTCTCCTTTCTTAGCTCATCTAAAACTTGTCGAATGTGTTTCACATGTTCATCAAAAGACTTGTTGTAAATTAGAATATCATCGAAGTAGACAACAACAAATTTTCCAATGAAAGTTCTTAAGACATGGTTCATTAATCTCATAAAGGTACTAGGAGCATTAGTCAACCCAAAGGGCATCACTAACCATTCATACAACCCAAATTTTGTTTTAAATGCAGTCTTCCATTAATCTCCAGTTTTCATTCTTATTTGATGGTATCCACTTCTCAAATCAATTTTAGTAAAAATTGTGGAACCATTTAATTCATCAAGCATATCATCTAGCCGTGGAATAGGATGGCGATAGCGAACGGTAATATTATTTATAGCTCTACAATCAACACACATCCTCCAAGATCCATCTTTCTTAGGTACTAAAATCACAGGAACAGCACAAGGGCTTAAGCTTTCACGAACAAAACCTTTATCAAGAAGTTCTTACACTTGCCTTTGTATTTCCTTAGTCTCTTCAGGATTGATTCGATATGGTGGACGATTAGGAAGTGCAGCCCCTGGAATAAGATCGATTTGATGCTCAATCCCTCGAATTGGAGGTAGTCCAGCCTGGTGTTTCTTGTGGAAACACGTCTTCAAAATCCTACAAAAGATCAGCCACAACACTAGGAAGAGATGTTATGTCGTTAGAAGAAATCAAAACATCTTTGTTCACAAGTACAAAGAGCACTTGATATGGGTTGTTCCTCACTTCTCTCAGCTCAGATTTTGTGGCTAGCATAACTAGATGTTCTCCCTCTTCCTTCATTTTATCACTGAAATTTGGCTTGTAGCACTCACTCACCGAATTGTGGATGGCACTCAATTTCTTTTTCTCTTCTCCTCCTCTACTTGTACTAATTTCAATTTTCTTTTGTAAATGTTCAGCCATGATTTGTTGAGGGGTCATAGGCTTGAGTACAAACTTTCTCCCTTTCAGATCTAGCGTGTATTGATTTGTTCTTCCAGAATGCAGAGAATATCGGTCATATTGCCAAGGTCTTCCTAGTAGCATGTGACACACAGACATGGGTGCAACATCGCACTCCACTGTGTCAACATACTCTCTAATCTTGAACGGAACTTTCACCTTATAACCAATCTTGATATCTCCCGATTCATTCAACCAATGGACATGATATGGATGAGGGTGTCGCTGCAACTTCAAACCAAGCTTTTCAACCATCTCACGACTTGCAAGATTATGACAGCTCCCTCCATCAACGATCAACTTTACTACTTTGTCTTGCACTTTGGCTCACGTTTGAAAAAGATTATGTCGCTGTCCAATTTCAGCTTCTTTCATTTGAACACTCAAGATTTTTGTAACCACAACAGTAGTACCATGCTCAAATTCACATCTCGTATGTTCTTCAGATTTATCAATGTCATCTTCATTTCCTGCTTCAGCTTCCTCTTCACTAGCTGATGTATATTCTCCATCATCAGTCACAAGGATCACACTAATTATTTGGACACTCCTTTATGACATGACCATGACCTCCACACTTGAAGCACTGAATACCACTACTCTTGGCTGTTGAACCCACTGATGTTGAAGTGGATGCTGCTAGTTTATAATTCGTGTTTGGAGCAGCACCGTTCTTTCCACTAGAATTGCCTTGAATATTGGATCGCAAGCCCCCAGTTGAACCTTTTGTCGCTGAGGATGCAGCAGTAAACCTTGAGATTGATTTGCTTCCTCCAGTTCATGGTTCGTGCACCATATGGCAAGGGCTTGCTGCTCTTAGCATCTTGTTGCAGCTGGCATTCAGCTTTGGTGGCTTGATGTACCAAATCAATAAGACATTGGTACGGTTGAAACTGAACAATGCGCTGAATGCTGCGGTGTAACCCAGCCATGAAACGTGCAATGGTTTGCTCTTCGTCTTCATACACATTGGCTCTAATCATGGCCTTCTCCATCTCCTTATAATACTCCTCAACAGAGAAACTTCCTTGCCTCAAATTCTGCAATTTATCAAAAAGATCATGCCGATAATGCTTCGGCACAAAACGAATTCTCATTTCTCGCTTCATCTCTTGCCAAGTAATAATAGGGTCCTCTCCATCTTCACGATCACGAAGAAGTTGCTCCCACCAAATCAGGGCATATCCTTCAAGCTCAAGAGATGCCATTGCAAGTTTCTTCTCCTCTGAATAATTATGTAGGCGGATGATTTTCTCCACCTTCAATTCCCATGTGAAATAATATTCAGGATCAGATCTACCATCAAATTTTGGCATGGTAAACTTAAGTTTCCCATATCTCTCTTCTTGGTTGACGCCTCTATGATGACGACGACCATAGCGATGTTGGGACTGATCATCATCCCCAAATTCAGATTCTTCATTGTCATCATTTCTTCAATTCCGTCCTCTTCCTCTACCACATGCAGCACCTTGATTCCTCCTCCCATGTTCACTTGCTCTTCTAGAATAATTTCCTTCACCTTCTTCCCCATCTTCATCATGGTTTCTTGCACCATCAGGGAGTCGACGACGACCTCTGATTTCAGCCATAAGTGTATGAAGATCATGTGCCAACCGATCATTGCTTATCTTCTATGCTTTGTTTAAGCTCATTGAATTGTATCATGGTGACACATTCTTCAATCTCAGCGTTGGGATCCATCTTCCTGCGAAATTAGTGGCGACAAGGCAACAAATATAGGTGGAATATGAAGCTATATAGAATCTCACAACCTCACCACTCTTACCAACCAAAGCTCTTATGAGGTCCCTGCGGGTTGCAAGAAAAATGTGTGGTGGTCACAAGAAAGTGATGGTTAAACGAATACAAGACCAGAGTACCGATTACGATGGCTTATATGTGGAGCTTGGTGGGGAATAATAAATAAGGAATGCAATCTGAATCCTAGTTGTTGTAAAGTTAAATAACAATCTAACTAGAAGTTCACTGCCTAGTGCTGACCACAAGATACGAGTGATGTAAGTAGATCAAACACACGCACCAAGAAATTTCAGATTTGATGCAAATCAAGGAATATGATTGGAATGCAAGTGTTGTGATCAGACCCAACCAAAATTTTACACCAAATGAAAATAGCAAACTAGTTGAACAACTTGATGACCTTTCAGCACTTGTGCACATAAACAAACCGATCGTTCTACTTTTCTTTCACAATCTTTCTCAACACTTTTTTGGTACTTTTCTTTCTTCTCTTTTTTTAATAGAACTAAACATAGAGATCTGATATGATATTGCACACTTTATAATAATTAACAAAGAACTCAACCAGCAGCTATAACATAAATAGGATCAAAGTTAACGCGAAGGAAATGATGAGGGTTTTTAGATTTTTCTTTTTGTGGATATTTTCAGATATATATGTGTTGGCATTTTGGACCCCAGGGACCCTCAACTGGACCGACTAGTGAATTTTGTGTCGTGTGCCCCTGCCCAGATGGGTTGATGCAAGATGGAACACAAGAGGAGGGATGAGGCTTATATTATCTCGCACCGGGGTGCTTGCAGTAGGGGTTACAAGCTTCGCGAGAGAGGGAACGGGTCCTAGGCCTCCTGAGGAGTCTAGTGTTGTGGAGTGGAGCTTGATGTTTGAGTGAGTCCGTCTCTGTTGTCCTTGCTGCCCGTGCCCCCCCCCCTCTCCATGAAGGCCCAGGCATCCCCTTTTATAGATACAAGGGGATGGTCCAGCTGTACATATGGGGGTGTTGCTATGTGCTAACATGGCCGGCGGAGAAGTGCTTGAGCCCTGTAGAAGCATAGCTGGCGGTGCGGTCCTGGGCCCTATTGATGTTTCTTTGCCTCTGTAGAGAACTTTAGGACTATTGACGTCATGGACGCATGCGGGGAACCATCATTACCTGTTGCCGGAGTAATCTAGATGTGACTCCGGTCTTGTTCCTTCATAGCCTGAGGCGGCTAGCTAGAAGTAGGGTAATGATGTGTCCCCTGTAGCATAGTCGGTCCGAGGCCGAGGTCGGGCGAGGCGGTGACTTCTCCTAAGGCCGAGGCCGAGGTCGGGCGATGTTGTGACTCCTCCCGAGGCCGAGGCAGAGGTCGGGCGTGGCGGAGACCTTCTCCCGAGGCCAAGGCTGAGGCCGAGGTCGGGGTCGGGCGAGGCGGAGACCTTCTCCCGAGGTCGAGGATGAGGCCGAGGCCTGGGGTCGGGCGAGGCAGAGCTCCCTGTTGCGCCTGAGGCTGAACTCGGGAGAAGTCGTGACTCACTGTTGTTAGGCTTACCCTGGTGGTTGGCACAGTAGTCGGAATAGGGTGAATAGTGTTGTTTTCCTGTCAGAACGATTAGTGAAGGGGCAAAGTGACTGCGGTCACTTCGACCTTGCCAACTGAGGCGCGCGTGTCAGGATATGGTGTCAGGCGATCCTTGCATTAAATGCGCATTGCGATACGGTCGACGGTAGGGCGATTTGGCCGAGGTTGCTATACGACAAAGTTTGCCTGAGCCTAGCCTCGGACGAGCAGGGGGCGCGCTCGCTACCTGAGGGGGCCCTCGGGCGAGGCGTGAATCGTCCGGAACCACTGTTCTTGCCCGAGGCCGGGCTCGGGCGAGATGAGATCATGTCCCTTGGTAGACGAGGTTTTAACTTTGCGTTGTGCTTGCCAGCCTTTACGGTCTGTTTTGAATGCTTTTCAGCCATGCTTAGGAGTATTGGGGGTACCCCTAATTACGGTACCCGACAGTAGCCCCCGAGCCTCAAAGGGAGTGTAGGCACTCGCTTGGAGGTTCTGCTGGATTTTTTGCAAGGAGACTAGCCCTTCTCGGTTATGTTTTGTTCTGATGGGTGCGCACGAGCACACCCATCGGGTGTAGCCCCCGAGGCCTCGGAGGAGTGGTTTGACTCCTCTGAGGTCTTAATTCTTCTTGTGATTCCTCGGTCGGCCTCGTTGTTCCCTCATGCGGCCTGGCCGCAGCCCGGGTGCATGGTCAGGCTCCGAGTTTTTAAGCTGATTTGTTGACGTGGTCAACAATTTGGCCGTGGCCGGGTGCGAGAGCGGCCTCCGAGCCTCTGCACGGAGCGAGAGGACGATCGAGGACCGTCTCGGCTTTTTATTGTATGTCCCTTCGTCGCCTTTCCACAAGGAGGAGGGGGGAACGCGCCATGTTACCCTCGGTGGGTGCTGAACATGGTGTTTCCAGTGAGTTGCTAGCGGGTAATCCGAGTGGACGCTCGAGCCACGTTTGATAAGGGTCGGCTAGTGGCCCAAAGGCGTGCTCCAAAAGTACCTGCAGATGATTTGCTGGACCCAGACCCATTCGATAGGGTCCGAGGGCTCGGTGCCTCTCTTCGGTGGGATTCCATTACAAATCGTTCCCGCTGGTCTCGGAAATGTCTTAGGGTACCTCGGGAGTGTAGCCCGAGCCTTGGTCGTGTAACGGACGTACCCAGGGTCATCCCTGACTCTGCATGTTCTGGGGCGGCTGTCGAATCCCTTCTAGGGGCCAGCCTTCGAACCCCTGATCAGTAAACGGCTCGGAGCCCGAGTGCTCTGGGGCGGTCGTCGAACCCCACGGGGCGCAACTTTCGAACCCCAGATCAGTAGGAGGGCTCGGGGCCCGTTTCCTTCGCTGCGATGGACTCCTTCGAAATGTCCCGTTTCCCGATCCCTGCGGAGAGAGAGAAAGAGAAAGGAAAGGAAGAAAGGAGATATTTCGAAACAGTGTGGTGCACCTTTTTTGAGGCAGTCATCATGACGGAGGCGAAATGGTGCCCTGCCCGCCTGCCAGGGGAGACGTGTGTCCTGCCAGGGAGTTAATGCGACGGGACGGGCGACTCGCGGGGTATCTACTGCGCGTGCGCGAGTCGTTCGAGGAATGGAACACGGGTGCGTCGTCTTTATGCTTTAGGAGAGGGCTCCCCTGCCGCTTCAAGGGAGGATGCGAGCCTGTAGGTGGGACCTGGGCCTGGTTGGTGGTTGGACCGCTGCTTCCGCCTATTGTTGCAACTACCGCCGGTCCGCCTATGGTCATACCAGCCGTCGCGTCTAACCCCACGGCTGACTGACCCGTGACCGTCGCACTTAATTGGCACTGTTGGGTCATGTGCGGGGCTGCCTCGAGTTGCTGCACTGGTTCTGTAGTCCCGAGAAGATGCGGCATTGGCGCAAGTGGCGGTGCTGTTTCTTTGCACATGGTAACCGGTGCGCCGGTTACATGACATGTGGGCCCGGGCCTCCATGCTGGACCGCCAGTTGCAACGAAGCTGAAAGGGTGTACAACCGTGGTGTGGTTGCACGCTTCTGGCGTGGCGGCCTACCCTTTCGACCGCTGGATTCGGCGAGGATGAGAGAGCACTTACCCGCAGGGTGGTTGCATGCTTCGTGTGTGGCGGTTCGCCATCTTCGCGTTGCGGGTCAGTTTGTATGACATGTGGGACCTAGTCCCCGTGTCGCAGGGCGAGAACCCTGGAGCACATCGGGGGAGACTTTGCCCATGATGTTTTAGGGCATGAGTGGGGAGATCCGTCTTTAAAAAGGGATCGATCCCCGGGTAGTAGCCATGCCTTTGCTCATCTCGCATTCATCGCATCTTTCCATCTTTCAGGCCTCTAGATGGGGTGCACTGGTGTTGCCTTCTTCTTCCTACCATTGGAGGAGCGTGACCTCGTGGGGGTTTGCGCTCTTTAGTCACCGCTTGGCTTCAAGGATTTTCATCATGCAGCTCGGCTGTCGTTCCCCGCCAGTGGTCACCCAGAAAGATGACCACCAGCCTTGTGGCAGAGAAGAACGAGCCGGGCTGTGGCCTCCCTGCCGCCCTCAGCTTCAAGGATGTTCATCATCCGTGTTGGGGGCGAGGGAAAGCCGAGCTGGGGCCCTGCCTTCCGCATGGGCTGGCGACTCGCTTCTTCCTCCAGCATTCGGGGGAGAACGGTGTTCGCCAGCCTTGCGGAGGAGGCGAACTGCCACCTGCTGCCTGGTCGGGGTGTGGCTGTTCGTCCACCGCACGGGCGACGATCGCGTTGTGCGTAGGTCGGCCACGTCCACGGCTCGTCCCGCACCGCCGGCCACACCAGGGTGTCGTACAAGACGTCGTACGCCGCGGGAGCGGTGTTCGCGTTCCTAGATGGCCCTGTCCTCACTCCCGTAGCGACGACGGGAGCGAGGACCTCCTTGTGCGTGCTGGGTCGGGCACCATTCGCCGGTGCGGCGTTGGAGCGCAGGTGGCCACTGTCGTCGGTGCTGAGGTGATGGTGGCCGCCATAGGTGAGGCTTCCCACCGCAGAGGTGGTTGCCTCTGCCGACGAGACCATCAGTGCCACCTGCGGGCGGACCTCCGGCTCTTTGGCTTTAATGGCTTGTTCTCGCCCCCCGTGTGGGGACGCGGGCGAGGGCCTTTTCACAGTAGCGTTTGCCCTGGGGCAATCGCTGCTGCTGTGTAGCCGCCTGAGGCGGAGGTCGTTGTCACTGCTGGTGCAGTGGTCGCCGGTGAGCCGCTTGCAGTTCGTTATCTTGCAGCCCTTCCGGTGTGGAGGTAGTTCATTCCTGCGGGAATGGAGCTGGGTCCCGTTTGTAAGGGAATGTAAGAGCAAAATGTAATTGCCTTAAGTACTAAGGCATCTGCTGCAGGTCAGGAAAACCGCCGAGGGTGCTGACGACGTCTACGTCTATGTAGCATAGTTGTCCCAAGTATGCGTGTTTGTTTTCTGTGGCTGCCGAGGCCTGAACATTTGGGTATTTGAGTATAAAGCTGTGTTTCTTTCCTCTTATTTCGAGCATTAGGACTTGTTCGGTAGCAGAATCACTTATCCGATCGTGAGCTACCCTTCGTGGAAGGTGCCGAGTGAGGTATCCGTATCCCAAAGGCGTAGGAGTCTCTCGGCTCGGTCGGCCTTGCTGTTCAAGGTCTCACTTGTCGTTTTTTAGGATTCCGCTATCGATATAGTCGAAAGGCACGAAAGTTGTTTTGTTAGAAAACCTTTCCGAGGAAAATTTTGGCGCAGAGGTGGTTCACCCCTTTTCAGACCCCGAGGCGACTGCTCGGGCCAGCACCCTCGCGGAGGGCCTGGCCGTGGCCGACGGGTCTGCCCGGTCTGCCCAAGCCATGGCCTCACAGCAGCGTGCCCGGGCCGAAGGTATGTTTTGCCTGCTTTGTGAGTTTGGTTTAGCTTCATCCTTTTCCTTGTGTCTGAAGAACATCGTTCGGTTGTCTTCAGGGTTCGAGGCGGCTCTCGACGAGTCCGTCAAGAACTGCAAGGCACTTGCTCAGGCGGCTGAGCAGAAAGAGGTCGACCGCATGGCCATGTCTGAGGCCATCTCGGCCTTTTGCCGGACCTTTGGCCTCGATGACGTCCCCTCGGGCAGCTCCCCCCAGAGTCGCCTGTGGGCCTCGGGCGGCCACGTGCACAGCAGACTCCGCGGGGCGCTGCACCATGGCGTTAGGCGGGCCTTCGCTGTCCTCGCTTCCCACTATGACGTGGATCTGGAGTGGGTCAGCGAGGGCTACTGCTTACCCAACGAAGAGGAGGTCACCCTGGCCGAGGTCCAAAGGCTTGATGCGGCTGCCGAGGGCCTAGGTGCGGCGTTGGCTTTCTTTTTGAGGTGGAGATCCTTCCGCCTGGGCCACCATCCAAGGCCGAGCCAGAATCCGCCGCAGGTAGGAACGACGCCGAGCATGCTACTCCTCCCCCTGCCGGCACCTGAGCCTGTGGGGAACAGTTTGTTCTAAGTATGTGTATGTTTCTCGCGGCCGCTGAGGCCTAAACAATTTCAATGTTAGAGTAGAAAGCTGTGTTTTCTTTCCTCTTGTTTCGAGCGTTAGGACTTGATCGTCGGTAGCAGAATCACTTATCCGACCATGAGCTACCTTTCGCGGAAGGTGATGAGTGAGGTATCCGTATCCTGGAGGCGTAGGAGTCCCTCGGCTCGGTCGGCCTTGCCGTTCAAAGTCTCTCTCACTTGTTTTTAGGACTCTATTATCGATATAGTCGAAAAGGCACGAAAGTCATTTTCTACCCGAGCGTTAGGACTTGTTAGGTAGCAGAATCACTTATCCGAGCGTGAGCTACCTTTCGCGGAAGGTGATGAGTGAGGTATCCGTATTCTGGAGGCGTAGGAGTCCCTTAGCTTGGTCGGCCTTGCCGTTCAAGGTCTCTCTCGCTCGTTTTTAGGATTCTGTTATCGATATAGTCGAAAGGCACGAGAGTCGTTTTGGTAGAAAACTTTTCCGAGGAAAATTTTGACGCAGAGGGGGTTCCCCCCTTCTAGCCCCCGTGGGAGGGTCGATTTTTGCTGACGCAAGGCTGATCCTCCCTTGACAGCTAGACTTTTTATTTGTACATGTAAAGGGACCGAGGTACACGAACGACTTGAAACACTTTAAGGGTAAAAGCGACGTAGCTGTTCGATGTTCCAATAGTTGTTGCAGACCTCGCCTTGATCGTTGGCCAGCTTGTATGTCCCAGGCTTCAAAATTTTGGCGATGATGAACGACCCTTCCTAGGGAGGAGTAAGTTTGTGTCGCCCTCGGGCGTCTTGTCGTAGCCGAAGCACCAAATCTCCCACCTGGAGGCCTCGAGGCCGAATCCTTCAGGCGTGGTAGCGTCGCAGAGACTGCTGATACCGCGCTGAGTGTAGCAAGGCTACATCCCGAGCCTCTTCTAGCTGGTCTAATGAATCCTCTTGGCTGGTCTGGTTGTTTTAGTCATCATATGCCTTCATCCTCAGGGAGTTGTATTCTAAGTCCGTGGGTAGGATGGCCTCGGCCCCATAGACTAGAAAAAACGGCGAGAAACCCATGGCCCGGCTCGGTGTCGTCCTCAGACTCCAAACCACCGAGGGTAGCTCTTTTATCCACCGCTTGCCAAACTTGTTGAGGTCGTTGTAGATTCTTGGTTTTAGCCCCTGCAAAATCATGCCATTGGCGCGCTCCACTTGCCCATTTGTCATTGGGTGAGCTACGGCGGCCCAGTCCACACGGATGTGGTGGTCTTCGCAGAAGTCTAGGAACTTTTTCCCCAGTGAACTGCGTGTCGTTGTCGGTGATGATAGAGTTTGGGATGCCAAAGCAGTGGACGATATTTGTAAAGAATGCCACCGCCTGCTCGGACCTGATGCTGGTTAAGGGTCGGACTTCGATCCACTTGGAGAATTTGTCGATGGCGACCAGCAGGTGCGTGAAGCCCCCAGGTGCCTTCTGCAAGGGACCGACGAGGTCCAGACCCCACACAGCAAACGACCAAGTGATAAGTATTGTTTGTAGAGCCTGAGCAGGCAGGTGTGTTTGTCTCGCGTAGAATTGACATCCTCGGCAGGAGCATACAATCCTAGTGGCGTCGGCCACTTCGGTCGGCGAGTAGAAACCTTGTCGGAAAGCGTTTCCTATGAGGGTTCGAGGTGCTGCATGGTGACCGCAAGCCCTCGAGTGTATTTCTCATAACAGCTCTTGTCCTTGGGCAACAGATATGCATCGTTGGAGAATGCCTGAGGGGCTGTGGTGGTACAACTCCTTTTCATCACCTAGTAAAACGAACGACTTGGCGCGCCGAGCTAGTCGCCGAGCTTTGGCCTTGTCGAGGGGCAGCTCTCCCTGGAGGAGATATTCCAGGTACGGGGTCTGCCAGTTTAGGTTTGGTGTGACCCCATTCTGCTCTGTCTCGACGCGCAGGGCCTCACCCTCGGCGGCCGAGGGTACCTTGGGCTAGGCCGAGGTCCCCTTGGGTTCGGGTGCGTCGTTGAGTTTGATGGATGGTTGATATATGTCCCTGGAGAAGACATTCGGGGGAACCGTTGTTCATCCCGAGGCTATCTTAGCCAGCTCATCCGCAGTCTCGTTGTACTGTCGAGCAACATGGTTGAGTTCTAGCCCATAGAACTTATCTTCCAAGCGCCGAACTTCGTGACAGTAGGCCTCCATTTTTTGGTCGCGGCAGTGAGAGTTCTTCATGACTTGGTCAATAACGACATGCGAGTCACCACGAGCATCGAGGCACCGAACCCCTAGCTCAATGGCGATGCGCAACCCATTCACCAAGGCCTCATATTCAGCTACGTTGTTTGACTCCAGAAAATGGAGGCGTATTACATAACGCACATGTTCTCTGAGTGGTGAGATGAAGAGCAAGCCCACGCCTTCTCCGGTTTTCATCAATAACCCATCGAAGTACATGGTCCAAAGTTTGGCCTGGATTGGGGCCGTTGGCAACTGGGTGTCGGTCCATTCAGCCAGGAAGTCGGTCAAGACTTGGGATTTTATGGCCTTCCGAGGTGCAAATGAAAGTGTTTCCCCCATGAGTTCCACTGCCCATTTTTCTATCCTACCCATGGCCTCTCGGCACTGGATGATCTCTCCCAGGGGAAAGATGACACCACAGTAACCGGTTGAGACTCGAAGTAGTGTTGCAGCTTCCGCCGTGTCAGAATCACCATGTACAATAGCTTTTGGATTTGCGGGTAGCGGGTTTTAGTCTCGCATAGCACTTCGCTGATGAAGTAGACTAGCCTCTGGATGAGCAGTGCATGCCCTTCTTCTCGTCTCTCGACAACGAGCGCAGCGCTGACCACCTGAGTGGTTGCGGCTACGTAAATCAAGAGGGCTTCTCCCGCAGCGGGGCAAAATGGGCGCATTAGTAAGGAGTGCCTTTAAGTTTCCGAGGGCTTCTTCAGCCTCGGGAGTCCAAGTGAAGCGCTCGACCTTCCTTAAGAGGCGGTACAAGGGCAATCCTTTCTCGCCAAGGAACGAGATGAAGCGGCTCACAGCCGCAAGGCATCCCATGACCCTTTGTACTCCTTTCAAATCTTTGATGGGTCCCATGTTGGTGATGGCCGCGATTTTCTCTAGCTTGGCCTCGATGCCTCGTTCGGAGATGATGATCCCTAGGAGCATGCCTCGGGGGACTCTGAAGACACACTTCTCGGGATTGAGTTTTACGCTTTTCTCTTTTAGGCACCTGAATGTTACCTCAAGGTCAGAGAGGAGGTCGAAGGCTTTACTTGTTTTGACAACGATGTCATCGACGTAAGCCTCGACCGTTCTGCCGATGTGCTCTCCGAACACATGGTTCATGCACCTCTGGTATGTTGCACCTACATTCCTCAAACCAAATTGCATAATGGTATAGCAATACATGCCCAAAGGTGTGATAAAAGAAGTCGCGAGCTGGTCGGATTCTTTCATCTTGATTTGGTGATAGCCTGAATAGGCATCGAGGAAAGACAAGGTTTCGCACCCAGCGGTGGAGTCCACAATTTGATCGATGCGAGGCAGAGGGTAGGGAACCTTGGGACATGCTTTATTTGGCCTAGTGTAGTCTACACACATCCTCCACCTCCCACCTTTTTTCTTTACATGTACAGGGTTAGCTAACCATTCTGGATGGAATACCTCTTTGATGAACCCTACAGCCATTAGCTTATGGACCTCCTCGCCTATGGCTCTGCGCTTTTCTTCATCAAAACAGCGCAGGTGCTGTTTCATGGGTCGGGCTCCGGCTTGGATGTCCAGTGAGTGTTTGGCGACATCTCTCGGTATGCCTGGCATGTCCGAGGGACTCCACGCAAAAATTTCGGTGTTTGCGCGGAAGAAAGTCAACGAGCACTGCTTCCTATTTGGGGTCGAGCTCAGGAGCCGATCCTGACTTTCTTGCTGGCGTCGTTGCTGGGGTCGAGAGAGACAGACTTGACTGCCTCGGCTGGCTCGAAGTTGCCAGCATGCCGCTTCGCGTCGGGCGCCTCTTTGGAGAGGCAATCCAGGTCGGCGACGAGGGCTTCGGATTCGGCGATGGCTTCGGCGTACTCCACGCATTCCACGTCGCACTCGTAAGCGTGGCGGTATGTGGATCCGACGGTGATGGTTCCCTTAGGGCCTGGCATCTTGAGCTTGAGGTATGTGTAGTTGGGACGGCCATGAACTTGGCGTAGCACGGTCTTCCCAACACCGCGTGATAGGTCCCTCAGAACCCGACTACCTTGAAAGTGAGGGTTTCCTTTCGGAAGTTGGAGGGAGTTCTAAAGCAGACAGGCAAGTCAAGTTGCCCAAGGGGCAGGACACGCTTGCTGGGGACAATCCCGTGAAAGGGTGCCGCACTGGCCTGAATCATGGACCGATCAACCCTCAAGAGCTCTAGGGTCTCGGCATAGATGATGTTGAGGCTGCTGCCTCCGTCCATGAGGACCTTGGAGAGCCTTGCATTGCCGATGATAGGGTCGACGACAAGCGGGTACCTTTCTGGGCTTGGTACGTAGTCAGGGTGGTCGTCTTGGTCGAAGGTGATGGGCTTGTCGGAACAGTCTAGGTAGACTAGCGTCGCTACCTTCACCGAGTAGACCTCTCGACATTCTTGCTTGCGGTGTCGAGCCGAGGCATTCACCACTTGCCCACCGTAGATCATGAAGCAGTTGTGGACCTCCGGGAACTCTTCTTCCCTATCGCCTCCTTTCTTGTTGTTGCCTTGGTCCTTGCCACCCTCCGCCGAGGGTCTAGCCTTATTGAAGTAACGCCGGAGCATGTCACACTCTTCAAGGGTATGCTTGACGGGACCCCTGTGATAGGGACACGACTCCTTGAGCATCTTGTCGAACACGTTGGCCCCTCCTGGAGGCTTCCGAGGATTCCTGTGCTCGGCGGCAGCGACGAGCTCCGCGTTAACGTCGTTACGTCTTGCTTGCGCCCTCTTCTTGGTCTTTTTCTTCGTGCCACGCTGGACGGGCGCCTCGGGGTCGTCTTCCTTCTGCCTTCCCTGAGGCTGCTTGTCTTTCCGAAAGATGGCCTCGACCGCCTCCTGACCAGAGGCAAACTTGGTGGCTATGTCCATCAATTTGCTTGCCTTGGTGGGTGTCTTGCGCCCCAGTTTGCTTACCAGGTCCCGGCAAGTGGTGCCAGCGAGGAATGTCCTGATGACGTCCGAGTCAGTGATGTTAGGCAACTCGGTGCACTGCTTTGAAAACCACCGGATGTACTCTCGCAGAGATTCCCCTGGCTGCTGGCGGCAGCTCCGGAGTTCCCATGAGTTCCCAGGGCGCACGTACGTATCTTGAAAATTTCCAGCGAAGGCCTTGACTAGGTCGTCCCAGTCGAAGATCTGCGCAGGGGGCAGATGCTCCAGCCAGGCCCGGGCAGCGTCAGAGAGAGAAAAGGGGGAGGTTGCGGATGATGAGGTTATCGTCGTCCGTCCCTCCCAACTGGCACGCCAGCCGGTAGTCCACGAGCCACAACTCCGGTCTTGTCTCCCCTGAGTACTTGGTAATGGTAGTCGGGGCCCAAAATCGGGTTGGGAACGGCGCTCGTCGTATGGCCCGGTTGAAGACCCGCGGACCTGGGGGTTCGGGCGAGGGGCTCCGATCCTCCTCATGGTCGTAGCGTCCCCCGCGTCTGGGGTGGTAGCCTCGGCGCACCTTTTCATCTAGGTGGGCTCGATGGTCGTGGCGGTGTTGCTTGTCGCCGAGGCGATCTCGGGCTGCAGGTGTCTCGTCTCCTGTGAGCTCGGTGTGGACCGAGGCCCCGTGCATGTGTCGGGAGGACACTACGTGATGCTCCGAGGGGCATCCTCACCTTCGGGAGGCAGAGCTCCCGGCCCGTCGGGCTGCGGCATTTTCCAGGAGGTCCTTGAGTTAGCCTTGGATACGCCGCCCCTCGGTGGTAGATGGCTCCGGCATCGTTCGAAGTAACATCGCCACTGCAGCTAGGTTCTGGACGGCCCCGTTGAAGGCCGGGGGCAGCATTGCCCTGACATCGTCAATAATGCGGCGCTAGACGTCCCGGGCCCGATGACGCGCTCCTCCGGCGAGCGCTCGGCCTGCCCACTCTTGCTCGAGGTTTTGTCAGAGCTGCACAAGTCGCCCCGTTTCTTCGTCGAGCTTGGTCTGCATCTCGCAGAGTTGCTCGAGCTGTGTGCCCTGACCCCTTGTAGGGACCTGGGCCACAGCTAGCTCCCGCGGGATCTCAACATGAGACGCAGGTGCAAGGGCGCCGTCATTTCCTAGGCATGCTGAGGTGGTTGTCTCCATCGTGATCTTCCTGATCGATGTGGAAGCACTCGTGAGTTGGGTCGTAACCCTCGTCGTCAAGGCTATGTCCATCATCAGAGCAGCCGGAGAGGCAGTGGTCACATGCGGACATGAAGTCTCGCATGGCACTGGGATCACGGAGTCCGGAGAAATCCCAACTGAAGTCGGGGTCGTCCTCTTCCTCGGAACCCACGGGTCCGGAGGTTGAGACGGCCATCAGTCGGTCCCAAGTTGACCACATATGGTACCCCGGAAGGTCAGGATATGCTCTTACGAAAGCGCTTACCGAAGTGGGGTCGCTTGGTGGATCGAAGCTGAATCTAAAGGGAACTGGACGGAAAACTGATGGTACCTCCTGGTTGGTGGGTGGCGGTGAAGTTGCATCGGAGATGGAATGTGTCGTTATCTCAGGTGCGAGACTAATGCCCGACAAGTCCCTCGCAAGGGTGCCGGCGTCATCAGTCCACATGGGGTTGGCGCCTTGCTGGGAAGCGACACTCATCGTTGTCCCAGGTGTGAGGATAACACCCGACATGTCCCCTGCAGGGGTGTCAGCGTCGTTGACTCGATCTGGTCCGACAGCCGACGAGGCGCTGCCTCCTGCCTGGCCATAGTTGCCCCGTCTCCTCCTCCTCCGGCGAGGAGGGTGGCGGGGTTGACCCGAGTGTTCTTCAGCCACGGCGAGATGCCGTCGCCGAGTTCGCCTCCGCCGGGCGAGCCGTCAACCGTCGTTGTTGTCGTGCTGCGGGGGGGGGGGGGGGGGAGTACCATGTCGTAGCTGCTGTCAGGGGACATGAGCTCGAGGCTCCCAAAGCAGAGCACCGTCCTGGGCTGAAGAGGCTGCTGAAGATTGTCCATCTGGAACTCAACGGGAAAGTATTGTCAACACGCAGCGGCCCCTAACTCTAGCGCCAACTGTCGGCGTTTGGACCCGGGGGACCCTCAACCGGACCGACTAGTGAATTTTGTGCCGCGTGCCCCTGCCCAGATGGGTTGATGCAAGATGGAACACAAGAGGAGGGATGAGGCTTATATTATCTTGCACCGGGGTGACTTGCAGTAGGGGTTACAAGCTTCGCGAGAGAGGGAACGGGTCCTAGGCCTCCTGAGGAGTCTAGTGTTGCGGAGTGGAGCTCGATGTTTGAGTGAGTCCGTCTCCGTTGTCCTTGCTGCCCATGCCCCCCCTCTCCGTGAAGGCCCTGGGCATCCCCTTTTATAGATACAAGGGGATGGTCCAGCTGTACATATGGGGGTGTTTCTATGTGCCAACGTGGCCGGTGGAGAAGTGTTTGAGCCCTGTAGAAGCGTAGCTGGCGGTGCGGTCCTAGGCCCTGCTGACGTTTCTTTGCCTTCGTAGAGAGCTTGAGGACTATTGATGTCATGGACGCATGCGGGGAACCATCATTACCTGTTGCCGGAGTAATCTAGATGTGACTCCGGTCTTGTTCCTTTGTAGCCTAAGGCGGCTAGCTAGAAGTAGGGTAATGATGTGTCCCCTGTAGCGTAGTCGGTCCGAGGCCGAGGTCGGGCGAGGCGGTGACTTCTCCTGAGGCCGAGGCCGAGGTCGGGCGAGGTTGTGACTCCTCCCGAGGCCGAGGCAGAGGTCGGGCGTGGCGAAGACCTTCTCCCGAGGCTGAGGCTGAGGCCGAGGTCGGGGTCGAGCGAGGCGGAGACCTTCTCCCGAGGCCGAGGTCGAGGCCGAGGCCTAGGGGCCAGGCGAGGTGGAGCTCCCTGTTGCGCCCGAGGCTGAACTCGGGAGAAGTCGTGACTCACTGTTGTTAGTCTTGCCCTGGTGGTTGGCACAGTAGTCGGAACAGGGTGAATAGTGTTATTTTCCTGTCAGAACGATCAGTGAAGGGGCGAAGTGATTGCGGTCACTTCGACCTTGCCAACTGAGGCACGCGTGTCAGGATAAGGTGTCAGGCGATCCTTGCATTAAATGCGCATGCGATACGGTCGACGGTAAGGCGATTTGGCCTGAGGTTGCTATACGACAAAGTTTGCCCAAGCCTAGCCTCGGACGAGCCAGGGGCACGCCCGCTACCTAAGGGGGCCCTCGGGCGAGGCGTGAATTCGTCCGGGACCACTGTTCTTGCCCGAGGCCGGGCTCGGGCGAGACGAGATAATGTCCCTTGGTAGATGAGGTTTTAACTTTGCGCTGTGCTCGCCAGCCTTTACGGTCTATTTTGAAGATGCTTTTCAGCCATGCTTAGGAGTATTGGGGGTACCCCTAATTACGGTACCCGACAATAAGAGGCTCAAAGGGAACACAAAGGATAGAGTGACCAGCAACTAAACAAAGACTCTAAGGACTGAAACTTAACAAAACTCACTGGAACAACAGATTGAAACAAAGGGCTATGACAAAATATTTTATGGCTTTTTGGTGGATAGGACGAACACAAAATATATGTAGCTAAGGGTAAAGAATCCTACCGTGGCAACTAAGGCTTTGATACCAGATGATGCGTCATGATGCCCGATCTTCACAATGTAGGATCAATCTTCAGATAACTAGCTTCAAAGAAGCCAAGATAACTTGCTGCAAGCAGCGATAACTAGTGCTACCTGACAAATAAAACCTGAAGCCAACCACCGTCAGCCTGAATCGAAGATTTGCCCAACCACACTCTCAAAGAAACAACCAACACAGCCTACAATCTATCGAGGAGACCTCAAAGAGAGTAGGAGCACCAATTGGGAGCAGATGAAGCCGTCGCTTCTGCAATCCAGCAAAGGAATTCACAAGAGCAAAGGGGTAGAGACCACTCTCAATATTTGTTAGCACACAGCTGAACAAAGGGGTTCTGTTTTAGATTATCAAAAGTTGCCTTACATCATAGACATAGGGGGGTATTTATTATCAGTATTTTGATAATAACTTTTGCTAGGTATCTCCAAATGACGTGGGACTGGTTGCGTTGGAAAGTTAACTTGATAAGTTTTCTCACCATATATAGCATGCTTAATGAAACTTCATAGAATGATGCAGTTTAATACGAAAACTTCGTCATCAAGCAGACTGTTGACCTTCTGACCAGTCAGCACTAAAGTAGGTCGGCTGCCTTTCTGGTGGATGTGGTTAAGTCGGCTTTAGAAGCATTGGAAACTATACTTTAAGAGATTTCCAAAAAGTACTTATGGGCCTTCATAGCTTTTGGAAATCAAAAGATATGACTGTTTCTTCTGGACGGTTCTGTTGCGCTGGACTGACTCGGACACAAGTTTAACAGAGGACATAGGCATCAATAACTATGGAACACCTATCCACACTCAACTACAGCAAGCAAGCACATTAATAATGGAACGCTGGTTAACCTAAGTTTAGATATTACAAGTATATGTCCGTTAAGTGCTAACTAAGCATTTTTAGCCAAAAGGGTGAATTAACCATCAAATAAGCACTAGCAGAATTTTTGGACAACAATATAACAGTTAGTTGTTTTAATCATAACTCTTCAAATATTAATCCAAAAATAGCAAACTAGGACTTTTTGGAAAGCTCAAAAAGTGTTCTACAACTTTGGTATTGTCATCACAATATTATTCTACACTTAGCAAGGTCAAAACGTGCTAATACAACAGCTCTGTCCAGATTTGGACAGATTCAGACTTGCAACTTCAAAAATTCACAACTAAAGATTCAGACATCCAAACAAAGTGATCTTAGATTTCTGGAAAGCTAATTAAATGTTATACAAATTATTTATAAACATCCCTGGCTGGTTTAATATGTATCAAGGGTAAAATTCACTATGAAGGCTTTGCTGTCCAAAACTGGGCAGATTCAGTCTTCACACCTTAAACATCCATAACTTAATCTTCACGTCACCAAAAAGAGTGATCCAAGACTTTTTGGAAAGATTAGCAAAAGTACTACATAACTTTTATAATCACCAAGAAGTGATTCTTTGTTTAACTAAATCAAACAATACAGTTTTCGAAATTTGTTCTGACAGTGGACAGAACACAGCAACCGATTTGTAAAATTCATAACTCTTACACTATCAGGCCTATGGTTATGAAATTTTAACACAAGCAAGATAAGAAAAGTATATACAACTTTCTTGTAACGACCATGAACATATTGTAACGTTAAATTGAGCAAACAATGCAGTTTCTGAAATCTGTACAGAATTTGGACAGATTCAGTTACTGAATTTGTAAAAAGCATAACTCCTAAACTGTCAGACCTATGGCTGTCAAATTTTAACACCAGCAAGATAATAAAGTTATCTACCACTTTTATATAGCACATATCTACAGAAAACACAATTTATTTCAACCAACATACAGCACGGGGAAATCACTGCGTGCAGTCCAAACAACAATTAATAAATTTCAGCTCCTCTACAATTCAAGAATTGCCGCGTTCTAGATATTTGAATTATTCTAACACTTTGACAATTGTTAGAGTTAAAATAACCAAGTGAGAACTAACAAGTAGACTTACTAATTTTTATACAAGTTATTTCGCGCTCTAGAACTACCACACACGTTTAACAAATGCATTCACCATAACCATGCGCATTTAAATCATAACAAGCAATTCACCGTGATTACGAGCTTAACCAAGTCATCTAACAAGTCGGCTAACCAGAGCAACAATCTAGGCCGCTATACAACATACTTGTCGGCTAGCCTATTATTATCGAAATCCGAGACACAATATATATAACAATCACTTAACAAACTCGACTCCTACTTAACATGAGTTGGCTAATCACAGTATAAGACTTAGCGAACCATTTTAGACATTGCAACTCGAAATATGGGTTGGAGCAGATTAATTAGTTCTTCTTAACCTTTTCTCAACTCAAATTAGTTAACACACCAGTCACCTAAAATAGAACATTGTTGGGGTCTAACATAGAGACATTTACATATGGCGTAAAACTCCATAAGACTTACATTTGCTACTGAAGGACCTAAAGCACTTATGTGCATATCTTATCGGATTGTTCTTCAATTTTAACAAGGACCGACTTATGAACGCTACTCGCTTCTAAAAATTATTGGGCTGCGATAACGCTCATATAAGACCTCTAATCAATCAATAAGATATTTATTTATCCAATGGGAATGGAATGCAATAATTGACAAGGCAAGGCATCGATCTTATCATACACATAAAAGCATCAAAAGCATATTTACGGAACCTATTGGTAAACTTGATCGACACACTACACATGTTCTTCGCCCTTCAAAATTTAACGCACAACCGAAATCATCCCACTTGCCAATGACACCTACAAATACCTACTGATATATTATTCACATCACGAGCACAGTTACACGCTGTATACTAGTTTCTAACATAATCCTCATATAACTCGTAATTCAAACTACTCACTAACAATAAATCACGCATGACAACTACCACATCCACCGATTTATTTATTTGGAACACTGCCTGCCTAGCGTACCACTAGTACCCCACATTTTGACTCAAGATCAATAATACATCATTTATTCGCTTATACAACAGCGACCTAAGCTTCGTGTTACCCAATGCGTACATCTTTCCTCGCCGCGAGTATAACCAGATTACGGCATATACCCACACACCTCAAACAAATATCTTACTCCACCATTTACCAAAATACACCACGGCACACACACACGCACATACGTGTCCCCATATTACGCACAAGACATCCACTGCACAAGTGACTCCCACAGGAGTACTCATACTCCTCATTTGCCTCGACTATCTCAATCGCCGATCATATGCATAAAACAAATACACTTTTCACATAGACACCTATCGATGCATTTCCCAAAACATAATCCGCATTTTGTAACTTAGTTTTTCGCATCAAACAACACATCGTATATTTTTCACACACCAAGATATAAAAACATCGAAGTTCTTTTCTACTTCATTTTCCTCTCTACACGCTTCCATTCATACAAATGTATTTTCACACACATAATCACACATGCACATAATCGACCAAAACCTAATTAGACTAACTACAAATTGCACACATCAAATATCCTCCTGTTCTCCATTCAAAATAATTAATCGAGTCGATTGAGAGCGACATGCATCGGCTAACCATAAACAAACCCAATCGGTGTTTGTAATGACGATGGCGATTCCGATTTGTGCATTGCTCCGAACATCCGACGAGCGTTGAACGACTTGCCTTCTCCACGCAAAACATGGGGTTCCTCTCCTCCATAAAACAAAACAAAACAAAACAGCACATATACACAATTAATCACCGAAGAATAAGGCCAATGTGGAATCAAACAAGGATTGTCGTGGTCTCACCGGGGGTGAACGACGACGACGACGGGGCTGCGCAAAAACAGCAAACACCCGGCGGGCATCACAGCGTGTTGTTCACTGCTTCACAAAACAGCGAGTCACGCGGAGACGTCGGGGCTGCTGCTCGCGGCGAGAAGAGTTGGGCGCAGGGAACTTGGATGCCACGGCTGCTAGCCGAGCGGAGAGGGGCGCTGCGCAGGGCTGTTGCTGCGTTCAAGAGAGGAGCAGGGGAGGAAGGGGAAGATTTGCAGGGGCGCCATGGACAGGGACGCTCGGATGGGGTCGGCCTGCACCAGGGAAGCTCGGCCTCGGCTATGGGAGAGGAGGAGTCGAGCTGTAGAGGGGCACTAGCCATGGAGAAGCTTCTGCGCGGCGTCCATTGCACGGGAGGTGAAGCTCACGCCCATGGGAGAAGAAGACAGGGGACGCCATGGGAGGAGCTCGGCGGCCCTGGGAAGAAGGGGAAAGGAGGAAGGGGGAGCCGGCTAGAAGAGAGGGTGCCGTGGAGGGAGGAGCAGAGGTCAGGCCGTGGGGAGAGGAGCCAAGCTCCATGCTTGCTGTCGTGAAGCAGGGAGGAAGAAGGCAGGGAGGATGCGTGCGTTGGCTGGGAGGAGAGGGAGAAATGTTGTGGCGGCTAGGGGGGTAGATGCAATTTTCCAAATTGGCAAGGGGAGGCACTTCTATTTATAGACATGGACTAGGGTTAGGGTTTCTTAGTGGGCCAAATGGGCTAGGTTGGGCTGGCCCAAAATACTCAATCGGGCCACGCTAAATTATTTTCTGGAATAAAAATGCTCCTGCGGAATTCATTTTACGGAGAACAGAGCGAATTAGAGTTTCGACGAACGAACGATTGAGCGATTAACTCGGTCGAGAGTCTGATTTGAATTCGCTCGGAAATAATTCCTTGCGCATGATTCGAAAATAAATTGTCTCGGGATATGACCGGCTTTCGGATTTATGATTGAAGGAGACAGATCGCAACATTTTGAATCATCGCCGATGTTGATTTTTGAATTCGGATCGAACACAGAGATATTAAATCGAGTCGGATAAAAATTGATTAGAGGATGACATATTGAGTATTCCGTTTGAGAGTACGGACTCAGATTCAAATAGTCGGACATCGATCGAACATCGAGAAATTGGATTCGGACACAGCTCGACTAGCAGCTGTCGAGCGTTTGATTAAATGAGCTTTAGACGAGTTTGATAAATTGAGAATGATTATCGAGTTCGCATTCATGCTGAGAAACAAAAGTTTTAACAGGCTCCAAATTTGGTCATTTCTCACGATCGAATAACTTCGAATTCGGTGAATTGTGAATGGATAGTCTGGATAATTAGAGACATACGCGAGCGAGAAATAGAAATTTTCACTGAGCATCCGAGATTAGGATAATTCTTCCGACATAACCTGAAATAGACACCTGGGGTGTCACAAGTGTCTAGTTAAGTCATTTTAACATCATCATAAATTCTACGCTTTCGGTTTTCTCGTTTCTTTTCTAAATAGCATTTATACATATAACTAGAAAAAAATTATTTATTTATAATTCTTCTGACATTAATATACTAAGAATTAATTGTATATTACTACATGAGACTTTTAATAACATATTCATGGTTATTACTACATACATAAATATTCTACGTAATTTAAGTGCTATACTTATGAATACATTTATTATGAATAGTAAAAGTCTATATCTTCATTTGACCGGAAAATACGTGACTTGGTATTTCTTCTATTTCTTCATGCAGATAAGTTTACACCTAAAATACTACCAACAATTATCATTCCACACAATAAAGCGAAATAAACATTTCTAATATAAAAATCACTGAGTTAGTGAATGGTGACCGTACTCATTTTAAAATTATAAAATCATACACATATTAAAGCGTTGTCGCGGGGTTCGATTTCAGTTACACGTATACATAGAAATATCTAAAATCATATACGTGAATCGCCAAATCGCATCATCTCCATATTACAACAATAATTCATAAATTAATTCAAAACGTGATTTAGAACATTTGGGGTTGTTTTCAACCTTGGATTCTTGCTCATGCGCAGGGATGAACGTCAACGAGGGGTTTCGATGGGCGGGGTTTGACGGGCAGGGAACGGCACGATCGTTGGTGAGCGTTCGGGCGGAGCTCCGGTTGGGAGACGCGAACGGTGAGTATGAACTCCGGCAAGTCACGACGACGAACTCCGGTGAACTACACTGCGAGAGCGAGGGAGGCGCGAGAAGAGAGAGCGAGCTTAGGTAGGGAGAAGGAGAGGGCTCGGCGTCGGATTTTATAGAGGAGAGGGAGGGAAGTGAAGGGTCAGCCGGGAGGGAGAGAGGTGGCCGGTCTTCATGGCTGCCATTAATGGCATCTGCATCAATGGAGGGAGAGAGAAATGGTGGCATTGAACTCCATTAGACGCGATGAAGAAACGGACGTGCGGGGCACGGGTGGCGTGGCGGCCTTGGTCCTATGGCTTCGAAGTTGGTGTGCGGTGCGGGGCTTGGTGACCTGGGCGCGCAGAGTAGCCGGGGTCGCGTCCTGGCGGGTGGCGTCGAGCGCTTGGGGTAGGGCATCGGACTTCGGCCAGTCGGGACCTCCTGGCGCAACGGGTTAGCTCGGGTCGCGCCTGGGCGCGGTGCTCAGGGCGCGATCGCTACGCGGGGAAGGCTGGCAGCGGCTTTCTAGCGGCTGGGCTGCTGGCGGATGAGATTAGAGGGAAGAGAGGAGAGAGATATGCGGTTGGGAGAGAGAGGGAAACCAGGTGGGCGGCGGCGGCTGTTGCCAGGGAGCAGGGGCGGCGGCTAGGTGAGACCAGGGGTGCGCGGCAGCTAGGGTTAGGAGCAGGGGGCGGCCGGCTGGCTTCATGGGCCAAATGGGTCGTTAGGTTTAGTTTAGGTTTTTTTTCTTTTTTTTCTTTTTTTCTATTTCCTTTTCTAATTTCGAAATACATATTGAAATAACCTAAAATTCATAATAATTAAACCAAAATTATTTATAAATAAAATATTTATTTTTTGGCTAATAATAATTATTATATTATTTATTTGAATTTCCATTTAAGAAGAAATGATATTCAATATCCAAAATCACTTGTGAGCAAATCAAAAAAAATATTTCAAATGCAAATAAATAACAAACACTTAAAAGAAAATTTAATACCATAACTACCATTAATAACTAAATGCATTATTTTTATTTAATGATTTTTATGGTGTTACAAATCTACCCCTCTTAAAAAGAATCTCGTCCTCGAGATTAAGGAAGGCTAGCATGAAAGCAAAGGAGACACATGGTTATTTGTAGGTTCTTGGTTCACATTGAACTCTTCTAATATTAAGGAACTTCCTTACTTCTTTGCTCCACAATGTATACTAATCAAGCGACCTTCATCATCGTACTTATAAAATGGTTGATCTTCTGAATTATTGCTTAGGTCATGCTTGGCAGCTTTCTTCTCTAGTCGGTCTAGATACTTCTTGGGGCATTCACGAATAATATGTCCTTCTTTTTTGCAGTAGTAGCAAGCACCTCTTGCTTTAAGTTCTTTGCGAGTCAACTTTGCTTGACCATCAGGGGATGAGGGTTGATTGGGCGTCTGTATCTCATATAGCTGAGCCTGACTTGATTCTTCTGCTTGGGTATCCATGTGTTTCGTGGCTTTTTCTTGTGGTTGAGGGGGACTTATGTTTTATCCAAACATTTTTCTATTCCTTTTGTTGTTCTTCATTCCATTCATCGAATATCTTTGTGACTCATTTTTCTCGTTCATAGTTGTTAAGGTAGGAATATTGTCGTTGGCATCATTTACTTGATTTCCATTGGGGTTCATCATCTGGTTAGAGAGTAAAAGAGATAGTGAGACAAGATTACATAAGAGGCTTGTATGATATCAAGATAAAGAGCTAACACAACATTTTGATTTACAAGACAAGATTAGTTAAGGATGATTTCCGATTTCTCCTAGCTTCATCATACTCAAGAGTGTACAAGTGTTATAATCCTTAACGAAGATGTTTTGCACTTTGTAGATTTTAGAGCATGATATCCAAATCATTTTTCTGATCCAACAGTATTTCTTTGAGCACAATTGAGAGAAAGACTTGAGCGAGACTTTAGGGCAACTAGAGCATCACATTGCTTGCATATAGTAGATGACACCATACTTTATTATCTTTATAAAGAGGCAAAACACAATAGGTGCGAGAGATTCTCCAAATTTATTCATATTTCACTTAGCACAATTACAAATCCTTTAAGGGGCAACAACTTGACATTTTTTTCTTCGTGAGACATACTCCTTCTAGCTAAATGATATATTATTCTTCCTTGTCAGATGCACCAATCAGAGCTGGAGGTCGATTGTCTTCAACTACTATTCTTTCTGTAGATGGGGTTTCCAAACACATGGTTCTCTCAGTATGTTGGATTACTGCCTTAGTTCTTTGTAACCAATTCTTTCCAAGAATCACATCCTTTCCCATTGATTCTATCACTATAAGATCAGCTGGAAAATCTATCCTATTGATTTTAACACTTACATTTGGACATATGTAGTTTACTAACATTTTCCTTTCAGGTGCACTGATGGTCTTCCTTGATCTTAATGGACACTTAAATATACCGTACATTGTTTTAAACTAGGGCACTGATAAAAGAATGTGTTGTACAAGGATCATACAACACGGTGGCGGTAGTTGTGTGAATGGCTAGTGTTCCAAAAATTACTGCATTATCATTTGGAATGGTTCCTGTCAGTGCATAACTTATCCTTCCCATGGACTTTTTCTATTGGTTATTCTTTGTTGATGCATGAGTTTGAGGGTATTGTCTATTCTTTTGGACCTTATTGATCTCCACATCTTTCTTAGGACAACTATTAACAAGATGGCCAGTATTACCATAGCCAAAGCAAGCACTACTTGATAAGTTACATGGTGGAGTTGTCTTTACGGTGTTGGTAGAAGTTTCTATGCATTTTTGTTCATATTCCATGTCTGAAGACTGAGATAGCTTCATCTCGGAGGTGATTTGTAGTGAACTCTTCTCAGGACAGTTACGGAAGTAATGACCTTCACGTCCACATTGATAGCAAGCTTTTCTTGAAGTTATTTCTTGACTTTTTCCATGTTTCCCTTTTCGTTTCTTGGACCTGATGCGACGACGAGGCTGAAACTGTGTGCACGTAATAGTCCATCCATCAATGTAACACTCTTGTGTTACTTCTTGGGGCTTGGCATCCTTGTGATGTTTCCTTTTGGGAATACTTTGCAATTCATCAACTGACAGTGCATTAGGTATGAGAGACTCTGTTATTAGTTGTTCTTGAGGAGACATTTGTCTTTTTATGCCAGAAAATAAAATCTGGTTCTTCTGCTTTGTAGTTTCACTTTCGTTTGTACTGATCTGGCGACAAGGAATTCCATAGTACTCACAACAACAACATGTTCCAAGGTCACTTGTATGTTGGTTTGGTTGTTCATCCTTTTGGGTCTTGAATGTCTGTTCATCAGCTATTTTATTTATAGTGTTGTTTTGACTTGCTAACACACCGCATCCTTTGCATTTTGTAACATCACTTGTAGTTGACATTCCAAGGTCTGACATCTATATGGGTATGGAAGAATGGAAGGGACGAAAGGGTTGAGCAAAGACAGATTATAGAGAGTAGAGAAAACCCATCTATCTAAGGTTTTACCTAGCTAAATGATGTCATTGTGGATAAAATTCACACAATGCACCAACAATCATTTCAAAGAAGCAAATCAAACATGAACACAAAGGACAATGAACTCAAGCATACCAGCACAACACAGTCCAATTCTACTCCTTCAACCAAAACAAAAGGTGAGACAAGGGTTGAAATAAGAAAGATATTATAAAGTCAAGGAGTCAGGTAAGAATTATCAATGGGTTAGACAAGACATATTTGTTGGTGACCAAGAGTGAAATAAGATAAGCATGAACTATTAAAGTGAGGATTAATGATACAACCAATGATATGAAGTGAGTTAGGGAGAAAGCTTCATCAAGGAGACAAAATAGAGAGGCAAAGGTTTAATATATCAAGGTAGATATTGCCTAAGGGTGGCAACATAATGGCAAGAAAGTATAAGAAGTCAAAGGTTATATAGCAATATTAGGGATTAGAAAACCACTATAATATAATATAATATAATATCGCCCTTACCGATCTAGTCGAAAATCTTAATACTAAAGAACAATCCTATCACCTTAGCCAAGAAGTCAAATAATAGATCCAGGGGATCCATAACAAAACTTCTTGTGGAGTGAGGATAAGACAGAGAATAGGGCATCATCGATAGCTTCGAAAGGGTTTCTTCTGGCAAACTTCGCTTCAAGTTTCACAATCCTAGCTTGATCATCATGCAATGCTTCTCATTAGAACCTTCTGATAGACGAAGAATCAGATAAGAAGAGCTCAAGATAAAAGAGACGAGTTTTGATATAAAGTAAGTTTTTATGGAGACAATTAAGTCAAGTTTTGAACGACTAACTGGGCTTTCCATTTCTAAGTAATCTAGCGACCTACGGTCACATTGCTTTGATACCACTTCTGTCACACCCGTTTCTACGGGGCAGAGCCGGGTGCATCGCATATGTGTGCCAGGATCTATTTCCACACATATGTTGATGTCACAAGTGTAATATATCAAAAGAACAATGCATAAAAGCGTAAATAACGATTTTATTAACATATTACACTTCAAACAGACATAATTTCTTAACCTTTATTCAGCAAAGTACAGCAAAACATGGACATCCATCCACAGGAAGATGATCGGGGGTATCACTAGACTAGCATCCATGGAGTTCAGCATCATATCTTCATCTGCAAGCTTCTGACCAAAATTTAAGCAAGGGTGAGCTCACTTATGGTCGGGGCTCAACAAGTGGGGGAAAAACTAATGCAAGTTTAACAAGGTGATGCTAAGGTTGAGCAGTAAGCATTTTAGTTGGTCAACATTTTATTAACAACACCTTGTCTTACTAATAAGTGTGAATCCCAAGTATTCCCATTAAACAAAGGTATAAGAGTATATCAAAAACACTTAAGTGAAACCACTTAAGCAAACCATTGGCAGATCATCGGATCTCAATTTACTTTCATCTTCAAGTTCAATTATCATGTGAGGAGTCCAGGCTGCTCATAACCGTGAGCACGGCTGATATATTAGTTTTACACTCTGTAGAGGTGGCGCATCTTTACCCATGAGTCGCCATTCCCTTCTAGCCCAAGTTAGCTAGACCCGTATTCACTTCCGAGGTGAATGGCTAGGGTCTCACTATGAGGCTTCTCCCTAGAGTCCTCATTACACAAATGCTGGAAATGGTCAAACTGCATAAAGCACACCTAATGTAACCAACTTATAGACCAGACTGCAGGGTAAAGCTTTGGGAACTATGCCCGTATCCAATCTGCCTGAGCCGGAACTATAAGCGCTTGCCAGATGCCCCCGTTCCGGTCGATCACGACTAGCATCCAACATAAGACTTCCCTAGTTATTTAGCCAAGACCAGAGCCATGATAGTTCTCATGGTAGCACTGTTTTTCCGGATGGTCACTCCATGTTCTAATTAATATGCAATAATCTTGTTTAACTATCGGGTTAACAATAATAAAGTAAACTTACCATTTGGAACATTCATATCATAACAGGAGTGACTGCATAAAGTTAAGTTGTAGCAATAGCATAGCTACTTGATTGGATCATAATCCTAGGTTAAACAAGGAGTAAGGTTGGAAAGGTTAGGGGTATCTAAATAGGTAACCCATCAAATTATGCATATATATCCAAGAATAAACTTTATTAAATGTATTGTTTGGGATCAAACAGAGTATGCAGAGGGAGAAGTCCACTTGCCTTGCTTATTGAAAACTTGAGGTTCTTCCACGGATAGGAATATTCTTGCTCATGCGCAGGGATGAATGTCGACGAGGGGGTTTCGACGGGCGAGGTTCAACGGGCAGGGAACGGCGCGATCGTTGGTGAGCGTTCGGGCGGAGCTCCGGTTGAGGGACGCGAACAGTGAGTACAAACTCCGACGAGTCACGACGGCGAACTCCGGCGAACTACACTGTGAGAGTGAGGGAGGCGTGAGAAGAGAGAGCGAGCTTGGGCAGGGAGAAGGAGAGGGCTCAGCGTTGGATTTTATAGAGGAGAGGGAGGGAAGTGAAAGGTCGGCCGGGGAGGGAGAGAGGTGGCCGGTCTTCATGGCTGCCATTAATGGCATCCGCATCAATGGAGGGAGGGAGAAACGGTGGCATTGAACTCCATTACACGCGATGAAGAAACGGACGTGCGGGGCACAGGTGGTGTGGCGGCCTTGGTCCTGCGGCTTCAGAGTCAGGGTGCGGTGCGGGGCTCGGTGACCTGGGCGCGCGGAGTAGCAGGGGTCGCGTCCTGGTGGGTGGCGTCGGGCGCTTGGGGCATGGCGTCGGACTTCGGCCTGGTCGGGTCCTCCCGGCGCGACGGGTTGGCTCGGCTCGTGCCTGAGCGCGGAGCTCAGGGCGTGGTCGCTGTGCGGGGAAGGCTGGCAGTGGCTTCTTGGCGGCTGGGCTACTGGCGGATGAGAGCAGAGGGAAGAGAGGAGAGAGATAGGCGGTTGGGAGAGAGAGGGAAACTAGGTGGGCGGCGGCGACTGTTGCCAGGGAGCAGGGGCGGCGGCTAGGTGAGACCACGGGTGCGCGGCGGCTAGGGTTAGGGGCCGGGGGCGGCCGGCTGGCTTCATGGGCCAAATGGGTCGTTAGGTTTAGTTTAGGTTTTTTTTCTTTTTCTTTTTCTTTTTTCTATTTCCTTTTCTAATTTCGAAATACATATTTAAATAACCCTAAAATTCATAATAATTAAACCAAAATTATTTATAAATAAAATATTTATATTTTGGCTAATATTTATTATTATATTATTTATTTGAATTTCCATTTAAGAAGAAATGATATTCAATATCCAAAATCACTTATGAGCAAATCAAAAAAAATTATTTCAAAGGCAAATAAATAACAAACACTTAAAAGAAAATTTATTACCATAACTACCATTAATAACTAAATGCATTATTTTTATTTAATGATTTTTATGGTGTTACACGAGAGCGGCTTCACCGTGATACTATTGCTTCGGCAAACGATTTGCCACTAGCCGACCCCCGCAAGCGCCTAGGGAGACCACACGCAGACTCTTGCGAACGTGACGAAGCTCCCAGCCTACTCGCTTAGGTCCCAATGCCGGTGTAGGCGTGGCACCACGGCAGTGGCCCCGCGTTTCTCTCATCTCTCGACGGTGAAGCTTGGTGCACGGCTGGTGCAGAGGATCGCGGTTGTGGGTGCGCGATAGAGGGGGAGAGGGCTAGGTAGTCACAGGGTGGCTTTTATCCCTGAAATCTCGCCTCAACCATCACCTCCGTGGGTCTCCCACCGATTTCGCGCATGCCGTTGAGGACGAACCGACAAAGCGGATGATTGAGAGACCCCACCCGCTAGTGGCCGAGATTCATAGGTATGCGGCAATCTGAGAGAGCATCAGAGTGTGGGCCCCGCCCATCAGAGTGACAGCGCGCGGGGGGAAGGAATCTTGGGCCACGCGGGTCTAGGAGGGTAAATGGGCCACGCGGTTGTAGACGGTTTGGGCCCAAGCGATCTTTTTCCAATTTGCCATTCTTTTTCCTTTTATTTTCTATTTTCTTTTCTTACTTTCCAAATTCAAATTTCAATTCCAATTTAAATTCAAGGTTTGTGGCAAATTTTGTGTTCACATAAATTGTTCAATTCAAACTTACCATTATGGAAATAATTTACATATTTATTTCTATATTAGGTAGTATTTTCCTCCTTCCCCTTTTCTTTTTTAAGTTGATTTCCAATTCTCTAACTTGCAGTTTAGATTGAATCCTTATTTGTACATTAATACTTTCTATTAATATTTCTACTTAGTGAATGCACAACACAAAACTCAACATGATGCTTAGATCATTTTGAGTGTTATTATGTGATTGTTTACTTTAAATATAAGTATTCCCATGTTCTTTTATGCAGATGGCAAATCACATAATGACATATACTCTTTTCACAGTATTCACAATTTGGGGTATTACACATATTCCGTGCAAGGGTCAGTCTCTACACTAAAGGGCCCCAAACTCAACGTACATACGATGATAGGGCTAGTCCATCCACCAACGACACCCATAGGAGTGCATCCATGCCCAGAGACGGTCTTGGATACGATTTCTCCAAACCTAGATAGAGAATTTCTAGCATGGGGATTTGCTCCCACATTGATGTGCTCATGGGTAAATCTAGCTTAGGGGTTCGCCCCCTTGTCAACGAACTATGCTATGTGTAGGATCTAGGACACCGGCTAGAGGGGGGGTGAATAGATGGTTTTGACTAAAATAAAATACACTATACAAATTTAATCAAAACAACAAGAGATGTAAATGTTTCTAGCCTTGATGGGACAACAAAATGTAATGAGCAATTTAATCTAATGCCACAAGGATAAACAATATATAAGTTACCAACTATTTGTAAGTAATGTATAACAGTTGAGAGAGAGACACACCGAGATTTATCCTGTGGTATCGGTGATTTGCCGTTCACCCCTAATCCACGTTTAGGTGGAATTCAAACTCTCACTTGCTCCTCTACCAAGACACGGCTTGATCTTTGAGCGAAGTGGACAAGAATTCACTCAATACCTCGATTTCACTAATGTCGCCTTTGCCGCTCCGGTGAGGTAGGCGTGAACCCCTCACAATCAATCACTGCGGCTCCTCCACAATCTTCATGGAGAGCTCGACGGAGACAACACCTGAGCCTATCTAGGAGGCGGCAACCTCCAAGAGTAACAAGTCGATGACGCTTGTCCAGTTTACCACCTTGTGCCTCAAAAGATCACAACGAATGCAAATGCACTAAAATGTCTCAATCACTCACGAGAATGCGATCTCAATCAACTAGTGTGAGTGTTTGAGTTGGAGGATCACAAATGAGTACAATGAGTGCTAGGAATGGCCAAGAGAGCTTCCACACATGAGCTCTACTTCTATTTATAGCCCTCAACACATACATAGCTGTTGTGTGCAACTAGCACAATTTCTGCGCACACGCGGACGGTCCGCGCCCTATGGCCTAACGGTCCACCGTACCAGTAATGGCTATATCGACCATTTGAAACATGTCAAAGCTGTCACAAAAGTCAAGGTTAGACGGTCCGCCCACCGTGGCCTGGACGGTCCAGAACCTGACAAACTTGAATAACAGAGTGCCTGGTCAGTCTCAGTAATTCGAAGCGGACAGTCCGCCATTCATGGCCGGACGATCCGCACATGGACCACTTACTGTCCGTCTAAAAACCTCGGACGGTTCGTAGTACAAAGTCTCAAAAACACACCGTCCCTGCCCAAACTCGGTTCTTCTTATGCGGATGGTCCGCCAAAAAAGAGGCAGAGACAGACGCTGACCTCTATGGCACAGTCATGGACAGTCCGGCCATCTGGCCCGAACGGTCCGCTGTCCTCAGAGAAAATGTTTTGCGCTGATTCAAAAGAATTTTAATTTTGAAACCTATAGCGCTATTAGCCCTCATGCACATGTTATCGTTTATGCTCTACGAGGCACTAAGTTATACACCATTCAAGTTCATTGACCCCTCTTAATAGTACGACTGTCTATCCTATTAATCCAGTCAGTTTCTTCTCTAAACACCTGCTGACTGTTAAAAGCAAAAACCTATGTTTTACCTTTGCCTTCACTTGATCCACAATCAATGGTTATGAGTCCTCAAGAACTTTGTTGTATCTTGTGGTTCAGTCCTACAATCTTAACACTCAAGGAACTGTTAGTCCACAAACAGTTGTCATTAATTACCAAAACACTACTTAGGGGCCTAGATGATTCACAATTTCCCCTTTTTGTAATTGATGACAACATCGCATATTTTTTAGTTAAGTAGATTTTGTTTCCCAATCTTTCTTACATTCTGGGTATAAGAAAGATTTGAGATGAGTTTTGAGTGACTTATCTGGATTTTGAGGTTCATCCAAAATGTTGATAAGTCATCACAAAAAAATCTCTGAGAATAGGAATAACTCCCCCTATATGTGTGCGTAGAGAATTTCTAGATCACAAATTCACACACATAGTATATCAGAGTTTTTGGCGGAGACCTTCCTATAATCTTGGTTATGGAGGCACATAGTAGTATGAAAAATGAAAGCGACAAGTGAAATGCTACTTCGATTAACCATTAACAATTCAAACGGATAGAGCCTTAAACACAACAATGTAAACAAAGTTTTAAAACGACATAATAACTGAGTAGCGACCTAATAACCGAGTAGCATTAAACATAGATGTAGCATAAGGAGCATAAATATGAAGCAGGATTAGCAAGCTCTCCATCATCAATTCTCTCTCTCCCCTTTAGCATCAATTCCCACAAAGGGAACATCACTGCGCACCCGGTGGAGGACGAGGATACATGTTGTAAAAATGAGAGCTGAAGCTGTCAAATATCAAAGTGAACTGACTAAAATCATTCTGAAGATGCTGTTGTCTTTCATCCAGAGCGTGAACGCTGTCACTAGGTAGAGAGAGTGTCAAGCTGACTGGACAAAGCACCCTTATTGTCCTGAAAGCTTTGTTGCATATTGTTCATTCTGCTCATAATAGGATCATGCACAGTAGTTCGAATATGAGAATGAAGATCATTGAACTGTGTATGGACCCCATATAGTTGAGTGTGAACAACTATAAATCTCTCATGTAAGTCAGAGAACTGACCATCAAATGTGGAGTGCAGGTGATCAAACCGATCATCAACATGTGACATCATGCTTTGAAACTGACCATCAATATGTCTGGAGCCCTTGATGCATCTGGTGAAAATATGGATCAAAATAACCAGGGACAGGCTAGCCAGTACTGACCTTGCTGTTGTGGAGGTGGAGGTGGTGGCATGTGCTAAGTAGGATGCACTTGCAGGCTGATCATCAAAAGCATGTCCCTGAGCTTCCTCATTATCAGGAAATGGTGTGAGAGGCCTGGTAAGAAAACCAATTACATTTTTGAATGGCCTGAACAGGGTGTGAGTAGTTTCACACCGCCCTTCGAATCTGGTTTTGGCTTTAATCAAAGCCATAATATATGGTGCATATGCCAGATTCTAGTTCTTGTCCATCTTCAGATCATTTAACTGGCACATCATAAAAAGAACAACATCCATGACCTCCCCTTTCATGACATGATCAATAATATTCTAGAATTTGTCACGGGTCCTGCTTTTGTCCCCACTCTTTGGAAGAATGGTGACTCTAGAAATCTTGTTGATGATAGTCGAATGATGGACGCAGCCCTAGAGTCTCATCGAGCCACCTAGGTATACCTAGCCTGGCAGGTTCATAATATTGAGCAAAATCTTCAAACTGATCCTCAGTATAAAGATCGACTCCCTAAGAGATAATTGCATAATCCAGGCTATTAGCCGCTGCAAATTCAGCAAATGTAGCCACATATCTCTTAAACCCAGTCATCCAGACAATGAGTTGATCATCAATGTTGATTTCAGCAGTTGCAAGAAACTGCTTGACAGTTAGTTCATTGAAGTCAGTTCTCTGACCCATGAACTCATATAAACCACAGGCCTGGAATTTAGCGAGTAATCCTTCCATAACAGTTTGGCCCTACACGTAGTCCCAGTCAATAACTTGATGTTTATGAAATTTTATATCCAGCAGAGTACCCCAGAACACATCAAACTGCAACTGAGTATAGAAGTATTGGATGTTTATATCACTAGGCAGAGAGAATCGATCCACATTCCTCCTAGAGGAATACTCAGCCATTGAAAAATGCATCTTCGGATAAGTCCATCCTGTAATATCAATGGGGTAGTCTAGATGACAATGAGGAGCATCTTCAGTATCCAATGAAACACTGCCCCCTAGCTGATGATTGGGCTTCAGAGTCTGTGCTAGGGTTATAGTCTGAATCGTCTGCACGACGTTGTTTGGACAGAAACCTGCCTTGCCAGCTTCTTGATACCACCGAATCCACTGAAAGAACACAATATAAATAATCCCAATACCAAGATAATAAAAAATAATGACAGCAAGAGTAATGGGGTAATCTGTCAGGGGGCGGACTGTCTGCGCTAGTGTACTGAACGGTCCGCGCATCTAGGGCCGGAGTGTCCGCGCTACAATGGGGGACTGTCCACCATAGGTCAGAGGCGATTTTGGATCCCCAATGTGCTCCAATCATGAATCCCAACATTTTGACCAAGATATCCAAAAGAGTGAAACCAAATTTTCATAGAGAGTTCATTGGGACAATCTTATCAAATTCCAACAAACAATTTGAAGAAAAATCTATCCAAGATCATATCAGGGACCGATTTATGTAAACCCTAAAAAGATTGCAATAATTTGATAAAGTTCATAAAGAATGTTAATACCTAGAGGAAGACTTCGTAGGTGATCACCACAGGGACTCTCGGACAGTGCGCGTTGAAGATCGAAAGGGACAGCAAACGCAGAGAATGTTTTTCAAAACAAGGGGCAAGAAATTGAGAGCGAGTGTGGCAAATGGAGAGAAAATGCTGCTAGCGGCGTCAGGTAACATTAAAAACCCACTCGCGGACGGTCCGCGCAAGACAACCGGACAGTCCGCGACCTGATGGATGCAGACTATCTACTTGGCCTCCGGACAGTCCAACTGCCGAAGCGGCGGATGGTCCGCTGTAAGGGGCCTGACAGAGAGTTTTCCATATCTTGTGTAGTTTTTGACAATGAGGTTCAACATAGATTCTTATCTCAAAATAGATAATTTTACTTAATCCTATGGTTTGTATAGATGAGTTTATATATAATAAACTATAGAGTGTAGTCTTTTGCACATATATAATTATTCTCATGTATTAAAAGTAAGTGATCAAATTTAGAAGATAAATATCATCAAAAGTAATCAAGCCAAGTGTGACACGTATGTACTCATGTTCAAGCAACATTCGAGAGATCAATTATATTCATTTCACTTCGCAATTTGCAAAACCTTGCTTCATCTAGTGGCTTTGTAAATATATCCGCCAGTTAATCATCTGTGCTGATAGAATAAACAGAGATATCTCCTTTGCCAACATGATCTCTTAAGAAATGATGCCTAATATCAATGTGCTTCGTTCTTGAGAGTTGAACAGGATTTGTAGACAATTTTACGACACTTTCATTGTCACACAAGAGAGGAATATTTTTGAATGAAATACCATAATCCAATAAGGTTTGTTCATCCATAATAATTGAGCGCAACAATTACTGGCCGATATATATTCCGCCTCGGCGGTAGACAGATCAACCGAGTTTTGTTTCTTGGATGACCATGAAACAAGAGACCTTCCAAGAAATTGACAACATCATGATGTGCTTTTCCTATCAACTTTACACCCCTGCATAGTCCTGAATATGAATAACCAATTAATTCAAATTGAGCACCCTTGGGATACCATAGACCAATATTGGGGGTATGCTTCAAATATCTTAGAATTCTTTTAGCGGCCTTTAGGTGAACCTCTCTAGGTGATGCTTGAAAATGAGCACACATGCAAACACTAAACATAACATCAGGCCTAGATGCGGTAATGTAGAGCAAACTACCAATAATTGAACGAAAAAGTTTTTGATCAACAATGGAACCTCCCTCATCTAAATCAAGATGACCATTTGTTGCCATAGGAGTCTTAATAGACTTTGCATTTTCCAATCCAAACTTTTTGAGCATATCCTTAAAATATTTAGATTGACTTACAAATATTCCATCTTTCAATTGTTTGATTTGAAGACCGAGAAAGAAGCTCAATTCTCCTATCATGGACATTTCAAACTCATTTGACATCATTTTACCAAACTCATCACATAATAGCTCATTAGTTGATCCAAAAATTATATCATCAACATAAATTTGACAAACAAATAAATCTTTACCAATTCTTTTAGTGAATAGAGTTGTGTCAACTTTCCCAATTTTGAAGTCTTTGGAAAGCAAGAAATCCCTAAGCCTTTCGTACCAAGCGCGTGGAGCTTGCTTAAGCCCATAGAGAGCCTTAGAGAGCTTAGTACACATGGTTAGGTCTTTTGGGATCCTCAAAACTAGGAGGTTGTTCCACATATACTAATTCACTAATCTTACCATTCAAGAAAGCGCTCTTAACATCCATTTTGTAGAGCTTGATATTATGAGCACAAGCATAGGCGAGAAGAATTCGAATGGCTTCCAATCTTGCCACGGGTGCGAATGTCTCACCAAAATCCAATCATTCAACTTGTGTATAACCTTGTGCCACTAGTCTTGCTTTGTTTCTTACCACCAAACCATCTTCATTATGCTTGTTTCGAAATACCCATTTGGTTCCAATAACATTATGATTCTTTGGTCTTTCAACAAGCTCCCAAACTTCATTATGGGTAAAGTTATTTAATTCCTCATGCATTGCATTTACCCAATCAACATCAAGTAGAGCTTCATCTAGGGATGAAAGTGGTAATTCGAACTGTTAGGAAAAATTTAATATTTTAAAATAGATATGTATAAAATTTGATGTTGATCTTTTCTTATGTTATCAAGCACAATAGTACAAATATAAATAAAATATTACATTGTTTTATGTATTATTTGCTCCCTACAACACAAAAAGTTGAAAAAAATTACCGAATTTATTTCTGAATCCATACCGAATTTTATATCTATTATTTGAGAAAATATAGGATGAATTTGAGGTTTACCTTTTATGAATCTTAACAAGCTGGATGTTAAAAACAAGAATACAAATTTGTATTGTATATTCTATATCCTATTTATTCGCAATCAAAGAAAAACGACTAAAAACTGATTACCGAATAAATATCGTTTCCAACCGTTTTCATCCCTAGCTTCATCTACATGGTTAGGTTCAATACAAGATACAAAAGAGAAGTGTTCACAAGATGAAGCTATACGTGAACGAGTTTGAATACCCTTACTTATATCACCCACAATTTGATTTGGTGGGTGATCTTTTATGATTGAATGATGAATTCTTGAAGTAATTTGAAAATCACTAGTTGAAGCTTGAGGAGGGATTGAGTGACACGCGATATCTTGAACATGATCATCCTCAATTTCATCATTATGTTGGCTTTGTTGAATTTCCTCATTTATGGTTGACCAGGATGGAATGACAACCATACTATCATCGTCTTCCAGTTGGCTTTATTTCACCGATAGCCATAGTTTCTATAGCATTTCTCAAATGAACTCCACCAACATCATCAAGGTTTTCATTTTCATCTTGAGAACCATTTGTTTCATCAAACTCTACATCATATGCTTCTTCAACGATCCCATGAGTTTTGTTGAAAACTCTATAATGCATTGCTATTTGATGAATATCCAAGGAGAAACCCTTCATCACATTTTCTCTCAAATTTAGAGAGACGACTACCCTTCCTCAAAATATAGCATTTGCAACCAAACACCCTAAAATAATAAATGTTTGGCTTTCTTCCAATAAGCAATTCATAGGGAGTCTTTTTCAAGAGCTTGTGACAATATAGTCTATTTGATGCATGACAAGCGGTATTAATGGCTTCGGCCCAATAGGAGTCTGGCATATTGTATTTGGCTAACATAGACCTAGCCATATCAATAAGAGTTCTATTTTTCCTCTCAACAATTCCATTTTGTTACGGTGTGTATTTAGAAGAGAATTCATGTTTAATGCCCTTGTCATCACAATACTCATCAATTCTAGCATTTTTGAATTCCGACCCGTTATCACTTCTAACTTTCTTGATGTCAAAATCAAATTGATTTTGGGCCAATATAGCAAATAACTTAAATGTTTCAAATACATTTGATTTATCTCAAAGAAAATATACCCAAGTAAATTTAGAATAATCATCTACAATTACAAGACAATTGGAATTACCACCAATACTCATGAAGGATGTTGGTCCAAAAAGATCCATGTGAAGTAATTCCAATGGTCAATGAGTACACATTTGATTCTTGTAGGGATGAGTATTTGCCACTTGCTTCCCGGCTTGACATGAACTACATAATTTGTTCTTTTCAAATTTCACATCCTTCAACCCTCGAACTAAATCATGTTTGGATAGTTGATTCAATTCTCTCATACCAACATGACCAAGTCTCCTATGCCATAGCCAACCTAGTGAGGCCTTTGAGAATAGACAAGTTGTAAGTTTTGCCTCATTAGATGAAAAATCAACAAGATAAAGATTCTCATATCTAAAACCTTTGAATATTAGATTGCTACCATCAACACTGGAGATGAGGACATCGTCAATATTAAAGTTACAACTAAAGCCTAAATCACATAGTTGAGCTACGGATAGCAAATTAAAGTTAAGGGATTCAACTAAGAGTACGTTTGAAATGGAGTGATCATTTGAAATAGCAATTTTACCCAAACCTTTAACCTTTCCTTTGTGATTGTCTCCAAAAGTGATGCTATCATAGGTTGAGAAACCTTCCTCATTCATTTTGGTGAACATTCTCATATCACCGGTCATATGTTGAGTACACCCACTATCCAACACCCAATGATTTCCTCCCACCTTGTAATTTACCTTAGCATCTCCTTTTGCCATAAGACAATGAGGAGATGAGAAAAGTGAGGGAGCCTCCTTGATTGCAATTCCTGCATTTAGTTTAGATGAAGAATCATTATCATCATCATCCGAGCTTGCATCCAAATCCCATTTGACTAGATAGGCTTTGTTGTCCCTCTTCTTGTGGTAGAACTTCTTTTTCTTCTTATCATCTCCATCCTTACCTTTGTTCTTCTTGCTTGGACAATTCATGGCAATGTGACCGGGTTCCCCACACTCAAAACATTTTCTATCATTGAAGGCATTTCTTCTTGATGTTTGTCCCTTCTAGGTTGACCCTTCTTTTTCCTCATGAATTTGTTGAACTTCTTCATGAAGAGAGCAAATCCCTCATTGCTTTCACTTCCATTTCCTTTGTTGGTCACTTGTTCTCAAAAGCTATGAATTAAGAACAAGGCAACACAAATGTTAATGGTTAAAGACCTTCGTCCTTTGTAACATTATCTCCTTTAGGATATAATGAACTCCGGACGAAGGTCGTGAAGGACATACCTTCGTCATTTCAATATGTAAGAATATAAACAGGGACATATAAAACATAGAAAGAGCATGAATAATTATATTAAATCTTTAGATTATTCATATTGCCATTATATAATCATAAACAAACATTAATGATAGTAAATTACATTTGTACCTTTGGCTTGACAGAAGGTAAAAGTTCGAGAGTGACATGCGAGTGATTACAAGTCTGCGTGAACAGTATGGGGGTACTGTTCATCTATTTATAGGCACGGGACACAGCGCGGACAAAATTACATTCATGTCCTTAATAACTAATCATAACCATGACACAAACTATCAGGGACTATGCCGTTTTTTCCTCTTTAAGTCAGTGCCATCCTTCGTCTCAAGCATGTCGTCATGCCGAAGCTCTTTCAATTGTAGCTTCGGCATACATCTTCATGTCACACCTGCTTGCATGTCATCTTGTTGAAGGTGTTTCTGCTTAGAGGACCTTCGACGGAGAAGAAGGCCCCCAACATCCTTCATCTTCACTTTCTTCCGTTTCAATTGCTTTTGAAACTTTAGCTTTGAGAGCTATTGATTCCCCTTTTACCTTTTTAGCCAAACTCATAGCTTCGGCTTGAGATTTCTTAAAAATGTCTTGAGTAAGAATTTCTCCCAATACTTCGATTAGAGAGGTAGTGGTCAAATCACTCCTTACTAACATGGTCACAATAGTGTCATATTTTTTTGGAAGAGATCTAAGGAACTTGTGAGTGAAATCCACATCCGGTACATTAAAACCAAGTCCCTTGAGCTCATTCACTATCTCATTTAAGAAATTAAACATGTCGGACACACTTTCATCTTCCTTCATGAGAAATTGTTCAAACTTTCCTTTGCATACATACAACTTTGCACTCTTCACAATTGTGGTTCCTTCATGAATTTCCATTAGCTTTGTCCAAATCTCATGAGCGGTTGTAAGATTTTGGTGCGGTTGAACTCATTTATGTCTAATGCATCATAGAATACATTCATTGCTTGATCATTGGTTAGAATATTCTCATGATCATTGAGAGTTGGTTCATCTTCCTTTAATACAAGAAATCCATCTCTAATAATAGTCCAAATCTTTCCCCCATAGCTTTAAGATGCATTGACATTCTTATTTTCCAATAGTCATAATTGTTCCCGTCAAAATGCGGCGGCTTCCCAATGTGCACATTGTTGTTATTAGCCATTTTGTCCAACTCGGGGATGATAAAATCCACAATCAATGGAGTCCTTCGCTCTGATACCACTTGTAGGATCTAGGACACCGGCTAGAGGGGGGTGAATAGACGGTTTTGACTAAAATAAAATACACTAGGACAAATTTAATCAAAACAACAAGAGATGTAAATGTTTCTAGCCTTGATGGGACAACAAAATGTAATGAGCAATTTAATCTAATGCCACAAGGATAAACAATATATAAGTTACCAACTATTTGTAAGTAATGTATAATAGTTGAGAGAGAGAGACCGAGATTTATCTCGTGGTATCGGTGATTTGACGTTCACCCCTAATCCACGTCGAGGTGGAATTCAAACTCTCACTTGCTTCTCTACCAAGACACGACTTGATCTTTGAGCCAAGTGGATAAGAATTCACTCAATACCTCGATTTCACTAGGGTGACCTTTGCCGCTCTGGCGAGATAGGCGCGAACCCCTCACAATCAATCCCACGGCTCCCCCACAATCTTCACGAAGAGCTCGACAAAGACAACACCCGAGCCGTCTAGGAGGCGGCAACCTCCAAGAGTAACAAGTCGATGACGCTTCCCGATGTACCACCTAGTGCCTCAAAAGATCACAACGAATGCAAATGCACTAGAACGTCTCAATCACTCACTAGAATGAGATCTCAATCAATTAGTATGAGTGTTTGAGTGGGAGGATCACAAATGAGTTCAATGAGTGCTAGGAATGGCCAAGAGAGCTTCCACACATCGAGCTCCAATTCTATTTATAGCCCTCAACATATACATAGCCGTTATGTGCAAGCTAGCATAGTTTCTGCGCACACACGGACGGTCCATGCCCTATGGTCGGACGATCCATCGTACTAGTAACGACTATATCGACCGTTTGAAACCTGTCAGAGCTATCAGAAAAGTCAAGGTCGAATGGCCGGATGGCCCGCACATGGATCACTTATCTTTTGACTAAAAACCCCGGACGGTCCGTAGTACAAAGTCTCAAAAACATACCGTCCCTGCCCAAACTCGATTCTTCTTATGGGGACGGTCCACCTGCCGGGGCCTGGACGGTCCGTCAAAAAAAGGAGGCAGAGACAGACGCTGACCTCTATGGCACAGTCGTGGATGGTCCGGCCATCTAGCCTGGACGGTCCGCCATCCTCAGATAAAAATGTTTTGTGTTGATTCAAAAGAATTTTAATTTTGAAACCTATAGCGCTGTTAGCCCTCATGCACATGTTACTGTTTATGCTCTACGAGGCACTAAGTTATACACCATTCAAGTTCATTGACCCCTCTTAATAGTACGACTGTCTATCCTATTAATCCATTCAGTTTCTTCTCTAAAGACCTGCTGACCGGCAAAAGCAAAAACCTATGTTTTACCTTTGCCTTCACTTGATCCACAATCAATGGTTATGAGTCCTCAAGAACTTTGTTGTATCTTGTGGTTCAGTCCTGCAATCATATCACTCAAGGAACTGTTAGTCCACAAACAGTTGTCATTAATAACCAAAACACTACTTAGGGGCCTAGTGATTCACACCATGGCTAGCCCCTTCGATAGGGAGTGATGCTTTTGGGATCTAGCTCAAGACACCTCTACGCAACAAGTGGCCTTTCATGCTGCCAAGTAAAAGAAGGTCATCAAGCATTACCAATAGCACCACATTCATCCCCGATCTCTCCAGATCGTGGACCTCATGCTCCAATGTTTTCTCACATGTGCTTGATTGGACCACCTCTCCCCCAGCGAGGAGGGCCCCTTCAAGGTCATCACAACCCTGAGGCCTAGTTGTGTATGACTAGCAATGGAGGATGGGACCCTGCTTCCCCAATCCATGGAGCATTCAGTACCTCTGTAAGTTCTACCCATAGGATGTTTATGAAGGCCAACACAACTAGGACCCTACAACTGACTATGTTTCCTTATGGCTCAACATACGTAGGATCTAGTCCTAGCTATGTTGCCCAAGGGCCTGCCCATGTATAAATATCTTGTGGATTCCTATCCTCACTTTTGATAAAGAATATTCATTACTTTCTTTGCTTTCCCTAGGTTGTCTGCTTCTTTCATGTCTGAAATATTTGTTTTTATGGCCTTAAACATTTTGGAATCATCTTGCAATGGCAAGTGTGTGCCCACTAGACCGCTCCATGTGGCCCCTAGTTCGCAATGCATAGCCTTGTACTCAGTCTCAATGCGTTTTGAGGGGGCACCACACCAATTGCTAGATAAATCATTGTGATCCACTTTTGTGGTGGGTCAGTGTGTTGTGCCTTGGCAAAGCCCCTCTAGCCCACTACTATGTGATGGGGTCTATCAGATGTATGCTAGCTCACTAATCGTGCTTATTTCATTCCAAAATGCTTTTTTGCGTAAGGGGCATAAGAACAAATAAGTAAGGCACTAAAGAAGTCTGGGTCCCTTAATAATTTGGTCTTAGCTGCTTTATTAAGCTATATATATACACACACACAAAGGCCTGACCATGTTGCTAGGTGTCTTCAAACTATTTTGCTATAAAAGGAAGAAAGGAAAAGATACAGGAAGCCAGGGGTCTAGGCTTAGTCCAACTCCTACTAGTCCCGCCTTAGGTCAGATCTTAGGCCCCACGCCTAGCACTAAGCCACGTCCTTGTTGGCAGTCTGAACTATGTCCATGGCAACCTGTTTTACCTCCTCCTTTGTCCCCTCAAATATGGGGTCTAGGGAGAGGCCTTCATTCCAGCTCTTAAGGCAGGTGAGGATGTGCTTAAAGGCCATCGTGCATCTTTTAGACTTGAGGTGGGGCCCTCAGCTTGTCATTGAACTGGTCTAGCTGCTCTGGCATCCTCCCAAGGTCATGGACATAGTTGCTTAGGGTCAGTTGCTGGACCTCAACCCTCTCGAATCTGGCGGCGAAAACGCAGACTATATCTTCTTGAAGTTGTCCACCGCCAACTTCTCTCACTGGAGTGCCCCTCGGCTCCGCTATCGGGCATATCATGGGGGGCTCTAGAGCTGCTGAGAAGCATAAACCATTTTGCAACCACCGCCTTATGTCATTCTAGGGTCCCGAGCTAGCTGGACAAGTCATTATCATGGTGTTTGATTGTACTCAAGTGCAATGACAAGTCATTCTCAGGTTGGTCCCCTTCTCCAGCCTAGCAGCCTCCTCACTACTCGTGAGGCAGCCCTCATGCCTCCCCACTCATGCCTCACGCCCCTTGAGCTCCACTTAGAGGTTGCTCATAGTGATCAGATGCCTTATAAGGTGGTCTTCATCTTGTTGGAGCTCCTCCTCATACATGTTTAGGCCCAAGAACACAACATCGTAACTTTAATCATCACTATCAAGTATTTGCATTTAATTTTTTATAATATCCTAAATGCTACGGTGGAGAGATTAAAGATGACTATGCATTTTGTGACTCCATCAAGAATAAATCCTCCCCATTAAAATGAGGAGGTTTGCCAAGAGGTATAGAAAGCACTTGGGGATTGGAATTGCGAGAAATGCGAGAGTAATTGAATCGAGTGTAATTAAACTTAGATTTAACCTTTTTTATTTATGATGTATGGAAGTGTGTTCCTCTCTGCCTGAAGGAGATGGCGATGTAGAAGAGTCCATCTCATAGTAGATGACCTTCTAGATTCGTTTGTTCTTGCCATCCTTTTTTGTTCCTGAGTTGATAGGCTTCTCACCTTTTGTCTTGTCGTCGACGAGCGTCTTGTCCTTCTTGTTGTGGTTGTCCACCACCTTCTCCTTCCCTTTAGGATCTTATCCCAACATCACTTCGAGCTGTTAGAATCTAAAGAAGTATCAGGCTCCGATACCAATTGGTTGTCACTTATAGAGGGTGAATAGGTGACACTTGCAATTCACAACTTAAGAAAAATCTTGAATCACAATATATGAGTTGTTGGGGGCCTTCGTCCTCCGAAGGTCCTCAAAAACGTAATTTAACAATGTCTTCCAAGTATGGTTTATAGATAGGTACCATCCGATTCAGGATTAAAAGCATATACGATGAGAAGGGCATGATCGTGACGAAGGTTGCTATTGCTCCGAAGCTATGCGATAGGAAGCTTCGGCTCAATCGCAGGAAGAGGAACCGACTTAAAAGGAAAAAGGCTATCTAGTCCATCATAGATTTTTCAATAAGTCAATAGTGAATGCAAAGGGCATAACTGTAATTTTTCACAGGCTATGTCCTCTGCCTATAAATAGATGAATAGTACCCCCGTACTGTTCACGCTGACTTGTATTCACTCGTGCAGTCACGATTGGACTTTTACCTTCTGTTAAGCTGAAGGTACAAATGTAATATAATACTGTTTCTGTTTATTCACGATAATAATAAATATGTTAGCAATGTCGTATCATTATTCATGTTGTCTTTTATGTTTCATATACTTCTTCTTCTTTCATTATCATATGTTGTGATGATGAAGGTATGTCCTTCATTACCTTCGTCTGAAGATCATTATATCCTATGGAAAATAATGCTTCGGAAGACGAAGGGCATTAACCTTTAACATTTTATGTTGCCTTGTTCTTAATTCATAGCACTTGAGAACAAGCCCCCAACATTGGCACCCACCTCCGGATGAACCCTTTTAGACCACCTTCAGCAAGCACTGACCTGCGTCATGCCTGCCGAAGAAAGCTTCAGCGCTAGGGACTACTGCATTGCAGCCGCTGGATCCGAACCAGGAGACTCTCTCTCTCTCTTCGAGAGGCCTGAAGCCAGAAAAGGAAGGCCACCAGTCCAACACTCCAGGAGGAGGAGTTGGACCAAGAGATCAGGGATATGGAGATCATTCATCAGCAAGTACAAAGAAAGAAGGAGAAGATGGCGCGACTGGCTGACCTTCAAAGGCAGATTGACGAAGCTACTGAAGAAGTGTGTCATCTAGTTCAAGACAAACAAAACCGAAGGCCCCAGCACAGGGAGCTTCGCCAGGAAGGCCTATTCAACGAAGATGGATGGTATGATGATTTTAATCATGATACCTTTACCTTTGATGATGCTTCTCCTTTGGCAGCAGAACTGCAGGCTACTCCATGGCCCCCATCGTACAAGCCACCCCAGCTTCCCATGTATGATGGGCATTCAGATCCAAAGCAGTTCCTCATGAGCTACGAAGCAACTATATCTTCGTATGGAGGCAATACCGCAGTTATGGCGTTGTCCTTCGTCATGGTGGTCCGGAATGTAGCTCAAACATGGTATTCTTCTCTTCGGCCAGGAACAATCACATCATGGCAGAAGCTTAAGGACATGTTGGTCACCAGCTTCCAAGGCTTCCAAACAAAGCCGGTCACAGCTCAAGCTTTGTTCCAATGTACGCAAGACCACGAAGAATACCTTCAAGCATACGTATGAAGGTTCTTGAGACTAAGGGCACAAGCGCCTACAGTGCCCAATGAGATTGTCATTGAGGCCATGATTAAGGGCCTTCGGCCAGGACCTACGGCTCAGTACTTCGCTAGGAAGCCCCGCAGACTCTAGAGAAGCTGCTTCAGAAAATGGATGAGTACATCCGAGCTGACAATGACTTCCGCCAAAGAAGGGAGGAAGCTTACAGATTCTCCGAAATGACTAGGGGCTTCGGAGGAAAAATTCATCCAAGGCACATCAAGTCAATTCACAACACTCAGAATGATGACAAAGGAGGTCAGCTGCAGAGGCCACAGTATACCTCACAATCTTCGGGGCAGCAACAAAGCTCTTTCTGGCCGCCAGCTCTAAGAGGCAGAGGTGCCAGGGGCTTCGGAGGAAGATATGGGGATCAACCTAGAAAGATCTATTGCTTATTCTATGGTGAGGACAAGGGCATACCACAAGAATGTGCCAAATCACCATCCAAAAGCAGAAGGAGATTGCAGAAGCCGAAGCTCGGCAGAATCAGCTGAAGCAGGTCTTGCACACTGCTTCGTGCCATTCACCCTACATATCAGAATATGTGGGTAATCACTCTGTAGCTTCTGTTGCTTTGGCTAGTCAGCCACAGGCTCCTTGGCCACAGCTTCCACCTCCGCCCCCTCTACAGCCCACCTATTCACGAGGTCAGCAGCCAGAAGGGAGCCAACACACTCAACAACAGAGGGATTTCAGGGAGGAATCCAAAGCTCGCACAGTTAACAGTACTGTGTCGGAGTCAAAGCACATCTATTGAGAGATATCCTATCCTCTGAAGCACTTTTTTACTTTATGCCATTTTGTTTCTTAATAAAGGACAAGTAATGCAAATCTAGTTTTAATTGTTTGTAATAGTTTCGTTTCTGTTAAAATGAAATGTATCTTCTTCACAGATTTATGAAGCTCAAAAATTGCCGAAGCTTCAAAAAGTTGTTCCTAAGGGAGCGCAGCAAAAGTCTTGTCGAAGCTTCAAAAGTCGTTCCCAAGGGAGCGCAGAGTAAGTTTTTTGCTCAAAAGTCATTCCTAAGGGAATGCAGAGCCAAATACCACCGAAATATAAGGCGAAGCGCGAAAAGTCAACACGAAAATACCGCCGAAATATAAGGTGAAGCGCGAAAAGTCAACGCGAAAATACAGCCGAAATATAAGGCGAAGCGCGAAAAGTCAACGCGAAAATATCGCCGAAAAATAAACGGCTAAGAGATTTTGATCGTTCCTAAGGGGACGCAGAAATTGTGTGTTTCAGCGAGGGTGTGTGTCTTTGGCATTAGCATCATATCATCGCATCATCTCGCATATCATCACATCATACATCATATTGCATCAATGATACGAATTGGAAACGAAGTCGATCTTCGGAGAATGCTTTACAAAGGTGAAAAGGTGCTAAGGCATAAGGTAAACTGGGAATTATAGATTCATCAGCTCTGATGTGGAAGAACAGGTCTATTGTTTTCGAAGCATTGATATTTTTACGAAGCTTGGATGCTCTTTACGAATTATGGATATTCTCACGAAACATAAGTATTTTTCTTTGCGAAGCATGAAAAGAAGGGAAGGTGTTTTTTCGCCGAAGGCTCAAAAACAGTTTGTAAGTAAAAAGTTTCATGCATCGCAAAGAAGTGAATTACAAAATAGTTTACATATTAGATTCAAAACTATACATATCAAATATTACAGACTTAGTTCAACAAATGTTACATTAACCACCTAAGAACGTTTTTACAACAACTAGTCCTCTTCCTTCAGAACTTTTTCCGCAACTTCGATAAGTAACTTGTTGACGACTTCATCAACAATAGATTCGGCTATGTTGATAATTTCTATTGCTTTCTTCACTCCAGGTTAGACAGGGGGTCAAATGGCTCCGGTGGAGGAGATAATTCAGCTGCGAAAGAAAGAATAAATTAGTTCGAAGCCACGAAAGCAAACAATGAAGCTTAAACCAGTTAAACAATACATATCCGTCTCTCGAGTTCTGCAGCTTTCTCAGCTTCTTTTGCTGCTTCTCGAGCGTCATGAATGTCTTTTTCGCTCTTTTTCATTATCTCGTGGGCCATTTCTCGGCCACCATTCTCCCAAATGTCAGTAAAAAATTTTCTGCCAAGAAAACTTGCTTCGGCCGAGGGGTCCTTTGTGTCATCTACGGAGAGGGCAGCTTCAGCCTGGGCCAAGGTTTTAACATGATTACAACCCGCCTTCTCCAAGATAGCCGAAACTCCTCTCGCACCAGAGAACGCATAGACATCCCCACGATCCCCTAAGATTTCTTCAAAAGCTTTGGCTTCTCCGCTGATGCACTCAATGACACCCTTAGGGTCGCCTCGTATGAAGTTATCTTCGTTTGAATAGGCGCCCACGTTAGCGAAGCTGGTCTTTATCTTCTTCATGTAGTCTAAAGATTTTTCAAAACATCTCTCCTAGGATGCGCGAAGCTCTTTTACTGTTTTTTCAAAATAATTTTTCCAATACTCACTGGCGTCACGATCAGCTTCTGCAACAGCACATTTTTCCTTGGCTTCTGATAGTTGTTTCTGAAGGTCTTCGATCTCATTCTTTTGGACCTCGGCTTGAGCTTTGAAATTAACTTCGTCTTCTTTTACTTTGTATACCAATGAAATTAATATCTTGTCTTTTTCAAGACCTTCGTTCCTTAGTTCAATCACCTCTGAACAAAGGTTGTTCAAGGCCATTGTATGCCCTTCATCTTCAGCGTTTTTTTGTGCTCTAAGGGCATTGCTAAGGATTAGGCCCTGCAAAAGGAGAACGAGATCAAGTATAAGCAAATGAACCAATTCGTTTTAAATTACAAAATTAGCTTTTATACGTTTATGCTATTGTATGCTAAACTGTCAGCCAATTCATCCTTTGATAGCACTGAAAGACCTTCTTCTAGCTTCAGAAATCCGAAGCTTCTACCCATCTCCTGATAGACGGATATCTCCTTACTATCCGAGAGACAGTACAAAAAGTCTTCCCCCCCACTACCATTAAACACTAATGCCCCCTTTGGGTATTTTAATCTTCGGGCATAATGTTGAGCTTCTCGTTCTTCTTCTTTAGAAAGTCTCTTTCCCAAAGCATGGCGAATAATGTAATCAATGCTCTCTTTTAAAGCTTCGGGAGCAGGAGTGGCAACCTTTTCAGGCAAAATTTGCTCTGTGGTTTTTTCTTCTGTTGCTTTTTCTTCAATTTCTGCAGACTTTTCTTCACCGGGCTCTGAAGGCCCAGCTTCGGTACCAGCTTGAGCTACTGCAATTTCAATTTCGGCCTACTCTGTTTCAACTTCAGTTTGCGCTTTCGAAGCTTCGGCAATTCTCCTCGAAGGAGTTGAGGTCAAAGTCTTCACTGTTTCTAGCACATCTAGTACGTTTGCCATCCTTCTCTTGGGAGTTGCGGCAGAACTTTTTTGTGCCTTTAGCACTGTTACCTCTGTTGAAAGGCTTAAAATTTCTAACACTTTTGTTTCTCCAATATTTGATTCTTCAGCTTTACCCTTATCAGTCTTCGTCTCAGCTAGTTCAGCTGATGGTAGCTTTGGCATTGTAGTTGGTTCTTCAGTCCTTTGCATATGGGGAGCAAGCTTTTCCTAATTCAGTAGCTGAAGAAGCCTCCCTGTCAAACTCAGGCACCACGGCTGGCTCAATATAGCATGGTCCGGTGGGTAAGGACCTTCAATTTCTTGCCCTTCGGTGTAGGCTCGTCTAGAGTGGCCGAAGCAGTAGGCTTCCTCTTTTTCCCTGGCCTCGCAGTGGATAATGGTAGTCCGGGTAAACAAAGCCAATAGCATCAAAAACTCTGTTCAACCACTTCTTTCCCCAGCCTCCGAAGGCTGTGGATAGTGCATTATCTTCCGCCTTGGAATACGATCCAAGCAGCTCATCACTGGTAACTTCAATGCATTTTAGCCAGTCATCATTCGGTTCATCGAATTTATCTCCGTATCTGAATGTGTATTTCAGCCGGACCAAATCACCTTACTAGATTTGGTGATGGTTTCCTTTGGCATTTCCTAGCCCTCTATAAGCGGCCATACTCTGTATGCTATGTGCTCTTGAACCAAATCTCTCGAACCAATAAAGAAGCAGACAGTACCAAATGCCTTTTGACATGCTTCGGCGGCTTCGTCAATTTCAACCTTTGGCCTTCGGAGGCCGAAGCGGGACCAAATAGGGTGCATATTAACTTCCTTAATATCTTCTCTTGCCTTCAAGTCATTTTTCACATAAAACCATTCCTCCATCCAGGCCCCAAGCCACCTTTTCCGGTATGTTGGCACCGGGTAGCTTGCATTGGGGCGGGCGGCAAATCCGTAGTAGCCAAAATTGTTATGATATTGTTCCTTGCCCAAGGCCTTTGTCTTGTACACAAGCTCGTGCATACTGCAAAAGCATTTTGCGCTGGGCTCTAGTCCCTGGCTTCTCACCGCCCAAACAAAAATCCCCATTCTAATAACAGCTTCGGGGGTTATCTGATGAAGGTAAATCTGATAAATTTTCAGCACTTCGACTACAAACCTGCTCAATGGAAACTGAAGCCCAGCCTTGAAGAAGCTTCGATAAATCACTACTTCTTCTTCCTTAGGGGCAGGGACTTTGTTGTCTCCACCAACTCTCACAATAGACATATCTCGAAAGTATCTTCCCCTCATGTTTTCGAGGTGACTTCGCTTAATGGAAGATTTTCCGAAAATTGTATGGCTAGGCCTCCAGGGTCGATCCTCAGAATCTTCGCCACCACTTTCTGCATCATAGCTATCACTGTCACTAGTATCCTCAGACAGGCCCTCCAATATTTCCTTAGTAATCTTTTTTGTGTTTGTTTTTTCCATTGACTCGATAAACCCAGCTATGAAAGGATTTGCAGCCTTCTTCTCTTCAAAAAGCTTCTCCTCTTCAGTCAGCTTTGTCTCCGCAATAGCTATCTTGTCTTGAGACATTACTCTTCGGAAATGGCGAAAATGTGTCTTTCAAACCGAAGCTGAGGAAGCTTGAAAAACTAGCAAGCGTCAATAAGCAGGAGCTATAAAATTGAGAAAACAAAGCAAATACCACGAGTAGCGTACCAAATGCGGTTGCTGCAAGTTCTTATTTATACGCTCGGAACGCCCTAGACTGGAGGGTCCCGCCTGTCATTGACTGTTGCTATTCTAGCAAAGGGAAGGTGTTTTTTCGGACCTTCGGCTTAAGGCCTTCGTCCATGTCGCAGTCTGAATTTGTTACCCTAAACAAATTAATACTGCGAGGGGCTACTGTTGGTGGCCTTCGTCCTCTGAAGGTCCTCAAAAACGTAATTTAACAATGTCTTCCAAGTATGGTTTATAGACAGGTACCATCCGATTCAGGATTAAAAGCATATACGATGAGAAGGGCATGATCGTGACGAAGGTTGCTATTGCTCCGAAGCTATGCGAAAGGAAGCTTCGGCTCAATCGCGGGAAGAGGAAACGACTTAAAAGGGAAGAGGCTATCTAGTCCTCATAGATTTTTGTGTAAGTCAATAGTGAATGCAAAGGGCATAACTATAATTTTTCACAGGCTGCGTCCTGTGCCTATAAATAGATGAACAGTACCCCCATACTGTTCACGCTGACTTGTATTCACTCGTACGTCACGCTTGGACTTTTACCTTCTATCAAGACGAAGGTACAAATGTAATATAATATTGTTTCTGTTTATTCACGATAATAATAAATATGTTAGCAATGTCGTATCATTAATCATGTTGTCTTTTATGTTTCATATACTTCTTCTTCTTTCATTATCATATGTTGTGATGATGAAGGTATGTCCTTCATTACCTTCGTCTGAAGATCATTATATCCTATGGAAAATAATGCTTCGGAAGATGAAGGGCATTAACCTTTAACATTTTATGTTGCCTTGTTCTTAATTCATAGCACTTGAGAACAAGCCCCCAACATGAGTTATCTCAAAAACTCGATTCAAGAGAATGAGAGGAGAGGTTCTTGCACTTAATTGCTCACAAGACTGCAGAACTATAACCTGAGCAATATCAAAAGTGAAGAATGAAGCAAGAACTAGAAAATAGAGTGGAATTACAAATCGCAAGAGATCAAGCACATGAGACATGACGTTTTTTACTGTGGTTCGGTGAAGCCTTAAATGCTTGCCTACTCCATGTTGTGGTGTGCCAAAGAATAAGGGTGGCAACCAACCCTTTTCAAGAGATACAATGATCAACTTGAGGCTATAGATCTTCCTTATACTTTCCCTTTGCAAGGATCTCCAAAACTTGGAGTATCTTGCAGTCGTACACAGTTTGATTGCTCACAGGGTTGCATAATTAATTTGAGCAATATTACAGGCAAGAACTTGAGTAGTGTGAGGAAGAACAAATTGCAATAATAATAGAGCACACAAGCACAATGATTTTTACATGGTTCGGTAAAGCCTCAAATGCTTGCCTACTCCACGTTGTGGTATCCCAAAGGATGAGGGTTGCAAACAACCCTTCTCAGGTGATCCAATGATCAACTTGAGGCCACAGGTCTTCCTTATCCTTTTCCCTTTACAAGGATCTCCATAACTTTGAGTCTCTTGCAACCGTACATAGTTTGGTGAGAGGTACAACTCTAAAAAAACATCAAGAGGGTGGAGTAGTACACACACAAGAGCAAAAGAACAACAACACAAAAGCAACAACACAAATGCACAACAGCATCTCAACACTATCTCACTAGAATGGGCGATCGAATGACTTTGGTGTGTCTCACAAATGCATAGGAGTGAAGTACATGCTATTGGGGTGCTTGGGGTGCCGTGGATGTTGAAATGGGGGGTCTATTTATAGCCTTAAGCCTCCACAAAAGCTATTGAACTTTCATCCAAAAACTGCTCTGTGTAGTGGCACACTGGACCGATCTGGTGCACCTGGACCGAGAATAGTATTAGGTAGTCTAAGATTCTGATTGGCATCTTCCTTTTCTAACTAACACCGGACAGGTTCGGTGCACCACCGGACTGTCCTCCACGCCAACTCGTCGTTGCCGCCCATTGAAGCCCAAAGTAGCCATTACTTGTGCGGTCCAGTGAACAATAGGATCATGGTCCAATGAATTTTAGTGGCAAACCTGAGAGCAGCTTCTTCCTATAGTGAGGTCTAGTGCATCAGACCCTGGGTTCGATGCCCCAAGTTCCGAAGCCTTCTAGAGGAGCTCCTTGGATAGGTGGTCCTGTGCACCACCATACTGGTCCAGTGAGCCCTAGACTAGCCCAAGTTTAGCTCTTTTGAGCTAAACTTCACTTCTTTTTGACTAGTATTGGGTGCGTCTCTATGACTTAGACAAACATTGTTAGAGCATAACCAATTGAACTAAGTCAAGGAAAGTCACCTCTTTTTTTCCTCTAGAATTCCTATTTCTGCTCAAACTAGGTCCAAAAACACTTTATCAAGAAACTAAGTTAGGGATCAAACAAAAGTGCCAAACATATTCTAGAAAGTGTGTGCAACCTATTCAAATGATGAAACCTCATTATTTTACCCATTTTCATGAAGTTGCACCTTTCCGGCCTCGTTTAAGCTCATTTGGACTTGGAATCCTCAAATTGCAGTAAAGTGAACCTATACTCATACACTTAGCAAAAAAGTTAGTCCCAGATGTTGTGTTGGACATTCAATCACCAAAACATGTAGAAATGGCTTAATTGCCCATTTCCCTTTCAACTCTCAACTATGTCGATACCCAAGAGGGGTGGTGGTGACGAGCTATAAGCTACCAACCTTCGCGGTGACAAAGTCCAAGGTACCAAAGCTGACCTTGTTCCTGAAGAGAAAGGTACTCCAGGAAGTGACTGGAGACATCAAAATGACATGTGACATGCAAAGCCCCCTACATGGCACACCAATTACCATGGTTTCATTCCCATGGCATGTAAATTTGTAGGTTGGAGGGGATTTGCATGCTACTATTCTGATGGCTTTGCTCATGTGACCTAAGAGAGGGTTTTAGACTAGTTTGGGGAAGTCTCGTCTGTTCAGTATAGTGCTTAAGTCTTTGTTCATGCTTTGAGGGTGTTACATGGCAGAGCGCTGGGCTCTCGTGATTTTGTGTATACTAGGGAATTTCTTGGGTAAAAGAACCGATGTCTTATGGCTTGTAGGCTGAGTTGGCTTGGGTTTCTACAAGAGATCCATGTCCCCCTATAGTCAAGGGAGCATGCAACTGTTGTTACATGGAGATTTTGATGTTGTGTCATTTCCCACCTTCGAGTGTTGGTCGTTTCCTACACCCCAAAGGTTTGTCATAGCTAGTGCATCCGCCCCTAAGGTCCTGTCATTTATGTTTTGATTGGACCAAGGGGTTGGTTCTTATAGGCGTCTAGAGCCTTATCGTGAGGTGGCATCTCGGGGAACTGTACGGGAGATTTGCCTTAGAGTTCCCTCATTATGCTTATGTCTTGTTCGAGTCTTTTGACTTCCTTGCACCTGAGGTGAGGCTCGTCATGGCCTATGAGTTCTTGTTGTCTTTGGAGGATGGAGTGGTTGGACAGGAGTGTCTTTAGATTTCTTTGTATCGTACCTGCTTCGACCGACGCACACCTTAGTTAGGAGTGTGCTCTAAACGGCCAGAGGGTTGTAAATATGTTAGCCTTTCCTAGAGGTTCATGGTACCTCTAGACTGTAAATTCTTATTAGGAGTGCACAACCTAGACTAACCCTGCTTAGAGCAACTAAGATCGAGGCTAGCCTAGTCGAGATTGCTATGGTTGGGTCTGCTTAAGGTGCCTGAGGTCTGTATCATCCTAGTTAGGGTGACTAGGTCTGTATTACTTGAGGTGACCAAGGTAGAGGCTGGCCTACTCGGAGAAATTATGGTCGGGATCGCTATAATCAGGGTGTGACCAAGTCGAGAGACCTGTGGTTGGGGTGATCAGATTGGGGAACTAGATCAATGTTTCCTTATTTGAGGGCCATCCTAGGTCCTAGATGAAGCTCTTATATTCTAGAATGGGTTTTTAGGCTATCTTGAGTTACCTCACATATGAGTACATGCGAACTCAAGTTTTTTCTCTATGACTTAATTATGTCCAACAACGCCTTCTATATCTCATCCTATATATGTAAAGAACTCATACCCTCTATATTTAAAAAACTTTAAAAGACAACATTGAAAGCTATAGAAAAGATGATCTTGCTGCCTTAGCATAGACCAGTGGCCAACTAGCCATGCATCGGTGAACTGCTAGTGCCTCATTGTACTGCACAGGCAAACGGTCCAATTGTGAGGATCAGTTAAGGAACTTTATTGTTTATTAATTATTTTGTTTAGCTAAATGTTTCATTGTTAGTTGGTTAATTACTTAATTTATTTGGTTCATTTTGGTAGCATGGCGAAAATAATACATTGATCAAAAATTACATCCCATAGAATGAACTTCTAAAATTTAGACAAAGATATGGATGCAAGAAATCACATATATATAGTGCACTTCTAGAGTTTGGACCTTAGGAACTAGGAACATGGAACTTGTCCACATTCCTCATTGTGGGAATGTCTTGTTCATTCCGCAACGAGAGAACAGACTCATCTATGTAGTGTTAAAAAATTAAGTATTGTATCACATACCACGTTGATCATCCTAGTTACTAATATTTAGATCAAGATATCAATAATTCAATATTAATACAAAAATATGTATATACACTCTTATAAAGATATAATCTTTGTATTTTGAAAGAAGAGAAAGTATAAAGAGAAACAAGTTAGATGATATCATTCCTATGTGCACATTTATTTTAGAATAAATTTAACAAATTTTAAAAAAAATAATTCTTATATGTACACTTATTTTTTAATAAATTTTAAACGTATGAGACGGAGGGGTGCCTTTGTCATGGGATAGAGGAAAGTGTATTTTCGAAGCTTGCAATTTACTAGTGTAGCCTCCTAGCACTGCTAGGTTTAGTGTTGATTACGGGTGTTGGGGGCCTTCGGCTTCCGAAGGTCCTCAAAAATATGATTTAACAGTGTTTCTGGAGTATAATGTGTGAACAGGTATCTTCGGACTCGAATCAGCACCACAGTGGGAGAAGAATACGAAGGTTGATACAGCGCCGAAGCTGTGAGCAGGAAAGCTTCGGCATGATAGCAGAAAAGGAAACCGACTTAAAGATGAAAATGCTATTTAGGCCTCGGTGGATTACTATAGAATCACTACCAAATGTAAAGGGCATGGATGTAATTTTACATGGGCTGTGTCCCGTGCCTATAAATAGGTGAACAGTGCCCACGTACTGTTCACGCTGACTTGGCATTTTACTTTTGCGTTACGCTTGTACTTACATCTTCCTTCAAGCCGAAGGTACATTTGTTATTGGATATCATTTCTATTTTTCCATAATAATAATATAAAAAATAAGTTGGTGATTATACATAATTGTTTATGTTATTCTTTGTTGGGGGCCTTCGTCCTCCGAAGGTCCTCAAAAACATGATTTGACAATATTTTCCAAGTGAATTATATGAACAGGTATCTTCGGACTCAGATCATGAACATGGAGTACGGTCAGAACGAAGCCCAAGCTGTACGAAGCTGATTACCAAGCTGCACGAAGGATGGTGCACAGCCGAAGCTATGCGCAGAAAGCTTCGTCGCGATAGCAGAAAGGGGGGAACCGACTTAAAGATAAAAAGACTACTTAGGCCTTAATAGATTCCCATAAGTCATTAGCAAATGTAATGGACATGAATGTAATTTTGCATGGGCTGCGTCCCACGCCTATAAATAGGTGAACAGTACTCCCGTACTGTTCACGCTGACTTGGCATTTGCTTTTTTGCGTCACGCTTGTACTTTTGCCTTCCCTCAAGACCGAAGGTACATTTGTAGTTTGAAATCATTTCTATTTTTACATGATAATAAAATAGAAATGATTCTGTGATAATGTTTAAATATTTATATTATATCTCATCCTTTATATGAATCCTTCGTCATTACTTGTTGTACCTACGAAGGTATGTCTCTCGTAACCTTCGTCCGAAATTTATTATTTCCCAAAGGGGCATAATGTTTCGAAGGACGAAGGACTTTAACATTTAACACTTTTTATGTTGCCTTGTTCTTAACTCTTAGCATTTGAGAACAAGTCCCCAACATTGGCGCCCACCGTGGGGCTCGAACCCACGACCACAAGGTTAAGAGCTGGACCCGCCCACCTCCGGTGAACTCACTTCCACTTTGAGTTTTTTGAACACCTTCGAAAGCCATAGACCCTCGCTATGGCGCCGAAGAAAGCTTCAGCGACTGGGGCTGCAGCTCTGCAACCGCTGGACCCCAACCAGGAGACTGTCTCTCTTCGGGAGGCCCGAAGCCAGAAGAGGAAGGCCGTTAGCCCGACGCTTCAGGAGGATGAGCTAGACCAAGAGATCAGGGATATGGAGATGCTTCATCAACAGGTGCAGAGGAAGAAGGAAAAGATGGCCAGGCTAGCTGAGCTGCAAAGGCAGATAGACGAAGCTTCTGAAGAAGTTCGCCATCTTACTCACGATGAGCAGAACAGAAGGCCTCAACAAAAAGACCTTCATCAGGAGGGCTTCTTCAACGAAGATGACTGGTATGACAATTTCCATCATGGAAATTTTGTTTTCGATGATGCTTCTCCCCTGTCCGCTGAGCTGCAGGCTACACCTTGGCCTCCGTCCTACAAGCCGCCCCAGCTTCCCATGTTCGATGGCCATTCAGACCCGAATCAGTTTTTGATGAGCTATGAAGCAACAGTATCTTCGTATGGTGGCAATGCTGCAGTCATGGCAAAGTCTTTTGTTATGGCTATCAGGAATGTTGCTCAGACCTGGTATTCCTCCCTTCGACCAGGAACGATCACTTCATGGCAAAAGCTGAAGGACATGTTGTTAACCAGCTTTCAAGGGTTTCAGACGAAGCCGGTCACTGCTCAGGCCTTGTTCCAGTGCACTCAGGATCATGAAGAATACCTTCAGGCGTATGTCAGAAGGTTCTTGCGTTTGAGGGCGCAGGCACCAACGGTGCCCAATGAAATTGTCATCGAAGCCATGATCAAGGGGCTTCGTCCTGGACCTTCAGCTCAATACTTTGCTAGGAAGCCTCCTCAGACTTTGGAGAAGCTGCTCCAGAAGATGGACGAGTACATTCGTGCCGACAATGATTTTCGCCAAAGAAGGGAGGAGGCTTTCAGATTTTCTGAAATGCCCAGGGGCTTCGGAGGAAGATTCTATCCGAGGCATATCAGGTCCATCCACAACTCTACTCAAAATGATGATAAGGGGAGTCAGCAGAACAGGCCGCAGTGCTCCTCACAGGCTTCGGGGCAACAGCAAACTTTCTTCCGGCCACCAGCTCCAAGAGGCAGAGGCGCCAGGGGCTTCGGCGGAAGATTTGGAGATCAACCAAGGAGAGTATTTTGCTTATTCTGTGGTGAAAACAAGGGCCATACCACCAGGATGTGCCATGTTACCATCCAAAAGCAAAAGGAGATAGCCGAAGCTGCAGCGCAACAAGTTCAGCCGAAGCAGGTCATGCATACTGCTTCGTACCATCAGCCTTACATCCCAGAATACGTGGGCAACCACCCTGCAGTTTCTGTAGCTTCGGCGAGTCAACCCCAAGCTTCATGGCAACAGCCTCCGCCTCCACCACCGCTGCAACAAGGCCAACAGCTGGAAGGGAGCCAATATGCTCCACACCAAAGGGATCTCAGAGAACAATCTGAAGCTCGCACAGTCAATAGCACTGTGCCAGAGTCGAAGCACATTTATTGACAAATATCCTACCTTGATAGCAGTCTTTTCCATTTAGTTCTATTTTTTGTGTAATAAAGAACATTTCAGTTTTCATGTAATAGTTTCGTTGTTGGTCACGAGGAAAACCTATTTTCTCCACAGGCTTAATTTGCTGAAGCTTAAAAATTTGCGATAACAAGAAGGACCTTCGAATTATTAAAAATCCTTCGAAGCCACAAAAAGTCGTTCTAAGGAACGCAGAGTAAGTTGCTGAAGTCACAAAAAGCCGTTCCAAAGGAAGCGCAGTGTAAGTTTTCTGCTCCAAAGTCGTTCCTAAGGGAATGCAGAGCATACAGCGAAAAGTCAACGCTGATACCGCCTAAGTAAAAGGCGAAGAAGCTCCAAAGACGTTCCTAAGGGAATGCAGAGCTTACAGCGAAAAGTCAATGCTGATACCGCCTAAGTAAAAGGCGAAGAAGCTCCAAAGACGTTCTTAAGGGAATGCAGAGCTTTACAGCGAAAAGTCAGCGCTGATATAAAGATATTTTGTGTTTTATGGGGATATGTGTGTATCTTCGGAACAAATGTCATTCAAATAACATAGCATCATCACATCATTTTGCATAGCATAAGCATCATACATCATGTTGCATATGGCAACAGAAGGGGACACAGTATCAACCTTCGAAAGGACGCTTTGAGAAAGTGAAAATCGTGCAAAGTCACGAGGGAATACAATGTTGATCTTCGGAATACAGCTTCGGAGAATATTTTCACGAAGCGTGGATGTGCTTCATCAGAATAGTATTAAAGGAGAATGTCTTCTTCACGAAGCATGAAAAGAAGGGAAGGTGTTTTTTCGCCGAAGGCTCAAAAATGGTATGTATGTAGAATTTCATGCATCGTAAAGAATTGAATAATGAAAAGAAACTTGTTTATTACATTCAAATGTACAAAATATTACATAGACCACATTTCAAATGTTTTTTCTAATAACATCTAGTCTTCTCTTAGTACTACTTCGGCAGCCTCATTTAGAAGTTGTTCAACAACTTTATCCATGATAGCTTCGGCCATTTGTTTAATTTCGTCATCCCCTTTCGTGTGAGGGTCAGCAGACGATCCAGCAGGATCTGAGGGAAGAGTATGTCTACATTACTATCACAGACCGCGAACAAAGTTTGAAATTAAAAATTACAACACAATAAGGACGACTAATTAATACCTATTTGCCCTTCGGGCTTTGTACTTTTTTCGGCAACTTCTGTCACTTTCCTAGCATCATGGATGCCTTTTTCACTCTTTTGAATAATTTCTTGCGCCATTTCTCGACCGCCGTTGTCCCAGATATCAGTAAAGAATTTTCCGCCAACCATGCTTGCTTCGGCCGAGGGGTCTTTGATGTCTTCGGAGGACAAGGCAGCTTCGGACTGAGCTAAGGATTTTACATGCTCACAACCTTTCCTCTCCAAAACAGTAGCAACTCCTCTAGCGCCCGAAAAAGCGCAGATGTCACCGCGGCTACTCAGGATTTCCTCGAAGGCCTCTGCTTCGTGACTGATCCATTCCAGTGGACCTTCGGGATTGCCTCTTGAGAAATTCTCTTCACTAGAGAATGCGCCAACACTGGCGAAGCTGGTTTTTATTTTCTTTACACATTCCATGGATTTTTCGTAGCATCTTTTCTTAGAAGACCGAAGCTCTTCAACGGTTCCTTCCAAATGATCAGCCCATTGGTCGCTACATTCCCGTCTTGTTTCTTCAAGTATGCGTTCTTCTTTCGCCCGGGCCAATTGCTTCTGAAGATCTTTAATTTCGCGTCTGTGAGCTTCGGCCTGAACCTTTGCAGCAGCTTCGTCCTTTTTTATCTTGTCTACTAATGTAAGCAGAATTTTATCTTTTTCTAGAGCTTCGTTTCTCAGTTTAATAACTTCTGATCGTAAATTGTTGAACGCAATTTCATAGCTCTCGTCTTCGGCACTCTTTTGTGCTCTTAATGCATTGCTTAGAATTAAACCCTATACGAAAAAGAATCCATATAAGAATAAAAGAATGAATTACGAATTATAAAATTTTTCAAACGTCTAATTCCCATACCTTCAGGCTATTATACGCAAGACTATCCGCGAGATCCTCCTTCGTCATAGCGCATAGTCCAGCTTCAAGCTTCGGAAACCCCATACTCCTAGCCATCTCCCGGCAGACAGATAATTCTTTGTTGTCAGGGAGATAGTATAGGAAGTCATCTTCGTTTGTCCCATTGAACACTAGTGCCCCCTTCGGATATTTTAATTCTTTGGCATAGTGGTTGGCTTCATAAATCTCTTCTTCAGATAATTTTTTCCCCGAAGCATGTCGCACAATGTAATCGCATATGGTGGAAGAAGCTTCGGGGGCAGCAGTGTCAATTTCTTTAACCAAAATTGGCTCTGGCATTTTTATTTTTTCTTCGATTTCCAAAGGTTGTTCCTTGGTGGGCTTTGAAGTCCCAGCTTCAACTTCAAGTTGTTGCTTCGAAGCTTCAGCAATTAAAGCTTCAGTAGACACTTCAGAAAGTTCAACAGTCTTCTTTGGAGTTGTGCTTGAAGACTTAATTGTCTCCAAAACATCTAACACGTTCACCATTCTTTTTCTTTTCGGGGTCACCGACGGGCCCTTTTGATTTTTTATTGTTTCAACATTTGCTGAAGGACTTAAGATTTCCAATATTTTTGGTCCTTCAATTCTCGGTTTTTCTGCCTTCTCTGCTGAAGGCGCTTCAGTTTTTTCTTCTATCTTCGGCGCTGGAGTTAGTTCTATAGTTTCAGAGGTCAAAGAGACTTCACCAATAAATTCAGGCACTGTGGCCGGCTCAATAAAACGCGCCCGGTGGGTGAGCACCTTCATCTTTTTTCTTTGCGGCGCTGGCTCGCTAGAGGCACTTGTGGCAACTTCTGTTGCAGGAGAAGTATTTTTTCTTTTACGGCCCAGCACCAGATAATGATAGTCAGGGTAGACAAACCCGATTGCATCAAATACCCGGTTGAGCCTCTTCTTCTTTCGGCCTCCGAAGGTTGCCGATAATGCAGTATTCTCGGCCTTCGAGTATACCCCAAGCAGTTCGTCACTTAATGTTTCAATGCTTTTTAACCAGTCGTCATCAGGTTCAACAAATTTATCCCCGTATTTGAATGAGTATTTTAGTCTAACTAGTCCACCTTCGTCAGACTCTTTGATGGTCTCCTTCGGCATTTCCCACTTTCCTGCAAGTGGCCACACCCTGAAGGCAATATGCTCTTGGACCAGATCCCTTGTCCCAATAAAAGAGCAGACTACGCCGAAGGCTCTTTGGCATTCTTCGGCCTCTTCATCCATTTCAACCTTCGGCTTTCGTAGTCCGAAGCGTTGCCAAATGGGGCGCATAATGATACTCTTAACATCTTCCTGCGCTGTCAAGTCATTCTTTACATAGAACCATTCTGTCATCCAGGTACCGAGCCACCTCTTCCGAAAGGTTGGCACAGGGCGGCTTGACCCGGAGCGGGCACCGAAGCTGTAACAACCAAAGTTGTTGTGATATTGTTCTTTCCCCCAGGGCTTCGTCTCATATACCAACTCATGAATTTTGCAAAAGCTTTTAGCATTTGGTTCTAAACCTTGGCTTTTCATAGCCCAGACAAAGATTCCCATTCTTATGATAGCTTCGGGAGTAATTTGATGAAGGTAGATTTGAAATGTCTTCAGGACTTCGACAACAAAGCTGCTTAGGGGGAACCGAAGCCCAGCTTTGAGAAAGCTTCGGAAGATCACGACCTCATCTTCTTCAGGGGTGGGAGAAGTCTTTTCTCCAGCGTCAGCCCTCACAATAGATATATCTCGAAAATATCTTCCCCTCATATTGTCAATATGACTCTGCTTAATAGTGGTTTTCCCAAAAACCGAGTGACTTGGCCGCCATGGTCGATCTTCAGACTCTCCCCCGCCGCTTTCTACATCATAACTGTCGCTGTCACCAGTATCTTCAGATAAACCTTCCAAAATCTCTTTGGTAATCTTTTCTGTATTGGTCTTCGACATTGCCTCAAGAAAGCCCAGGTTCTTCTCTTCAGAAAGACTTAGCTTCATCTCGACAACAGCCTTCTTCTCCTCAGACATCTCTTCGGAGATCCTACTTCTCGCTCCCGAAGCTTAAAACTAGGAAAGAAAACAAATATTTTTGGGCAGAAAGTTTTATAAGCAGGAAAGACAGATGGCAAAGGGAGCGTGCCAAATCAAATGTGGCGGGCTCCTATTTATACACTCGATATGATGGAAGCTGTGTGGTCCCAGGTGTCAGTGACTTTTGCTATTCTAGCAAAGGGAAGGTGTTTTTTCGGACCTTCGGCTTAAGGCCTTCGTCCATATCGCAATCTGAATTTATCATTAACAAATTAATATTGCGAGGGGCTACTGTTGGGGGCCTTCGTCCTCCGAAGGTCCTCAAAAACATGATTTGACAATATTTTCCAAGTGAATTATATGAACAGGTATCTTCGGACTCAGATCATGAACATGGAGTACGGTCAGAACGAAGCCCAAGCTGTACGAAGCTGATTACCAAGCTGCACGAAGGATGGTGCACAGCCGAAGCTATGCGCAGAAAGCTTCGTCGCGATAGCAGAAAGGGGGGAACCGACTTAAAGATAAAAAGACTACTTAGGCCTTAATAGATTCCCATAAGTCATTAGCAAATGTAATGGACATGAATGTAATTTTGCATGGGCTGCGTCCCACGCCTATAAATAGGTGAACAGTACTCCCGTACTATTCACGCTGACTTGGCATTTGCTTTTTGCGTCACGCTTGTACTTTTGCCTTCCCTCAAGACCGAAGGTACATTTGTAGTTTGAAATCATTTCTATTTTTACATGATAATAAAATAGAAATGATTCTGTGATAATGTTTAAATATTTATATTATATCTCATCCTTTATATGAATCCTTCGTCATTACTTGTTGTACCTACGAAGGTATGTCTCTCGTAACCTTCGTCCGAAATTTATTATTTCCCAAAGGGGCATAATGTTTCGAAGGACGAAGGACTTTAACATTTAACACTTTTTATGTTGCCTTGTTCTTAACTCTTAGCATTTGAGAACAAGTCCCCAACATTCTTCATATTTTATATGATTCTTTCTTCGTTATTATATGTTGTGTTGATGAAGGTATGTCCTTCATAACCTTCGTCCGAGAATCATTATATCTCAAGGGAAATAATGTTTCGAAGGACGAAGGACTTTATCACTTAGCATTTTTTGTGTTGCCTTGTTCTTAACTCATAGCATTTGAGAACAAGTCCCCAACATTGGCGCCCACCTCCGGTGAACTCACTTCCACCCTGAGTTTTGAACATCTTCGGCAACCATAAACCTTCGCTATGGCGCCGAAGAAAGCTTCAGCAACTGGGGCTGCAGTTCTGCAACCGCTGGATCCCAATCAGGAGACTATCTCTCTTCGGGAGGCCCGAAGCCAGAAGAGGAAGGCTATCAGCCCGACACCGCAAGAGGATGAGCTGGACCAAGAAATCAGAGACATGGAGGTGCTTCATCAGCAGGTGCAGAGGAAGAAGGAAAAGATGGCCAGGCTAGCAGAACTGCAAAGGCAGATAGACGAAGCCTCTGAAGAAGTTCGTCATCTTACTCAGGATGAGCAGAACCGAAGGCCTCAGCACAAGGATCTTCATCAGGAGGGTTTCTTCAATGAAGATGACTGGTATGAGAATTTCCACCATGGAAATTTTGCTTTTGATGATGCTTCTCCTCTGTCCGCTGAGCTGCAGGCTACACCTTGGCCTTCATCCTACAAGCCGCCCCAGCTTCCCTTGTTCGACGGCCATTCAGACCCAAAGCAGTTTTTGATGAGCTACGAAGCAACAGTATCTTCGTATGGTGGCAATACTGCAGTCATGGCAAAATCTTTTGTTATGGCTGTCAGGAGTGTTGCTCAAACCTGGTATTCCTCCCTTCGACCAGGAACGATCACTTCATGGCAAAAGCTGAAGGACTTGTTGTTAACCAGCTTCCAGGGGTTTCAGACGAAGCCGGTCACTGCTCAAGCTCTATTCCAGTGCACCCAGGATCACGAAGAATACCTTCAGGCGTATGTCCGGAGGTTCTTACGATTGAGGGCACAGGCGCCAACAGTGCCCAACGAAATTGTAATTGAGGCCATGATCAAGGGACTTCGGCCGAGACCTTCAGCTCAGTACTTTGCTAGGAAACCTCCTCAAACTTTGGAGAAGCTGCTCCAGAAGATGGACGAGTATATTTGGGCCGACAATGATTTTCGTCAAAGAAGGGAGGAAGCTTTCAGGTTTTTCGAAATGACCAGGGGCTTCGGAGGAAGATTTTATCCGAGGCACGTCAGGTCAATTCACAACTCTACTCAAAATGATGATAAGGGGAGTCAGCAGCAAAGGCCACAATGCTCCTCACAAGCTTCGGGGCAACAGCAAAGCTTCTTCCGGCCGCCAGCTCCAAGAGGCAGAGGCGCCAGGGGCTTCGGCGGAAGATTTGGAGATCAACCAAGGAGAACATTTTGCTTGTTCTGTGGTGAAAACAAGGGCCACACCACCAGGATGTGCCATGTTACCATCCAGAAGCAAAAGGAGATAGCCGAAGCTGCAGCACAACAGGGTCAGCCGAAGCAGATTATGCACACTGCTTCGTATCATTCGCCTTACATCCCAGAATATGTAGGCAATCACCCTGCAGTTTCTGTTGCTTCGGCGAGTCAACCTCAAGCTTCCTGGCAACAGCCTCCGCCTCCACCACCGCTGCAACAAGGCCAGCAGCCAGAAGGGGGCCAATATGTTCAACAGCAAAGGGACTTCAGAGAACAGTCCGAAGCTCGCACAGTCAATAGCACTGTGCCAGAGTCGAAGCACATTTATTGACAAATATCCTACTTTGATAGTAGTCTTTTCCATTCAGTTTTATTTTCTGTATAATAAAGGACAATTTTTAAATCTCATGTAATAGTTTCGTTGATTGCCACAAGGAAAGTATATCTCCTCCATAGGCTTAATTTGTTGAAGCTTAAAAGATTTGCGATAGCAAGGAGGATCTTCGAATTATCAAAAATTTATTTTAAAAGGCACGGCATGAATTCTTCGAAGCATCAAAAAGTCGTTCTAAGGAACGCAGAGTAAGTTTGCTGAAGTTATAAAAAGCCATTCCAAAGGGAGCGCAGTGTAAGTTTTCTGCTCAGAAGTCGTTCCAAAGGGAATGCAAAGCTTACAGCGAAAAATAAACGCTGATACCGCCTAAGTAAAAGGCGAAGCGCGAAAAGTCAATGCGAATACCGCCGAAAGTAAAAGGCGAAGAAGCTCCTAAGGGAGGCTTACAGCAAAAAATAAACGCTGATTCCGCTGAAGTAAAAGGCGAAGAAGCTCCTAATGGAGGCTTACAGCGAAAAGTCAACGCTGATTTAAAAAGATTATGTGTTTTATTGCAGGGATGTGAGTGTATTTTCGGAATAAATACCATTTTACATAACATAACATCATCACATCATTTCGCATAGCATAAGCATCATGCATCATGCTGCATATGGCACAAGAAAGGGGCACAATATCGATCTTCGGAAAAATGCTTTGAAAAAGGGAAAATTATGCAAAGTCACAAGGAGATACAATATTGATCTTCGGAATGTAGCTTCGGAAAATATTTTCATGAAGCTTGGAAATTCTTCATCAGAGCACTATGGATATTGTTGTGATGAATGAAAATTCTTCTTCACGAAGCATGAAAAGAAGGGAAGGTGTTTTTTCGTCAGACTCAAAAATGGTATGTATGTAAAATTTCATGCATCGTAAAGAATTGAACCATAAAAAACAAGTATATTACATTCGGGGTTACAAGATATTACACATATTATATTTCAGATGTTTTTACAATAGTACCTAGTCTTCCCTAAGTACTACTTCTGCAGCTTCGTTCAGGAGTTGATTGACAACTTGATCCATGATAGCTTCGGCCATCTTTTTGATTTCATCGTCGTCCTTCGGGTGAGGGCCCGGAGGCGGTTTAGCAGGATCTGAGGGAGGACATGATACGGCTACATTGCTATTACAATTGGCGAACGAAGTTTGAAATCAAAAATTACAACACAATAAAAACCATTAGTTAATACCTATTTGCCCTTCGGGCTCTGCGCTTTTCTCAGCAGCCTCGGCCACTTTTCTAGCATCATGAATGCCTTTTTCGCTTTTTTGGATAATTTCTCGGGCCATTTCTCGGCCACCATTATCCCAGATATCGGTGAAAAATTTTCCACCAACTATGCTAGCTTCAGCCGAAGGGTCTTTAGCGTCTTCGAAGGACAAGGCAGTTTCGGATTGTGCTAAAATTTTTACATGTTCGCAGCCTTTCCTCTCTAAAATGGTGGCAATCCCCCTGGCACCCGAAAAAGCGCATATGTCTCCGTGACTATTTAAAACTTCTTCAAAGGCCTCAGCTTCGTGATTAATCCATTCAATGGGACCTTCAGGGTTGCCTCTCGTAAAGTTTTCTTCACTCGAAAATGCGCCAACGCTGGCGAAGCTAGCTTTCATTTTCTTAACACACTCCATAGATTTGTCATAGCATCTTTTCTTGGACGAACGAAGCTCTTCGACAGTTCCTTCTAAATGATTTGCCCATTGGTCGCTAAGTTCTCGCTTCGTTTCTTCAAGTATGCGTTCTTCTTTAGCCCGGGCTAATTGCTTCCGAAGATCGTCAATCTCGTGCTTTTGAGCTGCAACTTGTGCTTTAGACGCAGCTTCGTTCTCCTTTATTTTATCCACCAATGTAACTAGAATTTTGTCCTTTTCCAAGGCTTCATTCCTTAGTTTGATAACCTCTGTTCGAAGGTTGTTGAAAGCAATTTCATAGCTCTCGTCTTCTGCATTCTTTTGCGCTCTCAGCGCGTTGCTAAGTATTAAACCCTATATGAAAAAGAGTTAGTATAAGAATAAAACAATAGATTTCAAATCATAAAGTTTCCAAATGCACAGATCTCGTACCTTCAGGCTATTATACGCAAGGCTGTCCGCAAGATCGTCCTTTGTCATCGCGCAGAGGCCAGCCTCCAGCTTAGGAAACCCCATGCTTCGGGCCATTTCCCGGCAGACGAGTAATTCTTTGTTATCCGGGAGGCAGTATAGGAAATCTTCTTCATCTGTACCATTGAACACTAGTGCCCCCTTCGGATATTTCAATTCTTTGGCATAGTGATTAGCTTCAAAAACTTCTTCTTCTCATAACTTTTTCCCCGAAGCATGCCGAACAATATAATCAAGGACTTTGGAGGATGCTTCGGGGGCAACAGCACTGACTTCTTCAACAAGAATTGGCTCCGTCATTTTTTCTTCCTCGGTTTCCAAGGATTTTACCTTTGTGGGCTCTGAAGGCCCAGCCTCAGTCTCAGTTTGTTGCTTTGGAACTTTAGTGTCAAAGATTTCAGTTTCCATTTCGGAAGTTTCAACAGTCTTCTTCGGAGTCGTGCCTGAAGACTTAATTGTCTCCAGTACATCTAGCACATTGACCATTCTTTTTCTTTTCGGGGTCACTACTGGGCCTTTTGGGTTTTTTATTGTCTCAACACTTGCTGAAGGACTTAAAATTTCCAATTTTTTCGTTTCTTCAGTTCTCGGTTTTTCTGCTTTCTCTGCTGAGGGTGCTTCAGTTTTTTCTTCGGTCTTCGACACTGAAGTTGGTTCTTTTGTTACGGTGCCCGAAGAGGTTTCACCGCCGAACTCAGGCACTGTAGCTGGTTCAATGTAGCGTGGCCGGTGTGTGAGAACCTTTACCCTTTGTCTCTTCGGCATTGGCTCGCTGGGAGCGGCTGAAGCAGTTTCTTGTGCAGAGGTTGCGCTTTTTCTTTTTTGGCCCCGCGCTGGATAGTGGTAGTCGGGGTACACGAACCCAATTGCGTCAAACACTCGATTCAGTCTTTTCTTTTTTCGGCCTCCGAAGGCTGCTGACAATGCAGTATCTTCGGCCTTTGAATAAACCCCAAGTAGTTCATCACTTAAATTTTCAATGCTTTTTAGCCAGTCATCATCTGGCTCAACGAATTTATCTCCAAACTTGAAAGTATACTTCAGCTTGATAAGTCCACCTTCGTCAGCCTCCTTTATGGTTTCCTGCGGCATTTCCCATTTTTCCGCGAGCGGCCATACTCTGAAGGCAATATGCTCTTGGACCAAATCCCTCATTCCAATAAAAGAGCAAACAACTCCGAAGGCTCTCTGGCATTCTTCGGCAGCTTCATTCATTTCAACCTTTGGCTTCCGCAGGCCGAAGCGTTGCCAAATAGGGCGCATAATTATACCTTTAACATCTTCCCGTGTTTCCAGGTCATTCTTCACATAAAACCATTCTGTCATCCAGTCGCCGAGCCATTTCTTCCGAAAGGTTGGCACGGGGCAGCTTGACCCAGACCGAGCGACGAAGCTGTAGCAGCCGAAATTATTGTGATATTGTTCCTTACCCCAGGGCTTTGTCTCGTATAACAATTCGTGTATGTTGCAGAAACTTTTCGCATCCGGTTCCAGACCTTGGCTTCTCACCGCCCACACGAAGATATTCATCCTTATGATTGCTTCGGGGGTGAGTTGGTGAAGACAAATTTCAAATATTTTCAGCACCTCTACGACAAAGCTGCTCAGGGGAAATCGTAGTCCAGCTTTCAAAAAGCTTCGGAACACTACGACTTCGTTTTCCTCAGGAGTCGGACAAGTCTTCTCTCCTTCGTCGGCCCTCACAACGGACAAGTCCCGGAAATATCTTCCCCTCATATTGACAAGATGATTTTCTTTGATACTCGATTTGCCGAAAACCGCATGGCTTGGTCGCCAAGGGCGATCTTCGGAGTCTTCACCACCACTATCCACATCATAACTGTCGCTGTCATTAGTATCTTCAGATAAACCTTCTAAAATCTCTTTGGTGATTTTTTCTGTATTGGTCTTCGACATTGCTTCAAGAAACCCCAGGTTTTTCTCTTCAGAAAGACTCAGCTTCATCTCGGCAGCAGCCTTTTTACCTTCAGACATCTTCGAAAATGCTAAAAACTGTTTTCAGAGCCGAAGCTTAAAAACTTAAAAAACTAAGCAGTTGGTGTGCAAGAGCTAAAAAATTAAGCAAGAGCAGACGGAAAGAAAGCGTACCAAATAAGTTCGTGGTATGCTCTTATTTATATGCCTAGTGCATTGAAAATTGGGAGACCCTACTTGTCAGTGAATGTTGCTATTCTAGCAAAGGGAAGGTGTTTTTTCGGACCTTCGGCTTAAGGCCTTCGTCCATGTCGCAATCTAAATTTATCATTCTAACAAATTAATATTGCGAGGGGCTACTGTTGGGGGCCTTCGGCTTCCGAAGGTCCTCAAAAATATGATTTAACAGTGTTTCTGGAGTATAATGTGTGAACAGGTATCTTCGGACTCGAATCAGCACCACAGTGGGAGAAGAATACGAAGGTTGATACAGCACCGAAGCTGTGAGCAGGAAAGCTTCGGCATGATAGCAGAAAAGGAAACCGACTTAAAGGTGAAAATGCTATTTAGGCCTCGGTGGATTACTATAGAATCACTACCAAATGTAAAGGGCATGGATGTAATTTTACATGGGCTGTGTCCCGTGCCTATAAATAGGTGAACAGTGCCCTCGTACTGTTCACGCTGACTTGGCATTTTACTTTTGCGTCACGCTTGTACTTACATCTTCCTTCAAGCCGAAGGTACATTTGTTATTGGATATCATTTCTATTTTTCCATAATAATAATATAAAAAATAAGTTGGTGATTATACATAATTGTTTATGTTATTCTTCATATTTTATATGATTCTTTCTTCGTTATTATATGTTGTGTTGATGAAGGTATGTCCTTCATAACCTTCGTCCGAGAATCATTATATCTCAAGGGAAATAATGTTTCGAAGGACGAAGGACTTTATCACTTAGCATTTTTTGTGTTGCCTTGTTCTTAACTCAAAGCATTTGAGAACAAGTCCCCAACAACGGGTGACAATAGAGAATTTTCCGTCCAAGAATTACTATCGTCTCCACCCACATGAATACTAAGGCCTAGTTTGGAAGCCCACTTTATCGAGGAGATCTAGCCTTTTTACCTGGGGAGATTACCCGACATGAGAATGGGCCACGGGGAAATTTGTCGGCCTATTTGGAGCATGCTTCCCTGGGCCAACGGTCCCCGCGACCTGGCAAATCACCCAGGGAACGCTCTCCCGACCTAGAATCTCGGGCAACTTTCCCCGTGGGCGACGGGAGGAGGGGAGGCGACCACGAGCCACAGTCTATGTGCCACCATCTGCCTCGGAGCCACCATATGCACGCCGCCATCAGCTGCATCGGCGTCCGCTTCGCCGATGTCCACAGCGCCACCAGCGAGGAGGGGAGGCGACCGTGGGCAAGGGGAGGACGGGAGGCGATCGTGAGCCACTGTCTACGCGCCACCATCCGCCTCGGAGCCACCGTCTGCACGCCGATGTATACAGCACCGCCAGTGATTGTCCACGACGAGATCGCTAGCAAGACGTCCCCTGCCACCATCCAACGTCGCCCACCATCCTCAGCTTGACATCCTCCACACGTCGTCCCGTCCCTAGCTTGAGGTATTCAACGATGTTCGCCCTCTTCTCGTACCTTATGTACTTAGCTAGGGTTTCAAATAATCCCATTCTGATGTTTGCTCTTCTTCTATTTTTGATCTTAAAGATCTAGTAAATGTCGACTCTCCTCCAAGATCCGAACCCCAACGCTAGTGAGGTATGCCTCCTCCAAGTACAACATCGTGTGTGCTGTTTTGTGTTTGTTCTGGTGGAATGGTTGAGGTAGTAGATGTTACTAGTGATGAGTAGGAAGCGTCTATTCTGGTGGATAATCCACTTTACGCTTCGTGTGCCACTATTTTGTTTCAGACTCTTGATGATGGTAATGATCAACTTCAATTCCTTATAGATGCATTGCTTTTGCATGATGAAACATATCATCTAATCTAGGATTGTCTTCTGTGCTAGTTTGGTTAAATGGATATGTCAGGGTTCAGGCATTAGAATTAGAACGCGATTGTGGTGCTGTTTTTTATTTATTTTATAGTTTGTATAATAATGAAAGCTAGCCCAAAGTGTACCTGATAAATGGTGTGCTATTGTCAATGGCACCGGAGTATTTACTTGTGTGCTAATAAATAATGTCAAATAGTATAATATGTGCAAATGCTTCAGAGTCGTGTGACATTTAAAGAATCTGAATCTAAAATTTCTTTTAGTTAAATAGAGTGTCATTTTCAGTTTGCTTATGTGGTTCCTTACGGTGGTACCTGTAAGGAAAATGGACCTCGAGCCATTTGGCTCAAAAGGTTTTGGTGTTTGATGATCAACATAACCTATGGACTAATGTGTTTGCTAGTGTTTATGTTTTTAGTTCACAGGATGCTAAAAGTGACTTGGACTAAGGCGTTGAGGAAAGCAACACCTCAAAAGAAGACATTATGAAGATCACAAGTGAAGGTCAAAGAATATCAAGAAAAATCCAAGAAACGAAGAAATGTGTTGCCACTGGCGGACTGTCTGGTGGCACACCAAACTGTCGAGTGCCACACGCTGGACTATCCGGTGCACCAGGGAACAGTAGCCCAATGGCTAGTTCCTGGTGGCACTGTGAAGGAGGGCCCGGACTGTCCGGTGCAAAGGCTGATAGTGCCAATGGTCAACTGACATATCCAATAGCTAGTGGGACACCGAACAGGGCATCGGACTGTCCGGTGCCCACCACCAGAATGTCCGGTGTGCTGTAGAAAGCTGCATCTTTCCTCCAATGGCTATAATTGAGTTGGGGCCTATAAATACACCACCCAACCGGCCATTTGAAGGTGTGGGAGCTCAAACAACATACCAAGGCATATTGTAGACATTTCCAAGTGCTCAAACACCCAAGTGCTTAATAGAATCAGTCGGTGATTAGCATAGGTTCTTTGCGAAGTGCTTAGGTTAGTTAGACTACATTAATGCTTGCTCTAGGTGAATCCTAGTTAGTTGAGTGAGTTTAGAAAAACCACACAACCACTTGGCTCTTGCGTGAGCCGTTGTAATTGTACTAAGTGGGGCAAGAGTCTTGCGAGACTGTGACAATCGAGTTTATGTCACGGTCGCCAACGTGTAACGGAGGGAACGAGGCCCACGGCATTTCTGCCGAAAGCTCGATAGTGGAGACGGCGAGGAGCGTCTAAGAGGAGCCGGAAGCGGAGCAACACTTGCGTGTGGAGAAGGCTCGTGGCTCTCTACGGAGTTACTCGACCATGGTGCTTGGCCGTCACGTGGGCTTCCCTTTGCGTAGGGGCACCAACGAGTATTAGTCGGAACCTTGCGTGGTTCTTAATACCTCGGTAAAAATACCGGCATCATCCATGAAAGTATGCATCTCTACCTTGCTCTTTACCTTCCACATTAATATTAAGTATTTAAGTTTCAATCTTGTCTTTCTAGCTAGATTATTTAGGATTAAAACTTAGGTTGTGCGGTAGAGATAGCAACACTTAGACAAAACCTAGTTTGTACATTCTAGTTTGATTATTTGCATAGGTTTTGTTCTAGGGATTTATTTGTGGCCTAGTTGAGAAAAAGTTTTAGAAGTCCTAATTCCCCCCTCTTAGGCGTCATCATTTCCTTTAGTACCTAGCTATGGGTTCTTCATGTAAACATGATAGTTTTTTTATTGATGTAAATTTGATTATATGTAAGTACAAGTCCTTATACCATTTTTCCATTTCTCTAGATATGGGTTCTTGGGAAGAGCTAGCTAGGTAGTTTTTGTTGTAGGAAGAATAGGACGATGAGTTTTTCTTTATTCTTATCCGTTATATACTTTCATTCCTCTCTAAAGAGAAAAGGTCTATCCATACCTCCTCCTCTCTCTCTGGTGCCTAGAAGGTTAAGGAGATTCTTGAAGGGCATGAGAGTTGGTGCAAGTCCGAGTTTCAAATGGAACCAGAGATATTTAGAACCACATCAGATTTTCTTAGAAGCAAGGGTTTTTTACGTGACACACGAGGAGTTAATGCTGAGGAGCAAGTTGGAATGTTCATTGTATATGATTTCCCACAATGCTAGAAACCAAATGCTTTAAAGGGCTTTCCAACAAAGTGGAGAGATTATCCATTGAAAATATCATAAGTTTTCGATATAGTTCCCACTCTAACTCTATGTAACACCCCTGGTGTTACTGTTACTAAAATCTGAGCATAACATCATGAGCATCAGCATTTCATATGTTTGACACCTCTAGGATGCATTCACTAGGTAAAAATTTCAAACAACTTGTATTGTTATGGCATTTTGCAAATAAGACCCTAGTGTAGGGTACTTAACCTTAAATATGAAGGGTAAACAAGAGCCAAATAGAGAAAACCCCAAAGATTAAGTGAAATATTCATAAAAAGTTACCAAGGATGGACCTACATTGCATTTACACCCCAGAGATACCAGAAACCCTAATTGAAACCCTCGAAAACCCTAAATCCAAACCCTAGGGGCCTATGTGCAAAAATAGTGCACTTGTGGACTAAAGTGCAAAAACCATGTTAAATAAGTATCCTAAGTCATTTGGTTCACAAATATGTGAATTTGTAAGCTAAACCTTGGATTTTGGACCTATTTGCAAAAGGGACCCCATTTGGGTGCTATGCTAAGTCTGAAAACAGTGTTATAAGCTCAACTTTGGAGCTTTATAACTTTCAAAATAGTGAGATTTCACCTTAGGGCACCACATCAACTTTATAGCTCTATGAAAGGAGAACAACTTTGCTTAAGAGTGTAAGCATAGTTATTAAGAAGAAATTGGAGATAAGTAAGCCCAAAGATGGGCTGTCAGACTAAAACAAGCTGAAGATTATGTGATCAGTGGCATTGGATCATCTTTGGAGACAAATTGGGGCTAATCCAGTAAGAATTTGTCTTGGGATGCTATAACAAAGATGAAGATGGTATATTGGTCTACAATTTTGCTGTAGAGCCTCGGATATGTCGCCAAGTAAAGTTTGGAGAAAACCTAGCTTCAAATTGATCTGTCAGGCCAACTGAAGCAACTACGCCATGGTACTGTAACTGAAATGGATCAGACCGGCAGCGCGGCAATCTCACCACCGGCGACCTCTCCGCGTGTGGATTCATGCCGCCGCCGTCCAGATTTGTGCGCGGTATGGAGTAGATAACGCCGGGGAGGGATAACCTTTACGTGGCGCCATCTCCCAGGCCCAGCCGGAGTCTTCACCGGCGGCCACCGTGATCAGTAACTTTTGCCGCGGTGTCGCCCATGCCACAATCTCCCTCACTGTATCTCTTTCTGACGTGGTATGCATGCGCTTGCGATGCTATTCGTGGCCGGAGATCGTCTGTTGGGTCGCCGTGGCTATAAATAGCACGGTGGTCCACGGCGAGGTGTTTACCTCTTCACCAGTGAACCAATCGCAAAGCCAAATTCGCGCTGACTCTGCCCCCTCCTCTCAAATTGATTGTGCATGATAAAACTAGAGTCCCTTGCGACCGTATAGCCCCAAGCTCCACCCTCAATTTCACCCGAGCACGCCACAACGCCGTTTTCCCCCAAATCGGTCAGTCGCACCGCTGAGAACAACGCGTCCGAGGCCAGCCCGCTCTAGTAAGATTCCATCCAATCCAAGCATTGTTTTAGTAGCTCTGCATGCTTGTGAAGCTTGTCGAGGCAACCGTTAGCTCAATTCGGCCATGGTTATGTGGGAACGCGAGCTCGTGGTCACGGTGTCCAGCATGCACGTGAGCAGACCGTTCTCCAAGTGTTCAAGCCAAAGTGAAGCACGTTCCTAGGTCACCTTGGGTAGGTTATGCTCCCCCTGTCGCTCGACTGAGTATTCGTTGCCGGCCAGGGCCAGTCCGTGCGGCGTCGGTGATGAACGGTGAGCGCGCCGTAGCCAGGGACGTTTGTGGAGAAGAAATAGAAGTACGAGGACATTTCTGCATAATGTCAGCGACTGTTTGAAATAGTGTTTGGACTCCTTCGGGTTATTCAAAACTGTAGGGCCTTATTCGCAAAGTCGCCACAGGCGCGCGCGTGGGCGCGCTTCTGCTGTTATTGGGCCGACCTGGGTCAGATTCGGTCTAATACTGTTAAAGTTTTTTCTTTTTCTTTTTCTTCCAAAGCCAAATAAATTCTAGAAAATGGTAGAAAGATCCTAAAAATGTCAAACCAATTTTCCTAGATTCCTTATTTTCCATAGTATTTAATAAAAATAGTTTTATGATTTTTTGGACAAATAGGGAATTTTGGAGCATTTAAAATAGCTTAAACCATTGGTTCTGGATTTTTAGAAAATAGATAATAATTCCAAAAATTCCCAAACTTTTTATATGAACTCAAAACATTATTTAGAAGTCTTGGGTAGAATTTGGTATGGTTTGGACCTTGTTTGATAATTAGAACCCAAAACCCCCACCCCCTGCTCTTTCAACTTCACTATTGACTCCAGAAACCCTAAGTTCTCGGAGTTCCATGAAGGAAAATTGTATTCAAGACTTTAGATAATAAATTCTTATTATCTTTGCACTCTCATGAGCATTACATGGCATTTATTCTTATATATATATGGTTATATCTAGAAAACGAAGAAGAGGTTGAAGTAGAAGAAGAGAAGACTTCACCACCACCACCTGCGGAACATCAGGCAGGGAGTTGTTTTTACTTTGATATCTACGGATCCGAGCCTGACTCACCTATAAATGAAGGCAAGCCCCGGTGCATTTGCCACCTCCTTGACTTTTTTAAAATCTTTCTCACTTGATGGATGCATTAAGTGATAGGAGTTCATTGATAAAACAATTCCTGCATTACCCTCCTTGAATTTGATTACCTTCCTCTGGATCCCTGTTTTATAAAAAGTTTTTACTATGCTTAGACTTGCTATAGCAAAGAAAAAGATTTTGTTTTTACAAAAGATGATGTGGCAACGTGGGAGGGATATTTTTGAAAATAAAATTTGATGGTGGATCCATCATGGCCATGATGGGTTCAACATCGGAAAAGATGTACCTCTGCCAGGTACCAAACCTTGGGATTGAAATGATTAAGCTGAGACTGAGCGGGTGACTTGCACGAGAAGAGAGTCTCGGTGTAGTGTCTCTGTCTGAGTCGATTAAGGACCGTGTCGATGTAGGCTTGCTGACCGAGGACCCTTTAACTGGTCACATGCCTCGTCATGGGTAAGCCTTGCCTCGGGCAGACTAAGGCCAGAATAAGATACCATGCAATGGGAGTGAAGAGATGGCGAGAGTAGCGTGTACCCTCCATGGCAAGAGGCTGGACGGTGGTGTATCTGTGCTCTCGGTTGGCGTGAACCTGATCTGGTCTTAAGAACCCCGGTGGCGGGTTGACATATGCAAGGGTTAAGTGCTACATATGTCGTGTGATTGGAGATCCTCAGCTGAGTATAATCGATTCGGATCGCCGTACCTTTGCGGTTATGAAGACTTGGTCACTGCCCTATACGTAGAACTCCAGTAAAGATAACGGGTTGCTAAGAAATTGGCTAGTGCAGGTCAAGTGATTGAACTAGGGTAGAAAGAACTCTAGAGACAGGTAATCTTACCTAACCTGACAAATAAAATTTGGATTTTTAAGGATCCACTTTAGTAAGCATTTCTGCAAAAAGAGTCTTTGACTATTAAGAAACCTTACCTTGACTCCCTGATGACCAGCATGCCCTTGAGAGTCTTTTCTTTAGTCGAGTAAGTCTTGCTGAGTAATTCCATACTCAGGGTTTTATTCCCTATTGTTTTTAGGTGAAGAAGCAACAAACTTTTGTTGTTTCTGTTCCAAGGTGGTCCCGAAAGAAGAAAACCAAGAATAGAGCTGTGGGAGGAAGGGTTCCTCCATAAAAACTTTCGTATGATACTTTTCGGGAGGGGTTTTTGCCTCCCTTGGTGTGTAATAATATTACTTTGCACTCATAAGCTATATCCTGGTCAATAATATATAACCTTGTCATACTTTTAAATAAATGTAAGGTTATGTAATCGCTTCCGCATTTTCGTATCTCTGATGATCTGTAATGTCTGCATGACGGGTAAAACGCTCTTGGGAAAGGTAAGAAAAGCAGATACCGAACTTATCAAGTGATTCAGGAACACCTGCAGGGTTGTCTGAGGTCTGTTGGACAAGGACAAATGTAGGTGGCCCTAATGACTTGGAAGGTTCCGTCGCAGCTGGTATCGGAGCGAAGCCCTTCTCTGCAGATATTATGAGGAATCTTCAAAAGAATTTTCTAAAGACTCATCTAGAAAATTTCTTCCCTTCTTATCTAATATTTCTGAAGAGTTTATATGAAAGACCAGATAGAAAGAGTGCATAGAGGGTTGAATCAACTAAGGTTGGTTCTGTAATTACACATGCATCATGCTAAGAACTATGTTAATAAGATTTTCCCCCTTAGAAAAATACCGCCGCGCACGAGGAAAACTGCGTGAAAGCATACTGGCCCAATTGGTGTGGCACGTCATCAACTTGCCCCATGACACGAGGATAGCAGTAGTGGGAGTAATGATCCGATCAAGGATCTTGAAGCAAAAGTTAATCGGCTTCAAACAGAACTCCAACGCAGGACTGACATATGGGTCGCGGATGGCGACAGAATCAATGAATTGAGAAGCGACATCCGCTGCCTGCAAGATTAGCTCGCAGATCGAGATTTGGCGCTCGACTAGGCGGTTTACTCTCGTTCGCTTGCCTGGGCTAAGGAGGCGAAAGCTCGAGCCCGAGTAGAAGAACTTAGCTCAGCTATCGATACCTTGCAGGCTTATTGTAATACTTTACATGAAGAAGTTCATGTATTGTACTCACAATTACACCCTAGTGTACCTGCGGATCCTGTCGGGGCAGAAGCCAGACCTTCTCAAGTAGCGGGAGAAGCTTTTGGTGGCGAGTTGGACCTCTTCAGGCCCCCTCCCTCTATGAAGTTGGTCGATGAGTGGTCTCCTACGCCTGACAGTGAGGCTACCAAGAGTTACAGGAAGCAGGAATATTATAGGATAGAAGTAGTACTATTGTGTCATAGGGGGTGTAATCCCATTGTAAAGTACGAGTCTATAACATTACCTTTTAAAGTAATGTGAAATGGATGGTTTGTATGGCATATCATATTGCTCCCAATGTTCTTTGCCTCAGATGCCTTCTAGGACTCGCGCTCAGGATGGGGCTGGTACCTCTCGTGGGAGGGAGGCGACCCCGAATCCACCTCCAATACCCCCGACACTTGCCGAGGCCATCGCTGCCTTGGTAAACGCTACAGCAGAAAACACCCGCTTTCTGCGGGAGATGGCAGGCCAACCACTTCAACAACAAGGCAGACGGGCCTATCCGCAAGGCCCCCGGGAGACATCTTATCTAGACTTCTCCGAGACACGCCCTTCGTTGTTCGTCAAGGTAGAAGACCCTTTAGAGGTGGATGAATGGATCCGTGTCATTGAGCAGAAATTTGGACTTCTTTGGTGCTCCGAAACTCAGAAGCCCCTGTTTGCAGCTCAGCAATTGCGTGGCCCTGCCAGCACCTGGTGGGGGAACTTTGTTGCCGTACAACCGGCTGGTCATCAAGTGACCTGGGATGAATTCAAGCTGGCCTTCAGGGAACATTACATACCTGAAGGAGTACTCCACATGAAACAGGAGGAATTCATGAAGTTGAAGCAAGGCGGAGATACTGTCACCTAGTATCTCAATAAATTTAATCACTTATCTCAGTATGCGATTGACCAAGTCAACACCGACATAAAGAAGAAGAACTGTTTCATGAGGGGTTTAAATGATCGGATGCAAAGGAAAATGGCTACCTGCATCGACCTCACCTACGGAAGGGCTGTCAGCACAGCGCTGGCAGTTGAATCTAAATATGCAAATTCTGGAAAGTCCAAGGGGAATGCAGGCAATCGGCCTAATCAGGGCCCCGAGAAAAGGCAACGGTTAGTTCTCCGGCCTTTTAATCAGGGTCGTTCTTCATCACGCCCACCCTCCGTCCCATTCAAACAACCAGTATTCATTCGTCCCAATGCTGCCCCCACTACAACAAGTCAGCCGGGTGCCCCTGGCACTCGATTCCCTGCCCTCCCCAGTTTGTCAACCGGCTGCTTCAATTGCGAAAAATCTGGGCACTTTATTAAGGATTGCCCCTACCCGAAGCAGAATCGCTCAAACAATCAACAAAATACTGGGAATTCTTCTCAAGCTAAGGGAAATGCAGGCAAGAACATAAAGAAGATGGGACGAATTTATTACACTCAAGTGGCCACCACACCGGACGGTGAACCGGTAATGATGGGTACGTTCCTTGTGGCCAATCATCCCACAATTATTCTCTTTGATTCTGGTGCTTCGCATACATTCATCAGCAAGAAATTTGTGGAACAACATTGCGTTCCATACCAGGAATCAAGGGAAGGGTTTAAAATTAATTCTCCTGGGGGACAAATATTTACTAAGGAAGTGGCTTTCCAAGTGCCCGTAACATTGGCCGGACGGGACTTTCTTACTAATATGATTGTTCTGAAAGGCCAAGACACAGATGTGATTTTGGGCATGAATTGGTTGGCCCAACATAAAGCAACCCTCAACACTGATTAGAGAACCATCAGGTTGAGTCATAACCAAGAGGAAATACTTTTGTCTATCCCCATTCCAGCTAAAACTACTGGCAGAATATATGAAGCCATTATACCGGAGATCAAGGATATTCCGGTAGTATGTGAGTTTCCAGATGTCTTTCCAGAAGATTTTCCTGGATTGCCAGCTGAAAGAGATGTAGAGTTTGTAATTGAGTTGAAGCCCGGTACGGCTCCCATTTCTAGAAGATCGTACCGGATGCCTCCAAATGAGCTGGCAGAACTAAAGATTCAATTACAAGATCTACTAGAGAAAGGATTCATCCGACCAAGCTCATCACCATGGGGTTGTCCAGCCATATTCATCAAGAAGAAGGATCAAACATTACAAATGTGTGTGGATTATCGCCCCCTGAACGAGGTCACTATTAAGAACATGTACCCTCTTCCATGAATTGATATTTTGTTTGATCAACTGACTGGAGCAAGGGTATTCTCCAAGATTGATCTCAGATCGGGCTATCACCAGATCCGTATTCGGCCCGAGGATATACCAAGACCGCATTTACCAAGCGGTATGGTTTATTTGAATATTTGGTAATGTCTTTCAGACTGACGAATGCTCCTGCCCACTTCACTTATCTAATGAACTCGGTATTCATGCCCGAGTTGGACAAATTTGTGGTGGTCTTCATAGATGATATTTTGATATATTCAAAGAATGAAGAGGAGCATGCTCAACATTTACGGATCGTATTAACGCGCCTAAGGGAACATCAATTATATGCTAAGTTCAGTAAGTGCTCCTGCCCACTTCAATTATATGTTTTGGCTGGAAGAAATTCAATTTCTGGGACATGTATTATCTGCCAGGGGGATTGCGGTAGATCCTAGCAAGGTCAAGGATATTTTGGAGTGGAAACCCCCGACCACTGTTCATCAAGTCCGAAGTTTCCTTGGACTAGCTGGCTATTACCGCCGATTTATACCAGATTTTTCTAAGCTTGTGAAGCCAATCACAAGTCTATTGAAGAATGAGACTAAATTCAATTGGTCTTCAAAGTGTAATGAAGCTTTTGAGCAACTGAAGATATTGTTAACCACTGCTCTAGTATTAGCTCAACCGGACATTAATAAACCCTTTGATGTGTATTGTGATGCATCAGGCAGTGGTCTCGGCTGCGTATTAATGCAAGAGGGCCGAGTAATCGTGTATGCTTCAAGGCAGTTGCACCGTCATGAGGAGCATTACCCCACTCATGATCTGGAGTTAGCTGCAGTGGTTCATGTCCTGAAGATCTGGCGTCATTATCTACTGGAAAATGTCTGTCATATTTATACAGACCACAAAAGTTTCAAATACATCTTTACCCAGTCTAAACTCAATATGAGACAAAGGAGATGGCTTGAGTTAATCAAGGATTATGAACTGAAGATCCATTATCACCAGGCAAGGCAAATGTAGTGGCAGATGCACTCAGTCGCAAGGCCTCCTGCTATTGTTTAACTATGAGGACTTCTGACATTACATTGTGCCAGGAGATGGAAAATCTGAACCTGGGCATGATTCAGTAAGGAACTTCAAATCACTTGAAACTGGAGTCAGTCATCCTACAAAGGATAATTGACGCACAAAAGGAATAATGATGGTATGAAACATGTACGTGAGAAGATAAGGGCTGGAAAGGCTAATTGTTTCAGAGAAGACGACCAAGGTGTGGTATGGTTCAACAACCGCATAGTGGTGCCGAAAAAGGAAGAAGTCTGCCAGCAAATTCTAGATGAAGACCATCTTAGTCGCTATTCTATTCATCTTGGAAGCACTAAGATGTATCAAGATCTAAAACAACATTATTGGTGGACGAAGATGAAGATCGAAATCGCACGCTATGTGGCTCGATGCGACACTTGTAAGCGTGTCAAGGCCATACACATGAAAGCTGTTGGGCCATTGCAATCATTACCAATCCCAGCCTAGAAATGGGAGGATATTAGTATGGACTTTATTGTGGGACTGCCCAGGACTGCCAGAGGATATGATTCTATCTGGGTTATCATTGATCGACTCACAAAGATTGCCCACTTCCTACCCGTCAGGACAAAATACACAGTGGCCACTTATGCAGCATTATACATTACCCGTATTCTCAGTTTGCATGGTGTTCCGAAGATGATAGTGTCAGATCGTGGATCGCAATTCGTGTCCAAATTCTGGGAAGAACTTCATAAATCCCTGGGTACTGTTGGGGGCTTCTTCTTAAATGCTATGAATTAAGAACAAGACAACATAAAAGTGTTAGATGTCGAGCTCCTTCGTCCTTAGAAACAGTATATCCTTTCGGGTATAATGAATCTCGGACGAAGGTTACGGAGGAAAAGACCTTCGTTAGGTCGATAAATGGTTAAACAGAGTAATTATATAAATATACTTTACGAGTAATAATACCAGCATTATCATTGATATATTTCCATTATTAAATTCATAAAAACGAATTACAAACGTACCTTCAGATTGATGTAAAGTAAAGGTACAAACGTGATGCGAAAAAGCGTATGCCAAGTCAGCGTGAACAGTACGGGAGTACTGTTCACCTATTTATAGGCACGGGACGCAGCCCATGTAAAATTACATTGATGCCCTTTACATTTATCAATAACTACATTAATTCTTCGGGGTCCTATTTGGTTTTTCATCTTTAAGTCGGTTCCTCTTTTCTGTTATTGTGTCGAAGCCTTTCTGCACATAGCTTCGTGATCGTCTTATCCTTCGTCATGATCGTTTTTCATTCCAGTCACGCTTCGTCTTAACCATGCTCTTGTATATTCGCGACCTGACTCCAAAGGTGCCTGTTCCGAAGGTGCCTGTTCACATATTACACTTGGAAAATATTATCAAGCTATGCTTTTGAGGACCTTCAGGAGCCGAAGGCCCCCAACAGTAGCCCCTCGCAATATCAATTTATTGTAAAGATAAATTCATATTGCGACATGGACGAAGGCTTTAAGCCGAAGGTCCGAAAAAACACCTTCCTTTTGCTAGAATAGCAACAGTCATTGACAAGCGGGGCCCTCCAGTTTTCGACATACTGGGTGTATAAATACAAGCTCACCGCGAGTTTATTTGGCACGCCCTTTTGCCACCTGCTTTTTACTCACCCAGCTTTTAGCCTGCGCGCAACAGCATTTGCTCGGTCTTAAATTTTTAAGCTTCGGTTTCAAGTCTGGTTTGCCAGCATTCGCGAAAATGTCTGAGGATAAGATAGTTGCTGGTGCTTCGAAGCTAAGCCTTTCGGAGGAAATGCACCTGGGTTTTCTTGAGTCAATGTCGAAGACCAATACGGAAAAGATTGTCAAGAAAACTTTGGAGGGTTTATCTGAAGATACTGGCGACAGTGATAGTTATGATGCGGATAGTGGTGGGGAGGACTCCGAAGATCGCCCGTGGCGGCCTAGTCACTCAAACTTCGGAAAATCAACTATAAAGCAGAGTCATCTTGAAAATATGAGGGGGAGATATTTCCGAGATATATCCATCGTGAGGGCAGATGACGGAGAAAAAACTACGCCGACCCCCGAAGATAATGAGGTCGTGATCTTTCGAAGCTTTTTAAAGGCTGGGCTACGATTCCCTCTAAGCAGGTTTGTGGTAGAAGTACTGAAAATATATCAAATTTACCTTCATCAACTTACCCCCGAGGCAGTGATAAGATTGGGAATCTTCGTCTGGGCAGTGAGGAGCCAGGGCCTGGAGCCAAGTGCAAAAAGCTTTTGCAATATACACGAGCTAGTATATGAGACGAAACCCTGGGGTAAGGAGCAATATCATAATAATTTTGGTTGCTATAGCTTCGGTGCCCGCTCTGGGTCAAGCTGTCCCGTGCCAACCTTTCGAAAGAGATGGCCCGGGGAATGGATGAAGCAATGGTTCTATGTGAAGAACGATTTGAAGGTTCGGGAAGATATCAAAGATATCATCATGCGCCATATCTGGCAGTGCTTCGGACTTCGGAAACCAAAGGTAGAAATGGACGAAGCAGCTGAAGAATGTCAGAGGGCCTTCGGCGTAGTCTGCTCTTTTATTGGGACCAGGGATTTAATGCAAGAGCACATTGCCTTCAGAGTGTGGCCACTTGTAGATAACTGGGAAATGCCGAAGGAGACCGTTAAAGAAACTGACGAGGGTGGACTAATCAGACTGAAATATACATTCAAGTATGGAGATAAGTTTGTTGAACCGGATGATGATTGGCTGAAAAGCATTGAGAATGTGAGTGATGAATTGCTCGGGGCGTACTCGAAGGCCAAAAACACTGCATTGTCAGCGGCTTTCGGAGGCCGAAAAAAGAAGAGACTCAACCGAGTATTTGATGCAATTGGGTTTATCTATCCCGACTATTATTATCCAATGCGAGGTCAAAAGAGAAAAAATACTTCTCCTGCAAAGGACACTGCTTCGGCTGCTCCCGGGGAGCCAGCGCCGAAGAGGAAGAAGGTAAAAGTGTTCACACACCCTCCACGCTGTATTGAGCCGGCAATAGTGCCCGAGTTTATTGGCGAGGCCTCTTCGGCCACCGAAGCCAGAGAACTAACTACAGCGCCAAAATCCGAAGAAATGGCCGAAGCACTAGCAATAGAAAAAACAGGAAAAGAGAGATCTGAAGAAAGAAAAACACTAGATGTTTTAAGTCCTTCGTCAAAAGTTGAGGCAGCTAAAAGCCAGAAGGGGCCAGCAGCAACCCCTAAAAGAAAAAGGATGGTTAATGTGTTGGATGTTTTGGAGACAATTAAATCTTCAAGCACAACTCCAAAGAAAACTATTGAAGTGTCTACTGAAGTCTTTGCTGCTGAAACTTCGAAGCAGCAGCTTGAAACTGAAGCTGGGCCTTCGGAATCCACCAAGATACAACCTTTGGAGGTCGAAAAAATGTCAAAGGCAAGTTTAGAAACTGAAAAAGCAAAAATAACAGAGCCGATTCTGACTGAGGAAATTGGCACTGCCACCCCCGAAGCATCTTCCAAAATACATGATTATATTGTGCGACATGCTTCGGGGAAGAAACTATCTAAAGAAGAGATTTTTGAAGCCAATCACTATGCTCGAGAACTGAAGTATCCGAGGGGGGCCGTAGTGTTCAATGGGACAAACGAAGATGATTTCCTGTACTGCCTGCCAGACAATAAAGAATTATCCGTGTGCCGGGAAATGGCTAGAAGCATGGGGTTCCCGAAACTCGAAGCTGGCCTTTGCGCCATGACGAAGGACGATCTTGCGGATAGCCTGGCATACAATAGTCTGAAGGTACAAAAATTGTGAATTTTGAAGTTTATGAATTTTGAATTAGTTTTTTGCTCTTATGTTAACTCATTCATTTTTTTGAATAGGGCTTAATACTCAGCAATGCCTTAAGGGCTCAGAAGAATGCCGAAGATGAGAGCTGCACCATTGCTCTCAACAACCTTCGAACATAGGTTATCAGGCTAAGAAACGAAGCCTTGGAGAAGGACAGAATTCTGCTTACATTAGTGGAAAAAATGAAGGAAGACGAAGCTAACTCTAAAAGTCAAGCCGAAGCTCAGAAGCGTGAAATCGAAGATCTTCGTAAACAACTAGCCCAAGCCAAAGAAGAACGCATTCTTGAAGAAACAAAACGGGAATTAAGCGATCAATGGGCAGATCATTTGGAAGTAAATGTTAAAGAGCTTCGTGCTTCGAAGAAGAGGTGTTACGATAAATCCATAGAATGTGTTAAGAAAATAAAATCCAGCTTCGCCAGCGTTGGCGCGTTCTCTAGTGAAGAAAATTTCACAAGAGGAAATCCAGAAGGCCCAATTGAATAGATTAGTCGCGAAGCTGATGTCTTCGACGAAATCTTGAATAGTCGCGGGGACGTTTGTGCTTTTTCGGGCGCCAGGGGAATTGTTACCATTTTAGAGAAAAAGGGGTGCGAGCATGTAAAATCTTTGGCGTAGTCTAAAGCTGCCTTGTCCCCTGAAGATATCACAGACCCTTCAGCCGAAGCAAGCCAGGTTGGTGGAAAATTTTTCACTGACATTTGGGACAATGGCGGCCGAAAAATGGCTCAAGAGATTATTCAGAGAAGTGAAAAAGGCATCCATGATGCTAGGGAGGTAGCGAGGGCTGCTGAAAAAAGCACAGGGCCCGAAGGGCAAATAGGTATTAATTAGTGATTTTTATTTTGTTGTAATTTTTGATTTTGAACTTTATTCGTAGTTTGTAATAGTAATATAGCCGTGTCCTCTCCTCCCTCAGAACCCGCTGGGGCATCTACGGACCCTCCCCCGAAGGGAGACGACGAAATTAGACAAATGGCCGAAGCCATCATGGACGAAGTTGTCAATCAGCTGCTAAACGAAGCTGCAGAAGTAGTTCTTAGGGAAGATTAAATGCTATTGTAAAAATACTTGGAACATGACAAGTGTAAAACTTTGTAACTTTGAATGTAATATATAATTTATTTACGGTTCAATCCTTTACGATGCATGAAACTTTTTCATACATACCGCTTTTTGAGCCTTCGGCGAAAAAACACCTTCCCTTCTTTTCATGCTTCGTAAAGAAAATCTTTTATGTGTCACAAGAATTACCATATTTCTTTGATGAAGAATCTCCAAACTTTATGAAAACATTCTTTGAATCCATAGAAAAGTCTTATGTTGCCTCTCAAATGAAGCTACACTTCTTCTCAATTTATCTTGTGCCTTGGCACGATTTTCTCTTTTTCAAAACATTCTTCGAAGATCAATGCTGTGTCCCCTTCCTGTTCTCCATGCGAAATGATGGATGATGCTTATGTTATGCAAAATGATGTAATGATGTTATGTTATGCAAAATGACATTTATGCTGAAAATACACATATCCCTGCCATAGAGCACACAATCTTTTTATATCAGCGTTGACTTTTCGCTGTAAGCCTCCCTTAGGAGCTTCTTCGCCTTTTACTTTCAGCGGAATCAGCGTTTATTTTTCGCTGTAAGCCTCCCTTAGGAGCTTCTTCGCCTTTTACTTTCAGCGTAATCAGCGTTTATTTTTCGCTGTAAGCTCTGCATTCCCTTTGGAACGACTTTCGAGCAGAAAACTTACTCTGCGCTCCCTTAGGAACGACTTTTTATTACTTCAAAAAAGTTACGGCTCATTCCTTAGAACAAGTTTTCGATAATCCGAAGGTTCTCCGTGCCTCCATAAATTTTTGTGCTTTGGTAACTCAAGCCTTTGGAGGAGATATATTTTCATTATGATAATACGGTAAACTGTTACAAGGATTTGAAAAACAATAAAAAACACTTGAACTCCCCATAATTGTTCTTTACTGCGAAGAAAATAAAACTGAATGTGAAAGCATAAAAAACTGCTGTGGGAGTAGGATATTTTGTCAGTAAATGTGCTTCGACTCTGGCACAGTGCTATTGACTGTGCGAGCTTCGGATTCTTCTCTGAAGTCCCTCTGGGGGTGAGAGTGCTGGCTCCCTCTGGCTACGAAGCTCGTTGTATTGGTGGTGGCGGTGGAAGCTGTTGCCAGGAAGCTTGGGGTTGGCTTGCCGAGGCAACAGAGGCTGCAGGGTGATTGCCTACATATTCTAGAATGTAAGGCGAATGGTACGAAGCAGTATGCATGACCTGCTTCGGCTGGTTCTGTTGTGCAGCAGCTTCTGCTAGCTCCTTTTGCTTCTGGATGGTAATGTGACACATCCTGGTGGTATGGCCCTTACCTTCACCACAGAATAGGCAGTATATTTTTCTTGATTGATCCCCAAATCTTCCCCCGAAGCCCCTAGCGCCTCTGCCCCTTGGCGCTGGCGGCCGGAAGGAGCTTTGTTGTTGCCCTGAAGCTTGCGAGGAGCACTGTGGCCTTTGCTGTTGACTCCCTTTGTCGTCATTTTGAGTAGAATTGTGAATTGACCTGACGTGCCTTGGATAAAATCTTCCTCCGAAGCCCCTAGTCATTTCAGAGAACCTGAGAGCGTCCTCCCTTCTTTGGCGAAAATCATTGTCAGCTCGAATGTACTCGTCCATCTTCTGGAGCAGCTTCTCTAGAGTTTGAGGAGGCTTCCTGGCAAAGTACTGAGCTGCAGGTCCTGGCCGAAGCCCCTTGATCATGGCCTCAATGACAATTTCATTGGGCACTGTTGGTGCCTGTGCTCTCAGACGTAGGAACCTTCGGACATATGCCTGAAGGTATTCTTCGTGATCCTGGGTGCACTGGAATAAAGCTTGAGCAGTGACTAGCTTCGTCTGAAACCCTTGGAAGCTGGTTATCAGCATATCCTTCAACTTTTGCCATGAGGTGATTGTCCCTGGCCTAAGGGAAGAGTACCAAGTTTGTGCAACGCTCCTGACAGCCATGACGAAGGACTTTGCCATGACCGCCGTGTTGCCACCGTACGAAGATATAGTTGCCTCATAGCTCATCAAGAATTGTTTCGGGTCTGAATGACCGTCGTACATGGGGAGCTGAGGCGGCTTGTAAGACTATGGCCAAGGAACAGCCTGCAGTTCTGTTGACAAGGGAGAAGCATCATCAAAAGCAAAATTTCCGTGATGGAAATCTTCATACCAGTCATCCTCGTTGTAGAAACCCTCTTGATGAAGCTCTCTGCGCGGGGGCCTTTGATTCTGGTCATCTTGAGCGAGATGTCGAAGCTCTTCAGAGGCTTCATCTATCTGCTTTTGAAGATCAGCTAGACGAGCCATCTTCTCCTTCTTCCGTTACACCTGTTGATGGAGCATCTCCATTTTTTGTATTTCTTGGTCCAAGTCGTCTTTCGGAGGCGCTGGACTGATGGCCTTCCTCTTCTGGCTTCGAGCCTCCCTAAGAGAGACGACATCCTGATTGGGGTCCAGCGGCTGCAGACTGGCAGCCCCTGTCGTTGAAGCTTTTTTCGGCAGCATGACGAAGGTGACGCTTGCCGAAGGTTTTCAAAACCCAAAAAGTGGAAGTGAGTTGACCGGAGGTGGGCGCGAATGTTGGAGGCTTGTTCTTAAATGCTATGAATTAAGAACAAGACAACATAAAAGTGTTAGATGTCGAGCTCCTTCGTCCTTAGAAACAGTATATCCTTTCGGGTATAATGAATCTCGGACGAAGGTTACGGAGGAAAAGACCTTCGTTAGGTCGATAAATGGTTAAACAGAGTAATTATATAAATATACTGTATGAGTAATAATACCAGCATTATCATCGATATATTTCCATTATTAAATTCATAAAAACGAATTACAAACGTACCTTCAGATTGATGTAAAGTAAAGGTACAAACGTGATGCGAAAAAGCGTATGCCAAGTCAGCGTGAACAGTACGGGAGTACTGTTCACCTATTTATAGGCACGGGACGCAGCCCATGTAAAATTACATTGATGCCCTTTACATTTATCAATAACTACATTAATTCTTCGGGGTCCTATTTCGCTTTTCATCTTTAAGTCGGTTCCTCTTTTCTGTTATTGTGCCAAAGCCTTTCTGCACATAGCTTCGTGATCGTCTTATCCTTCGTCATGATCGTTTTTCATTCCAGTCACGCTTCGTCTTAACCATGCTCTTGTATATTCGCGACCTGACTCCGAAGGTGCCTATTCTGAAGGTGCCTGTTCACATATTACACTTGGAAAATATTATCAAGCTATGCTTTTGAGGACCTTCGGGAGCCGAAGGCCCCCAACAGGTACCAAATTGCTCCACAGCTCGGCCTATCATCCTCAAATAAGTGGGCAGACTAAGAGGGTCAATCAAATACTTGAAGATATGTTGCGGGCATGTGTGTTGGACTTCTCACAGAAATGGGATGAATGTTTACCATTAGCGGAGTTCTCATATAATAATAGCTATCAAGAAAGCATTAAGATGGTACCCTTTGAAGCTTTATATGGACGCCGATGTCGTACTCCGCTAAATTGGTCTGAACCTGGTGAAAGGTACTTCTTTAGGCCTGATATGGTGAAAGAAACCAAAGGAAAAGTTCAAAGAATAATTCATAATTTGAAAAAAGCTCAAGCTCGTCAAAAAAGTTACGCAGACAAGCGACGACAACCCTTATATTTTCTTGTGGGAGATTATGTTTACTTGAAAGTCTCACCAATGAAGGGCGTATCGCGTTTCGGGGTTGAAGGGAAGCTTGCACCTTGGTACATTGGTCCATTCCCTATACTTGAACAGTGTGGACCAGTGGCATATCGACTTCAACTACCCGAAACCTTGTCTGCTGTGCATAATGTGTTCCACGTGTCTCAGTTGAAGAAATGTCTTCGGGTTCCGGATCGAACTATTGAAGTGACAGATGTTGTCCTAGAACCAGACTTGACGTATTCTGAGCACCCTATTCGAGTCTTAGATCAAAAGGACAGGGTTACCCGAAGAAAAACTCTCAAGTTTTATAAGATATAGTGGAACCAGCATTCCGAAGATGAGGCTACTTGGGAAACTCAAGACTTCTTAGACAAGAATTTCCCAGGCTTTTTAGCCTCTTGTAATTTGTAAAGTGTATAAAGTTGTTGTAATAAAGGAGTGAGCCCCCAACCCACCCCTGCCTTGTAATAAAACTCAGGAAATAAAAACGTGAAGCATTTCCTTTTCCACTACTTACCCTAAGACTTTTAATCTCGGGACGAGATTCTTTTATGGGGGGAAGGATGTAACACCCCTGGTGTTACTGTTACTAAAATCTGAGCATAACATCATGAGCATCAGCATTTCATATGTTTGACACCTCTAGGATGCATTCACTAGGTAAAAATTTCAAACAAGTTGTATTGTTATGGCATTTTGCAAATAAGGCCCTAGTGTAGGGTACTTAACCTTAAATATGAAGGGTAAACAAGAGCCAAATAGAGAAAACCCCAAAGATTGAGTGAAATAATCATAAAAAGTTACCAAGGATGGACCTACATTGCATTTACACCCCTGAGATACTAGAAACACTAATTGAAACCCTGGAAAACCCTAAATCCAAACCCTAGGGGCCTATGTGCAAAAATAGTGCACTTGTGGACTAAAGTGCAAAAACCATGTTAAATAAGTATCCTAAGTCATTTGGTTCACAAATATGTGAATTTGTAAGCTAAACATTGGATTTTGGACCTATTTGCAAAAGGGACCCCATTTGGGTTCTATGTTAAGTCTGAATACAGTGTTATAAGCTCAACTTTGGAGCTTTATAACTTTCAAAATAGTGAGAATTCACCTTAGGGCACCACATCAACTTTATAGCTCTATGAAAGGAGAACAACTTTGCTTAAGAGTGTAAGCATAGTTATTAAGAAGAAATTGGAGATAAGTAAGCCCAAAGATGGGCTGTCAGACTAAAACAAGATGAAGATTATGTGATCAGTGGCATTGAATCATCTTTGGAAACAAATTGTGGCTAATCCAGTAAGAATTTTTCTTGGGATGCTATAACAAAGATGAAGATGGTATATTGGTCTACAATTTTGCTACAGAGCCTCGGATAAGTTGCCAAGTAAAATTTGGAGAAAACCTAGCTTCAAATTGATCTGTCAGGCCAACCGAAGCAACTATGCCATGGTACCGTAACTGAAATGGATCAGACCACCAGCGCGGCAATCTCACCGCCGGTGACCTCTCCGCGCGTGGATTCGTGCTGACGCCGTCCTGATTCGTGCGTGGTATGGAGTAGATAACGCCGGGGAGGGATAACCTTTATGTGGCGCCATCTCCCAGGCCTAGCCGGAGTCTTCACCTGCAGCCACCGTGATCAGTAACTTTTGCCGCGGTGTCGCCCATGCCTCAATCTCCCTCACTGTATCTCTTTCCGACGTGGTATGCATGCGCTTGCGATGCTATCCGTGGCCGGAGATCGTCTGTTGGGTCGCCGTGGCTATAAATAGCACGGTGGTCCACGGCGAGGTGTTTAGCTCTTCACCAGTGAACTAATCGCAAAGCCAAATTCGCGCTGCCTCTGCCCCCTCCTCTCAAATTGATTATGCATGATAAAACTAGAGTCCCTTGCGACCGTATAGCCCCAAGCTCCACCCTCAATTTAACCCGAGCGCCGTTTTCCCCCAAATCGGTCAGTCGCGCCGCCGAGAACAGCGCGTCCGAGGCCAGCCCGCTCTGGTAAGATTTTGTCCAATCCAAGCGTTGTTTTAGTAGCTCTGCGTGCTTGTGAAGCTTGTCGTGGCAACCGTTAGCTCAATTCGGCTATGGTTATGTGGGAACGCGAGCTTGTGGTCACGGTGTCCGCCATGCACGTGAGCAGACCGTTCTCCAAGTGTTCAAGCCAAAGTGAAGCACGTTCCTAGGTCGCCTTGGGTAGGTTATGCTCCCCCTGTCGCTCGACTGAGTATCCGTCGCCGGCCAGGGCCAGTCCGTGCGGCGTCGGTAATGAACGGTGAGCACGCCATAGCCAGGGACGTTTGTGGAGAAGAAATAGAAGTACGAGGACATTTCTACATTATGTCAGCGACTGTTTGAAATAGTGTTTGGACTCCTTCGGGTTATTCAAAACTGCAGGGCCTTATTCGCAAAGTCGCCACGGGCGCGCGCGCGGGCGCGCTTCGGCTGTTGTTGGGCCGACCTGGGTCAGATTCGGTCCAATACTGTTACAAGTTTTTCTTTTTCTTTTTCTTCCAGAGCCAAATAAATTCTAGAAAATGGTAGAAAGATCCTAAAAATGTCAAACCAATTTTCCTAGATTCCTTATTTTCCATAGTATTTAATAAAAATAGTTTTATGATTTTAGGACAAATAGGGAATTTTGGAGCATTTAAAATATCTTAAACCATTGGTTCTGGATTTTTAGAAAATAGACAATAATTCCAAAAATGCCCAAACTTTTTATATGAACTCAAAACATTATTTAGAAGTCTTGGGTAGAATTTGGTATGGTTTGGACCTTGTTTGATAATTAGAACCCAAAACCCCCATCCCCTGCTCTTTGAACTTCACTATTGACTCCAGAAACCCTAGGTTCTCGGAGTTCCGTGAAGGAAAATTGTATTCAAGACTTTAGATAATAAATTATTATTATCTTTGCACTCTCATGAGCATTATACGACATTTATTCCTATATATATATATATATGGTTATATCTAGAAAACGAAGAAGAGGTTGAAGTAGAAGAAGAGAAGACTTCACCACCACCACCTGCGGAACATCAGGCAGGGAGTTGTTTTTACTTTGATATCTGCGGATCTGAGCCTGACTCACCTATAAACGAAGGCAAGCCCCGGTGCATTTGCCACCTCCTTGACTCTTTTAAAATCTTTCTCACTTGATGGATGCATTAAGTGATAGGAGTTGATTGATAAAACAATTCCTGCATTACCCTCCTTTAATTTGATTACCTTCCTCTGGATCCCTGTTTTATAAAAAGTTTTTACTATGCTTAGACTTGCTTTAGCAAAGAAAAAGATTTTGTTTTTACAAAAGATGATGTGGCAAAGTGGGAGGGATGTTTTTGAAAATAAAATTTGATGGTGGATCCATCATGGCCATGATGGGTTCAACATCGGAAAAGATGTACCTCTGCCAGGTACCAAACCTTGGGATTGAAATTATTAAGCTGAGACCGGGCGGGTGACTTGCACGAGAAGAGAGTCTCGGTGTAGTGTCTCCATCTGAGTCGATTAAGGACCGTGTCGATGTAGGCTTGCTGACCGAGGACCCTTTAACTGGTCACATGCCTCGTCATAGGTAAGCCTTGCCTCGGGCAGCCTAAGGCCAGAATAAGATACCACGCAATGGGAGTGGAAAGATGGCGAGAGTAGCGTGTACCCTCCGTGGCAAGAGGCTGGACGGTGGTGTATCTGTGCTCTTGGTTGGCGTGAACCTGATCTGTTCTTAAGAACCCCGGTGGCGGGTTGACATATGCAAGGGTTAAGTGCTACATATGTCGTGTGATTGGAGATCCTCAGCTGAGTATAATTGATTCGGATTGCCGTACCTTCGCGGTTATGAAGACTTGGTCACTGCCCTATACGTAGAACTCCAGTAAAGATAAAGGGTTGCTAATAAATTAGCTAGTGCAGGTCAAGTGATTGAACTAGGGTAGAAAGAACTCTAGAGACAGGTAATCTTACCTAACCTGACAAATAAAATTTGGATTTTTAAGGATCCACTTTAGTAAGCATTTCTGCAAACAGAGTCTTTGACTATTAAGAAACCTTACCTTGACTCCCTGATGACCAGCATGCCCTTGAGAGTCTTTTCTTTAGTCGGGTAAGTCTTGCTGAGTAATTCCATACTTAGGGTTTTATTCCCTATTGTTTTTAGGTGAAGAAGCAACAAACTTTTGTTGTTTCTGTTCCAAGGTGGTCCCGAAAGAAGAAAACCAAGAATAGAGCTGCGGGAGGAAGGGTTCCTCCATAAAAACTTTCGTTTGATACTTTTCGGGAGGGGTTTTTGCCTCCCTTGGTGTGTAATAATATTACTTTGCACTCATAAGCTATATCCTGGTCTGTAATATATAACCTTGTCTTAGTTTTAAATAAATGTAAGGTTATGTAATCGCTTCTGCATTTTCGTATCTCCGATGATCTGTAATGTCTGCATGACGGGTAAAACACTCTTGGGAAAGGTAAGAAAAGCAGATACCGAACTTATCAAGTGATTCAGGAACACCTGCAGGGTTGTCTGAGGTCCGTTGGACAAGGACAACTGTAGGTGGCCCTAATGACTTGGAAGGTTCTGTCGCACTCAACAGTTCGTGAAGCTTCCCAATTCTATCCAGACACATCCAAAAATAATAACAGATTCTAGGTTCATACCCTTTTCAGGTGACCTATCAATAGTAAACATGATTCCTTAGTTTTTCCCTTTAACATGCCCTAAACTTCCTTTCCTTTTATACAGAGTTGCAATGGAGCAATTGATGGAACCCATGTACCTATCACCATTGCAGAAGATAAGGCTCCTCCTTATAGAAATAAGAAAGGGTCACCTTTACAAAACTTGATGTTAGCTTGTGACTTTGATCTGAATTTTATATTTATTTCATGTGGGTGGGAGGGCTCAGCGTCAAATGCAAGGGTCCTTCGATCCGCTATCACCAAAGAGTTCAGTGTGCCAGAAAGCAAATTTTATCTTGTGGATGGTGGGTATGCAAATACATCATCCTTTATTGCCCCATACCAAGGACTTACACAAGCTAGTTATGTAAACTACATAGAGTTATTCAACCATCGACATGCCATTCTTCGCAACCACATCGAAAGAGCCATTGGTGTTCTGAAGAAAAGGTTTCCAATTCTCAAAGTTGGCACATTTCATCCTATCCAAAATCAAATCAAGATAGCAGTAGTAGTTGTTGCTTTTCACAACATAATTAGAGGGGAAAACGGTGAGGAAGGTTGGCTTGACCTCCAACTAGATCATATATCTCCAAGCCGGTATGTTGAATTCCTAGAGGGAGACAACAACTACCCCAATAATATGGACTCAAGTGATGGAAGCAAACTGAGAGATTAGATTGCTCTCCAAATGTGGGCTGCCTACAATAGTTAGTTTAGGATCTCTTGTATTTATAATATAGTAATCAATACTTATGTTTTATTATGTATTAGTAAATACTTATGTTTTATTATGTAGTAGTAAAGCCTTATGTTTACTATGTTTTGTTGGGAAATATAGCCATGGCAAAGAATGTTTCTAGGGCAGCTTGAACATAAGGACAGCCCAGAGTTCAAAATTCAAAATGGTTGGACTGTAGAGGGATGGAACATTATCACAAACAAGTTCAATGAGAGGTATCATCTTGCCCATTATTCCAAACAGCAAATGCAAGACAAAGATAATGAGCTTAAATCTCATTACAAAAAAGTAAGAGATTCAAGGAAAGAAAGTGGGGTGGGTTGGAATGATTCTCTATGTATGATAGTGGCTGAGCCAGAACTTTGGGAAAAGCTCATCCTTGTAAGTCATTTTCTCAATATTGAATATGTTTTCTTAATATTTCACATGTAAGCTCATCCTTGTGATTTCATCTTGCACATATAGGCTCACCCAAAGGTAGCGAAGTACGAAAAGAAGCCATTTCCATTGTACTGCTCTTTGGAAACCCTGCACGAAGGTATTTTTACTCATAACTTCTATCTTTTTACTACTTACCAGAAGGTATTTTTACTCATGTTCTCTCTTTTTAGGTAGTGTGGTTATAGGATATTTGAATTTCACATCCACTCAGCAAATGCCACCACCTTCTGCCATTCCTGTTGGTCCTCTTGCTGCCCCTCTTGGTGGCCCTCTTGGTGCCCCTTCAGGTGGCCCTCTGAACAAAGCCACTCTCCCTTGCACCCCCACACAAACCCATTCTCCATGGAATGGCAAGAAATATCTAATGAAGCTCAAGCAAGACATGTAGAAGGTGGAAATGGGAGAAAGCGCAAGCAAAGCCAAATTGGAGCAGCTATTGAAAGTTTGTGGATTTTAAGAGGAGCGCCACATCCAAAACGCTCAAAGGTATTGAAGAAGTGTATATGGAAAAATGTCTAGACAAGGTGGATAGAATTGATGGGCTCATGGATGAGGATAGATCATATGCAATGGAGGTCTTTGAATCTGCGATAAACAGATAGGTGTTTATGAAGTCAAAAAACCATAATGCTAGATTACTTTTGTCGGGTGTGATAATTAGGGCTACCCAGATTATCCCTCTAAAAAACTCACTCAGGAAAGGTTAAGACATAACCCTCAAAGGAAAGCAGCCGAGACACCTCCTAACCCTGGGCCCACCATGGAGGTCTTCCCTACAGGCACCGAGGCCCCTCCCTGATGGTCTCTTGCCTCAGGCAAATCTCCGCCTCGCCCGAAGTCACCACCGCTCCGTCCGTCTCGCCCGAGCCAATCTCAGGCAGATAGGACAAAGGCACCCAAAGGCCGGCAGGGGACACTCGCATTTAATGTGCACACCTACCCCACGCAGAGGCACAGGAGCACAGTGACTACATGACAGTGGTCATGTCCAGGCACAACAGCATGATTATGCTCCCGCCACTATGCACGCACATCGCCTGCCATCCCCCGATGGGAAATCTAATACGACACGAGAAGCAGTCCGGCCATCACTCGCAAATCTCTGCCTCGCCCAACGCTGGACCCGCCCTCGGGCGCAATCTCCGTCTCGCCCGACGCTGAGCTCAACCTCAGATGATGTCTCTGCCTCACCCGAGCTCGACTTTGGCTACCTACCCCATCGTGAATCCTGCAGGCAGCCATTCCGCCAACTATGGCACACATCAAGGAAGGCTCAACCATCGCCTTGAGAAGAATTCCGCCTCGCCGAGAAAGGCTCTGACCTCGATAATCACAGCAAAGGAATCACAACGTCACCTAGCATAGGGACACTTACGCACCCCATCAGCAGGCTTTTATCCATACCGAAGCCCTGTTACAACAACTACGGTATGGGCAACCCATCCCCTGGGGGCTCGGGCATACGGCCAACCCCTCGGCCTCAGCCTCGGCTCTCAGCAAGAAATCAGTGAGCACAAGTCAACAACGCAGCACACCGTCATGTCATTCACAGGACGCCAAGACATCTCCCTTGTGAAAACGACAACCCCTGCCTTCATAGCATACATCTCCTAGGTGTATAAATAGGGCAGTCGTAGCTCCTCCAAGGGGCAGGCAAACATTCAGTAGTTTTCCTCTAAGTCTTTCGATATTGGCACTTGCCTCAATCAGTTATAGGGACTTGGGGACTTCCCCTCTTCTGCCGTGCTTGTAATCCCTACTGAGGCACCTTGGTGTGAGTAATATAAGCCTCATCCCCCATCTGCTAGAAGTAGGGCCTTGCATTGCCCGAACCAGGATAAATCACTTGTGTCAACTCACACACTATCTAGATTCTGGGCACGCGGCATCATTTACTAGTTGGTTAGGACCGTTAGTCCAAACATCGATAGTTGACGCGCCAAGTAGGGGTCTGTCGCGTGAAACACCTCCAGTTCCCGTCAAGACTCTAGATGGCAAGCTTTCATCACCCGCTCAGGCTTGGGATGGTGATCAGGTTCGGGAGCCCAGAGTTCATGTCGCTCAACATCAAGTACGACAAGGTACTCCCACCTGACCCTCTCGAGCGCCTGAGTGCCCGTCGCCGCCCTTCTCGTCGTAGGAGGCAAAGACAGAACAACCGCAGCCATGCCACTAATGGTACCCCATGTCCTAGTGGAACCTCCAAAATGGTCGATGGCATAGACTCCCTTTCGAGGGACCTAGCCAACATCAGCATTGCACCTGGAGCGCCGACGGCGGCACCGACATCAACTTTCCTAGTACCACCTCCTCCGGCATGGGAAGCACCAGCTCCCCACGCCGTCGAGCGAGAAATACCAGCCACGACGAACCTCCCACCCATGGGTTAGGAGGAGCCAGTCATTCCTTGGCAATATATGACAAGGATTGGGGGAGAATTGTCTATGTTCAACCCTATCCCCTTTCAGCCAAGTTTTGACACCAGCTCCGTCACTAGGATGTATGTTGGACTTCCTTTTCCCTCATGGTGCTTGGACTCTGAGGAAGAGGACGGTCCGAGCTTTGGCTTGGACTTCTCTGAGCTACGAGATCCTAAGTCCATGCTACAGTTCCTGTACACATGCGACAAAATGCTTTCTGTGAGCTTAGAAGGTTAAAGCACTGGTGGGCAGGGCTATGACCCAACCCGGGAATGCCTCCACATCGACTCAGAGATCCCTAACAAAGGAGATCACCTTGGCATGCCACAGGAAGGTGACCAGCCTCCTCCATGCATTTAGGAAACGGGGAGCCAGGTGGAGCCTAGACCCCCTCATGGGAGCCACGTGGCTAACCTCAAGCAGCTCTAAGAACTACACAACAAGGTCGGGGAGGAACAACAATGGCTGCAGCTGCTGCGACAGGCACTGGAGAGGGAAGCTGCCGACAAAACCTTCAACAAGGCACGCACACGAAGGCACGTGATGTCCAGCGTCGCATCATGGAGGATGCTGATGCCGCCGCACCTCTCGCCTTTAACTGAGCCAATCAAAGCCTCGCAGCAGTTGTGCTCTTAGTCCGCACCATGCCAGAGCCCTCCACCACTGAGGGACGCCGTGTCCATGGCAAACTTCAGGATGCGCCGCTGTCCACCAGGCCGAGAGCTTGGTCTCTCGACTCTGAGAGCCCGCCTTGAGTCACCAGGCGGGGCCCTCTTGTTTCGAGAGGGAGGCCTTGGTTCACCCCATGCCCCCAGAGAGAAGGCACCCATGGTGTGAGATCGTCTCCGTGACAATGACCAACCCCAAGGGGTCCACGACCGTCTCGGTGTACGCGTTCGACACAATGAGATGTACGACTATCGCCCTCGATGGGACAGTCATTACGATAGTAGAGAGGACTAGAGCCCCTCTCCCGAGCCGCCGGGTCCACTAGTCTTCAGCAAGGCCATCCACAGACAATCATTCCTACCCCAGTTCCGAGCCCCCGACTACTATCACTAAGTATTCAGGGGAAACGAAGCTGGAGTTCTGGCATGCTAACTATTGATTGGCCTGCTAGCTCGGTGGAACGAATGATGACAACCTCATCATTCGTAACCTCACCCTATTTCTATCTAACTCTGCCCGAGCCTGGCTCGAGCACCTCCCGCCAGCACATATCCATGACTGGGAAGACCTACAGGGTCTTTGGGGGGAACTTCCATGGCACATACGTCCGCCTAGGAAACTCCTGGGATCTCCGAAGCTGCAGGCAAAAGCATGACGAAAGCCTCCATGAGTACATTCACCAGTTTTCAAAGCAGCACACCAAGCTCCTCAATGTCACCGACTCCGATGTCTTTGGGGCATTCCTTGCTGGAACGTCCTATCGAGACTTGTTCAGCAAATTGGGTTGCAAGACCCCGACCAAGGCTAACGAATTGATGGACATCACCATGAAGTTCGCTTCGGGGCAGGACGCGGTCGAGGCCCTCTTCCACAAGGACTAGGGCAACAAGAAGCGAAAGGAGGGCGCCCCTGAGGAGTCCACCCAATGCAACCCAAAGAAGGGCAAGAAGAAGACGCAGCAGGGCCCGCCCGAGGCCCTCACCGCCGAACTTGTCGCTGCAGCCGAGAAACACAACCCCCGAGCCCCTCAAGGTGGGCTAGGTGTCTTCGACAAAATGTTGAAGGAGTCGTGCCCTTATCGCAAGGGCCCGGTCAAATGTTCCCTCGGTGAATGTGACATGCTACGAAGCTTCTACAACAAGCCTGGTCCCTCGACAAAAGGAGGCAAGAAGAAGGCTCCTGGCGACGGAGAGGACGACAAGGGCGATGACTTCCCCAATGTGCACAATTGCTACATGATTTTCAGGGGTGACACCATCAACTTTCTTCGAGGCAGCGAAAGCAAGAGCACCAAGAGGTTTTCTCGATTGAGGTGGTGACACCAATCTATATAGAATGGTCAGACCGCGCCATCACCTTCGACCAAGATGACCACTCGGACTATATCCTGAACCCCGGTAGATACCCACTCGTTGTGGACCCCATCATCAGCAACACATGCCTCACGAAGGTGCTCATGGATGGAGGCAGCAGCCTCAACATCATCTATGTGGACACCTTGGAGCTCATGGGGTCGGGCAATCCTAGATCCGTCCTAGGGCCGAGCCATTCCACGGGATCACCCCTAGCAAGAGGGTGCATCACCTCAGGCAGATCAACCTTCCCGCCAACTTCGGGACCCCCACCAACTTCTGAAAGGAAGTCCTTATGTTCGAAGTGGTGGGGTTCCAAGGCACCTACCACGCTGTGCTCGGGCGGCCATACTATGCCAAGTTCATGGCCGTCCCAAACTACACGTACTTAAAGCTAAAGATGTTGAGGCTAGCAGGTGTGATCACCGTCGGCCCAACATAAAGACACACTTACGAGTGTGACATCCAGAGCGTGGAATACACCAAGGCGATCGTCAATTCCAAGGCGCTCATCGCTGATTTGGAGAACCTCACTGGAGAGGTTCCCAGCCCCAAGAAGCATGCTGACAACTTCGAGCTAGCCGAAGCCACAAAGACCATCCCCCTCGATCCCAATGGCTTCGGTGAAAAGGTGTTGTGGATTGGCTACCAGCTCGAGCCCAGATAGGAAGCAGTGCTCGTCGGCTTTCTCTGCACGAATGCCGAAGTATTTGTGTGGAGTCCCTCGGACATGCCGGGCATACCGAGGGAAGTCATCGAGCACTCCTTGGACATCTGAGCCAACTCTAGGCCGGATTCATCAAGGAAGCGCAGGGTCATCAGGGAGGAGATCAACAAGCTTTTGGTGGCCAGATTCATCAAGGAAGTGTTCCATCCTGAGTGGTTAGCTAACCCTATGCTAGTTAGAAAAAAGGGAGGGAAATGGATATGTGTAGACTATACTGGTTTAAATAAAGCATGTCCGAAAGTTCCTTACCCTCTTCCTCAAATTAATAAAATTGTAGACTCCACCGCAGGATGCGAAACCCTTTCCTTCCTTGATGTGTACTCAGGCTACCAGCAGATCCGGATGAAAGCCAACTAGCTCGTGACTACTTTCATCACCCCGCAGGGCATGTATTCCTACACGACCATGCCCTTCGGATTGCGCAACGTAGGCACCACGTATCAACGTTGCATGAACCACGTGTCCAGCGACCACATAGGCTCAACAGTTAAGGCCTATGTTGTTGATATAGTGGTCAAAACCAGAAAAGCCGACAACCTCGTCACCGACCTAAAAACTACCTTCGCTTGCCTCCGAGCTAAGAGTGTCAGACTCAACCCTGAGAAGTGTGTCTTTGGGGTCCCCCGAGGTATGCTATTGGGGTTCATAGTCTCGAAATGAGGAATCGAAGCCAATCCGGAGAAGGTCTTGTCAATCATAGGCATGGGGCCTATAAAAGATGTTAAGGGAGTTCAGCGGGTCATGGGATGTCATGCGGTCCTGAGCCGCTTCTTCTCACGCCTCGGCGAGAACAGTCTGCCCCTGTATCATCTCTTGAGGAAAACAGAGCGCTTCGCTTGGACACCCGAAGCCGAACAAGCCCTTGAGAACCTCAAGAAGCTCGTCTCCAACGCTCCCATCCTGGTGCCTCCCTCCGAAGGGGAGCCCCTCTTACTCTACATAGCCACGACCACCCAGGTGGTCAGCACCGGGATCGTGGTTGAGAGAACGGAGGAAGGACATGCCTTGCAGGTGTAGAGTCCTGTATACTTCATCAATGAGGTATTATCTGAGACGAAAATACGCTACCCACAAGTCCAAAAGTTGTTATACGCGGTGGTCCTGGCTCGGCGAAAGTTACATCACTACTTTGAGTCTCATCCGATGACGGTGGTATCATCCTTCCCTCTGGGGAAATAATCCAGAGCAGGGAAGCCTTGGGCAGGGTGGCCAAGTGGGCAGTTGGACTCATGGGAGAAACTCTCTCGTTCGCTCCTAGAAGGGCCATCAAGTCCCAGACCCTGGTAGGCTTTCTAGCCGAATGGACCGATACCCAGTTGCCAACGGCCCCGATCCAAGCGGAGCTGTGGACTATGTACTTCGACAGATCATTGATGAAAACTAGAGCAGGCGCAGGGCTGCTCTTCATCTTACCCCTCGACGTGCATCTGTGGTATGTCGTACGGCTCAATTTTGTCGCGTCCAACAATGTGGCCAAATACGAGGCCTTGGTCAATGGTCTTCGCATCGCTATCGAAGTAGGAGTGAGGCACCTCAATGTCTGAGGGGACTCCTAGCTTGTCATTGACCAAGTCATGAAAAATTCAAGCTGCTCGATGGCGTTAGTCAACCTCCGCATCTCGGCATCGGCAAGCTCAGGCTCTGCATCTCGGTATCAGCAAGCTCGGGCTCGTCGGGGAGAACATAGCCCTCGCACACCCGCTCGAGATCAATCTCATAGTGGGATGCAACCACGGCCAATGCTCGCTTCACCTCAAGGTCGACGGCATCGTGAAGTTCGCCCTGTATGTAGCCACTTAGGGCTTGCATACAGGCTCGTGGAGGCCCACCCTAGGGGATGTTCACCATGTCGAGGTCCCGAAGGAACTCCTCCACCGCGTTAGACATCTCCTTCAGCTCGGCCACCTTTCGCTCCACAGTATGGGAAAATGTTCGAGAGGTCTGGACTGCGATCTCCATATCCTTCTCGAGGCCTGGAAAGAAAACGGAATCGTTAAGTCGTGGCTAGGAAAAAGGGATCAGACCAAACAAAACAAGACTTCAACCCCTATCTAGGCCTTTAAAGCTTGGACCTCGGACCGCTCGGCCTCCAATTGCTTGGGGAGGGAGTCAACACGGAGGGAAGCTTCGGCGACCCGATGCTGAGACTCGTCCCACTCCACCACCACCGTGTGAGGGTTTCCCTTCATCTGCCCCATCTCCACGCGTAGGTCCGCCTCTGCCTTCAGGCGGCGGACGTCCGCCAGCCAACACACCTTTGCGCGATCGACCGCATCCTCTTCTTTCAGTCCCGCGCACCGAGACGTCAAGTCCACCACCTCGGCGCTCCTCAGCGCCAGCTGCTCGTTGGAACGAAGCAGCATGGCCCAATGGCGCTACAGCGTGGCCCAAATGCCTCATTCACGGCGAACGAAGATGGACTTGGCCATCGATCTCATCATGACCTCCTGCAGAAGGAGAAACTCTCATCATCACACCGCAAAAAGCAAGGAAGTCCTAACATAGGAAAGCAACACCCTTACCTGGGTCACTGCCCTCAGCTCCTCCCACATCTCCCGCTCCTCGGTGTCGTCAAGGACGAAGTACGGGTCGCCCTAGGTAGACATCCACATTAGGGTCGGCCCTCCCCACATCAAGGGGTCCAATGCGGCACAAACGAGGTCTCCACTACCCCCTGAGAGAGGAGGTTAGATGATGATCTCCTCGAACAACCCCCTGGGTGGCTTCGAGGGACCAGCCTCATCAGCGACCCCCGCCCCCGAGCTCGGTGCAGCTTTGGGGGTATTGGGATGGCGCGTAGTAGGTCGGAGACCATGGGCAACGTCGCGCCCAACACAGTATCGTCAACCTCTGCCTCCTCCCCGGAGGAGACGGTGATGGTGATGAGGACATCACTTCTATACATACAATGAATGGACCGATAACACGATCTCGTGCATGACAGCTAAATCTCCAGGTACGTTCTACCCTAGTCAATTGTGTTTCAGAGCTTACGCTTGAGGCTATGGATGTTTTGATGATTAGGTACCTTGCAGAGGACCAGCAAGGACTTAGGAAAGGCCAAGGTGTTGAGGAGGAGCAGCAAGGGCGGCCACAACAGGAAGGAGATCAAGTCCGACTCGACTGCGACTCCATCTTAGGTTTCAAGACCAGTCTGCACTAAAATGGACGCCCAGGATGCATCCGGACTCCGATTGCGACGGACTTGATATGGTTGGAAAGATAAGGAGATTATCTAACCAACCCAACTGGTTCCACCCTAAAATTCATCCGGAGTCAACGGGAATCATCAAAACAAGTCAGTGTTCAGATTCTATTTTGGTGCTGCGACACCGTTTGTTGGGCTGTTGGCCCGTGTATCGCGTCAGAGCCCATTAGGGGCGAGTCCAGGGGTCACACACGCCCAAATACTCTATTTATCCAGCAGCCACCACCACATTTAGGTTGGGGTTTTGCTTAGATCAATTCTGTCATCGAACAATATCGTCGTCATCGGTTTGTGAGGCCCCATCCCGTAATCAATACAATTTTGGTTGCGTTTCTTTCCTGTTCTTGCTTGTGTTCTTGATTGCGTTTGCAGGGATAAGCCTTCGTGGCGAGGTCATTCGTGTGTCATGGGTGATAACCAATGGAGCCGTGGTGTAGTGATTGCGAGGAACCGTTCGCTCGGAACCTTGGATCATCAACGTCGAGATCTCCATTCAATCAAGTTATCGCATCTCACGGAAGATCGGGCCGCATCTACTATCAATTGGTATCAGATTTCTAGGTTGCCCGTGAGGTATAATCCTACCTTTAGGTTAGTTTTATTTCGTCCCATAGTCCACAAAAAGCCAAAAAAATTACGATCAGTTTATTCCGACCTAAAACCATCGCCTTAGCCTTTGCACAATTCAGTTTTAGAGTCCGCAGTTCTGAGTTCGTGTTCTAGTTGAGTTTTGTTGCTGGATTAGATTTGTTTTGGTTCAGTTTGATTCTGTCCATCCGGTTCCATCCTACAAAACTGACCCTATCTACAAAACAGATTATATCTCTAAAACCGACCTTATCCACAAAACAGATCCTATCTCTACAACCGACCATATCCACAAAACAGATCCTATCTCTAAAACCAACCATATCTATAAAACAGATCCTGTATCTAAACCAACCATATCCACAAAACAAATCCTATCTCTAAAACCGACCCTGTGCTCCATAGCCGCCGCTTCGGTTCCTGCGGATTTGTGCCTTTGAAAACCATAACTTGAGGTACCTTCCATAAAACAGGCATAACTTTTCGCTCGGTGCTCCGTTTGAGCTCAATTTTTTACAGCAGATTCCTGACTTCATTCTGGGGTGATCCAAACTGGCCTTTGGCCTGTTTGGTTCAGTCAAAAAATTCAAAAAAATCGGAAAGATAATTAAAAAAATTATTTAAGTGTTTTTAGGAATTTCAGAGATCCTTTGTGAATTTCTCTAGGTCACAATACAACTCTGTTTCAAGTGAGATTTTGTGTGCTTCCATCCTTTGTGTTTTTAGATCAGCGGTAAAAAATTCAAAATATTTTGAGCTCTTTTGCTGGTACTCCTTTGGAAACGCGCTTTTGATTTCTACTAGTGCTGAAAAATCTGCTCTATTTATAGAACTGTCATTCCCACTAGATACTTGTACCTCCTTTCTTGTGCTTTAGTCCAACTGTTCTATTACATTTTCTAGGCCAGCAACTAGGACGAGTACTTGGAACACTTATTCAGCATTGCTATCTGTTACTGACTTGTGTGCCACATATATATATTTAGTCAGCCTTCCCATAGCTCCAGCTTTCTCTCGAGCAGAACAGGTACTCCATTGCAATCACACCCACGCTCGTGGACAGTCACACCGGTCACCGTTTGCCACCTGCAGTGCTGGTAAGAACCTTGTAAGAGCGGGGTAAGATGCTTCATAATTTGTATTCCACCACCTCCACCACCACCCTGAGAGATAGTTGTAGGGTTCACATTGTTTGTTGCCTTTTTGTCTCTGTTTTGTGCTAACAATGATAGGACCAAAGAATCAAATGGACAAAGACAAGGGGCCTAAACTTAACGACGATGAGTGTGTCTCTCAGATGGAATTGAAGGAGATGATGCGCGCGATGACTAAAGCTTTTAAAAAATACCAGGACTCTGCCTCGACATCCTATGAGCAGCTTGATCGACGAGTTGCTGAACTTGTTACACGCATGGACGTACTGGAGGCTCGTCCCCCACCACCAACTCCAGCCCCAGCTCACTCTCCTGTGGACGACGACGACGATGACGACGATGTTTATGCACCGCTGCGACAGCGCCTCACACGTAATCGACAAGGTATGGGAGGTAATGTTAGACACCGTCATCATAATCCTGAACCAGACCATGATCTATTTGCTAAGATTAAGTTCTCTATTCCACCATTCATGGGTTCTTATGATGCTGAAGCTTACTTAGACTGGGAGATGACGGTAGAACAAAAATTTAATTCCCATCTTGTTCTTGAGCAGCATAGGGTTAGACAAGCCACTAGTGAATTTAGAGATTTTGCTATCATTTGGTGGAATGAACTTGTTAACACATGTGCTGCACCCCAAACATGGAATGCGTTAAAAGAGGATATGCGAGCTCGCTTTGTTCCCCCTTCTTATAGACGTGATCTTCGAAAAAAATTGCAACGCTTAGATCAGGGAGACATGTCGGTACAGGAATACTACCAAGAGCTTTAGAAAGGTATGCTACGATGTGGGGTAGTTGAGGATCAGGAGGATCAAATGGTTAGGTTTTATGGGGGATTGAGGCAGGAGATTCAGGATATTGTTGATTATAAAGAATATCATTCTATACAACGCTTGTTCCATCTTTCTATATTGGTAGAAAAAGAATTGCAGGGTCATCAACAACGGAGGAGCAGCACTTTCGCTCTACGCCAGCCACCGGCGCCAGCCAAGGCGTCATCATCTTCGGGCGTACGGACGTCCACATCTTCCGCTGTGCCTTCAGGTGTTGCAGCAAAACCTGCTATGACCACCTCTTCCCCATGCCGCTCCTCCGACATCAAGTGCCATCGCTGCCAGGGACTTGGCCATATTTAGCGAGATTGCCCTAGCAAACGGGCATACATTGCTACTGGTGATGGTGGGTATGTTAGTGCTTCTGATGTTGAAGATGAAGATACTGTTGGAGCTAACATTGCAGAGATGAAGAGGTTCTTGGTACAACAGCGACCGAGACCTATAAGGCCTTGATTGTGCAACGAGCTTTGAGTGCCACGGCTAGTGACGACGACAACAGACAGTGCCACAACCTCTTCAACATGTTCCTCATCGTCAAGGACTGCCGTGTACAGACCATCATTGACGGTGGTAGCTGCAACAACTTGGTGAACGTTGAGTTGGTCAAGAAGCTTGGCTTAACCACACGAGAGCATCCCCACCCTTATCACATTCAATGGTTTAACAACAGCGGTAAGTTCAAGGTAACAAAAACAGCAAGGGTGTATTTTTCTATTGGATCTTACCATGACTTTGTTGATTTCGATGTGGTGAGTATGGATGCTTGCTCTCTTTTACTGGGACGTCCTTGGGAGTTTGATACTGATGCTATTCACCATGGTAGATCTAATAAATATACTTTCATGCATAAGGGAAAGAAAATTGTGTTGCTTCCTATGACTCCCACTGAAATGGTCCACTTTGAACATGAGAAAAAGACTAATGCTAAGCAAAAAGGTGTTTTGAACTCTGAAAATCAGCAACCTATTAAGTTAAAAACTCCTACTTTGCTAGCCACTAAATCAGATCTTGATGAGTTACATGCCTCTGTTGGACTTTGCTATGTCTTAGTGCAAAAATGTTTTCTATTCCATTGTTGATACGTCTATTGCTTTGCCACCGGCTATTGCTAACCTTTTGCAGGAGTATATGGATGTGTTTCCCTCTGAGATACCCCCTGGATTACCACCTAAGTTGCCTCCAGATTTTCGGGTTAGTTCCACCTTTAACATTTCAGATTTGAAGCCATATATGGGTGACGAAGATGAGATCGAGTCGAGGACGACCCCAATTCAAGAGGAGGAGGAGGATGAGGACATCACTTCTATACATACAATGAATGGACCGATAACACGATCTCGTGCACGACAGCTAAATCTCCAGGTATGTTCTACCCTAGTCAATTGTGTTTCAGTGCTTACGCTTGGGGCCATGGATGTTTTGATGATTAGGTACCTTAGAGAGGACCAGAAAGGACTTGGGAAAGGCCAAGGTGTTGAGGAGGAGCAGCAAGGGCGGCCACAACAGGAAGGAGATCAAGTCCGACTCGGCTGCGACTCCATCTCAGGTTACAGGACCAGTCTGCACTAAAATGGACGCCTAGGATGCATCCGGACTCCAATTGCGACGGACTTGATATGGTTGGAAATATAAGGAGATTATCTAACCAACCCAACTGGTTCCACCCTAAAATTCATCCAGAGTCAACAGGAATCATCGAAACAAGTCAGCGTTCAGATTCTGTTTTGGTGCTGCGACACCGTATGTTGGGTCGTTGGCCCGTGTATCGCGTCGGAGCCCATTTGGGGCGAGTCCAGGGGTCACGCACGCCCAAATACTCTATTTATTCAGCAGCCGCTGCCACATTTAGGTTGGGGTTTTGCTTAGATCAATTTTATCATCGAACAGTATCACCGTCATCGGTTTATGAGACCCCATCCCGTAATCAATACAATTTTGGTTGTGTTTCTTTCCTGTTCTTGATTGTGTTCTTGATTGCGCTTGCAGGGATAAGCCTTCGTGGCGAGGTCATTCGTGTGTCACGGGTGATAATCAACGGAGCCGTGGTGTAGTGATTGCGAGGAACCGTTCGCTCGGAGCCTTGGATCATCAACGTCGAGATCTCCATTCAATCAAGTTATCACATCTCACAGAAGATCGGGCCACATCTACTATCAGATGGCCTCTGTCGGTGACGTGGGGCACGCGGGAGCCACCTTAACTGCGATGGTGTAGGGCTGAATCGGTGCCATAGGATCGGGCTGGACCACCTCAGTGCCCTTCTGGGTGGTCCCTTGGGCAGAGTGGGGGCAGGACGAAGCCCCTGCAGACGCCTCAGCACTGCGCTTCACCGCTTTGGTGGTTATGAAGGACAACGGTGGGCTCGACGCTTGGTGCTGAGAACAAGACGACAGTCAGAAAAAAAGAAACTTCGCGCATAAGATGTTTTCTTACTTTGACAACTTACCCTGAGAGGGGCACGACGGCAGTCCTCGGCCTCCGGCTCCTTGGTCCCTAACGCCTCGCCACGGACGTCAGTGATAGGGGGTAGCCCTCTCTTCTGTGGGCCCCAGGGTAGGGGCCTAGGGCAGAACGATGGTCGGGGCCACTACTGGCCACGGAACGACTGCATGGGGAGGGTGACGGGCCCCTCCTCCGTATTCCCCACAGCGGGCGATCACTGAGAGGTCCCAGCCTACGCACCTGCAAGCGCCCTGACGGCTTCTTGGGGGAGGGGGCGACTTCCTCCTCCACTGTCCCCACATCTTTCGCCGAAGCAAGGACAGGAATAGGCTTGGCTGACGCCCGCGCCCCAAACAGGGACACTGCTGGCCCCCGCGCGGGTGGGGCCGCGCCCAGAGGGGCCCGCCGAGACCGGTGCGGACCAGAGCCCGACCTCAGGGCTGAAGCCATACGGAATTCCATCCCCTCCCCGTCATCATCGTCGTTGTTGTCTTCCTCCGTGCTGGGAGAGGCTTCAAGCGGTAGCCCCTCCCTCGCCTGCGCTCTACGGCGCTTCTCCAGTGCATCGCGGGCCAGCATCTTCTTGCAGCCCACTTCTTCTCCGCATCTTTCTTCTTCTTTTCCTCGGCTGCCAGCCGACGCGCCTCCCTGTCGGTTGCGTCTTCTGGAACCGGGGGTCGGGTGGTCTGAAAGTCGCGCAACCCCTACAGAGGGATAGGAAGAGTAAGACTAGAAGAGGAAATATCAAAAAAATAGGTAAGAACAGAGGACTCACTAGGGCGCATCAGCACGACAACGGAGTAATCCGCCTTCCCCACCAATCCCTTCACCCGTCGGAGGAGTTCGTCGGTAGGGAGGGCAGCCAAAGCCATCTGGGAACTTTCCACAGATGCCTCGGGCGTCATCTCGTCGAGGCGGAGCCAACGGTCGGTCAGCGGTAGAACCCTCCGCCGGTGGAACACGGCGATGACCCCGACCGCGTTAAGGCCGCGGTCCTAAAGCCTCCGCAGGGCGTCCAGTAGTGGCTTCAGGTGGGTCTGGAGCTCCCGAGGTAGGCCCCACCTCCATCGCTCCTCTACTCTGAGGCCGATGCGGTGCGTGAACGCCGGCAACTGCTCATCTTCGTTGTGAAGGTAAACCACCGGCTCTGCAACCCCTTGTTCAACAAAGTGAGGGTGGTAGGGATATACAACTGCGCCTGGTCCGAGCGCAGCTTGAGCGTGTAGCCACTAGCCCGAACAGCGTGGCGCACCCTCTTCACCTCGCTAGGGAGGGAGAATGCCTCGAACTGCGTGGCACACCCTCTTCACCTTGCTAAGGAGAGAGAACGCCTCCACCCGAAAGAGATGGAGCCACAAGTCCCAATGGGGCTCGATCCCAGGTACCCCTCGCAGATGGCGATAAAGATGGCCGCCTGGGCAATGGAGTTCGGGTTGAAGTTGTGCAACTCCACCTCATAGTAGTGTGGCAGCGCACGCATGAAATAGCTCACCGGGACCCCAAACCCCCGCTCATGGAACGAGGTGCAGCTCACTACATAGCTCGCGGGTGGAGCTGGCTCTTGCTCATCGCCCGGCGCATAACACTCTAGCTGCTGGCCATGGGAGCGGGGGCGGAGTAGACCGGCGTCCACCAATGCCTCCAAATCCTCATCGGTATGGAGGAGATGGGCCATGGGTCGCAGGGAGGAAGGACGTTGATATTCTCAGCCATCGGAATGAGAGAAGGAAACAAAAAGGAGGTGAAGAGCTCTTTTGCGTAGAAGGAGATGATGGCGTGTAAAGCATGAAGGCTGAAGCAGCAAGGTAACGGTTCGAAGCGTCCGTCTCGGGCGAATTTATCGGGACGGGTGGAGTCACCGAGGTGCGAGTCGCAACGGCCAGACGGTGGTCGTTTTGAATCCTGCTCACACGCGAGCTGCAAACGGCCAGCTGACCGGTTAGGACGTCCCGTCGCATTAAATGATCATGCCCCCTCCAAGAAAAAATGCACTAAGTGTCGTTTCACATTTTACCTCAAAAGGTACACCCTCTTCCCTCTACCTCTCTTTCCTTTTTCTTTATCCCCTCAATAGTTAACCGAAAGAAGGCGTCTTCTACCTCGGACAACTCCCCTCGAGAAGGAAAAAGGCAAAGCGAAATACTGTTCAGAGGTTCGAAGGTTAGGCCCTCCGTAGGGTTCGGTAAAACCACCTCAGGACGCGAGGGCTCTGAGCCTATTACTGATTAGGGGTTCGAAGGTTGGCCCCTCGGAAGGGCTCCATAACCGCCCCAGAACACAGAGTCAGGGATGATTGTGGGTGCGCCCGTACATGGCCATAGCTCGGGTTGCGACCTGAGGTACCCTAACATATCTGAGACCCCCAGGAGCGATTCGCGATGGTATCCCATCGTAGGGAGGCATCGAGCCCTATCAAACAGGTTCGGGACCAGGCGAATCACCTGCATGTACTTTTTTGGGGCATGTCTCCGGACCGCTAGCCGACCCCTATCGAAAGGAGCTCGGACCCCCGCTTGGATTACCCGATAACAACATCGAGGGTAGCATGACGCATTCCCCCCTCCCTCCTCGTGGAGAGGCGACGAAGGGGCGTACAAATCAAAAGTCGAGGCACCCCTCGACCGTCCTTTTGCTCCACGCAAAGGCTCAGGGGCTGCCCTCGCAAACCACACTGAAGGTTCCAATAGATCGGCTGAAGATCAAATTGAACCTATCACACCAACGACGGTAGAGAATAAAAGCCCCCAAAGGAGTCAACTACTCCTTCGGGACCTCGGGGGCTACACCCGATGGGTGCGCTCGCGCGCACCCATCGAAAACCAAAACCTCCCACTCCTCACAAACATAGCACACCCACACGAGAAAGCAGTAGAGCCTCCAAACAAGTTCCAAAGTACTTCCTTGGAAGGCTCGGGGGCTACTATCGAGTGTGATAATTAGGGGTACCCAGATTATCCCTCTAAAAAACTCACTCAGGAAAGGTTAAGACATAACCCTCGAAGCAAAGCAGCCGAGACACCTCCTAACCCGAGGCCCACCATGGAGGTCTTCCCTACAGGCACCGAGGCCCCTCCCCAAGGGTCTCCTGCCTTAGACAAATATCCGCCTCGCCCAAAGTCACCATCGCTCCATCTGTCTCGCCCGAGCCGATCTCAGGCAGATAGGACAAAGGCACCCGAAGGCTGGCGGGGGACACTCATATTTAATGCGCACACCTACCCCACGCAGAGGCATAGGAGCACATTGACTAAATGACAGTGGTTATGTCCAGGCGCAACAACATGATTACGCTCCCGCCACTATGCACGCACGCCGCCTGCTATCCCCCGATGGACATTTAATACGACAGGAGAAGCAGTCTGGCCCTCGGGCGCAAATCTCCGCCTCGCTCGATGCTGGACCCGCCCTCGGGTGCAATCTCCGTCTCGCTTGACGCTGAGCTCAACCTCTGGTGATGTCTCCGACTCGCCCAAGCTTGACTTCGACTACCTGCCCCACCGTGAATCCTGCAGGCGGCCATTCCACCAACTATGGCACACGTCAGGGAAGGCTCAACCATTGCCTCGAGAAGACTTCCGCCTCGCCCGAGCAAGGCTCTGACCTCAATAATCACAGCAAAGGAATCACAACGTCACCCGACACAGGGATGCTAACGCACCCGTAAGCAGGCTTTTACACATACCGAAGCCCTGTTACAACAACTACGGTACGGGCAACCCATCCCCTGGGGCTCGGGCATATGGCCAACCCACGGTCTTGGCCTCGACTCTCAGTAAGAAATCCGCGAGCACACGTCAATAACGCGGTACACAGTTATGTCATTCACAGGACGCCAAGACATCTCCCTTGGGAATATGATTACCTCGGGTTTCACAGCATACATCTTCTAGGTGTATAAATAGGGCAGACATAGCTCCTCCAAGGGGCAGGCAAACATTCAGTAGTCTTCCTCCAAGTCTTTCGATATTAGCACTTGCCTCAATCAGTTCTAGGGACTTGGGGACTTGCCCTCTCGCGCCATGCTTGTAATCCCTACTGCAGGCACCTTGGTACGAGTAATATAAGCGTCATCCCCCCTCTGCTAGAAGTAGGGCCTTGCATTGCCCGAACCAGGATAAATCGCTTGTGTCAACTCACACACCATCTAGATTGTGGGCACGCGACATCATTTACTAGTTGGTTAGGACCGTTAGTCAAAACACTAACAACTTTGGTTAAAGAGGAAAATTAGGCAAGCTCTAATTCTTAGTTTCTATGCAATTGAAATTTGTTTATATGATTATTGCTGATTATTTTCTCCACGGTGCTTGTAGAGCGCTCGCTACTATCATGTGATGTGAGCTGAATGTGGCAATGACGAGATGGGCTTAAAGGTATTCACTGCATTACAAACTTCACTATTCTTATCTACTGCTAGTAGTTGCTAATGGTTACTTCTAGTTGCTAGTAGCTGCTGATGGTTACTGCTAACTGTTAGTAGGTTATGAAGAGATGGTTACAGCTAACTTCTAGTAGCTGCTACTGCTAGTATCAATCTTTTCCTATCTTGTTGCTAGTAGCTGCTCTATCAATTACTTGTTGTTACTAGTATCAATTATTGCTAGTATCAATTACTTGTTACTGCTAGTAGATTTTAGTATCAATTAATTGTTGATTACTACTAGTATCAATTAACAACTGATTTGTTAATTACTTGTTGTTGATTTTAGTACAATTGCAACTATAATTTGGTAGCTTTAAATTTTGGTTCCTATCTTGCCTTTTACCTATTTATTTATATTGCTTTTCTCTTGTTTGTTTTGTATTGAAGCAAGTGCCTTATCTATGAAAACAGTGTTTCCTTTTGATCATATACTATTGATGAGGGTTTTCCTAGTTGCTATGCATCACAACTATCTTGCCTTTTACCTGTTTATTTATTTCTTTATCAAGCTATGAGTTGTGAGAATGAGTGCTTTAGATGTTGTTCTTATTAAGACTTCAGAATTTTCGTTTGACCAAACAGTAGGTTTTAACATCTTTGGTGTTGTCTAGCTATGGTATGACAAGGATCAAATATTTAGAAAGTATCCATGAACTAAAATGCTACTCAAACTCAAAACTATTTCCTTTTGATCCTAAACAACTTGTCTATTTTCGTAGTACTATTATATGACCTTTGGTTTAACCTATACTAAGAATTTGCAATCGTGTGTGTGTATATATATATATATATATATATATATATATATATATATATATATATATATATATATATATATATATATATATATATATATAATTTGCTTTTGTATTTCACAATTACTTCACATCTAGTCTTTCTAAGATAATGTTCATTGTGTAAATTGATTCATTTTAGCTACTAACCCCTACTGCTATATATTGTTGAACCACACTGCTATGCTATGCTACTAGCATTGAACTATATAATTGTGTAACCATATAAACTAAAATGTGTGCCAATTAATGTTACTTGCAGTGTGTTAAGTGGATGCAACACATGAAGCGGACATGGAGAAGAAAGTTGGCATAAAACTAAAACGCATTAAGTTGACATGTGCCATGCGTGTTTTAGATGTCTTATTCTACTACTAAACTTCCTAATACTATATTTTTATATTATATATTCTGTGTGAATTGAGATGATGATACTATATGATGTGATGATGGATGAATTAGCTTCGTTGGATATTAGATGGTATTTAGATTAAACTTTACGTGAATCATATGTGCTTCATATTTGTTTCCCAAACGATGTCAAAGAAGTACACGGAGAGTTGAGTACAGGGATGAGGGAGATTCTCTCCAGAAATAAGGTGACATCTAAAATCCCCTCGCCTCTTGGATTGGTTTCCAAGGGATTTTTCTCCCTCACTGCCAAACTAGTCCTATCGGTGAAAATTTCTTCCATCCCCATCGTTGTCGAGGAATTTATCCCACGGAAATCTGTCGATACACCAGTGGATGGTCCAGGAGGAAAAGACAGTAATTTCAACGTGGCAGAGTAGCTGTTGTGAAAGCGATTAAAAAAGTAGGAACTAGGTTTTTTTTCTTTATCCACAACGGAGCTACAGTGAAGGTGCTAACAGATGGATTTGTTACAACCAAGCGCTTCCGTATGCAGAAAAGGAGGCCTCAATCTTCATGAAACCAAAAGGTATATGCAGCTTGACACGGCACCAGCTTAGTTACACACATAAAGGTATAAATAATTCACTGCAAAGTAAAATCATACAAGATCAAAAATAATGTCAGAAAAACTAGACAGTGAAGGTGCGCGTCTGTTCAAATACGCGAACATACCTTTGTCATGCTTTCTGAATTTTTACAACTGTGCTCCAGCGTGCTCGAATCTATCTCCTGTTACAGAATTCGAGCAAACGCGAAGCTCTTTTATACGGCATAATTATAAAGCATTGATTTGGCCAGATTGCTAGAAACATTTCAGTCACGTTCACAATAAAAAAGGTACAGCCAGTACCCAAGACTCCCACATGACTGGATCTCGAGAACGAACAAACTAATGCCTTGTTCGTTTGCACCAATTCATATCTGGATTAACATGGACTAAAATTAAATCCATGTCACAATCAATGGCCCAAAATAATCGAAGCCTACTCAGATTTTTTTTTATTCAGTTAAACCCATCATGGATTATATAAACCAAGGATTTGGAAATTTTTTAAACTATGGAAGACATATATTCTATCCATAGCTCATTAGTTATGGAACAAATCCATGAAAATAATGTACAAATCTATATTAGAATCTATGGATCAAAAGAATAACTAGTTTTAAGAAATACATGGATTAAATGATGAGTTCAGTCCCACCATGAGATTAGGTATAATGTACAGATCCACTCAATCCAAACCCGGATAAATCCATATTGAGATTTAATCCTTTGTAACCGAACAAGGCCTAGGGCTAGTTTGGGAGCTATAAACCCAGAGAGAATTGGAGGGCTAAATTCCCCATCTTAGGGCTAGTTTGGAAACCCCATTTTCCCAATGGATTTCTATTTTACCAAGGGAAATTAGTTCATGTTCCCTTGGAAAAATAAAAATTCCTTAGAAAAATAAAGTTCACAAACTAGTTCTTATTCAATTTTGAATAAGAAGGGGAATTTAGCTCCTCCAATCCCATCCGTTTTTGTGGCTCCCAAACTAGCCCCTAAGGTAAGTTTTTCCCCACATGCAGACTTTTTTGAACCCACGATAAGTAACTCAATAAATCAACTGACTCAATAAGACAGCTCTCACCACTACAACAAACCTATCCTTATTCAGTCATATTCATAATAATGAATATATTATAGTACAGAATATTCTGAATAAAAGAACAATGGTGATAATAACCTTACTGACACTATTGCCCTGCATTTGAAAAATGAATTTATGCATAATTGAGGTATGAGTAGTCAAGATGCCCGTTTTGTAAGTGCCGAACATTCGCACATATGTTGTCTAGGGAAGGGAATTTATACACAGCCTAGCACTCACATACATTTTTCAATTACGCTGTTTCAAACCCACACGACTTCAGGATACAAGTGGAGACTCTACAGTGCACCAGGCCTCCCCTTCAGTCTAAGAATTGGCAATGCCACACACACAAAAAACAACTTTAAAACATTTTAGCATTGCCAAATGCTTGTTCGACAATGGCATCGACTGCCACTCTAATGGAATGCTTGGTTTGGTGAATCAAACCATTTTCGATTGGGTGATGTATCATAAACTTGTTTACTATTTTTTTCTCAAATATGTAGGAGAGCTATGTATCATTACGTTAACAAGGAAGAAGAGCTAAAACTCCCAAAGGAGCCTAGACACCACAAGAAATAACTGGAATGAAAAGAGAAGAGCAAAAATGAAGAAAACAATGACCCAACTAAACACAAGCCACCATATTATCTAGCAGCGGCCTCTAAGTAAGCTAACCCACTAGCACAAGCTACACACCAGAGATCTGCTTAAGAATAAGCTGCACATTGAGAACAGCTACATTAAACACTCACTACGGTGAGTTCCACACGGACCAGGCGACCAAAATAATTACTGAATTCAGCCCTATTTTTAGTTGCTAAGGCAACAAATCTGGAATGCCCATCCACCAGACTGAGGGGACCTTGTCATCAGAGTGGAGAGTACAAAGGCTTTCATGTTTTCTGCCAATAAGCCAATTGGAGGTTATGTCGCTCCAAGCTACAAGTTGAGGACAACTCTTCTTGTGCAAGAGAGGACACATGTGGAGAGAATGTTGCAGGAGCTCTAAAGTTGTGAGTATTATTTCAGATGGATGGTCAGATGCTCTTGAATTTCTTGGCTGTTACAGAAGATAGCCCATTGTTTCTTAGAGCGATCACCACTGAAGGAATATCCAAGACCGAGCATATTTCAGAGAAGATGTCAGCAGTAATTGATGATGTTGGGGCACAAAATGTTGTGCAAGTGATCACTGACAACGCTGCCAATTGCAGAGCTGCTGGCATCATAGTTGAGCAGAAGCACCCTCATTTTTTGGATCCCTTGTGTTGTGCATACTTTGAATCTTGCTTCAAGGAACATATGTGCTCCTAGGGAAATTGAAGATGTGCTTTATACTGAATTCTAGTGGATTCGCGAAGTCATTGGAGATGCCAGCATGATTAAAAATTTCATCATGAATCACTCCACGAGGTTGTCTATGTTCAATGAGCAAAGGAAACTGAAATTCATTGCCATTGCTGACACAGAATTTGCCTCTGCTATTGTGATGTTGAATACTGTTGCTTCCTTAAAGGCATAGGTTTTCCTCTTTTCAAAATTAAAAAAAAACACATGCCTGCCAGAGAGGAATCAGAGATATTGATCCAACCAAAACAAACAAGACTGACAAACTACAAACAGAAGAACAAGAAACTAAAGTGTGGGATAACCTGTCCGGTCCTCTCAAAATAGTCATTGAGCGCCCACTGGTACTTGGACTGGTCCAGCCCGAACCATCTCGAGATGTGCTTGTCCAACCTCGAGTGTGCTAAACCAGGGAAATATTTTGCTCACAGATCAAAATTCAAAGTCACAAACATTAAAATAAAATAAATCAGAGCGTTGAACAAGAAGGATTCTCTTCCACATCACCTTTTTGCACGTGTGCAACCGCGTCCCAGAAGAACGCTAGCAGCGATCCGTCCGACCCTGCCGACACCTTCGCGAACTGCAACGGCGGCACCTGAACCGATGGCAAGGAGCCGGAAGAGAGGTTTGGTGCCTGCAGCGGTGTTGAGAGAGACTTGACGGGCTGCGGCGGGTACCTGGACAAGCGGGGGTCGGGAGAGCTTCTCCGCGGGAAGAGGTGGAGAAACCGTCTTGACAAGCGGCGGCGGCACCTGGACCAGCGAGGGTCGGGAGAGCTTCTCCGCATGAAGTGGCGGAGAGACCGTCTTGACAAATGGTGGCGTGGAGACCGAAACCGAATAAACAGGCGCGGTCGGAGGGGCCATCTGCGCCGGCGGCGATTCAGGGGATTCCTCGGCGCAGGGACTCGTCGGGGGCGTAGAGAACTCGGACCTCGGGCTCTCGGGCTCCGCCGGTGGCGTGACGAACACCATTAGGTTGCCCGACTTGCCGATCACCGGCGGCGAGTGCGGGGCGGAGGCCATCGCCGGAGCTGGAGCTGAGGACTACGGAGGAGGAGCTAGGGTTTGGGAGAAGCGAGCGCTAGTGCGAGAGGACAGAGGAGTGAAACGGCTAGTGAGAGGCCATTGCCGACGGGTAGGAATGAACATTTCGAGCATCTATTTTTTCTCTGTCCGCTTTTTCGGCAGTTTAATTTTTGTGTGCTCGAAATAAATCAGTCGCCAGTCAGACTGTTGTTGCTCTAGAAAAAAAAATGAGGTTCTAAATTTTAGTCATAAAATTTAAATATTAAATCGAATTAGAATCAAACTCTATTTCTATACATTTTTAAACTAAAGTTAATAAAAGGCTTAAACTAATTGAGGAAACATTCCAATCATAATCCAGCACTCGGTGTTCCCATCCAAAAGTCAGTGGCAGTGTAGAAGCTTATGGTTCTGTTTGGTTCGGCTTTTTTCTGAAGAGCTTTTTTGAAAAGCTGGCTGTGGGGAAAAGCTGGCTGTAGTGAGAAGCTGGTGGTTAGAATCTGGATGTTTGGTTCGGCTGCTGTGGAGAGAAACTGGTGGTTAGAATCTAGATGTTTGGATACGGGTACATCATAATTCTTCTGTCGTGCTTGAGCTTCTCTCAAGTTGTATCGTATGTGTTGGACCTTTTTTCTGTTTCTTTGACCAAATCAGGTCTGAAAAACCACCATTCTCCTGGCTCCGACCAATTCAAGGGTGTTCTACATCGTCAACCATACAAGGCTTCAAATGGTGCCATTTTAATACTTTCTTGATAGCTGTTATTATAAGAAAATTCTACCAAAGGTAGACAATCATTCCACATTTGTGGAAATTCCAAAAGACACGCTCGTAACATATCTTCTAAAATTTGATTTACTCTTTCTGTTTGTCCACTTGTTTGGGAATGATAGGTCGAACTATGGTGCAATTTAGTACCCAAAGATTTGTGTAACTCTTCCTAAAATTGGGATACAAATTGCGGTCCTCGGTCTGGTACTATTGTCTTTAGCACTCCATGCAAACTCAGGACATGTGCAATATACACTTTAGCATATGCAGCCACTGGGTACTTAACCTTAACTGGAAGAAAATGAGCAGTCTTTGTAAGTCGATCCACTATAACACAAATAGAATCATACCACAAAATCTGTACTTATGTCATCCCATTTCCAAGTTGGGGCAGGCAATGATTGTAGGGGTCCAACAGTCTTCATGTGCACCACCTTTACCTGTTTACAAGTGTCACACTTTGCCACATAGCGAGCAATTTCTATCTTCATTTTAGTCCACCAATAATGTTGTTTCAAATCTTGGTACATCTTGGTACTTACAAGATGGATAGAATATCGACTAAGATGGGCTTCATCTAAGATTTGTTGACGGAGTTCAACATCCTTAGGCACCACTATACGATCTTTAAACCATAACACTCCTTGGTCATCCTTCTTAAAACAAGTAGCTTTACTGGCTTCCATTTTCTCTTGGATATGCTTCATACCCTTATCAACCTTCTGAGCATCTATAATCCTCTGTTGAATAACCGACTCAAGCTTCAATTGCATCAAAGCTCCATGTTGCTCTATACCCAAATTTAGTCTTTCCATTTCCTGACATAAGGTAGTGCCAGACAACCCCACAATAAGGCAATGGCAAAACGCTTTACAACTTACGGCATCAACCACCACATTAGCCTTTCCCGAATGATAATGAATCTCTAGATCATAATCCTTGATTAGCTCGAGTCATCTTCTTTGTCTCATATTTAACTCTGACTGGATAAAAATTTACTTTAGACTCTTATTATCAGTATATATATGACATACATTTCCCAGCAGATAATGATGCCAGATTTTAAGGGCATGAACCACTACTGCCAATTCCAAATCATGTGTCAGGTAATGCTCCTCATGCCGACGTAGTTGTCTTGAGGCATAAGCTATAACTTGGCCTTCTTTCATCAAAACACATCCAAGTCTAATGCCTGACACGTCATAGTATACGTCAAACAACTTCTCAATATCTGGTTGAGCCAAGACTGGTGCAGTAGTTAACAGTTTCTTCAGCTACTCAAAGGCCTCATTACATTTGGGAGTCCAATTAAACTTAACATCATTCTTCAGCAGCTCCGTAATAGGTTTAACAGTCTTGGAAAATTTTGGAATAAACTTACGGTAATAGCCAGCTAGTCCAAGAAAGCTCCTGACTTGATAGACTGTAGTAGGGGATTTCCATTCCAAAATATTCGTGACCTTGCTGGGGTCAACCATAATTCCTTTAGCTGATAGAACATGCCCCAAAAATTGGATTTCCTCCAACCAAAACGCAAACTTGCTAAATTTAGCATAAAGTTGATGTTCCCTTAAGCGCATTAAGACCATCCGCAAATGCTCTGCATGCTCCTCTCTATTCTTGGAGTAGATCAAAATATCATTGATTAAGACCACTACAAATTTGTTCAATTCTGGCACGAACACCGAATTCATCAAATACATGAAATGGGATGGAGCATTTGTTAACCCAAAGGACATAACCAGATACTTGAATAATCCATATCGAGTTGTAAAAGTCATCTTAGGTAAATCTTCTGGTCGAATCCTTATCTGATGATAGCCCGACCTAAGGTCAATCTTAGAAAATACTCAGGCTCCAGTAAGCTGATCGAATAAAAGATCGATCCTAGGAAGGGGGTACTTATTCTTAATGGTGACCTCATTAAGGGGCCGATAGTCCACACACATTCGTAATGTTTGGTCTTTCTTCCTCACAAAAATGGCTGGACAACCCCATGACGATGAACTTGGTCTAATAAATCCCTTCTCCAACAAATCTTGTAGTTGTGTTTTCAGTTCTACCAATTCATTGGAAGGCATACGGTACTATCTTTTGGAAATAGGAGCCATACCAGGTTTTAACTCAATCACAAACTCTACATCCCTCTTGGGAGGTAATCCAGGCAAGTCTTCAGGAAATACATCCGAAAATTCACAAACAACTGGAATATCTTGCATCTGTTGCACTATGGCTTCATAAGCTCGTCCGGTCGCCCTAACCAGGGCAGATACATGAATGGATAGCCTGGCTCCTTGTACATAACTTAGCTAAACAATCCTTTGACTGGTATTAATAACCGCCTTATTTTGGACTAACCAATTCATGCCTAGAATCATATCTATGTCTTGCCCTTTTATAACTATCATATTAGTGGGGAAGTCATATCCCGCTAATTTCACAGGTACATGGAAGACTACTTCCTTAGTAAAAATTTGGCCCCCAAGTGATTGAATAATAAGACCCTTCTTTGATTCAACATTGGGTATGCAATGCTTCTCAACAAAAGCTTTGTTCATGAAATTATGCAATGCACCAGAATCAAAAAGAACGATGGTGGGATGATTGGCAACGGAAAACCTACCCATCAACACATGCTCTCTCTCTGGTGTAGTAGCCACTTGAGTATAGTAAACCCGTCCAGTTATCTTTTCACCCTTGCCAGCCTGATTGCTTGCCATATTTCCCTTGCCTTGAGAAGTATTTCTAGAAGTCTTTTGGAAGTTTGACTTGTTTTGCTTCGGGTAAGGACAATCTTTGAAGAAATGTCCATGTTTTCCATAGTTGAAGCAGCTATTAGATGAGCTAGGTAAAGTGGAAAACGAGCACTAGTGGCACCCAACTGAGGAGTTTGAGTAGGGGCTGCAGTTGGATGAATGAAGACTGGCTGTATAAAAGGATAGGAGGATTGGTGAGAAAAAGAACGATTTGGATTGAAGGAACGAATCACTAGCCTTGACCGCTTTTTGGATCCCTCACCTCCTTCATGTCCAAACCTTTTTGTCTTTCCTTGCCCCGAGTTCTTCGCCTCCATCGAGATTGCTATACTCATGGCCCTATTGAAAGTGAGATCTAAACAGGCGGTCATTTTCCACTGCAGCCTATCATTTAGACCTTTCATGAAACAATTCTTCTTCTTTAAGTTTGTATTGACTTGTTCTATGGCATATTGAGAGAGATGGTTGAACTTAGCAAGGTACTGCATCACAGAGTCACCACTTTGCTTTAGACGAACAAACTCTTCCAACTTCATTTGTAGAACACCATCTGGAATATAATGCTCCCTGAACGCTTGCTTGAACTCTATCCAGGTAATAAGATGACCTTTAGGTTGAATGGCTATGAAGTTTGCCCACCAGGTACTGGTAAGACCTCGCAGTTGTTGAGCAGCAAACAGGGGTTTCTGAGTTTCTGTGCATCGGATCAGTCTGAACTTATGTTCCATCACACGTATCCATTCGTCCACCTCCAAGGGTTATTTCGCTTTAACAAAAACAGGGGGACGTGTTTCTGAGAATTCCATGTAAGTAGTGCCTTTGGGTGCTTGGTTTTGGCCTCTGCCTCCTTGCTGGTGAATCTGGTTTCCTGCCATCTCCCGGAGAAACCGGGTATTACCAGTAGTGGCATTAAGCAAAGCAACAATGGCCTCTACCAAAGTGGGAGGTACAGGTGGTGGGATTGGAGTTTCCTCCCCACTACCCCGAGAAGTCCTTGACCCATCCTAACCACGAGTCCTTGTCGGCATCTAGAGAAGAAAACATACTTGATTATTACACGGCACAATTACACGTCCTTTATTACATTATTCCAAGCTCGTTCTAATCATACATACTCACCATATACAACACATTTTCCTTATTTAGACTACATAAGGAAACTACCTACTACTAAACTAGTCTAGTCATCGACTTCCTTGGTTGCTCTAGATTTGCTGCTAGCTTCGGGGGATGATTATCCGCGATGTTCATAGGAGGAGGGGCTCCAAAGATGTCCAGCTCCTCATAAGGTCATCCTTCATCTGCTCCTACTATGCCAGCTCCCATCTCTGCAACTTCCGGTGGCATGTTTGGGTGTAGCTGGTCATACATCACATGCACCTCCTCATGTAGGACATTGTTGTATGCTTGCAGATTTTCCAATGCCAGACTTAGCTCTTCCACCCGGGCTCAGGCAGTTGCCTCGCAATCCCAGGCAATGGATCGTGAATTCATAGCCCCCTCAATAGCTCGATCATGTTCTACAATCTCACGCTACAAGGGCTCTACTTCTTTTGATAACTCAGCGATGCGGCGACTAGCACGCATACGCTCCCTACCTCCATGGCACAACTCCATAGTCAGACATTCGACTCTAGCCTCTAGGTCTCCTATGGGATCATTGCTCCTACTACTGCTCCCCTCATGACGAGAAGCCAACTGGTGACGAGGCACACCCTGAGGTCTGGTCGCTTTCCGAAGGGTGGTCTTCGTGCGTGCCATGTCTCTATAAGAGGGGAAGAATACTTAATATTGTTTAAACATGATGCATGCATGATCCTACAATTATGGAATCAACTACTTGTTGATCCCATGCCTCCTACATATAACCTATTATTTTGCACTCTTTTACCCGACTACTTAAAAGGTAAGTTGCTATAAGAAGGGATCAAGGTAAGGATGAAAGATCTTTCAAAGGTAAGTAGTTGAAAACCTTTTGAAGCACTAAGTAATGTCCGAAGAAATGGGCATCGCTCCGATACCAGCTGTGATGAAACCTCCCGAGATATTAGGCCCACCTACAGATGTCCTTGTCCTGAAGATCTTAGACAACCGAGCAGGTGCACCCAATGGCTCGACAGGTCTAGTTTTCTGTATCTAGTTCACATCGCCTAAGAGCGTTCATCCCATATCACAGACATTACATACCATCGGAGTAAAAGTGGAAAGGGTTACAATAACTTAATTTACATTCATAAGTACAATATAGAAAGAGTCATTATTACATAACGGGTTTGAGTGCTTAAACTTATTACATCACGAGAAGGCAAACACCTTCCATAGGTAGTTCTTAGTTTTCTTCTTCCTGCTTTGGGACAACCTTGGAACAGAAGCAGCAAAACTTAACAGTTTCTTCACCTACAACAACATGGGTTTGGAAACCCTAAGTACGGAGTGTACTTTCGCAAGTCTTACCCGACTAAAAGAAAAGACTCTCAAGGATATGCTGGCTTTTGGGAGTCAAGGTAAGGTTTAGCAAGAATCAATGACCCAGTTTGCACAAAGATTACTACAGTTGGTCCTTAAGAATTCATTTTACTAGTCAGGTTAAGTAGTTACCTGCATCTAGATTTCTTTCTATTATAGATCAAGCACTTGGCCTATACTAGCCATCTTTTATCATCCCTTCAGTTCACTTGTCGCTTCATGTAGGGCAGTGACCAAGTCTTCATATCCGAGAAGTAACGGCGATCCGAATCGATTAATACCCAGCTGGGGATCTCCAACCACATAATATATGTAGCACTTAACCCTTGCATATGTCAACTCGCACCCGAGTTTCTCAAGACTAGAATGGGTTCACGCCAACCGAGAGCACAGATACTCCACCATCCAGCATATTGTCACGGAGGGTACATGCTACTCTCACCATCTGTCCACTCCCATTGTGTGGTAGCCTTTCTGGTATTGGTTCGGCCGAGGCAAAGCTTACCCATGACGAGGCATGTGGCCAGTTAAAAGGTCCTCGATCATCAAGCCTACATTGGCTTGGTCCTTAAACAACTCAGACGGAGACACTACACCGAGACTCCTTTCTCATGCAAGTCAGTCGCCCGGTCTCGTCTTATAAACTTATAGCCCAAAACTTGGTACCTGTCAGAGGTAGTCTTTTCAGATGTTGAATCCATCATGGCCATGATGGATTCACCATCATAATTCTTTTCTTTGTAAAAATTCCCATCTAGTGTGAAGCATCACCTTTTGTTTTAAAATAAAACATTTTGTTTTCTAAAGCAAGGCTAAGCATCAGAAAACTTGTTTGCATAAATTAGGTAACAAGGAATTGTAACCAGTTTTCTAAGGAAGGAAATGCATCAATTGTTTAGCACACAACCCATATCACCTAATGCATCATATAAGGTGATAAAGTTTTTAAAACGACAAGGAAAGAGTTAATGCACTGGGGCTTACCTTGTGTTGTAGGAGTTTCTGCTTCCACACCGCAGATGTCGAAGTAAAATTTATTTTCTGCTAGAGGATTGTCAGCCTGAGGTACAACCTTTTCTTCTACTATGGATTCTTCTTTGTGTTCTATACATGATAATATATGTATATGAATGCTTATTCTATGTCATGGATATGCAATTATATAACAAAAAATAGTAAGTTGTGTCTCGAATACAACTTTCCTTCAAGGTGCTAATCAACCACTAAGATTTTCCTAGTTAAATACTCTTCTAAGGTTCACTTACTAACCTCCTTAGATTACTAGTAAAAGTAAGGTTACTAAGTTCTACTTTAGTTACAAAAGTTGCCTTTAACATAGTATTAAAATGGGTAATCTATGGAACCAATTGCTTGTTTTCTAGTCAAACAGTGTCCAAACAACTTCAAATTTTACTCAAGGGCTATAACCAACATTTTAAGTCTACCGAAAAAGTTCTATTATTTTTGGGATTACTAAATGTTTTCTAAAATTCTAAAAAGCTTTACTTAAGCTCCTTTGCATGCTACATAATTCTGAGATTGAAATAAAAGTCTTGGAATTATTTTTATTAAATACTACTTGATCTTAAGAATCTAACAAAATTGGTCTCATGATTTTACTAATTTTCTACTATTTCTAATGGATTTCTGAAGCTAATGGTAAAAAGAAAAGGAAAAACAATGAACTGGATTGGGCTGAAACCGGCCCAAACCGGACCATGGACGGCGGAAACATGCTCGCGTCCGCACCCACACGTGTGACTTTGTGCAAGGCCCCTGGTGTTTTAAATATCCAGTAAAGAGTCCATGGCACTATTCACATGTGTCACTGGCAGTTACATAAGAGTCCTCCTATTTCTATTTCTTCACGACACCAGCTCCCCGACCGTGCACCAGTCGAACACCTGGCCGGAATCACGTGTACTCACCGACGGTAACCTGTTCTGGTGGTGCCAAGCACACGAGTCCCATCTCCAATGCTACCCAAACACATCCTAGGGGCTAATTTGACCAAATTGTCACTACTCCGTGTCTGTCTGTGACAATGGCGGAGTAAGGACTTCAGCGAGCTCATTCTAGTTTACACGAGCCAGTCGCGTTCAATCCACTGACTCAGAAAGAATCAGTGACCTACTAGGGCTACGGTGCTTGCGCGAATTTGGACAGAGGCAACCCGGAACAGCCGGTTGACGTGAGCAGTGCCCACGGTGGCGTTCCTAGGCGCCCACGCGGCGTTCACAAAGCTACAACACGGTAGCGTTCAATCAACCGAGACCAAGAGCTTTACTAGCAATAAAGAATGGTAAAACATGGATCAATGGGACATGAATTAACCTGAGAAGGGCTAGCCATGGTGAGACGTCTCATGACGGTGACCAGATTTGGGGAAATCCAGTGACAGGGGGCTATGGTGCACAGGAGAGGCTATCTGAGGGTGGGATGGGCGCGTAACAGGGAGGCGGAGTGAGGGGAGTGCTCAATTTATAGAGACCAGCCACGGGTGCTACGAATTTGGGCGGAGATGAGCTCACAGCGGTGAAGAGATGAGTCACGGAGTTCATCTACCGTGGCACTCAATGGAGTAAGGTCTCGGGGCAGTAATTGGCTGTCCACCATGACCTACTACGATGTGGTAATACCTTTAAGTACATGGCACGATCATGAGGGGCGGGGGACGCTGCTGATGGCATCACGGTCGACCATGAAGCAAGTGGGTATGGCGGCCAATGCATGGACTCATCCGCGGCTGCGATATTTTCACTCCTCTGGTAATATCCGCGTCGAGCCGTGCACGAATCTTCGTAGCAAGCTCGAATCACGGCATGAGATTGGCGGTGGCAAGGTTCTCTAAATCGGAGATCTTTTCAGATATTGTACCATGCCGACTTCATTAAGTGTGCCTGACAAAGCAACTTGAGGGGCATTTTTCTTCAATTTCCATGTGGTGAACTACTAATCCGATTGCATCAAAGTTATTCTCCTATATACCATCTTCAATTTTTTCACGAATATCTTGATCATTTACTCATTGGATCAAGCACAATTTGGCTCCAAAGTCGATCAAATACCACTGACAGTCTGTTTTTAGGTTACTGCTTGACTGACAGCCCAACTTCTAGGGCATTTTACTCCAATTTCTATACAATTATTGGGCTAAATCACTTAATCAAATTTGTACTACTATAGTAGCTCTACAACTTTGCTATAGTAATTTTTAGCAAACTCCTTATGGATCAAGAGATACAAGGGTCCAAAATCAGCTCATTCACACTATTTTTAGAGTTCAAAGTTAGGGTGGCTCATGCACTTTTTTAAATTACTCCATGTTTCACCACAAAACTTGGAAACCTCCAAATGTAAAAGTTGCTTAGTTTTTGTTACTCTATCACTTTGATATATACATTTTTGGCAAAAAAGTGCATAAATTTTGAAATCATCCCATAGGGTACTAATTAGGGTTTTTGGGGTTTAAATTAGGGTTTTGAGTTTCCTAGGGTACATTAAACACTTAATCTCTCTAAACTAGTATTTCTTGAACATTTCTATTAACTTGTTAAGATCACTCCTTAGTGCTCATCTCACAAAGCCCCATGTCTCTAGTCCTTGGAGAGAGAGGCATTCTAACCTAGGGTTAAGAATCCCTTTTACCAGGCCATATCATCACATAAGCATCACATCACATGTTTGTTTTGAAATCTTAGCCTAGTGGATGCATTCTAGTTGTATCATACATAGTGTAATGCCATTGCATATGATGTCATGTCAAAGTTTTAGTTCACATAACACCAGGGGTGTTACATCTCCCCCGCGTCAATCAAACTCCCGAACCAACGCCTAACCCCCGCGTGGGACGCACGCCATAAATTGCGGTTCTATTTTTTACGTAATAGCGTAAATATTCATGGAGATAGCATAAACTCCCGCCCAGTCACTGGACCATGTCCACACGCGTAGGCGCGTGCATGCAAATCCTATTTTTATGGTAGATCCTGTAATTATGGTAGATCATGGGAGTTTCCATTGCATGCACGCAAATTTTGGATTACATTTTTATTTCCACTGCATGCACACAAAAATTGGATGGCTTCATAAATATAGGATCACTCCAACAGTCATGCAACTAGGCTCGTTAGAACTAATTTATGACATATACTAATACTAATTATGCTACATGATGTAGGTATGTATGAAATTCGGTACACTGCATATTTTTTCTTGCTACAAATTTAGGATGACATGAATGTGCGATGAAAATAAATGGATTGCCATTCATGGAAACAAAAGATCTTATTTAAATACTTTATTTCCTACATAAATATAGGATCGCTTCATCAGTCAAACAGTTATGCTCGTTAGAACCAGTTTACGATATATACTTATACTAATTATACTATACAATATAGGTATTTATGCTATGCGGTATATTGCGCAAAAATCTGGCATGCGGTTCACTGGTGGACGCATCTCTATGTTTGAGTGTTAAAACCTTCAGTTTTGAGCGTAAAACCCAAAGTTATGACCATAAAGTATTGACCCAACCTGAAAGTTGTTGCAAACTTATTGATGTTAGTATAGATATGCATACAAAGTGACATAAAAATATGTACACGATTGTATGTTGTCCCTTCACAAGGAACATGCATTCAGGCGCCCCCACCAGACACATGCATGCGGTCCTAGTTTTTAGATGATCTTAACAATATGGCAACCATTAGGCACATGCAAGTGATTTCTATTTTTATACAGATCTGAAAATTATGGTAGGTCGTGGGAATTTCCATTGCATGCGCACAAATTTTGAATGGCATTTTTGTTCCCACACCGTACACGCAAAAGTTGGATGACTGATATCGCGCAAAGCATAAAATGATTATAAACAGTTGCATAAATACCTACACTGTATATCATAGTTAATGAAAAAGCCTTAGTATGGGCTCAACCAACACCCATATGCAAAAACAAAGGATTGGAGGAGGTCGTCACCGGAGGACACCGTCGAGGCCATGGATCGGAGGAGTTGGTCATTGAAGGACGATGGATCCACCCACGCCTCGCGTGGCCACCATCGACAGAGACGACCACGCCTCGTACGACCGCCGGAGCAACTCGTGTCTCTCGTGGTCGCCATCGTCGCTGTCGAAGCATACTGCGTCTCATGCAACCACCGTCGCCACTGGGCTTAGGGTGCGTCGTCGCCGCTTGTTCGCTTCGGGAGCCCCGTCGTCGCTTGCCTGCCCACCTTGAGAGCATCACCGTTGCTCGGTCCTAGGGGAGCGCCGCCGTCGCTTGCCCGCCCACCTCGGGAGCGCTGTTGTCGATCGCCACCGCAGCTCGCCCCTAGGATCACCGCCACTCTCATGCCCGAGGGAAACTGCTGCCACCGCTAAAACCTAATCCTAGGCAACCTGGGGGTGTTTTTATAGCTGCCCAAACTTTGTGTGGCTGAATCGAATGGCACCGTTGGGCCAGGACTTCCTCCAGTTATTGGAAGTACAGGGCTCCAAATATATATATATATATATATATATATATATATATATATATATAAATGCTCTTAGAATCTATGAAATAAAAAAATACAAAAGTAGTAAAACATAAAAATGTTAAAACAAAACGTAGAGTAAAATGAAGAACAAAATTTAAAATAATATATAGAGAGAAAATGAAATAAAAGGGAAAAAATTGAAACATGGAAACATGCAAAATTATGAAATACTCCCTCCATCCCATAAAATAAGGCGTATATTTTTTTACAAAGTCTTTTAGAGTAAAACTTTGACCATTAATTTCTTTTAATATATGACATAAACAAATACAAATTAAACATCATATTAAATTATTTTTAATACAAATTCAAGTATATAACATGCATACACTAAAAATATATGTTTTTTATTGAATAGTTGGTCAAAGTTTTAAAATGTTGACTTTTCTAAAAACATGCACTCCTTATTTTATGAGATAGAGGAAGTAAAGAAAAGATAATTAGTGTAAGCAAATAAAAATAACAAAATGGCACAACAAATAAAAAATAATAAATGAACACAAGAAAAGGGAAAAAAGAAAAAAAGAAAGAAAAAAAATTAAAATAGAAAATAAAAAGGAATAAAAACTAACGCCCTACCTGCCTGAACCAATGGCATTAAGCAAGCTCGCGTGGGCCATGTTCTTCTCGGCGGCTGCTCAGTGAGTGGCGGACCTAGGATTTTTATATTGGGTGTGCCGCAACAAAATTTTCATGTGGAATTCTATTTAATGTACATATAATTTCATAGTAAATTTGGTAAACAATCTGATATATAGATATAAAGTTTGACACTCAACAAATAAGAATGAAAATTGCATATATTAAGCATAAAAATTGCATACATTAAGCATAAAAATTACAATAATACTACTTATCTGGCCTGCGCTTCCTCAACGCCATAAAGATTTCAATTATATCTTCTTCATTCACTTCGAAGAAAATATTCCTCTCGATGTATGTAACAAGACAATCATCCAAAAGACTATCACACATCTTGTTTCTCAATTTAGTCTTCACCAAACTCATTGCTGAAAATGCCCTTTCAACACTTGTTGTCGCCACCGGCAAAAGCAATACCAATTTGAGAAGCAAATAAACCATATCAAACACCTTATGTCTCTTTGTTTCAACAAGCTTAACCAAGAGGTCCACAAGATTAGTTATGTCTTTGAATCTATCATCTTCTCTTATGCCATCAATATAATTGTCAAGTTGCAAGTCAAGTTTTAACAAGTCAGTGCTTGACATGTCATTAGGATAAAAATCAGCTAGCTTTCGTACCTTGTGTGCATCAAAAGAAGCAAAAGAGTTGGAAGGATCCAAGGCTGACATACAAGAAAGCAGCTCCATATTAGCCTCACTAAACCGACTATCAAGCTCTAGGCTAATTTGATCAATGACCCCAATATATACTTCTCTTCTGAAGTGGTCATCATTGGTTTGGTTATGAACAAATCATGATGATCTTCCATAAGGCTTATAATTTCCATCCATAGAAGGAACTTGGATATCATGTTTGTTGCAAAATGAAGTGATTCTTTGAAGGAATTGATCCCAACCATCAAGCCTTAACTGTTGCATTCTTCTCTTTGCCACATTAACAAGTGAAATTGCATTGATAATACCTTGCTCCCTTCTTTGCAAACACACTGATAAATCATTTGTATATTCAAGAATAACAAACATTAAGTGTGCATCAAAAACAAAGTCAAATGACTCAAATGCTCCGAGCATAGAATGTATTCTTGTCCAATCACTTCTAATTGTAGTATCCTCTCCAAGAATCACCTCTCATGTTGCTAGCCCCATCATAACCTTGTCCACGAATTCGTGTCAAAGTCAAGCCATGACTAACAAGTAAATGTGACACTATGAAAATCATTAAATAAAAATAATACATTTAGTTAATAATGATATTTATGGTAATTAATTTTCTCTTAAGTGTTCGTTGTTTATTTGCCTTTGGAATGATTTTTGAATGCTCATGATTGATTTTGAATATTGAATATCATTTCTTCTTACATGAAAATTCACATAAATAATATAATAAATATTAGTCCAAGAGTTAATATGTTATTTATAAATAATTTTGGTTTGATTCTTATAATTTTATGATTATTTAAATATGTATTTCGAAATTTGAAAAGGAAATAGAAAAAAAAACTAACTAACCTAACCCTAACCGGCCCACTAGGGCCCAATATCCCTAACCCTAAGCCAAGCCGCGCGCGCCCACCCTGCTCCCTGTTACCACCGCCGCCCTCTGCTTCTCTTTCCCCCACCCATCTCTCTCTCCCAGCCGGCTCTCTCTCCTCTCTTCACCCTGCTTCAGCCGATTCCAAGCCGCTGGACACCAGGACGCCGAGCAAGCCAGGCTACCCAGCCGCGACCCGCCCCAGGTGCCCAAGCCACGCCCAGCAGCCATGGCCCTGCGGCCACCCTGCTCGACCGCGACCGGCCCTGCACCGCACGTCGCCGGACGCGCCCAGCCGACCGCGCCCTGCCCTGCTCGCCCGACGCCGACCGCTCGATGACCCGACGCTCCAGGCGCCCTGCTCGCCAGGCCCCACCCGCGTGCACCCAGCGCCGCGCCGCGCGCGCTCGACGCCCGAGCAGGAAGCCGAGCCGCCCCGCACTGAGCCCCTGCACGCGCCGCGCGAGCTGCCAGCCGAAGACCTCACGCCCCACGACCGACTCCGAGCCCGCGCCGTCCATTCGCCGTCCCGGTGTCAATGGAGTTTTATTGGAGCCGTTACTCCTCTCCTATTATTCCCTCCGTTGATTAATGCAATTAATGGTGCTTGATGACGCTGACCGACTCTCCCTCTCCTCTCCCTCTATAAATTGGAGACAGATCTATTCTCCCTCCCACAACAGAGCTCTCCACCTCCCCAAGCTCTCTTTCTCTCTCACGCGCTCTCCCCATTCCCGTGCTCGCCGTCGACCAAACCGATCGTCACCGTCGTCGCTGGAGTCCGTGGAGACGCGTCGGAGTTTGTACCTCGCTGTCCACCAACGACCGCGCCCGTTTCCCTGCTCGCCGGAGACATCCCCAAACCCCGTCCAAACCTCGTCGTTACCTGCCCGTCAAACCACTCCCTCTCGTCGACGTTCATCACTCCCTGTGCAAGAACGAGAACTCAAGGTTGAAGACAACCCCAACCCGTTAATGTATTTTCTAAATCATGTTTGAATTACTTTATTGATCTTATGAATTATTATTGTAATTTTGATGCAATTTGGCGATTCACGCGTATGATTTTTAGAGATGCGATGTATACGTGTAGCCAAAATCGAACCTCGCGATAATACTTTAAATATGCGTATGATTTTATAATTTTAAAAATGAGTACGGTCACTATTCACTAACTTAGTGATTTTCATACTATAAATGTTTAGTTAATTTCGCTTTAGTGTATGGAGCGATAATCGGTTAGTATTGATATACGCGATATAAGAAATTGAAATAGGAATTAAGCCATGTATTTCCGGTCGAATAAAAAAATATAGATTTTTCTATTCATAATAAATATTATTCATAAGTATAGCACTTAATTACTTATAATAGTAAAAGGCTTATTTATGTTATAATAACCATGAATATGTTATTAAAAGTCTCATTTAGTAATGTATAATTAATTCTAGTATATTAATGTTAAAGGAATTAAATAAACAATTTTTAGTATACGTATAAATTCTATTTAAGGAGAAAATCGAAAGAATAGAATTTTATTACTAAAGAAAGTGATAGTTATATTGGTAAATATAGGTTTCTTACTAAAGAATTAGAGAATTTATTTCTAACTATAAAATAACCTTTTTAATAGACATCATGATTTTGATTTAATAGGATTTGTTATAGATGTTTAAGTGTAGCCGTACTAAATAGTAATATGTCTAATAATGATATAATGGCTTAAATAAGTGCTCAGACTGTCATAACTAAAATGATAGTTAATAATATACTAATAAATATAGTATTCATTTTAATTATCTAGATTATTTGTTCCTACAATAGAATTAAAGATAATTAATATATTAATTATCCTTTATCATAATTTATTAGTCAAACCTATTGTCAACTTATTCATAACTAGTTATATGAGCTTGATTAATTATTTTATCACATTTAGTCCATGTTATATAAATCATTTAGTTTTTCCTAAAGGGTAAAATAAAGTAATAACTAAAATGTTACTTTATATGTATACTTCGAATATAATAATATAGGCTATGTGTTTTTAAATGAAATTAAAAGATAGTTGTTTATTCATTGTCTTTTACATAAAAGTTCATTTAAGGCATATACCATAACTTTCCATAAATAGGTGTTTAATAATAATAATGACCTTTTCACATAAAACCTATTTAGACTTATATCTTAATTTATCATAAGTGATAGGTTTAACAATGAATTATATGCTCCATAATGCTTCTAAAATTAATAACGTGATTAGTAGCCCATTAACCTTAGATATATAACTTATATCTATTCTAAAAGGTTAAAAATGTTTAATATCGTCATAACATGTTTCATCGTCTTATAAATCCTTTATCTTAGACGTATCGCGTATGACGTTTTATAAAAGATTAAATTAGTGAACCTAATATTTGTATAGTTTAATTAAGACATTTTAAGCTCATGTCTTGTTTTATAAAGTATATATCACACATTTGTTTTTAAGAAAACCCTCTTATTATAACCATGACTTGCGACGTATTTGAAAAGCGAACGCTCTTTTCGTTAGGCTCTCTTTTAGCTTTACGTATGGTGAATGTGGTATGTTATTGAGTGGTGTTTGTTCTTGTTTGTTATGTGATGTTTAGAGATTGATCTGGTAATTGAGAATCAAGATATATTCTGTGGAAGAACCTCAATTTTTCTATAAGCAAGGCAAGTGGACTTCTCCCTCTGCATACTCTGTTTGATCCCAAACAATATATTTAATAAAGTTTATTCTTTTGGATATATATATGCATAATTTGACGGGTCACCTATTTAGATAACCTTTCCAACCTTACTCCTTGTTTAACCTCGGATTATGATTTAATCAAGTAGCTATGCTATTGCTACAACTTAACTTTATGCAGTCACTCCCGCTTATGATATTAATGTTCCAAAATGGTAAGTTTACATTATTGTTGTTAACCCGATGGTTAAACAAGATTATTGCATATTAATTGGAACATGGAGTGACCACCCGGAAAAATAGTGCTACCATGAGAACTATCATGGCTGTGGTCTTGGCTAAATAACTAGGGAAGTCTTATGTTGGGTGCTGGTCATGGTCGACCGGAACGGGGGCATCTGGCTAGCACTTATAGCACCGGCTCAGGCAGATTGGATATGGGCATAGTTCCCAAAGCTTTACCCTATGGTCCGGACTACAAGTTGGTTACGGTAGGTGTACCTTATGCAGTTTACCATTTCCAGCATTTGCGTAATGAGGACTCTAGGGAGAAGCCTCGTAGTGAGACCCTGGCCATTCACCTCGGAAGTGAATACGGGTCTAGCTAACCCGGGCTAGAAGGGAATCGCGACTCATGGGTAAAGATGCGCCACCTCTGCAGAGTGTAAAACTGATATATCCGCCGTGCTCACGGTTATGAGCAGCCTGGACTCCTCACATGATAATTGAACTTGAAGATGAAAATAAATCGAGATCCGATGATCTACCAATGGTTTGCTTAAGTGGTTTCACTTAAGTGTTGTTGATATATTCTTATACCTTTGTTTAATGGGAATACTTGGGATTCACACTTATTAGTAAGACATGTGTTGTTAATAAAATGTTGACCAACTAAAATGCTTACTGCTCAACCTTAGCCTCACCTTGTTGAACTTGCATTAGTTTTTCCCCACTTGCTGAGCCCCGACCATAAGTGAGCTCACCCTTGCTTAATTTTGATCAGAAGTTGCAGATGAAGATATGATGCTGAACTCCATGGATGCTAGTCTAGTGATACCCCCGGTCATCTTCCTGTGGATGGATGTCCATGTCCGCTGTACTTTCATGAATAAAGGTTAAGACATTATGTTTGTTCGAAGTGTAATATGTTAATGTAATTGTTATTTATGCTCTTATGCATTATTCTTTTGATATATTACACTTGTGACGTCAACATATGTGTGGAAATAGATCCTGGCACACATATGCTATGCACCTGGTTCTGCCCTTTCAGAAATGGGTGTGACAGAAGTGGTATCAAAGCAATGTGACCGTAGGTCACTAGATTAGTTAGAAATGGAAAGCCCAATCAGTCGTTCAAAACTTGACTTATTTGTCTCAATAAAAACTTAATTATATCAAAACTCGTCTCTTTTATTTTCAACCCATCTTGTCTGATTCTTCGTCTATCAGAAGGCTCTCCTCAGAAGCATTGCAAGATGATCAAGCTAGGATTGCGGAACTTGAAGCGAAATTTGCCAGAAGAAACCCTTTCGAAGCTATCGACAACGCCCTATTCTCTATCTTATCCCCACTCCACAGGAAGTTTTGTTATGGATTCCCTAGATCTATTATTTGACTTCTTGGTTAGGTTGATAGGATTGTTCTTTAGTATTAAGATTTTTGACTAGATCGGTAATTGCGATATTATATTATATTATAAGTGGTTTTCTAATCCCTAATATTGCTATATAACCCTTGACTCCTTATACTTTTGTTTTCTTTCCATTATTGCCACCCTTGTGCAATATCTACCTTGATATATTAAACTTTTGCCTCTCTACTTTTCTCCTTGATAATGCTTTCTCCCTAACTCACTTCATATCCTTGGTTGTATTATTTATCCTCACTTTAATAGTTCATGGTTATCTTATTTCACTCTTGGCCACCAACAAATATGTCATGTCTAACTCCTTGATAATTCGTACCCAACTCCTTGATGTTATATTATATTTCTTATTCCAAACCTTGTCTCACCATTGTCTTGGTTGAATGAGTAGAATTGGATTGTGTTGTGCTGGTATGTTTGAATTCATTGTCCCTTGTGTTCATGATTGATTTGCTTCTTTGAAATGATTGTTGGTGTATTGTGTGACTTTTGTCCACAATGGCATCAGTTAGCTAGGTAAAACCTTAGATAGATGGGTTTTCTCTGCTCTCTATAATCTGTCTTTGCTCAACCCTTTCATCCCTTCCATTCTTTCATACCCATACAGATGTTAGACCTTGGAATGTCAACTACAAGTGATGTCACTAAATGCAAAGAATGTGGTGTGTTGGCAAGTCAAAACAATACTCTAAATAAAACAGCTGATGAATAGACATTGAAGACACAAAAGGATGCACAACCAAACCAACAGACAAGTGAACTTGGAACGTGCTGTTGTTGTGAGTACTATGGAATTCCTTGTCGCCAGATAAGTACAAACGAAAGTGAAACTACAAAACAGAAGAACCATATTTTATTTTCTCGCATAAAAAGACAAATGTCTCCCCAAGAACAACTAGTAGCAGATTCTCTCATACCTAATGCACTGTCAGTTGATGAATTGCAAAGTATTCCCAAAAGGAAACATCACAAGGATGCCCAGCTCCAAAAAGAAACACATGAGTGTTACATTGATGGGTGGACTATTACTTGCACACAGTTGCAGCCTCGTCATCGCATCAGGTCCAAGAAACAAAAAGGGAAACATGGAAAAAGTCAAGAAATAACTTCAAGAAAAGCTTGCTATCAATGTCGACATGAAGGTCATTACTTCCGTAACTGTCTTGAGAAAAATTCACTACAGATCACCTCCGAGATGAAGCTATCTCAGTCTTCAGACATGGAATATGAACAAAAATGCACAGAAACTTCTACCAACACAGTAAAGACAACTCCACCATGTAACTTATCAAGTCGTGCTTGCTTTGGCTGTGGTGATACCGGCCATCTTGTTAATGGTTGTCCTAAGAAGGATGTGGAGATCAATAAGGTCCAAAAGAAAAGACAACACCCTCAAACCCATGCATCAACAAAGAATAAACAACGGAAAGAGACCACAAGAAAGATAAGTTATGCAGTGACAGGAACTATTCCATATGATGATGCATTAATTTTTGGAACACTAGTCATTCACACAACCATCGCCACCGTGTTGTATGATCCTCGTACAACACATTCTCTTATCAGTGCCCAGTTTGCAACAAAGTATGGTATCTTTAAGTGTCCCTTGAGATCAAGGAAGACCATCAGTGCACCCAAAGGAAAAATGTTAGTAAACTACATATGTCCAAATATGATGAACCCCAATGGAAATGAAGTAAATGATGCCAACGACAATATTCCTACCTTAACAACTATGAACGAGAAAAATGAGTCACAGAGATATTCAATGAATGGAATGAAGAACAACAAAAGGAATAGAAAAATGTTTGGATACATGATTAGTCCACCTCTACCACAAGCAAAAGCCACGAAACACATGGATACCCAAGCAGAAGAAGCAAGTCAGGCTCAGCTACATGAGATACAGACACCCAGTCAACCCTCACCCCCTGTTGGTCAAGCAAAGTTGACTCGCAAAGAACTCAAAGCAAGAGGTGCTTTCTACTACTGCAAAAACGAAGGACATCTTATTCACGAATGCCCCAAGAAGTGTCTAGACCGAATAAAGAAGAAAGCTGCCAAGAATGACCTAAGCAATAGTTCAGAAGACCCACCATTTTATAAATACGATGATGAAGGTCGCTTGATTAGTATTCATTACGGAGCAAAGAAGTAAGGAAGTTCCATAAGATTGGAAGAGTTCAACGTGAACTAAGAACCTACAAATAGCCATGTATCTCCTTTGCTTTCGTGCTAGCCTTCCCTAATCTCGAGGACGAGATTCTTTTTAAGAGGGGTAGATTTGTGACACTATGAAAATCATGAAATAAAAATAATACATTTAGTTAATAATGATATTTATGGTAATTAATTTTCTCTTAAGTGTTCGTTATTAATTTGCCTTTGGAATGATTTTTGAATGCTCATGATTGATTTTGAATATTGAATATCATTTCTTCTTACATGAAAATTCACATAAATAATATAATAAATATTAGTCCAAGAGTTAATATTTTATTTATAAATAATTTTGGTTTGATTCTTATGAATTTTATGATTATTTAAATATGTATTTCAAAATTTGAAAAGGAAATAGAAAAAAACTAACTAACCTAACCCTAACCGGCCCACTAGGGGCCCAATATCCCTAACCCTAAGCCAAGCCGCGCGCGCCCACCCTGCTCCCTATTACCACCGCCGCCCTCTGCTTCTCTTTCCCCCACCCATCTCTTTCTCCCAGCTGGCTCTCTCTCCTCTCTTCTCCCTGCTTCAGCCGATTCCAAGCCGCTGGACACTAGGACGCCGAGCAAGCCAGGCTACCCAGCCGCGACCCGCCCTAGGCGCCCAAGCCACACCCAGCAGCCATGGCCCCGCGGCCACCCTGCCCAACCACGACCGGCCCTGCACCACGTGTCGCCGGACGTGCCCAGCCGACCGCGCCCTGCCCTGCTCGCCCGACGCTGACCGCTCGACGACTCGACGCTCCAGGCGCCCTGCGCGCCAGGCCCCGCCCGCGTGCACCCAGCGCCACGCCGCGCACGCTCGACGCCCGAGCAGGAAGCCGAGCCACCCCGCGCTGAGCCCCTGCACGCGCCGCGCGAGCTGCCAGCCGAAGACCTCGCGCCCCACGACCGACTCCGAGCCCGCGCCGTCCGTTCGTCGTCCCGGTGTCAATGGAGTTTTATTGGAGCCGTTACTCCTCTCCTATTATTCCCTCCATTGAAGAATGCAATTAATGGTGCTTGATGGCGCCGGCCGACTCTCCCTCTTCTCTCCCTCTATAAATTGGAGACAGATCTCTTCTCCCTCCCATAGCAGAGCTATCCACCTCCCCAAGCTCTCTCTCTCTCTCTCGCGCGCGCTCTCCCCATTCCCGTGCTCGCCGTCGACCAAACCGATCGTCACCGTCATCGCTGGAGTCCGTGGAGACGCGCTGGAGTTTGTACCTCGCTGTCCACCGACGACCGCGCCTGTTTCCCTGCTCGCCGGAGACGTCCCCGAACCCCGTCCAAACCTCGTCGTTACCTGCCCGTCAAACCACTCCCTCTCGTCGACGTACATCACTCCCTGCACAAGAACGAGAACTCAAGGTTGAAGACAACCCCAACCCGTTAATGTATTTTCTAAATCATGTTTGAATTACTTTATTGATCTTATGAATTATTATTGTAATGTTGATGCAATTTGGCGATTCACGCGTATGATTTTTAGAGATGCGATGTATACGTGTAGCCAAAATCGAACCTCGGATAATACTTTGAATATGCGTATGATTTTATAATTTTAAAAATGAGTACGGTCACTATTCACTAACTTAGTGATTTTTATACTAGAAATGTTTAGTTAATTTCGCTTTAGTGTATGGAGCGATAATCGGTTAGTATTGATATACGCGATATAAGAAATTGAAATAGGAATTAAGCCACATATTTCCGGTCGAACAAAAAAATATAGATTTTTCTATTCATAATAAATATATTCATAAGTATAGCACTGAATTACTTATAATAGTAAAAGGCTTATTTATGTCATAATAACCATGAATATGTTATTAAAAGTCTCATTTAGTAATGTATAATTAATTCTAGTATATTAATGTTAAAGGAATTAAATAAATAATTTTTAGTATACGTATAAATTCTATTTAAGGAGAAAATAGAAAGAATAGAATTTTATTACTGTTGGGGGTGTGCTTCGTAGCCGAAGATTCTAAAGAAAGAGAACATCTTCAGCAGACACTCTCAGGAGCAAGCGCCGAAGCTATTACTTAGAGAGCTTCGGCACAATGATAGATCTCAAGACGAAGGGCCGAACCGACTTAAAGATGGATTGACTCAAAGACCCATGATGTTTGTGCCATTATTGTAAATAATTGTAAAGGGCTTAAATGTAATTTTACGCAGGTTGCACCCTGTGCCTATAAATAGGTGAACAGTGCCCCGGCACTGTTCACGCGATCCTGTAATCACGGGCACATTACGCTTGAATTATTGCTTTCCGCCAAGACGAAGGTATAAATGTGCTCAAATATTATATTTTAATACTTAAATATTCATATAATAAAATATGTGAATATATTTCATATTATATATTTCATTTCTCATCGCTTATTGTTTTACAAGTATGATTACGAAGATGAAATCTTCGTAATATTTTACTCTTGACCTTCGTCCGAAGATCATTAAATCCCTGAGGAGATAATGCTTCAGCGAACGAAGGGTATTTATACTTAACATTTTTGTGTTGCCTTGTTCTTAATTCAAAGCATTTGAGAACAAGTTCCCAACATTGGTGCCCACCTCCGGTGAACTCACTTCCACTTTTCTGAGTTGATGGCTTCGTTCAACAACCAAGTCGGAGCTGCTTCAGCTCCGAAGCTGGTACTCCCGATAACAGGCGGTTCAAGCTTAGAGCTAGCCAACAAGAAGCAGAAGAAGGAGGCACAGAGAAGGGTACAGCATGTCGGGGTGCAAGGACCCTTCATCAAGTCAAGATGGTCCCACATCCCGATTACCTTCTCCCAAGAGGATCTTCAGCTCAAGGATTACCCTCACAACGATGCTATGGTCATTTCTTGTGTTATCAAAGGATTTCTGGTCCATAATGTTTTGGTTGACACAGGCAGTGCAGCAGATATTATATTTGCTAAGGCCTTCAGACAGATGCAAAAGCCCAAAGATAAGATCCATGATGCTACACACCCTCTCTGTGGCTTTGGAGGAAGACAGATTGTAGCACTTGGCAAGATCACCATGCCAGTGACCTTCGGATTTGTTAACAACACCAGAACTGAGCAAGTTGTGTTTGATATTGTTAACATGGAGTACCCCTATAATGCAATCATTGGTCATGGAACACTTAATGCTTTTGAAGCAATTCTTCATCCAGCATATCTTTGCATGAAGATACCTTTGGAGCAGGGACCTATTGCTATTCATGGGAGTCAGGAAGCTGCCAGAAAAGCTGAAGGGAACTGGACATATTCAAAGGCAATCCATAATATAGATGGAAACGAAGCTTGTGAGCAGTACAAGTACAGAAGGGAGAAGGCTGCTTCGGCCGATCAACCGAAGCCCATGCTTTTATGTGAAGATATTGCAGAGCAGAAGGTGCTGTTGGGTTCCCAATTGTCTGAAGAACAGGAGAAAACCTTGACAAGGTTTTTGTTCAACAACAAAGATGTTTTTGCTTGGTCAGCCAATGATCTCTGTGGTGTCAACAGGGATGTTATTGAACACTCGCTCAATGTGGACCCATCCTTCAGACCTAGAAAGCAGAGGCTTCGGAAGATGTCTGATGACAAAGCCGAAGGTACTCGGAATGAAGTGAAAAGACTCCTTAGCGTTGGAGTCATCAGAGAAGTAAAATACCTAGAATGGCTAGCTAACACTGTTATGGTGAAGAAAGCCAATGGTAAATGGAGAATGTGCATTGATTTTACTGATCTCAACAAGGCATGTCCAAAGGATGAATTTCCATTACCAAGGATAGATTCTCTAGTAGACACAGCAGCTTCGTCAGAGCTCATGAGTTTACTAGATTGTTATTCAGGCTACCATCAAATCTGGATGAAGAAAGAAGACGAGCCAAAAACCAGCTTCATCACCCCCAGTGGTACATATTGTTACCTTTGGATGCCTGAGGGGCTCAAGAATGCTGGAGGAAGCTTCAGCAGAATGACAGCAAAGGTCCTTCATTCTCAGATAGGCAGAAATGTGCTAACATATGTTGATGATATCATAGTAAAAAGCACAAAGCAAGAAAATCACATTGCTGATCTACAGGAGACATTCACTAATTTTAGGCAAGCTAGTCTGAAGCTGAATCCGAAAAAGTGTGTCTTTGGGGTAAAGAAGGGGAAATTCCTTGGTTGTCTGGTTTCAACAAAAGGAATCAAAGCTAATCCAAATAAAATCGAAGCTATTCTTCGGATGGAGCCACCAAGCACAAAGAAAGGGGCTCAACGGCTGACAGGAAGACTGACATCTTTGAATCGATTTATATCCAGATCGGTAGAGAGAAATTTACCATTCTTTGATGTGCTGAAGTCAGCCGAAGTTTTTCAATGGGGATCAGCTCAGCAAAAAGCTTTTGAAGAACTGAAACAGTATTTGATAGATTTAACAACTTTAACTCCACCAACGTCAGGGGCTCCTCTGTTGCTATATGTGGCAGCTTCGCACTCTGCAGTAAGTGCGGCGCTTGTTCAGGAGAAGCTTGAAGGGCAATTGAAAAAGCAGGCTCCAATATACTTTGTTTCCGAAGTTCTCAATTTATCAAAGAAAAACTATACAGAATTGGAGAAGGTGCTGTATGCTGTTTTAATGGCCTCCAGGAAGCTCGACATTACTTTCAAGCATACCATATAATTGTTCCTTCATCACAGCCTTTGAAGGATATTATGAGAAACAGAGAAGCTACTGGAAGGATTGGAAAGTGGGCTGCAGAACTCAATGAGTTCTACATTGATTATGTGCATAGATCTTCGATTCAGTCCCAGGCGCTAGCAGATTTCATCGCTGACTGGACGCCAGGGGCTCAGGAAGAAGAAGCAAGTAAAGATGCCGAAGCTTGGACAGTATTTTGCGATGGTTCCTGGGGAACCTTCGGGGCAGGTGCAGCTGCCGTTTTAATTGCACCTTCAAAAATCAGAACATGCTATGCAGTCAAACTTGATTTTAGTTGTACAAATAATATTGCTGAATATGAAGCTTTGCTTTTGGGTCTTCGGAAGTTGAAGGCAATGGGGATAAGAAGGGTGGTTCTCAAAACTGACTAAAAGTTATTTCTGGCCATGTTGACAAAAGTTGCAAATCAAGAGATCCGAAGCTTGAGAAGTATTTGGATACAGTTCGAAGACTTGAAGCTTCCTTCGAAGGGTTTTCTGTCAAGAATATTCCACGAGGAGAAAATGAGCACGCTGATCTACTAGCCAAGTCAGCGGCACAGGGGCTGCCCTTACCTTCAGAAGTATTCTTTGAAACAATAAAAGCACCTTCGGTTGACCTTCTTGAAAGAGCAGTACTCAATATATCTCCCGTCTATAGCGAAGATTGGAGAACTGAGATCATATCTTTTCTTCAGGGCAATTTCCTTTCAGATGACGAAGCTTATCATAAGAGAATAGCGGCAAGAGCCCGTCCATATGTAATAATAGATGGGGAGTTATATAAGCATGGAGTTTGTTCTCCATTACTCAAATGTTTATCCAGAGCTGAAGGTATAGAGCTAATGAAAGAAATACATGCAGGCTTGTGTGGATCTCACATTGGATCTAGGCCTTTGTTAGGTAAAGTTTTTCGTCAAGGATTTTATTGGCCGAAGGCAGCTTTGGATGCAGCAGAATTAGTCCAAAAGTGCGAAGGTTGTCAAAAATGTGCAAGAGACCAAAAACAACCTTCGTCTCTAACTCAATTAATACAGCCCACTTGGCCATTGCAAAGGTGGGGCCTTGATTTGCTAGGCCCACTTCCACCGGCACAAGGGAATTTAAGATATGTTGTGGTGGCAGTAGAATATTTTTCTAAGTGGATTGAGGCGAAGCCTTTAGCCACAATAACTTCGGTTACTGTTCAAAAGTTTTTCTGGCAAAATATTGTCTGTCACTTCGAGGTGCCAAAGGCTATCACTGTGGACAATGGAACACAATTTGATGCCGAAGCTTTCAGAGAGTTTTGTGAACGAATTGGCACAAAGATCCATTTTGCATCAGTTTGGCATCCGGAGTCAAATGGACTTGTTGAAAGAGCTAATGGCATTATAATGACAGGAATAATGAAGTTAATCTTCAATCAACCCAGAGGAAAGTGGCCAGATGAATTAATCAAAGTGGTGTGGAGTCACAACACAACAATGTCAAGATCAACAGGCTTTACACCATTCAAATTGTTGTTTGGTGATGAAGCAATAACCCCAGAAGAAGCTAAAACAGGATCAATAAGAACAGTGGCTTCGGCAGAAACCGAAGTTGATTATTCTGTGGAAAAAGATGCTATAGAAGAGATCAGGCTTCAGGCTGTGGAGAACATCAATAAATATCAAGCCGAAACAATAAAATGGCATGACAGAAAGGTTCGGTTAAAGAATATTAAGCCAGGACATTTGGTGCTTCGGAGAGTGGCCAACCCCGACACAGTAGGCAAGCTTCAGCTGAAGTGGGAGGGACCTTTTCTGGTAATTTCTTCGTCAAGACCCAGTTCCTTCAGGTTGAAGGATATGGACGGCAACGACATTCCTAGATCTTGGAATGCGGATGAGCTTCGGCGGTATTATGTGTGACCTGATGTAATCTTTTTTATTCTTTCCTATGGCACCCTTTTCCTTTCCAAAGGGGGAGAAAGGTTTTTAATGGGGCCATAGCATGTAATTTCTCTTTTTTTCTTATACCAGCTCTACAAGAGCAATATCCCCTGAAGATGTAAATGTAAAAACTGGGCATGCACCATCGAGTGCAAAGAGAAAAAGGAAAAACAGGGAGAAGCTCGAAAGACGTCCCTAAGGGGATGCAGAGCACGATGAAGCTACAAAAAGTCGTTCCTAAAGGAGCGCAGCGTAAGTTTTCTGCTCAAAAGTTGTTCCTAAGGGAATGCAGAGCTTACAGCGAAAAATAAACGCTGATTCCGCTAAAGTAAAGGCCGAAGAAGCTCCTAAGGGAGGCTTACAGCGAAAAATAAACGCTGATTCTGCTGAAGTAAAAGGCAAAGAAGCTCCTAAGGGAGGCTTACATCGAAAAGTCAGCACTGATATACCGAAAAATAAATGGCAAAGATCTGTTATTCCTAAGGGAATAAGAGTTGTGGTTATGGTTTCGTATGTGTCTTTGAACATTCATTTGCACGATACATTACATCATACATTTGCATTCATAAACATTCACTTAGACATATATAGGATCATCATCATCATAACATACAAACTTGCTTCGGCTTTGAAAGATAAGGCTTTGGGAAAAAGGAAAAAGAAGAAATTTTATGCTTCGTTGTGTACGCAAACAAGGGAAGGTGTTTTTCGCCTTCGGCTCAAAAGAATTAATTTCATCCACACCAAAGCATTTCATACATTGATGGAAAAGTAAGATTATATTACAAAGTGAAATTTGATTACATCATATTTTATACAAAGTTTTTTGAGCTATTTTTACAGACTATTCGAGCTTTGACAGCATCCATAGAGCTTCATCCTCTTACTCTGCAGCTTCAGCTTTGGCTTGGTCAACCTGTATGTAAGTATTATAAGCCAAATTCAAGATTCAAAGGAAAAGGTAAGCATAAGGTATGATCTCGTTACCAGCTGAAGGTGGCTTCGAGCTTCGTCACCAGCCTTGCTCCGGCCACCCTTTGTCCATACTAATTTTATGAATCTATTCGCAATACTTCGGGCTAGGCTAGGAATATTATCTAAGTCTGCTGGTGACAAGCTGAAGTTGGGTCTATTAATAATCTTTTCGTGTTCACAGCCAGACTTCAAAAAGGCAACAGCTGTGCCCCGAGAAGCTGCCAGGGCACAGAAGTCGCCATGCCCAGCTATAACTTCTGTCACAGTAACGATTCTTTGCCTCTTCGACCTAGGTGCTTTCGTTTTTATGGGCTCCTTTTCCTTCTGAAAAAGCTTCGTCAGATGTAGCCCTAGTGGACTTAGTTTGACAGGCAAAGTTTCAGTCATTACTTTTAGAATTTCCCCTATTTCAGAAGCAGAGGATGTTGCAGAAGTCTTTTCTTCTTCATCAATTGATTTTTGCTTCGAAGTCGAGGTTTTTCTTTTCTTCGAAGCAACTGTTTTCGCCTCAGACTCTTGTTTTTTCTTCTTTGATTGATCTTCGTCGTCCTTATTCAAAGCACTAGCCACTCTTTTTCTTTTTTGTCCTTTGGTACCCTTGTCCAGTAGCTCGTAGTCGGGATATTCAAAGCCTATAGCATCCATCACTCGGTTTAGCCTTCGTTTCGGTCGGGTGCCGAAGGCTGCTGTCATCAATTGATCTTCTTTTTTAGAATAATTTCCAAGAATTTCGTTACACATCACTTCGATTGTATCCAACCATTCTTGGCAGGGTACTTTGAAATGTCTCTTGAATTTGTAATGGTAGGGCAGCCGGATAAGTTCTCCTTCCTTCTTTATTCCTTCGAGCTTCGGTATGGCCCACTCTTTCATAGTTGAAAATATTTTGAAAGCCAAAAATTCCAGCACTAAGTCTCTAGTGCCAATGTGCTCTGCAATAATCCTAAATTCAGCTAGAGCAATCTGACTTGGACTCCCTGGTAACATGTTGCATGGGGGTCGGGTCTCTCCGAAGATCAATTCCAACGGATTCTTCATCTTCGTCAACTCTCACATAGAACCATTTAGATTTCTAGCCTGCCGGCCACTTGCTTCGGTAACTGATCACAGGAAATTTTGTAGTCTTCCGGTAGGCAAAATTGTAGCAGCCGAAGTTTTCATGCAACCCATCTTTTCTGGCCTTGGTTTGGTAATGCAGCTCATGTACTCGGCAGAAACCTTTGGCAAATGGTTCCACCCCTTTGCTTCAGAGAGCCCAAATGTAAACGCTAAGCCTAACGATAGCGTTAGGAGTTAGCTGATGAAAGTAGATCCCAAACTTTTTCAGCACATCAGCAATCATCTTATTCAAGGGGAATCTCAAATCAGCTTTGAAGAAACTCTTAAAAACTACTATTTCATTTTTTCCTGGCTTCGGAGTAGTTTCCTCTCCACCAAAGCGAATCAGCTCTTTCTTCTCTTCATTGAAATACCCCAATTTCAGCATTTTAGGTAGGTCACCTTCGGAGACTGTGGATTTTCCAAAATCAAGGTGGCTGGGTTTGCTCGGCACAGCGCTGCTATAATCATCCTCAGAATCGGTCTCCTCAGCATCAACTTGCTCTGCTCCGGCAGCAGGGACGTCCTCCGGCGTTACCAGCCCACACCGCTTCATGGCTTCGGAAATTGGAACGGTCTCAACAGCTTCGGTCTCATCTCCCTCGCGATCAACCCTAGCAACGGAGCGAACTCTGGCCATTTAATTATGTCTTCCTTGAAATTTTTTATTGTTGACTTTTCTGATTTTCCCAAAGCTCTGCCTTTTGTGACGAAGCAGATTCAAAAGCGGGGTTTCGTCTGAGCACGATGATTAAGCTTCGGCTATGACTAAACTTTTGGCAGCAAAACAGTTCAATAGCAATGAATGCTGTGGTAACTCCACACCTACTCGTCTGTTTATATAGTGCCGCAGGTGAGAAGGTGAATCGTCAAAGACTCCCGCACCGAACAAACAGTCACCCACACTCGCTGAACGGTGGGCCACAGGGTTCGAGAGGATGAATCGCCAGGGCACGCGTAACTGCTACAAGATGGAGCCACCTCGAGCGCGGATTATTTTAATCGTTTCTCGCCAACAAGCTCAGGGAAGGTGTTTTTCGGATCTTCGGCATCCCGAAGCATAGAAGACTTTTTCCCGGATCAAGCTCGTTACGAAAAACGATCTAGCACCGCGAAGGGGTTACTGTTGGGGGTGTGCTTAGTAGCCGAAGATCCTAAAGAAAGAGAACATCTTCGGCAGACACTCTCAGGAGCAAGCGCCGAAGCTATTACTTAGAGAGCTTCGGCACAATGATAGATCTCAAGACGAAGGGCCAAACCGACTTAAAGATGGATTGACTCAAAGACCCACGATGTTTGTGTCATTATTGTAAACAATTGTAAAGGGCTTAAATGTAATTTTACGCAGGTTGCACCCTGTGCCTATAAATAGGTGAACAGTACCCCGGCACTGTTCACGAGATCCTGTAATCACGGGCACATTACGCTTGAATTATTCCTTTCCGCCAAGACGAAGGTATAAATGTGCTCAAATATTATATTTTAATACTTAAATATTCATATAATAAAATATGTGAATATATTTCATATTATATATTTCATGTCTCATCGCTTATTGTTTTACAAGTATGATTACGAAGATGAAATCTTCGTAATATTTTACTCTTGACCTTCGTTCGAAGATCATTAAATCCCTGAGGAGATAATGCTTCAGCGGACGAAGGGCATTTATACTTAACATTTTTGTGTTGCATTGTTCTTAATTCGAAGCATTTGAGAACAAGTCCCCAACAATTACTAAAGAAAGTGATAGTTATATTGATAGTTATATTGGTAAATATAGGTTTCTTACTAAAGAATTAGAGAATTTGTTTCTAACCATAAAATGACCTTTTTAATAGACATCATGATTTTGATTTAATAGGATTTGTTATAGATGTTTAAGTGTAGCCGTACTAAATAGTAATATGTCTAATAATGATATAATGGCTTAAATAAGTGCTCACACTGTCATAACTAAAATGATAGTTAATAATATACTAATAAATATAGTATTCATTTTAATTATCTAGATTATTTGTTCCTACAATAGAATTAAAGATAATTAATATATTAATTATCCTTTATCATAATTTACTAGTCAAACCTATTGTCAACTTGTTAATAACTAGTTATATGAGCTTGATTAATTATTTTATCACATTTAGTCCATGTTATATAAATCATTTAGTTTTTCCTAAAGGGTAAAATAAAGTAATAACTAAAATGTTAATACAGGCCTTGTGTTTTTAAATGAAATTAAAAGATAGTTGTTTATTCATTGTCTTTTACATAAAAGTTCATTTAAGGCATATACCATAACTTTCCATAAATAGGTGTTTAATAATAATAATGACCTTTTCACATAAAACCTATTTAGACTTATATCTTAATTTATCATAAGTGATAGGTTTAACAATGAATTATATGCTCCATAATGCTTCTAAAATTAATAACGTGATTAGTAGCCCATTAACCTTAGATATATAACTTATATCTATTCTAAAAGGTTAAAAATGTTTAATATCGTCATAACGTGTTTTATCGTCTTATAAATCCTTTATCTTAGACGTACCGCGTATGACGTTTTATAAAAGATTAAATTAGTGAACCTAATATTTGTATAGTTTAATTAAGACATTTTAAGCTCATGTCTTGTTTTATAAAGTATATATCACACATTTTTTTCAAGAATACCCTCTTATTATAACCATGACTTGTGACGTATTTGAAAAGCGAACGCTCTTTTCATTATGCTCTGTTTTAGCTTTACGTATGGTGAATGTGGTATGTTATTGAGTGATGTTTGTTCTTGTTTGTTATGTGATGTTTAGAGATTGATCCGGTAATTGAGAATCAAGATATATTCTGTGGAAGAACCTCAAGTTTTCTATAAGCAAGGCAAGTGGACTTCTCCCTCTGCATACTCTGTTTGATCCCAAACAATACATTTAATAAAGTTTATTCTTTTGGATATATATGCATAATTTGACGGGTCACCTATTTAGATAACCTTTCCAACCTTACTCCTTGTTTAACCTGGGATTATGATTTAATCAAGTAGCTATGCTATTGCTACAACTTAACTTTATGCAGTCACTCCCGCTTATGATATTAATGTTCCAAAATGGTAAGTTTACATTATTGTTGTTAACTCGATGGTTAAACAAGATTATTGCATATTAATTGGAACATAGAGTGACCACCCAGGAAAACAGTGCTACCATGAGAACTATCATGGCTCTGGTCTTGGCTAAATAACTAGGGAAGTCTTATGTTGGGTGCTGGTCATGGTCGACCGGAACGGGGGCATCTGGCAAGCACTTATAGTACCGACTCAGGCAGATTGGATACGAGCATAGTTCCCAAAGCTTTACCCTGTGGTCCGGACTATAAGTTGGTTACGGTAGGTGTACCTTATGCAGTTTACCATTTCCAGCATTTTCGTAATGAGGACTCTAGGGAGAAGCCTCGTAGTGAGACCCTGACCATTCACCTCGGAAGTGAATATGGGTCTAGCTAACCCGGGCTAGAAGGGAATCGCGACTCATGGGTAAAGATGCACCACCTCTGCAGAGTGTAAAACTGATATATCAGCCGTGCTCACGGTTATGAGCAGCCTAGACTCCTCACATGATAATTGAACTTGAAGATGAAAATAAATCGAGATCCGATGATCTGCCAATGGTTTGCTTAAGTGGTTTCACTTAAGTGTTGTTGATATATTCTTATACCTTTGTTTAATGGGAATACTTGGGATTCACACTTATTAGTAAGACAAGTGTTGTTAATAAAATGTTGACCAACTAAAATGCTTAATGCTCAACCTTAGCCTCACCTTGTTGAACTTGCATTAGTTTTTCCCCCACTTGCTGAGCCCCGACCATAAGTGACCTCACCCTTGCTTAATTTTGATCAGAAGTTGCAAATGAAGATATGATGTTGAACTCCATGGATGCTTGTCTAGTGATACCCCCGGTCATCTTCCTGTGGATGGATGTCCATGTTCGTTGTACTTTGATAAATAAAGGTTAAGACATTATGTCTGTTCGAAGTGTAATCTGTTAATATAATCATTATTTATGCTCTTATGCAATGTTCTTTTAATATATTACACTTGTGATGTCAACATATGTGTGGAAATAGATCCTGGCACACATATGCTATGCACCCGGCTCTGCCCTTTCAGAAATGGGTGTGACAGAAGTGGTATCAAAGCAATGTGACCGTAGGTCGCTAGATTAGTTAGAAATGGAAAGCCCAATCAGTCGTTCAAAACTTGACTTATTTGTCTCAATAAAAACTTATTTATATCAAAACTCGTCTCTTTTATTTTCAACCCTTCTTGTCTGATTCTTCGTCTATCAGAAGGCTCTTCTCAGAAGCATTGCAAGATGATCAAGCTAGGATTACGGAACTTGAAGCGAAGTTTGCCAGAAGAAACCCTTTCAAAGCTATCGACAACGCCCTATTCTCTATCTTATCCCCACTCCACAGGAAGTTTTGTTATGGATTCCCTGGATCTATTATTTGACTTCTTGGTTAGGTTGATAGGATTGTTCTTTAGTATTAAGATTTTCGACTAGATCGGTAATTGCGATATTATATTATATTATAAGTGGTTTTCTAATCCCTAATATTGCTATATAACCCTTGACTCCTTATACTTTTGTTTTCTTTCCATTATTGCCACCCTTGTGCAATATCTACCTTGATATATTAAACTTTTGCCTCTCTACTTTTCTCCTTGATAATGCTTTCTCCCTAACTCACTTCATATCCTTGGTTGTATTATTTATCCTCACTTTAATAGTTCATGGTTATCTTATTTCACTCTTGGCCACCAACAAATATGTCATGTCTAACTCCTTGATAATTCATACCCAACTCCTTGATGTTATATTATCTTTCTTATTCCAAACCTTGTCTCACCATTGTTTTGGTTGAATGAGTAGAATTGGATTGTGTTGTGCTGGTATGTTTGAATTCATTGTCCCTTGTGTTCATGATTGATTTGCTTCTTTGAAATGATTGTTGGTGTATTGTGTGACTTTTGTCCACAATGGCATCAGTTAGCTAGGTAAAACCTTAGATAGATGGGTTTTCTCTGCTCTCTATAATCTGTCTTTGCTCAACCCTTTAATCCCTTCCATTCTTTCATACCCATACAAATGTCAGACCTTGGAATGTCAACTACAAGTGATGTCACTAAATGCAAAGAATGAGGTGTGTTGGCAAGTCAAAACAATACTCTAAATAAAACAGCTGATGAACAGACATTGAAGACACAAAAGGATGCACAACCAAACCAACAGACAAGTGAACTTGGAACGTGTTGTTGTTGTGAGTACTATGGAATTCCTTGTCGCCAGAAAAGTACAAACGAAAGTGAAACTACAAAACAGAAGAACCATATTTTATTTTCTGGCATAAAAAGACAAATGTCTCCCTAAGAACAACTAGTAGCATATTCTCTCATACCTAATGCACTGTCAGTTGATGAATTGCAAAGTATTCCCAAAAGGAAACATCACAAGGATGCCCAGCTCCAAAAAGAAACACATGAGTGTTACATTGATGGATGGACTATTACTTGCACACAGTTTCAGCCTCATTGTCGCATCAGGTCCAAGAAACAAAAAGGGAAACATGGAAAAAGTCAAGAAATAACTTCAAGAAAAGCTTGCTATCAATGTGGACATGAAGGTCATTATTTCCGTAACTGTCTTGAGAAAAATTCACTACAGATCACCTCCGAGATGAAGCTATCTCAGTCTTCAAACATGGAATATGAACAAAAATGCACAGAAACTTCTACCAACACAGTAAAGACAACTCCACCATGTAACTTATCAAGTCATGCTTGCTTTGGCTGTGGTGATACTGGCCATCTTGTTAATGGTTGTCCTAAGAAGGATGTGGAGATCAATAAGGTCCAAAAGAAAAGACAACACCCTCAAACCCATGCATCAACAAAGAATAAACAACGGAAAGAGACCACAGGAAAGATAAGTTATCCAGTGACAGGAACCATTCCATATGATGATGCAGTAATTTTTGGAACACTAGTCATTCACACAACCATCGCCACCGTGTTGTATGATCCTCGTACAGCACATTCTCTTATCAGTGCCCAGTTTGCAACAAAGTATGGTATCTTTAAGTGTCCCTTGGGATCAAGGAAGACCATCGGTGCACCCGAAGGAAAAATGTCAGTAAACTACATATGTCCAAATATGATGAACCCCAATGGAAATGAAGTAAATGATGCCAACGACATTATTCCTACCTTAACAACTATGAACGAGAAAAATGAGTCACAGAGATATTCAATGAATGGAATGAAGAACAACAAAAGGAATAGAAAAATGTTTGGATTCATGATTAGTCCACCTCAACCACAAGCAAAAGCCGCAAAACACATGGATACCCAAGCAGAAGAAGCAAGTCAGGCTCAGCTACATGAGATACAGACACCTAGTCAACCCTCACCCCCTGTTGGTCAAGAAAAGTTAACTCGCAAAGAACTCAAAGCAAGAGGAGCTTGCTACTACTGCAAAAACGAAGGACATCTTATTCGCGAATGCCCCAAGAAGCGTCTAGACCGAATAAAGAAGAATGTTGTCAAGCATGACCTAAGCAATAGTTCAGAAGACCCACCATTTTATAAATACGATGATGAAGGTCGCTTGATTAGTATTCATTGTGGAGCAAAGAAGTAAGGAAGATCCTTAAGATTGGAAGAGTTCAACGTGAACTAAGAACCTACAAATAGACATGTATCTCCTTTGCTTTCGTGCTAGCCTTCCCTAATCTCGAGGACGAGATTCTTTTTAAGAGGGGTAGATTTGTGACACTATGAAAATCAATAAATAAAAATAATACATTTAGTTAATAATGATAATTATGGTAATTAATTTTCTCTTAAGTTTTCGTTATTTATTTGCCTTTGGAATGATTTTTGAATGCTCATGATTGATTTTGAATATTGAATATCATTTCTTCTTACATGAAAATTCACATAAATAATATAATAAATATTAGTCCAAGAGTTAATATGTTATTTATAAATAATTTTGGTTTGATTCTTATGAATTTTATGATTATTTAAATATGTATTTCGAAATTAGAAAAGAAAATAGAAAAAAAACTAACTAACCTAACCCTAACCGGCCCACTAGGGGCCCAATATCCCTAACCCTAAGCCAAGCCGCGTGCGCCCAACCTGCTCCCTATTACCGCCGCCGCCCTCTGCTTCTCTTTCCCCCACCCATCTCTCTCTCCCAGCCGGCTCTCTCTCCTCTCTTCTCCCTGCTTCAGCCGATTCCAAGCCGCTAGACACCAGGATGCCGAGCAAGCCAGGCTACCCAGCCGCGACCCACCCTATGCGCCCAAGCCACGCCCAGCAGCCATGGCCCCGCGGCCACCCTGCCCGACCGCGACCGGCCCTGCACCGCGCGTCGCCGGACGTGCCCAGCCGACCGCGCCCTACCCTGCTCGCCCGACGCCGACCGCTCGACGACCCGACGCTCCAGGCGCCCTGTGCGCCTGGCCCCGCCCGCGTGCACCCAGTGCAGCGCCGCGCGCGCTCGACGCCCGAGCAGGAAGCCGAGCCACCCAGCGCGGAGCCCCTGCACGCACCGCGCGAGCTGCCAGCCGAAGACCTCGCGCCCCACGACCGACTCTGAGCCTGCGCGGTCCGTTCGCCGTCCCAGTGTCAATGGAGTTTTATTGGAGCCGTTACTCCTCTCCTATTATTCCCTCCATTGATGAATGCAATTAATGGTGCTTGATGACGCCGGCCGACTCTCCCTCTCCTCTCCCTCTCCTCTCCCTCTATAAATTGGAGACGGATCTCTTCTCCCTCCCACAGCAGAGCTCTCCACCTCCCCAAGCTCTCTCTCTCTCTCGCGCGCGCTCTTCCCATTCCCTTGCTCGCCGTCGACCAAACCGATCATCACCGTCGTCGCTGGAATCCGTGGAGACGCGCCGGAGTTTGTACCTCGCTATCCATCGACGACCGCGCCCGTTTCCCTGCTCGCCGGAGACGTCCCCAAACCCCGTCCAAACCTCGTCGTTACCTGCGCGTCAAACCACTCCCTCTCGTCGACGTACATCACTCCCTGCGCAAGAACGAGAACTCAAGGTTGAAGACAACCCCAACCCGTTAATGTATTTTCTAAATCATGTTTGAATTACTTTATTGATCTTACGAATTATTATTGTAATGTTGATGCAATTTGGCGATTCACGCGTATGATTTTTAGAGATGCGATGTATACGTGTAGCCAAAATCGAACCTCGCGATAATACTTTGAATATGCGTATGATTTTATAATTTTAAAAATGAGTACGGTCACTATTCACTAACTTAGTGATTTTCATACTAGAAATGTTTAGTTAATTTCGCTTTAGTGTATGGAACGATAATCAGTTAGTATTGATATACGCGATATAAGAAATTGAAATAGGACTTAAGCCACGTATTTTCGGTCGAATAAAAAAATATAGATTTTTCTATTCATAATAAATATATTCATAAGTATAGCACTTAATTACTTATAATAGTAAAAGGCTTATTTATGTCATAATAACCATGAATATGTTATTAAAAGTCTCATTTAGTAATGTATAATTAATTCTAGTATATTAATGTTAAAGGAATTAAATAAACAATTTTTAGTATACGTATAAATTCTATTTAAGGAGAAAATCGAAAGAATAGAATTTTATTACTAAAGAAAGTGATAGTTATATTGATAGTTATATTTGTAAATATAGGTTTCTTACTAAAGAATTAGAGAATTTGTTTCTAACTATAAAATGACCTTTTTAATAGACATCATGATTTTGATTTAATAGGATTTGTTATAGATGTTTAAGCGTAGCCGTAATAAATAGTAATATGTCTAATAATGATATAATGGCTTAAATAAGTGCTCACACTGTCATAACTAAAATGATAGTTAATAATATACTAATAAATATAATATTCATTTTAATTATCTAGATTATTTGTTTCTACAATAGAATTAAAGATAATTAATATATTAATTATTCTTTATCATAATTTATTAGTCAAACCTATTGTCAACTTGTTCATAACTAGTTATATGAGCTTGATTAATTATTTTATCACATTTAGTCCATGTTATATAAATCATTTAGTTTTTCCTAAAGGGTAAAATAAAGAAATAACTAAAATGTTACTTTATATGTATACTTCGAATATAATAATATAGGCTTTGTGTTTTTAAATGAAATTAAAAGATAGTTGTTTATTCATTGTCTTTTACATAAAAGTTCATTTAAGGCATATACCATAACTTTCCATAAATAGGTGTTTAATAATAATAATGAACTTTTCACATAAAACCTATTTAGACTTATATCTTAATTTATCATAAGTGATAGGTTTAACAATGAATTATATGCTCCATAATGCTTCTAAAATTAATAACGTGATTAGTAGCCCATTAACCTTAGATATATAACTTATATCTATTCTAAAAGGTTAAAAATGTTTAATATCGTCATAACGTGTTTTATCGTCTTATAAATCCTTTATCTTAGACGTATCGCGTATGACGTTTTATAAAAGATTAAATTAGTGAACCTAACATTTGTATAGTTTAATTAAGACATTTTAAGCTCATGTCTTGTTTTATAAAGTATATATCACACATTTTTTAAGAATACCCTCTTATTATAACCATGACTTGCGACGTATTTGAAAAGCGAATGCTCTTTTCGTTAGGCTCTCTTTTAGCTTTACGTATGGTGAATGTGGTATATTATTGAGTGGTGTTTGTTCTTGTTTGTTATGTGATGTTTAGAGATTGATCCGGTAATTGAGAATCAAGATATTTTCTAAGGAAGAACCTCAAGTTTTCTATAAGCAAGGCAAGTGGACTTCTCCCTCTGCATACTCTGTTTGATCCCAAACAATACATTTAATAAAGTTTATTCTTTTGGATATATATGCATAATTTGACGGGTCACCTATTTAGATAACCTTTCTAGCCTTACTCCTTGTTTAACCTGGGATTATGATTTAATCAAGTAGCTATGCTATTGCTACAACTTAACTTTATGCAGTCACTCCCGCTTATGATATTAATGTTCCAAAATGGTAAGTTTACATTATTGTTGTTAACCCGATGGTTAAACAAGATTATTGCATATTAATTGGAACATGGAGTGACCACCTGGGTAAACAATGCTACCATAAGAACAATCATGGCTCTGGTCTTGGCTAAATAACTTGGGAAGTCTTATGCTGGGTGCTGGTCATGGTCGACCGGAACGGGGGCATCTTGCAAGCACTTATAGTACCGGCTCAGGCAGATTGGATACGTGCATAGTTCCCAAAGCTTTGCCCTGTGGTCCGGACTATAAGTTGGTTACGGTAGGTGTACCTTATGCAGTTTACCATTTCCAGCATTTTCGTAATGAGGACTCTAGGGAGAAGCCTCGTCGTGAGACCCTGGCCATTCACCTCGGAAGTGAATACGGGTCTAGCTAACCCGGGCTAGAAGGGAATCGCGACTCATGGGTAAAGATGCGCCACCTCTGCAGAGTGTAAAACTGATATATCAGCCGTGCTCACGGTTATGAGCAGCCTAGACTCCTCACATGATAACTGAACTTGAAAATGAAAATAAATCGAGATCCGATGATCTGCCAATGGTTTGCTTAAGTGGTTTCACTTAAGTGTTGTTGATATATTCTTATACCTTTGTTTAATGGGAATACTTGGGATTCACACTTATTAGTAAGACATGTGTTGTTAATAAAATGTTGACCAACTAAAATGCTTACTGCTCAACCTTAGCCTCACCTTGTTGAACTTGCATTAGTTTTTCCCCCACTTGCTGAGCCCCAACCATAAGTGAGCTCACCCTTGCTTAATTTTGATCAGAAGTTGCAGATGAAGATATGATGCTGAACTCCATGGATGCTAGTCTAGTGATACCCCCGGTCATCTTCCTATGGATGGATGTCCATGTTCGCTGTACTTTGATGAATAAAGGTTAATACATTATGTCTGTTCGAAGTGTAATTTGTTAATATAATCGTTATTTATGCTCTTATGCATTGTTCTTTTGATATATTACACTTGTGACGTCAACATATGTGTGGAAATAGATCCTGGCACACATATGCTATGCACCCGGCTCTTCCCTTTCAGAAATGGGTGTGACAGAAGTGGTATCAAAGCAATGTGACCGTAGGTCGCTAGATTAGTTAGAAATGGAAAGCCCAATCAGTCGTTCAAAACTTGACTTATTTGTCTCAATATAAACTTATTTATATCAAAACTCATCTCTTTTATTTTCAACTCTTCTTGTCTGATTCTTCGTCTTTTAGAAGGCTCTCCTCAGAAGCATTGCAAGATGATCAAGCTAGGATTGCGGAACTTGAAGCGAAGTTTGCCAGAAGAAACCCTTTCAAAGCTATCGACAACGCCCTATTCTCTGTCTTATCCCCACTCCGCAGGAAGTTTTGTTATGGATTCCCTGGATCTATTAATTGACTTCTTGGTTAGGTTGATAGGATTGTTCTTTAGTATTAAGATTTTCGACTAGATCGGTAATTGCGATATTATATTATATTATAAGTGGTTTTCTAATCCCTAATATTGCTATATAACCCTTGACTCCTTATACCTTTGTTTTCTTTCCATTATTGCCACCTTGTGCAATATCTACCTTGATATATTAAACTTTTGCCTCTCTACTTTTCTCCTTGATAATGCTTTCTCCCTAACTCACTTCATATCCTAGGTTGTATTATTTATCCTCACTTTAATAGTTCATGGTTATCTTATTTCACTCTTGGCCACCAACAAATATGTCATGTCTAACTCCTTGATAATTCATACCCAACTCCTTGATGTTATATTATCTTTCTTATTCCAAACTTTGTCTCACCATTGTTTTGGTTGAATGAGTAGAATTGGATTGTGTTGTGCTGGTATGTTTGAATTCATTGTCCCTTGTGTTCATGATTGATTTGCTTCTTTGAAATGATTGTTGGTGTATTGTGTGACTTTTGTCCACAATGGCATCAGTTAGCTAGGTAAAACCTTAGATAGATGGGTTTTCTCTGCTCTCTATAATCTGTCTTTGCTCAACCCTTTCATCCCTTCCATTATTTCATACCCATACAATGTCAGACCTTGGAACGTCAACTACAAGTGATGTCACTAAATGCAAAGAATGTGGTGTGTTGGCAAGTCAAAACAATACTCTAAATAAAACAGCTGATGAACAGACATTGAATACACAAAAGGATGCACAACCAAACCAACAGACAAGTGAACTTGGAACGTGCTGTTGTTGTGAGTACTATGGAATTCCTTGTCGCCAGATAAGTACAAATGAAAGTGAAACTACAAAACAGAAGAACCGTATTTTATTTTTTGGCATAAAAAGACAAATGTCTCCCCAAGAACAACTAGTAGCAAATTCTCTCATACCTAATGCACTGTCAGATGATGAATTGCAAAGTATTCCCAAAAGGAAACATCACAAGAATGCCCAGCTCCAAAAAGAAACACATGAGTGTTACATTGATAGATGGACCATTACTTGAACACAGTTTCAGCCTCATCGTCGCATCAGGTCCAAGAAACAAAAAGGGAAACATGGAAAAAGTCAAGAAATAACTTCAAGAAAAGCTTGCTATCAATGTGGACATGAAGGTCATTACTTCTGTAACTGTCTTGAGAAAAATTCACTACAGATCACCTCCGAGATGAAGCTATCTCAGTCTTCAGGCATGGAATATGAACAAAAATGCACAGAAACTTCTACCAACACGGTAAAGACAACTCCACCATGTAACTTATCAAGTCGTGCTTGCTTTGGCTGTGGTGATACCAGCCATCTTGTTAATGGTTGTCCAAAGAAGGATGTGGAGATCAATAAGGTCCAAAAGAAAAGACAACACCCTCAAACCCATGCATCAACAAAGAATAAACAACGGAAAGAGACCACAGGAAAGATAAGTTATGCAGTGACAGGAACCATTCCATATGATGATGCAGTAATTTTTGGAACACTAGTCATTCACACAACCATCGCCACCGTGTTGTATGATCCTCGTACAACACATTCTCTTATCAATGCCCAGTTTGCAACAAAGTATGGTATCTTTAAGTGTCCCTTGAGATCAAGGAAGACCATCAGTGCACCCGAAGGAAAAATGTTAGTAAACTACATATGTCCAAATATGATGAACCCCAATGGAAATGAAGTAAATGATGCCAACGACAATATTCCTACCTTAACAACTATGAACGAGAAAAATGAGTCATAGAAATATTGAATGAATGGAATGAAGAACAACAAAAGGAATAGAAAAATGTTTGGATACATGATTAGTCCACCTCAACCACAAGCAAAAGCCACGAAACACATGGATACCCAAGCAGAAGAAGCAAGTCAGGCTCAGCTACATGAGATACAGACACCCAGTCAACCCTCACCCCCTGTTGGTCAAGCAAAGTTGACTCGCAAAGAACTCAAAGCAAGAGGTGCTTGCTACTACTGCAAAACGAAGGACATCTTATTCGCGAATGCCCCAAGAAGCGTCTAGACCGAATAAAGAAGAAAGCTACCAAGCATGACCTAAGCAATAGTTCAGAAGACCCACCATTTTATAAATACGATGATGAAGGTCGCTTGATTAGTATTCATTGTGGAGCAAAGAAGTAAGGAAGTTCCTTAAGATTGGAAGAGTTCAACGTGAACTAAGAACCTACAAATAGCCATGTATCTCCTTTGCTTTCGTGCTAGCCTTCCCTAATCTCGAGGACGAGATTCTTTTTAAGAGGGGTAGATTTGTTACACTAAGAAAATCATTAAAAAAATAATACATTTAGTTAATAATGATATTTATGGTAATTAATTTTCTCTTAAGTGTTCGTTATTTATTTGCCTTTGGAATGATTTTTGAATGCTCATGATTGATTTTGAATATTGAATATCATTTCTTCTTACATGAAAATTCACATAAATAATATAATAAATATTAGTCCAAGAGTTAATATGTTATTTATAAATAATTTTGGTTTGATTCTTATGAATTTTATGATTATTTAAATATGTATTTCGAAATTTGAAAAGGAAATAGAAAAAAACTAACTAACCTAACCCTAACCGGCCCACTAGGGGCCCAATATCCTTAACCCTAAGCCAAGCCGCGTGCGCCCACCCTGCTCCCTGTTACCACCGCCGCCCTCTGCTTCTCTTTCCCCCGCCCATCTCTCTCTCCCAGCCGGCTCTCTCTCCTCTCTTCTCCCTGCTTCAACCGATTCCAAGCCGTTGGACACCTGGACGCCGAGCAAGCCAGGCCACCCAGCCGCGACCCGCCCAGGCGCCCAAGCCACGCCCAGCAGCCATGGCCCCGTGGCCACCCTGCCCGACCGCGACCGGCCCTGCACCACGCGTCGCCGGACGTGCCCAGCCGACCGCGCCCTGCCCTGCTCGCCCGACGCCGACCGCTCGACGACCCAACGCTCCAGGCGCCCTGTGCGCCAGGCCCCGCCCGCGTGCACCCAGCGCCGCGCCGCGCGCGCTCGACGCCTGAGCAGGAAGCCAAGCTGCCCCGTGCTGAGCCCCTGCACATGCCGCGCGAGCTGCCAGCCGAAGACCTCGCGCCCCACGACCGACTCCGAGCCCGTGCCGTCCATTCGCCGTCTCGGTGTCAATGGAATTTTATTGGAGCCGTTACTCCTCTCCTATTATTGCCTCCGTTGATGAATGCAATTAATGTTGCTTGATGACGCCGGCCGACTCTCCCTCTCCTCTCCCTCTATAAATTGGAGACGGATCTCTTCTCCCTCCCACAGCAGAGCTCTCCACCTCCCCAAGCTCTCTCTCTCTCTCTCTCTCTCTCTCTCTCTCTCTCTCTCGCGCGCGCGCGCGCTCTCCCCATTCCCGTGCTCGCCGTCGACCAAACCGATCGTCACCATCGTAGCTGGAGTCCGTGGAGACGCGCCGGAGTTTGTACCTCGCTGTCCACCGATGACCGCGCCCGTTTCCCTGCTCGCCGGAGATGTCCCTGAACCCCGTCCAAACCTCGTCGTTACCTGCCCGTCAAACCACTCCCTCTCGTCGACGTTCATCACTCCCTGCGCAAGAACGAGAACTCAAGGTTGAAGACAACCCCAACCCGTTAATGTATTTTCTAAATCATGTTTGAACTACTTTATTGATCTTATGAATTATTATTGTAATGTTGTTGCAATTTGGCGATTCACGCGTATGATTTTTAGAGATGCGATGTATACGTGTTGCCAAAATCGAACCTCGCGATAATACTTTGAATATGCGTAAGATTTTATAATTTTAAAAATGAGTACGGTCACTATTCACTAACTTAGTGATTTTTATACTAGAAATGTTTAGTTAATTTTGCTTTAGTGTATGGAGCGATAATCGGTTAGTATTGATATACGCGATATAAGAAATTGAAATAGAAATTAAGCCACGTATTTCCGGTCGAATAAAAAAATATAGATTTTTCTATTCATAATAAATATATTCATAAGTATAGCACTTAATTACTTATAATAGTAAAAGGCTTATTTATGTCATAATAACCATGAATATGTTATTAAAAGTCTCATTTAGTAATGTATAATTAATTCTAGTATATTAATGTTAAAGGAATTAAATAAACAATTTTTAGTATACGTATAAATTCTATTTAAGGAGAAAATCGAAAGAATAGAATTTTATTACTAAAGAAAGTGATAGTTATATTGGTAAATATAGGTTTCTTACTAAAGAATTAGAGAATTTGTTTCTAACTATAAAATGACCTTTTTAATAGACATCATGATTTTGATTTAATAGGATTTGTTATAGATGTTTAAGTGTAGCCGTACTAAATAGTAATATGTCTAATAATGATATAATGGCTTAAATAAGTGCTCACAGTGTCATAACTAAAATGGTAGTTAATAATATAGTAATAAATATAGTATTCATTTTAATTATCTAGATTATTTGTTCCTACAATAGAATTAAAGATAAATTAATATATTAATTATCCTTTATCATAATTTATTCGTCAAACCTATTGTCTACTTGTTCATAACTAGTTATATGAGCTTGATTAATTATTTTATCACATTTAGTCCATGTTATATAAATCATTTAGTTTTTCCTAAAGGGTAAAATAAAGTAATAACTAAAATGTTACTTTATATGTATACTTCGAATATAATAATATAGGCTATGTGTTTTTAAATGAAATTAAAAGATAGTTGTTTATTCGTTGTCTTTTACATAAAAGTTCATTTAAGGCATATACCATAACTTTCCATAAATAGGTGTTTAATAATAATAATGACCTTTTCACATAAAACCTATTTAGACTTATACCTTAATTTATCATAAGTGATAGGTTTAACAATGAATTATATGCTCCATAATGCTTCTAAAATTAATAACGTGATTAGTAGCCCATTAACCTTAGATATATAACTTATATCTATTCTAAAAGGTTAAAAATGTTTAATATCGTCATAACGTGTTTTATCGTCTTATAAATCCTTTATCTTAGACGTATCACGTATGACGTTTTGTAAAAGATTAAATTAGTGAACCAAATATTTGTATAGTTTAATTAAGACATTTTACGCTCATGTCTTGTTTTATAAAGTATATATCACACATTTTTTTAAGAATACCCTCTTATTATAACCATGACTTGCGACGTATTTGAAAAGCGAACGCTCTTTTCGTTAGGCTCTCTTTTAGCTTTACGTATGGTGAATGTGGTATGTTATTGAGTGGTGTTTGTTCTTGTTTATTATGTGATGTTTAGAGATTGATCCGGTAATTGAGAATCAAGATATATTCTGTGGAAGAACCTCAAGTTTTCTATAAGCAAGGCAAGTGGACTTCTCCCTCTGCATACTCTGTTTGATCCCAAACAATACATTTAATAAAGTTTATTATTTTGGATATATATGCATAATTTGATGGGTCACCTATTTAGATAACCTTTCCAACCTTACTCCTTGTTTAACCTGGGATTATGATTTAATCAAGTAGCTATGCTATTGCTACAACTTAACTTTATGCAGTCACTCCCGCTTATGATATTAATGTTCCAAAATGGTAAGTTTACATTATTGTTGTTAACCCGATAGTTAAACAAGATTATTGCATATTAATTGGAACATGGAGTGACCACCCGGGAAAACAGTGCTACCATGAGAACTATCATGGCTCTGGTCTTGGCTAAATAACTAGGGAAGTCTTATGTTGGGTGCTGGTCATGGTCGACCGGAACGGGGGCATCTGGCAAGCACTTATAGTACCGGCTCAGGCAGATTGGATACGGGCATAGTTCCCAAAGCTTTACCCTATGGTCCGGACTATAAGTTGGTTACGCTAGGTGTACCTTATGCAGTTTACCATTTCCAGCATTTTCGTAATGAGGACTCTAGGGAGAAGCCTCGTAGTGAGACCCTGGCCATTCACCTCGGAAGTGAATATGGGTCTAGCTAACCCGGGCTAGAAGGGAATTGCGACTCATGGGTAAAGTGTAACACCCACTTGTAAATAGCTAGAAAAAAATACCAATAGAGAAAACAATTTCTCTTTATGTGAGTTTTACCTTTATGCATCATCACATGTGAACACTAAATTCAAAAACAAATAAGTAATAAAAATGTATACCGCTAAATTTTGCATCATGCTGTAGTTTAATTGGTGGTGCATTTAATAATAAAGAAAATATCAATAAGGTTACATTAATGATGTGAATTAAGGATTAAAACCTAATTCAAATCTTGGAATTTGGAAATAAAAATGTAAAGAAAGAAATATTATTCAATATAAAATAATATTAAAATTGAATAACTTTACCACATGATGGTGAGAATAAATTGCATAATTAACATGAACATGAATTTGCACTTAAGTGGAATTCAAATTTGAGATTTAAATTTGAAAGAGATTAGAGAAGAGAAAGAGGAAAATAAAAGAAAAAAAAGAAAAAAAAGGAATACTATACCTGATGGGCCAACGAACCCGAATTCGGCCCATCTGCCCTCCATGCCGCCCAGCCCAGCTACTTGCCTACTTGGACCGGCGCCGACTTGTGGGCCCCGCTGTCCATACTCACGCCGCATCACGCGTTCCCATGTATCGCTGCCATATGGACCCAAGTCGTCAGTCGCGTGCGTGTTTGCTGCTTCTTTCCTTACGCCAACGGGTGGGCCGGGGCTGTCAGCTTCAACCTCGCAACAAACCGCGAACCTGTTCTTCGTCTTCCGCCGAACTTCGCAACGGACTGCGCGCGCGCCACGGGTCGTGGACCGCATATCCCCATAAAGCGCCGCACGACCACCATCTTCGCACACCTCGCCGCATCGCCCAGAACCAGAGCCACACCAGCCGCGGGCAACGTGAGATCAGCTGGGAGAGAACCGAGAGGAGGGAGAAAATTGGGCGCCACCGCGGAACCCCGCCTAGGTTGCCGTTCGGGCCTCGGATCTGGACCTGGGAGCTTCATCCTGCGGAGTGTGACTCGACCGTGGCCTCAGCGTGCGGGATTGGCGACCAGGGACCCCTGGATTTGTCACCGGAACTCCCCTTCGTCGGCCAGGCCGCATTACGTCATGGGTGCTCATCTCTGCGCCCGAATCTGCGGTATGAAGCCTCCAACTGTGTCCACCTCTGTATTCTCTACGTGTTACCCACTTCGGTAGGAGAAAAGGGGCTCTGGGGCGCCGGGCACGTTGCTCACCGGCGTGTGTCCGCCGCAAGGTTGGGCTCTGCCGTGGTTGAGCGCTGGGGGTGGAAGACAACACAGGGGCCCTAGATTTAACAATGGACGATCACGATTAGATGGAGAGAATAGCTAGCGACAGCCGTTGGATCGTAGTTGGGCGGTTCAGATTTAATCGCGTGCTCCCCTTCGCGCGATCCGTTCCTGACCGTTGATCCTCGATCCAGTGGCCCAGAAAACTTACCGGTTCATTTGATGGCAATCTAATCTGGACCGCACTCTTTAGATCTAACGGCCGTAGTGTCCCCATACCGATTTGGCCTAGGAATTTTACTAAAGAGCCCCTCAGAAATCATGTAAATAACCCGCAGTCCTGTCTGCAGGACTCTGTGTCTTGGGATCTTTTGCGCAGAGCCCCCTGTCTTTCTCCGAAATAGTGCGCCCAGTCCAGTGACAGGTTAAAATGAATAAATGAATTATAAAATGAATTTTTAATACAAAAATAAGTGCTAAATCTTCAATAATTCATAGAAAATTCATACTTGCTCCAAATTAATCCATTCCACTTTCTAAATTTTTATAATTTTATTCTCTAACACTTAGAGCCTCTGTTTTATCATGACAACAGTAATAAAATTAAACCCACACTTCATCCCATTTTAAACACATAAAACCTTTGAAAATGCATAACTTAAAATCTATAACTCGAAAAATTATGATTCCTGTTCCTAGAATTTTATTTTAATGTGTAGATTATTACTGTGTATTTTGTATATATGTTTGGTGTAATGTTAATTTCTCTATATGCACTGTACTTGTTTGTATTGTGGCGAGTAGAAGAGCCCGTGACCGGGGATCCTGGTGAGCAGCAGGTTGAAGTAGCTGAGCAGGAGCTCATTGAAGGCAAGTTGTGCCCTTGACCACATTTTACCCTATAATGTTCTTTAATATCATTTATCCATGCATAGGTTAATTTTGACGGGACCCAATAGGTAACCCTAGATTGTTTATCTCATTACCTTGTTTACCCCTGATTCACTTGGGTAGTTTGCTATTGCTTTACCTGGTCTTGGGATAATCATTTATTACCTCTATGTTCCAATTCTGTTGTTATTCTATTTATGTTCATGTCAAGTTCATTAATGTTAATTGGAACATAGAGCTTAACTTGAGTAACACGTGCCACCACAAGGGTTTAATGGGACGCCCTTGGCTGACTAATTAGGAAAGCTAGTGGAAGACTACCTTACCCGAAAGGGGCAAGGGCAGTAGGGGAGTGGTCAGTGTAGGGAGGTCCTTGCTTGATTTTGCTACGATGGCGGTCAGGCAAGAACCCTGCATTGGAACTTCCTATAAACTGTAGCGGGTTTTCGGAAGCTAGTGGAACTTTGTAAAGGCCTCGTAGTGTTGCCCTGCCGCGCTTCCTAGGTAGAGGTGTATGGGATTCGCGACCCCTTGGCAGATGGGTAACATGACTTGTGGGTAAAGGGTACAACCTCTGCAGAGTGTAAAACTGGTATACTAGCCGAGCTCACGGTCATGAGCAGCTCAGGACTCTCTGATGTTTAAATTATGGAACTTAAATTCAATTTTGTCATTTGCATTGCATGGGTTTGTTATTAATTTTGTTCTATTACTTTACTTATGGTTTGGTATTTACTTACACTTAGTAATTGCTAATAAAATTTTGACCAACTACTTAAAAGCAATGCTCAGCTTTAACCCCTATCATTGATTAGCCTTACACATCACATGAACCCACACCTTTGTGAGTTTATGTCCACTGGTTCCCCACAACTTGTTGAGCTATGATCATGTGTGAGCTCACCCTTGCTGTCTCACACCCCCCCCCCCACAGGAGAAGAGCAGGTGGTTCAGGAGGAGCCACAAGGCGAGGAGTATGATCTGATCTAGGTGGCGTTTCTCAGTTGACATTGGCGCCGACGATCCTTAGTTCGCTTTATCTTTATTATTTTATTTTGTAATAAGTCTTCCGCTATGTAATAAATACTCTGATGTTTTATGACATTTATCTCTATACACTCTGTTATTATATATGTTGTCTTCTTGGCGCATGTATGAGATGCACCTGGCTTTGTTCCTTAAAGCCGGGTGTGACAGAAGTGGTATCAGAGGAATTGTTGACTGTAGGACGAAACCTAGATAGAAATGGACAAACCCTTACCTACTCATTCTATACTTACCTTACTCTGATCATTCTTACCTTTTTTTACTCTGAGACAAGATGGATTTCACACCTTGGAATCCCTACCCCTATGACATTCTTAAGAGTTAGGGAACTTAAGACAAAATCAAAACTATTTTCTATATGAAAAAATGTTGGTTGATTGTTCTGATGATAAATGTCTGATTTGCTTCTTTGATTGATTGAGATATTATATATGGACATCTTAGTATGTGCCAGCATAAGGTAATAAATTAGCTATGGTAAGTAAAACATTAAACTGCTTAGCTAATAAATCCCCCCAAAGTAACATGATTTGTAATTACTACCTTGTCTACTATTTTCTTACCATATGTATCTAACTCAGATGGTCAATACCAGGCGGGGTGGTGGAATTGATTTGCCTCCTAATCGACACACTCGGAGAATATACAGACAACCCTAGCCACAGCCTGCAGAGATGAATCCTCCTAATCCTCCACCAGGCGGAATTGACCCACTGGTTGCTGCTCAGATGGCGGTGATGCAGCAAATGGCAGACACTATGGCTGATATGCGTGCCCAGATGCAGGAAGAACGCCAGGAGATGCGTCAGGAAAGAGAAGGTATACGACAGGAGTTGCGCCTGGAGCGAGATGAGATACGCCAGGAAAGGAGGGCACAACAACAGCAGCTGCAACAACAAATGCAACAGCAACAACAGCAGCAACAGCAGCAACAAGTGCCACTGCCTCCACCACCACCACCAGTTCCACCTCGAGACAAGCATAGAGAGTTCATGAGTCATAAGCCACCCACATTTGCAAGCTCACCTGATCCACTAGACGCGGATGATTGGCTGAAGTCCATTGAGAAGATGCTGAATATGGCACAATGTACTGACCGGGAGAAGGTTTTATATGCTTCTGGACGTCTGACAGGACCCGCTGCTGACTGGTGGGATTCCTATACTGCTGCCCACGATGCTGCTGATACTATTACCTGGGCAGAGTTCAGTACACAGTTCCGGAATTATCATATACCAGCTGGTATGATAAAGATCAAGAAGAAGGAGTTTTTGTCATTGAAGCAAGGCAACATGTCGGTCAGCGAGTACAGAGACAAATTTATTCAGCTGTCGAGGTATGCTCCGGAGGAAGTTGCTGAGGATGAGAGGAAGCAGGAGCGCTTCATTGAAGGACTTAATGGACCCTTGCAGTATGCACTGGTTGCACACACCTTTCCATCCTTTCAGAGGCTACTGGATAAGGCTCTTGCTATTGAACACAAGTGTGTTCAGCTGGGTGATTTGAAGAGAAAGGCAATATCTCAAGGACAAGGAAGCAGCAGTGTTCGTCCTCGCTACAGTTCACCACAGGGTACACCGACGCGACCAGGAGGACCGCGCCCAGTTCAGTAATCACCACTGAGGACTCCACCTCCTCGACAGGCTACCCCTACTGGCACCCCGACGAAGTTCTCAGGACAGAGTCCAGGCACTACTTGTTTCAAGTGTGGGAAGGCTGGTCACTATGCAAATGTCTGCCCACAGAGGATTGCTACTACTCCAGTTCAGAACAGGCAGCAAACTCCAGGATCTGGCAAGGGATATTCTATTGCCAAGGTTAATCAAGTCAGCGTCGATGCTACTCCGGATGGTGGGGACCTCGTAATTGGTATGTTTTATGTTAATGCAATTCCTGCAACCATATTATTTGATTCTGGTGCTACACATTCATTCATGTCTGCTAGATATGCCAACACAAATGAAATACCACTGCTAAATATGAGAAAACCCATGATAGTAATTACACCTAAAGGGCCTATTGAGGTGAATCAAATGACACGTAGATTGACATTGACCATTATGGGTAGAGAATTTGGAGCTACTGCTATAATATTAGAGTCAAGCAGTATAGATTTGATCCTTGGTATTTCATGGCTAAGAAAGGCAAAGGCCGTTATAGCATGTGGTAGAGGTACCGTAGAACTCACTACCACTAAAGGAGAAAGATTTCAAGTTAATATTGCAGTAACCTCCTCACCCATGCGTGCAATGTTCTTTATACCTGAGGAGTTTGTTGGTGACAACATCCGGGTGGTTAGAGATTTTCCGGATGTCTTTCCAGAGGAGTTACCAGGGATGCCACCTGATAGAGAAGTTGAGTTTGTTATTGACCTCTTACCTGGAACCGCCCCTATTTCTAAACGGCCATATAGGATGTCCGTAGAGGAATTGAAGGAACTCAAGAAGCAGTTAACTGAGTTACAAGACGCTGGGTACATTCGTCCGAGTTCCTCACCTTGGGGAGCACCGGTACTGTTTGTACAGAAGAAGGATGGATCACAAAGAATGTGTGTGGATTATAGATCTCTTAATGATGTTACGGTGAAGAACAAGTATCCGTTGCCCCGTATTGAGGATTTATTTGATCAGATGAGAGGTGCTAGAGTATTCTCGAAGATTGATCTCCGATCTGGTTACCATCAGATGAGGATTAGACCATCGGATATCCCCAAGACGGCTTTCTCGACTCGATATGGATTATATGAGTTCACTGTCATGTCATTTGGATTGACCAATGCCCCAGCTTATTTTATGAACTTAATGAACAAGGTGTTTATGGAGTATTTGGACAGATTCGTCGTGGTGTTCATCGACGATATTCTTATCTATTCTAAGAGTGATAGTGATCATGAGGAACATCTGAGGTTGGTGCTACAGAAGCTACGAGATAACCAGCTATATGCCAAGTTCAGCAAGTGCGAATTTTGGATTGGCGAGGTGCCATTTCTGGGTCATATTATTTCTAATGGAGGAATATCAGTGGATCCTGCTAAGGTTAAGGAGATAATGGAGTGGAGAGTACCCACTACATTTACTGAGATTCGGAGTTTCTTGGGATTAGCAGGATATTATCGGAGATTTATCGAAGGATTTTCTAAGATTGCTAAGCCTATGACTTCGCTTTTGGAGAAAGGAAGAGAATTTAAGTGGGACGAGAAGTGTAAGACAGCTTTGATCTATTGAAGAAGAGGTTGATGTCGCCACCAGTATTGGTTATGCCAGACCTACAGAAAGGATTTGATATCTATTGTGATGCATGTGGCCAAGGCTTAGGATGTGTGCTCATGCAAGAAGGACATGTGATTGCCTATGCATCTCGTCAGTTGCGGAAGCATGAACTGAACTACCCCACTCATGACTTGGAACTGGCTGTCGTTGTGCATGCGCTTAAGATTTGGAGACATTATATCATGGGGACCAAGTGCCAAGTATATACGGATCATAAGAGTCTGAAGTATATATTCACTCAAAAGGATCTCAACCTTAGGCAACGCCGTTGGTTGGAGCTTATAAAGGATTATGATTTGGAGATTCACTATCACCCGGGCAAGGCGAATTTGGTTGCAGATGCCTTGAGTCGCAAGGAGCATGTTCATTCAGCTATTGTTGCCCAGCTACCCGACGAGATTGTTGAGGATTTCAGGAGACTTAACCTGGGGATAGTTGCTCATACTGAAGGAGTTACTATTGATGTGGAACCTACTTTGGAGCAAGAGATCCGCAAAGGACAAATTGGTGATGCTAAAATAAAAAAGATTAAGGATCTGATTACTGAAGGTCGAGTTCCGGAATTTACGGAAGATGAGCAAGGAACTGTATGGTTCAAGGACAGGATGTGTGTTCCTGATATTAAAAGCCTTCGAGAGACTATTTTAAAAGAGGCCCATGATTCGGATTATTCTATTCATCCTGGTAGTACTAAGATGTATCAGGATTTGAAGCGAAAGTATTGGTGGTATGGATTAAAGAGAGATGTGGCTGCACATGTGGCTATGTGTGATGTATGTCAAAGAGTTAAGGCTGAACACCAGAGGCCAGCTGGATTGTTACATCCACCGAAGATACCCGAGTGGAAATGGGAAGAGATTGGTATGGATTTCATCACTGGATTGCCTCGCACCCAGAAAGGATATGATGCTATATGGGTGATTGTGGATAGATTGACTAAAGTGGCTCACTTTATTCCTGTGAAGACTACTTATAAAGGTTCTCAACTAGCAGAGTTATATATGGCTCGGATTGTGTGTTTACATGGAGTACCAAAGAAGATCGTGTCTGATCGAGGTTCACAGTTTACCTCAAGGTTTTGGAGAAGCTTTCATGAGAACATGTGTACAAAGTTGAATTTTAGTACAGCTTATCACCCTCAGACTGATGGACAGACTGAAAGGACTAATCAAGTATTGGAAGATATGTTGAGAGCATGTGCCCTTCAGCATGGAGGAAGTTGGGATAAGAGTCTACCTTATGCTGAATTCTCATATAATAATAGTTATCAGGCCTGTCTGAAGATGTCACCTTTTGAAGCTTTGTATGGGAGGAAGTGCAGGACTCCTCTATATTGGGATCAGACTGGAGAGAGACAGTTCTTTGGGCCTGAATTGATTCAAGAAGCAGAAGAACAAGTCCGTATAATTCGAGAGAATTTGAGAGTGGCTCAAACCAGGCAAAAGAGTTATGCTGATAATAGAAGGAGGCCACTGGAATTTGAAGAAGGAGATTATGTGTACCTCAAGGTGTCACCACTTCGTGGAATGAGGAGATTCAAAGTCAAGGGCAAATTGTCCCCTCGCTATATTGGACCATTCTTGATCTTTAGGAGAGTTGGGGAGATGGCATACCAACTTGAGTTATCGGATAGTCTATCGGATGTGCATAATGTGTTCCACGTATCTCAACTGAAGAAATGTCTCCGTGTACCTGTGGAACAGTTACCCATGGAAGAGCTCAGTGTTCAAGGTGATTTGACTTACACGGAGTACCCGATCAAGATTCTTGACACATTGACTCGAGTTACAAGAAATAAGGTGATAAAGATGTGTAAAGTGCAATGGAGTCACCATGGCGAAGATGAAGCAACTTGGGAAAGAGAAGAAGAGCTTCGCATAGATTTTCCCCATCTTTTCCCTCGTTCTTCTTAAATCTCGAGGACGAGATTATTTTTAAGGGGGGTAGGATTTGTAACACCCACTTGTAAATAGCTAGAAAATAATACCAATAGAGAAAACAATTTCTCTTTATGTGAGTTTTACCTTTATGCATCATCACATGTGAACACTAAATTCAAAAACAAATAAGTAATAAAATGTATACCGCTAAATTTTGCATCATGCTGGAGTTTAATTGGTGGTGCATTTAATAATAAAGAAAATATCAATAAGGTTACATTAATGATGTGAATTAAGGATTAAAACCTAATTCAAATCTTGGAATTTGGAAATAAAAATGTAAAGAAAGAAATATTATTCAATATAAAATAATATTAAAATTGAATAACTTTACCACATGATGGTGAGAATAAATTGCATAATTAACATGAACATGAATTTGCACTTAAGTGGAATTCAAATTTGAGATTTAAATTTGAAAGAGATTAGAGAAGAGAAAGAGGAAAATAAAAGAAAATAAAAGAAAAAAAAGGAATACTATACCTGATGGGCCAACGAACCCGAATTCGGCCCATCTGCCCTCCATGCCGCCCAGCCCAGCTACTTGGACCGACGCCGACTTGTGGGCCCCGCTGTCCATACTCACGCCGCATCACGCGTTCCCGTGTATCGCTGCCATATGGACCCAAGTCGTCAGTCGCGTGCGTGTTTGCTGCTTCTTTCCTTACGCCGACGGGTGGGCCGGGGCTGTCAGCTTCAACCTCGCAACAAACCGCGAACCTGTTCTTCGTCTTCCGCCGAACTCCGCAACGGACTGCGCGCGCGCCGCGGGTCGTGGACCGCATATCCCCATAAAGCGCCGCACGACCACCATCTTCGCACACCTCGCCGCATCGCCCAGAACCAGAGCCACACCAGCCGCGAGCAACGTGAGATCAGCTGGGAGAGAACCGAGAGGAGGGAGAAAATTGGGCGCCGCCGCGGAACCCCGCCTAGGTTGCCGTTCGGGCCTCGGATCTGGACCTGGGAGCTTCATCCTGCGGAGTGTGACTCGACCGTGGCCTCAGCGTGCGGGATTGGCGACCAGGGACCCCTGGATTTGTCACCGGAACTCCCCTTCGTCGGCCAGGCCGCATTACGTCGTGGGTGCTCATCTCTGCGCCCGAATCTGCGGTATGAAGCCTCCAATTGTGTCCACCTCTGTATTCTCTACGTGTTACCCACTTCGGTAGGAGAAAAGGGGCTCCGGGGCGCCGGGCATGTTGCTCACCGGCGTGTGTTCGCCGCAAGGTTGGGCTCTGCCGTGGTTGAGCGCTGGGGGTGGAAGACAACACAGGGGCCCTAGATTTAACAATGGACGATCACGATTAGATGGAGAGAATAGCTAGCGACAGCCGTTGGATCGTAGTTGGGCGGTTCAGATTTAATCGCGTGCTCCCCTTCGCGCGATCCGTTCCTGACCGTTGATCCTCGATCCAGTGGCCCAGAAAACTTACCGGTTCATTTGATGGCAATCTAATCTGGACCGCACTCTTTAGATCTAACGGCCGTAGTGTCCCCATACCGATTTGGCCTAGGAATTTTACTAAAGAGCCCCTCAGAAATCATGTAAATAACCCGCAGTCCTTTCTGCAGGACTCTGTGTCTTGGGATCTTTTGCGCAGAGCCCCCTGTCTTTCTCCGAAATAGTGCGCCCAGTCCAGTGACAGGTTAAAATGAATAAATGAATTAGAAAATGAATTTTTAATACAAAAATAAGTGCTAAATCTTCAATAATTCATAGAAAATTCATACTTGCTCCAAATTAATCCATTCCACTTTCTAAATTTTTATAATTTTATTCTCTAACACTTAGAGCCTCTATTTTATCATGACAACAGTAATAAAATTAAACCCACACTTCATCCCATTTTAAACACATAAAACCTTTGAAAATGCATAACTTAAAATCTATAACTCGAAAAATTATGATTCCGGTTCCTAGAATTTTATTTTAATGTGTAGATTATTACTATGTATTTTGTATATATGTTTGGTGTAATGTTAATTTCTCTATATGCACTGTACTTGTTTGTATTGTGGCGAGTAGAAGAGCCTGTGACCGGGGATCCTGGTGAGCAGCAGGTTGAAGTAGCTGAGCAGGAGCTCATTGAAGGCAAGTTGTGCCCTTGACCACATTTTACCCAATAATGTTCTTTAATATCATTTATCCATGCATAGGTTAATTTTGACGGGACCCAATAGGTCACCCTAGATTGTTTATCTCATTACCTTGTTTACCCCTGATTCACTTGGGTAGTTTGCTATTGCTTTACCTGGTCTTGGGATAATCATTTATTACCTCTATGTTCCAATTCTGTTGTTATTCTATTTATGTTCATGTCAAGTTCATTAATGTTAATTGGAACATAGAGCTTAACTTGAGTAACACGTGCCACCACAAGGGTTTAATGGGACGCCCTTGGCTGACTAATTAGGAAAGCTAGTGGAAGACTACCTTACCCGAAAGGGGCAAGGGCAGTAGGGGAGTGGTCAGTGTAGGGAGGTCCTTGCTTGATTTTGCTGCGATGGCGGTCAGGCAAGAACCCTGCATTGGAACTTCCTATAAACTGTAGCGGGTTTTCGGAAGCTAGTGGAACTTTGTAAAGGCCTCGTAGTGTTGCCCTGCCGCGCTTCCTAGGTAGAGGTGTATGGGATTCGCGACCCCTTGGCAGATGGGTAACATGACTTGTGGGTAAAGGGTACAACCTCTGCAGAGTGTAAAACTGGTATACTAGCCGAGCTCACGGTCATGAGCAGCTCAGGACTCTCTGATGTTTAAATTATGGAACTTAAATTCAATTTTGTCATTTGCATTGCATGGGTTTGTTATTAATTTTGTTCTATTACTTTACTTATGGTTTGGTATTTACTTACACTTAGTAATTGCTAATAAAATTTTGACCAACTACTTAAAAGCAATGCTCAGCTTTAACCCCTATCATTGATTAGCCTTACACATCACATGAACCCACACCTTTGTGAGTTTATGTCCACTGGTTCCCCACAACTTGTTGAGCTATGATCATGTGTGAGCTCACCCTTGCTGTCTCACACCCCCCACAGGAGAAGAGCAGGTGGTTCAGGAGGAGCCACAAGGCGAGGAGTATGATCTGATCTAGGTGGCGTTTCTCAGTTGACATTGGCGCCGACGATCCTTAGTTCGCTTTATCTTTATTATTTTATTTTGTAATAAGTCTTCCGCTATGTAATAAATACTCTGATGTTTTATGACATTTATCTCTATACACTCTGTTATTATATATGTTGTCTTCTTGGCGCATGTATGAGATGCACCTGGCTTTGTTCCTTAAAGCCGGGTGTGACATAAAGATGCGCCACCTCTGCAGAGTGTAAAACTGATATATCAGCCGTGCTCACGGTTATGAGCAACCTAGACTCCTCACATGATAATTGAACTTGAAGATGAAAATAAATCGAGATCCGATGATCTGCCAATGGTTTGCTTAAGTGGTTTCACTTAAGTGTTGTTGATATATTCTTATACCTTTGTTTAATGGGAATACTTGAGATTCACACTTATTAGTAAGACAGGTGTTGTTAATAAAATGTTGACCAACTAAAATGCTTACTGCTCAACCTTAGCCTCACCTTGTTGAACATGCATTAGTTTTTCCCCCACTTGCTGTGCCCCAACCATAAGTGAGCTCACCCTTGCTTAATTTTGATCAGAAGTTGCAGATGAAGATATGATGCTGAACTCCATGGATGCTAGTCTAGTGATACCCCCGGTCATCTTCCTATGAATGGATGTCCATGTTCGCTGTACTTTGATGAATAAAGGTTAAGACATTATGTCTGTTCGAAGTGTAATATGTTAATATAATCGTTATTTATGCTCTTATGCATTGTTCTTTTCGTATATTACACTTGTGACGTCAACATATGTGTGGAAATAGATCCTGGCACACATATGCTATGCACCCGGCTCTGCCCTTTCAGAAACCGGTGTGACAGTAAAGCTTCAATTGCATCCTTAAGTGATAAATAACTAGTATCATCTACATGAACAACTCCAATGAAGTGCTCACATGGCCTTCCCAATGCATCAACATAACGCAAGCAAAGAGCTAGTTGTTCTTTGTGTGATATGTCACTAGACTCATCTGCTAAAATTGCAAATGGCTCTTCCCCAAGCTCTTCAATTATTTTCTTTCTAGTTTCTATAGCGCAACACTGAATAATCTGCTTTTGTATCTTTGGGCTAGTCAAAGTGCAATTACCTAGAGCGTTGTTAACAACATACTTGTTGACCTCTTCACTATTTACAGCAAGAAATTTCAAGATTTCAATAAAGTTTCCTCTGTTGCTAGACTCTTCACTTTTATCATGTCCACAAAATGATAATCCTTGATGCAAAAGAAACTTCAAACGTCAAAGTGAATATGTCAACCTTATCTTATAAAGATTGCGATCATCATCACTCCACTTCTCAATTTTGTTATCAATTGCTGCATTAGGATTTATAAAGCCAAGATATTTCTCTTCGGCTATCTTATGTGACATAGAACCCACATGTTTTAGAAGTGCTTCAGACCCTTTATTCCAATTATTCCAACCATCTAAAGTAAATGCAGAAGTCCCTTTGCCCTTATTTGCTTTACTTTTGAATAAGTAGCACATAAAGCAAAATGCAGCATCTTTCTTGACACTATATTCAATCCAAGGAAAATTTTGAAACCACACAAAATTAAAATGGCGATCTCTATCTCCAATTTTCCTATTTGGGAATTCATGTGCATATGGTTGAAATGGACCTCTAAGAATATATGCTCTTCGAATTGCATCGTGATCATTAGCATGGTAACTTGCAATAGGTTGTCTTTCACCTGGATCATGTGGAAGACGACTGACATCATAAAGTGTTGGCGGTGGCGGTGCAGATGGCATTGGATTCACAATTTCTTCATTTATTCTTTCTTTCTCTTATTCTTGAGGTGTCGACGCTTGAGTAACATCCAAAGATAATGAAGAAGCAATAAACTTCTATTTTTTTGCAGCATGATTACGAAAAAGAGAGGCAATATCTCCTTGCTTTTTCATATTTTATCACTACAAAAATAATGGTAGTAAATCAACAATCAATAAGACAAAAATCAACAGCAGAGCGCAACCAATCGTAGCCAATCACAGGAGCAGCAGAGTAGGCGTCCAAAAAAACAGTGTTAGTTTCTCTAATCTCTAAAGATCTAAATGTAAAACTATTAGAAAAAGGCTAAATTGAAAATTCCAGACGTCATGTCCCTATCATACAGAACGCAACCAATCGAAGAGCAGAGCAGGCAACCACTCACCAGAAGCAGCGTCTCGAGGCCGCCAGGCGCCAGGACTAGGAACACTGGAACAGCCGCGCGCTCGTCGCTCGGCCGCTCGCCACCAGACGTCCAGCCGCGCGCTCGTTAGGATCTGAGGAACAAGAAGCCAGGCGCTCGTCAGGAACAGGAAGCCTGGCCACCAGCCGACAGCCATCCAGCCGCGTGGCGCGCGCTCGCCAGGAAGCCAGTAGCTAGGTTGAGGTCGCCAGCCGCTAGGAATAGTCGCATTCGTGGTTCTGGGAACTGGAAGCTGAAGGATCGAGAAGTTGAAACGGCCTTCAGCGCTCGGCGGACGAACGGGTGGGGTCCCCAATGGGCCTGGCTTAGGGTGTGCCAGGGCCCACCCGGACCCCCCTGTGGGTCCGCCCCTGTGCTCAGTCATCCACGCGCGCTGTTTATTTCGGTTTATTTTCAGCTTATGAACACTAAAAGCTACTATGAACTTGTAAGGAAAATGGACCACGGGCCATTTGGCTAATTGAGTTTTGGTGTTTGATGAACAACACAATCCATGAACTAATAAGTTTTTTAGTGTTTGTGTTTGTAGTTCACAGGATGCAAGATTTACTAGGACTAAGGAATTGAGGAAATCAACACCTCAAAAGAAGACATTAAGAAGATCCAAGAAAAGTCCAAGTGTGCTGCTGCAGACTGTCTGTGCGAAGGCGCACCGGACTGTCCGGTGGCACACCGGACTGTCTGGTGCCCACACGCCGGACTGTCCGGTGCAGCAGAGAACTCCAGCCCAACGGCTAGTTCCAGGTGGCACTCGGAGAGAAGACCACCGGACTGTCCGGTGTGAGCACCAGACTATCCGGTGTAGAAAGCCTGCGGCGCCAACGGTCACCTGCTCTGACAGAGCAACGGCTAGGCGCACCGGACAGGCTACAGTGCGCTGTCCGGTGCACCACTGGATTGTTCGGTGCACCACCAGACTGTCCGGTGTGCCACAGAGAACTGCAGCTTTTCTCCAACGGCTAGAATTGAGTTGGGGCCTATATATACTTCACCCAACCAGCCATTTGAAGGTGTGGGAGCCCAAGCAACATACCAAGGCATATAGTGCACATTTCCAAGAGCTCAAACACCCAAGTGCTTAATAGAATAACTCGGTGATTAGCGTAGGTGCTTTGCGAAGTGCTTAGGTTAGTTAGACCGCTTTAGCGCTTGCTCTAGGTGAACCCTAGTTAGTTGAGTGAGTTTTGTAAAACCACACAACCCCTCGACACTTGCGTGAGTCGTTGTAATTGTACCGAGTGGGGCGAGAGTCTTGCGAGACCATGACAACCATGTTTGTGTCACGGCCGCCACCGTGTACCGGAGGGAACGAGGTCCGCGACGTTTCGGCCGGAAGCTCGATAGTGGAGACGGCGGGGAGCGTCCGAGAGGAGCTGGAAGCGGAGCACCACTTGCGCGTGGAGAAGGCCTGTGGCTCTCTACGGAGTTACTCGACCGTGGTGCTTGGCCCTCACGTGGGCTTCCCTTTGCGTAGGGGCACCAACGAGGATTAGTCGGGAGCTTGCGTGGTTCCGGATACCTCAGTAAAAATACCGGCGTCATCCACGAGAGTTTGCTTCTCTACTTTGCTCTTTAAGTTTCCGCATTTATATTAAGCATTTAAGTTTCAATCTTGTTGTCGGCGTTCCGAGACCGGGGGGGTCCCTGAGCCGACGAGTGAATGTCGCCGCGTGCCCCAGCCCAGATGGGTCGAGCGCGAGGGCGAGCGAGAAGGGGGGAGAGCGAGGCGGCCGAAGACCGGCGTGAGAGAGGTGGGAATCCCGCGGCCTTCGTGTTCGTCCCGCGCCCAGGTCGGGTGCGCTTGCAGTAGGGGGTTACAAGCGTCCACGCGGGAGAGGGAGCGAGCGGCTCCGGGCGAGCGCGTGTCTCGTCCTCGTCCCCGCGCGGCCCATCTGGGCTGGGGCACGCGGCGACATTCACTCGTCGGCTCAGGGACCCCCCGGTCTCGGAACGCCGACAGTTGGCGCGCCAGGTAGGGGCCTGCTGCGTGTTGACGAACAGCTTCCCGTCAAGCTCCAGATGGGCAGTCTCCAGCAACCTCTCCAACCCGGGACGATGCTCCGTTTCGGGAGTCTTGAGTTCATGTCCCTCGACGGCAGCTACGACATGATACTCCTTCCACCGCCGCGCGACAACGACAGTGGCGGCCGACAGCCCGCCTGCCGGCGGCGGAATCGATGACGTCTTCCCCGCGTGGTGGAAGAACGACCTTCGAGCTCATCCTGCCCTCTTCCCCGCCGGCGGAGGGGAAGACGGGGCAACCAAGGCCAAGCAGGAGACAGCGCCTCGCCGGCTGTCGAGCGAGTCGATGGCCCCAGCGCCCCAACGGGGGGCGCACCGGGCGTCGACCTCGCGTTTGAGATGAAGGCGAGCGCCGTCTCCCCGCGACACGCCAAACCCGAGCAAGCGGATGATGCCAGCACGCTCGCAAAAAGCTTGCTGGACGTCACCCTCGTACCTGAGACGACGGTGCAGTCGGCCCCCGACATGACATTATCGCCGCTCGTCGACCAAAAGGTACCGACCGATTCCCATCCCACGTCTTTCGGATTCAGCCTCGACCCGCCTAGCGGCCCCGCTTTGGCGGGTGCTCTCGTAGAGGCAAGTCCAAACCCTCTGGGTTTCGTACGCGGTCACCTTGGGACCGGCTGACGGACGTCTCGACCTACGGGCCTTCTGGGTCCGAGGAAGACGGCGAACCCAACATCTGTTGGGATTTCTCTGGACTTGGCAACCCCAGTGCCATGCGGGACTTCATGACTGCATGCGACCACTGCCATTCCGACTGTTCCGACAGTAGCCGTAGCCTCAGCGACGAGGACTGCGGCCCAAGTCGCGAATGCTTCCACGTCGATCTAGGGGGTCCCTCCGAAGGCAACCATCTCGGCATGCCGGAGGACGGTGACCTCCCTAGGCCGGTGCCTCGCGTTGACATCCCACGGGAGCTAGCTGTGGTCCCCGTTCAGGCGGGGGGCCATGACCCACAGCTCGAGCAAATTCGCGGGGTGCAGGTCAGGCTCGACGAGGGAGCAGGAGCGCTTGAGCTGATCCGTCGGGACGTCGGGCAGGCGTGGGCGGGCCACCCTCCGGCCGGGGAAATACGTCATCTACCCCAGGGCTTCCAGCACCGCATCAACGACGACGTCGGAGTCAGGCCACCACCCGCATCCAGTGGGGTCGGCCAGAACCTGGCTGCAGCAGCGATGCTTCTCCGCGCGATGCCGGAGCCATCAACCACCGAGGGGCGGCGAATCCAGGGAGAGCTCAAGAATCTCCTGGAAGGCGCCGCGGTCCAATGGGCCGAGAGCTCTGCCTCCCGAAGGCAGGGGTACCCCTCGGAACCTCATGCCGCGACTTCCCGATTCATGCGGGAAGCCTCGGTCTACACCGGGCGCACGCGCAACACAGCGCCTGCGGCCTCGGGTCGCCTCGGCAACGAGCACCATCACCGCGACCGTCGGGCCCACCTCGACGAGATGGTGCGCCGAGGCTACCACCCCAGACGTGGGGGACGCTACGACAGCGGGGAGGATCGGAGTCCCTCGCCTGAACCACCCGGTCCGCAGGCCTTTAGCCGAGCCATCCGACGGGCGCCGTTCCCGACCCGGTTCCGACCCCCGACTACTATCACAAAGTACTCGAGGGAGACGAGACCGGAACTTTGGCTCGCGGACTACCGTCTGGCCTACCAACTGGGTGGAACGGACGATGACAACCTCATCATCCGCAACCTCCCCCTATTCCCCTCCGACACCGCTCGCGCCTGGTTGGAGCACCTGCCTCTGGGGCAGATCTCAAACTGGGATGACCTAGTCCAAGCTTTCGCCGGCAATTTCCAGGGCACGTACGTGCGCCCCGGGAATTCCTGGGACCTCCGAAGCTGCCGACAGCAGCCGCGAGAGTCTCTCCGAGACTACATCCGGTGATTCTCGAAGCAGCGCACCGAGCTGCCCAACATCACCGACTCGGATGTCATCGGCGCGTTCCTCGCTGGCACCACCTGCCGTGACCTGGTGAGCAAGCTGGGTCGCAAGACCCCCACCAGGGCAAGCGAGCTGATGGACATCGCCACCAAGTTCGCCTTCGGCCAGGAGGCGGTCGAGGCTATCTTCCGGAAGGACAAGCAGCCCCAGGGCTGCCCATCGGAAGATACTCCCGAGGCGTCAACTCAGCGTGGCGCCAAGAAGAAGGGCAAGAAGAAGTCGCAAGCGAAACGCGACGCCGCCGACGCGGACCTTGTCGCCGCCGCCGAGTACAAGAACCCTCGGAAACCCCCCGGAGGTGCCAACCTCTTCGACAAGATGCTCAAGGAGCCGTGCCCCTATCACCAGGGGCCCGTCAAGCACACCCTTGAGGAGTGCGTCATGCTTCGGCGCCACTTCCACAGGGCCGGGCCACCCGCGGAGGGTGGCAAGGCCCGCGACGACGACAAGAAGGAAGATCACCAGGCAGGAGAGTTCCTCGAGGTCCACGACTGCTTCATGATCTATGGTGGGCAAGCGGCGAATGCCTCGGCTCGGCACCGCAAGCAAGAGCGCCGAGAGGTCTGCTCGGTGAAGGTGGCGCCGCCAGTCTATCTAGACTGGTCCGACAAGCCCATCACCTTCGACCGAGACGATCACCCCGACCATGTGCCGAGCCCGGGGAAATACCCGCTCGTCGTCGACCCCGTCATCGGCGATGTCAGGCTCACCAAGGTCCTCATGGACGGAGGCAGCAGCCTCAACATCATCTACGCCGAAACCCTCGGACTCCTGCGCGTCGATCTGTCCTCCGTCCGAGCAGGCGCTGCGCCCTTCCATGGGATCATTCCCGGGAAGCGCGTCCAGCCCCTCGGACAACTCGACCTTCTCGTCTGCTTCGGAACACCCTCCAACTTCCGAAGGGAGACCCTGACGTTCGAGGTGGTCGGGTTCCGAGGAACCTACCACGCGGTACTGGGAAGACCATGCTACGCGAAGTTCATGGCCGTCCCCAACTACACCTACCTGAAGCTCAAGGTGCCGGACCCCAACGGGGTCATCACCTTCGGACCCACGTACAAACACGCGTTCGAATGCGACGTGGAGTGCGTGGAGTACGCCGAGGCCCTCGCCGAGTCCGAGGCCCTCATCACCGACCTGGAGAGCCTCTCTAAGGAGGTGCCAGACATGAAGCGTCATGCCGGCAACTTTGAGCCAGCGGAGACGGTTAAGTCCGTCCCCCTCGACCCCAGCGGCGACGCCTCCAAGCAGATCCGGATCGGCTCCGGGCTCGATCCCAAATAGGAAGCAGTGCTCGTCGACTTTCTCCGCGCGAACGCCGACGTCTTCGCGTGGAGTCCCTCGGACATGCCCGGCATACCGAGGGATGTCGCCGAGCACTCGCTGGACATCCGAGCCGGAGCCCAACCCGTCAAGCAGCCTCTGCGCCGATTCGACGAAGAGAAGCGCAGAGCCATAGGCGAGGAGATCCACAAGCTAATGGCGGCAGGGTTCATCAAAGAGGTATTCCATCCCGAATGGCTTGCCAACCCTGTGCTTGTGAGAAAGAGAGGGGGGAAATGGCGGATGTGTGTAGACTACACTGGTCTCAACAAAGCATGTCCGAAGGTTCCCTACCCTCTGCCTCGCATCGACCAAATCGTGGATTCCACTGCTGGGTGCGAAACCCTATCTTTTCTCGATGCCTACTCAGGGTATCACCAAATCAGGATGAAAGAGTCCGACCAGCTCGCAACTTCTTTCATCACACCCTTCGGCATGTACTGCTATGTCACCATGCCGTTCGGCTTGAGGAATGCGGGCGTGACGTACCAGTGATGCATGAACCATGTGTTCGGCGAACACATCGGCCGCACGGTCGAGGCCTATGTCGATGACATCGTAGTCAAGACGAGGAAAGCCTCCGACCTCCTTTCGCACCTTGAAGCGACGTTTCGATGTCTCAAGGCGAAAGGCGTCAAGCTCAATCCCGAAAAGTGTGTCTTCGGGGTGCCCCGAGGCATGCTCTTGGGGTTTATCGTCTCCGAGCGGGGCATCGAAGCCAACCCGGAGAAGATCGCAGCCATCACCAGCATGGGGCCCATCAAGGACTTGAAAGGCGTACAGAGAGTCATGGGATGTCTCGCGGCTCTGAGCCGCTTCATCTCACGCCTCGGCGAAAGAGGTCTACCTCTGTACCGCCTCTTGAGGAAGGTCGAGTGCTTCACTTGGACCCCTGAAGCCGAGGAAGCCCTCGAGAACCTGAAGGCGCTCCTCACAAAGGCGCCTATCTTGGTGCCCCCAGCTGCCGGAGAAGCCCTCCTGGTCTACGTCGCCGCGACCACTCAGGTGGTTAGCGCCGCGATTGTGGTCGAGAGGCAAGAAGAGGGACATGCATTGCCCGTTCAGAGGCCAGTCTACTTCATCAGCGAGGTACTGTCCGAAACCAAGATCCGCTACCCACAAGTTCAGAAGCTACTGTACGCGGTGATCCTAACGCGGCGGAAGCTGCGACACTACTTCGAGTCTCATCCGGTAACTGTGGCGTCATCCTTCCCCCTGGGAGAGATCATCCAGTGTCGAGAGGCCTCGGGTAGGATTGCAAAGTGGGCGATGGAAATCATGGGCGAGACAATCTCGTTCGCTCCCCGGAAGGCCATCAAGTCCCAGGTCTTGGCGGACTTCGTGGCTGAATGGGTCGACACCCAGCTACTGACGGCTCCGATCCAACCGGAGCTCTGGACCATGTTCTTCGACGGGTCGCTGATGAAGACAGGAGCCGGCGCAGGCCTACTCTTCATCTCACCCATCGGAAAGCATCTACGCTACGTGCTACGCCTCCACTTCCCGGCGTCCAACAATGTGGCCGATTATGAGGCTCTGGTCAACGGGTTGCGGATCGCCATCGAGCTAGGGGTCCGACGCCTCGATGCTCGCGGTGACTCGCAGCTCGTCATCGACCAAGTCATGAAGAACTCCCATTGCCGCAACCCGAAGATGGAGGCCTACTGCGATGAGGTTCGGCGCCTGGAAGACAAGTTCTACGGGCTCGAGCTCAACCACATCGCCCGGCGCTACAACGAGACTGCGGACGAGCTGGCTAAAATAGCCTCGAGGCGAACAACGGTTCCCCCGGACGTCTTCTCCCGAGACCTGCATCAACCCTCCGTCAAGATCGACGACACGTCCGAGCACGAGGTACCCTCGGCTCAGTCCGAGGTACCCTCGGCTCAGTCCGAGGCACCCTCGGCTCAACCCGAGGCGCCCTCGGCTCAGTCCGAGGCACCCTCGGCTCATCCCGAGGCACCCTCAGCTCGACCCGAGGTGCCCTCGGTTCAGCCCGAGGTACCCTCGGCCCCCGAGGGTGAGGCACTGCGCGTCGAGGAGGAACGAAGTGGGGTCATGCCTAATCGAAGCTAGCAGACCCCGTACCTGCAATATCTCCACCGAGGAGAGCTACCCCTCGACCGGGCCGAGGCTCGGCGGGTGGCGCGGCGCGCCAAGTCGTTCGTCTTGCTGGGAGATGAGAAGGAGCTCTACCACCACAGCCCCTCAGGCATCCTCCAGCGATGCATCTCCATCGCCGAAGGTCAGGAACTCCTGCGAGAGATACACTCGGGGGCTTGTGGCCATCACGCAGCGCCTCGAGCCCTTGTCGGGAATGCTTTCCGGCAAGGCTTCTACTGGCCGACGGCGGTGGCCGACGCTACCAGAATCGTCCGCACCTATGAAGGGTGTCAATTCTACGCGAGGTAGACCCACCTGCCCGCTCAGGCTCTACAGACGATACCCATCACCTGGCCTTTTGCTGTGTGGGGTTTGGATCTCGTCGGCCCCTTGCAGAAGGCACCCGGGGGCTACACGCACCTGCTGGTCGCCATCAATTCTCCAAGTGGATCGAGGTCCGACCCCTGAACAGCATCAGGTCCGAGCAGGCGGCGGCGTTCTTCACCAACATCATCCATCGCTTCGGGGTCCCGAACTCCATCATCACCGACAACGGCACCCAGTTCATCGGTAGAAAGTTCCTGGACTTCTGCGAGGATCACCACATCCGGGTGGACTGGGCCGCCGTGGCTCATCCCATGACGAATGGGCAGGTAGAGCGTGCCAACGACATGATTCTACAAGGGCTCAAGCCTCGGATCTACAACGACCTCAACAAGTTCGGCAAGCGGTGGATGAAGGAACTCCCCTCGGTGGTCTGGAGTCTGAGAACAACGCCGAGCCGAGCCACGGGCTTCACGCCGTTCTTTCTAGTCTATGGGGCCGAAGCCATCTTGCCCACAGACTTAGAATACGGTTCCCCGAGGACGAGGGCCTACACCGACCAAAGCAACCAAGTCAGCCGAGAAGACTCGCTGGACCAGCTGGAGGAGGCTCGGGACAAGGCCTTGCTACACTCGGCGCGGTACCAGCAGTCCCTGCGACGCTACCACGCCCGAGGGGTCCGGTCCCGAGACCTCCAGGTGGGCGACCTGGTGCTTCGGCTGCGACAAGACGCCCGAGGGCGGCACAAGCTCACGCCTCCCTGGGAGGGGCCGTTTGTCATCGCCAAAGTTCTGAAGCCTGGAACGTACAAGCTGGCCAACAGTCAAGGCAAGGTCTACGGCAACGCCTGGAACATCCAACAGCTACGTCGCTTCTACCCTTAAGATGTTTTCAAGTTGATCATATACCTCGCACCCACGCAAAGTTTAGTCATCAAGGAAGGGTCGGCCTCGCCTCGGCAAAGCCCGACCCCCCCTCGGGGGCTAAAAGGGGGGAACCCCCTCTGCGTCGAAATTTTCCTCGAAAAAAGATCTCTTCTGCCAGAATGTCTTTCGCGCTTTTTGGCTACTTCGAAAGTGGATCCTAAAAACGACGGAGTACACGTAAGCAGCCAAGGCTGACCGAGCCGAGGGACTCCTACGCCTCTGGGATACGGATACCTCACTCATCACCTTCTGCGATAAGTAACTCACGTTTGGATAAGTGATTCTGCGGACCGAACAAGTCTTCATGTTCGAAAGCTCTTCTGCCGAAGCGATCCTTCGAGCCTTCTCGACTGCGTCGGTGACAGAGCCCCATGGACGGGTAAGAGTGCGCGTAAGCGGCAAGGCCGACCGAGCCGAGGGACTCCTACGCCTCCGGGATATGGATACCTCACTCATCACCTTCCGCGAGAAGCAACTCTTGCTCGCACAAACATTTCTGTTACCGACAAAAAAGTCCAGATACTCGAAACAAAAGGAAAAGAGACGCAGCTTTACAACACGGCGAGGGTGTGTTTAGGCCTCGGCGGCCGCAGGAAACACACGCTACAAGACAATCCGATCCTGCAGGCTCGGATCTTGACGGCTGAAGGGAGCAGCAGCACCCTCGGCATCGATGACACCTTCGGCGAGGGCCGACCTAGCCTCGGACGGCGACGCGGTCCGAGGATGTCCACTCTGAAGGACGACGTCATCGCCACGCCCGGGCCACCGCTACCAGGGTCTTCTCGGGAATCCGGCCCGAGCAGGCGGCTCGGCCGGTCACCCCGGGGCCTCGGCCAGCTACCCTCCAAGGACGTCAGCCCGACCCGAGGCCTCGGCTGGTCAACTCCGGCGTCGGTCCCACTAACGGACGACCCGGCCAGGCTCAGGCCAACCAGGTTTTCTTTTCGAGCCAACTCTGCCTCTGTTCATGTTGACGCCGCTACCCCTGGCCTCGCTCTTCGGAGAGCGGCCGAGGGGTTCCTTTAATCGAGCTAGAGAAGCCTCGGACAACAAGGCCGACCGAGCCGAGGGATTCCCACGCCTCCGGGATACGGATACCTCACTCGTCACCTTTACACGGGGCGACTCATGCTTGGTGAAGCGGTTCAGACAACCAACAGGCGAGTCTTAGTGCTCGAAAAGGAGGAAAAAACACGGCTCCGTGCCGAAAATACATACATGTTCAGGCCCCGATAGCCACAATGAACAAAAACACTGGCATTCAAAGTGCCATTACAAACGGAACTCCGGTTCCACCTCCGCAGGTACGAACAACCCCACTCAATGGGGGGGGCCTGCGGAGCAACAGAAGACCGACGAACGGCTCGCCGTCGCCCGCCCCAGCAGCGGTGACGATGAAGACTTCTGCTCCGAGGGGCCAAACAGCGGCAGCACTGACCTCATGGCGGATGCTGCTGCCAGGAGGCCCCCGCCCGTGCCCAAACTCGTGAGGCAAGGGCGGGCAGAAGGCCGTGGAATTGGAGGTCGGTCCGCGGGTGGCACCGGCAAGCTCGTCGGCGGCGGAACCTCTTCCAGCTGCCGTGGCGGGAGGCGGCACTGGGAGCGGCACCGAAGCTGCTCGGCTCAGAGAGCCGGGCACGGTGCAGCTGCCAGCGCCACGGACGGCTCCCGCCCTTCCCCCCGATCACTGAGGGAAGGAGCGGGCCACCGCACACGCAGGGGCCAACCCCAACTCGGCTCACGCCCCTCCCCAGCCCTGGCGTTGAAAATCCTTGAGGCTGAGGGAGGGGCAGAGGCCGTAGCCCGGCTCGCTTTCCCCCACCATCAAGCTGGAGGTCACCGTCTTAGGTGACCGCCGGCGGAGGGGTGCAGCCGGGCTGCACGATGAAAATCCTTGAAGCCGAACGACGGCTGAAAGGTACCAACTCCCGCAGAGTTGTGATTCCCCCAACGACGAGGCGGAAAGACGCGATGCATAAGGGAGCGTGAAGACATGGTCGCCTTCCAAAGGGGTCACCCTCCTTTTGAAGGCGGCTCTCCCTACTTGCGTCCCCAGCCGTCACGGGCTGAGTCTTCTCCGACACACTCTAAGGTCCTCCCCTACGGCGCGGGGGCTGGGTCCCACACGTCATGCAAGCCGGCTCAGAGCAGAAGAAGCCAAACCGCCGCGCGCGGTGCGTACAACCGCCCAGCGGTTTCAAGCGACCCTCCACTTTTGCCCAGACCAGCGGGCGAAAGGGTGGGCAGCCATGCAGGCGGCATGCAACCGCGCCAAGTGGGCGCACTTCTCCGACTCCCAACATGCCCGGCATGGAGGCCCAGGCCCACGCGTCATGCGACCGGCTCGCCGAATGCTTCGTGCAAGCAACTGCACCGCCACTTTCGCCACTACCGCGCCTCCTCGACTGCGGAACCAATACCGCGACTCGAGGCGACCCAGCGCGCGACCCAGCAGCACCAGCCTGGCGCGATGGTCAATGCGGCCAAAAGTGGGCCGGCAGTAATGGCGGTGGCAGGCGGGCAGGAGCAGCGGCCACGTCGTCAGCCAAGCTCACGTCCCGTCCGGGGGCAGCGAGAGAACCCTCTCTCACGGCGTGAAGACAACGCGCCCGTGATCCGTTCCTCGAACGGCTCGCGCACGCACAACGGCCGCCCCGCCAACCACTCGCCCTGTCGCATTAACTCCGCGGCGGGACAGGCGGCGCCTCTGGCAGGAGAAGCGGGCGACGCTTCGCCTTCGCCATAATGACCGCGTCAAAAAATGTACGCCGCGTCGTTCGATTTCGTATCCTTTTCCTTTTTTCCTCTTTCTCTCTCTTGCAACAGGGACCGGGAAAGGGGGATACCCCGAAAAGGATCCTTCCCCGAGAAGGAACCAGGCTCCGAGCCCCCCTACTGATCAGAGGTTCGAAGGCTGGCCCCCCGGAAGGGTTCGACAGCCGCCTCAGATCGCGTGGGCCCTACACCCACTACTGGTCAGAGGTTCGAAGGCCAGCCCCTCGAAAGGGTTCCACGGCCGCCTCAGGCTACTCAGGCTCCGCGCCCATTACTGATCAGGGGTTCGAAGGCTGGCCCCCAAAGGGTTCACGGCCGCCTCAGACGCCGAGCGAGGGATGACCATGGGTACGTTCGATACATAACCAAGGCTCGGGCTGCGCTCCCGAGGTACCCTAGGATATTTCCGAGACCAGCAGGAACGATCTTGTAACGGAATCCCATCAGAGGGTGGTATCGAGCCCTCGGACCCCGTCACCAAGGGACCGGGTCTGGCAGATCACCCGCAGGTACTTTTGGGCGTGCCTCTGGGCCCCTAGCCGACCCCTAACGAACGGGGCACGGACGTCCACTCGGATTACCCGCTTGCAGCTCATCGGAGACACCATGTTCGGCGCCCATCGAGGGCAACATGGTGCTTTCCCCCCCTCCTCCTTGCGGAAAGGCGACGCAGGGGCGTATGTAAAAAAGCCGAGTCTGTCCCTGATCGCCCTCTCGCCCTGTGCAGAGGCTCGGGGGCTGCTCTCGCAAACCCGGCTCCGGCCGAACCGTTGACAGCGTCAACATACCAGCCCGAGAACTTGGGACCCGACCGTACACCTGGGCTACGGCCAGCTCGCATGAGGGAACGACCAGACCAGCCGAAGCGTTACGCGAGGCATTAAGACCTCGAAGGAGTGAAACCACTCCTCCGAGGCCTCGGGGGCTACACCCGGCGGGTGCGCTCGTGCGCACCCACCGGAACAAAACACAACCGAGAAAGGCTGGTCCCCTTGCAAAAAAGTGCGACGAAAGCCTCCAAGCGAGTGCAAACACTCCCTTCGAGGCTCGGGGGCTACTGTCGGGGACCATAATTAGGGGTACCCTCAAGGCTCCTAATTCTCAGCTGGTAACCCCCATCAGCACAAAGCTGCAAAGGCCTGATGGGTGCGAATAAGTCAGGGATCAGTCCATTCGAGGGACTCGATCACGCCTCGCCCGAGCCTAGCCTCGGACAAGGGCAGCCGACCCCAGAGGATTTCCGTCTCGCCCGAGGCCCCCCTTCAGCGGCGAACATATTCCCGGCTCGCTCGAGGCCCTGCCTTCGCTAAGAAGCAACCCTGACCAAATCGCCGCACCGACCGACCAAATCGCAGGAGCATTTAATGCAAAGGTGGCCTGACACCTTTATCCTGACGCGCGCCCCCCAGCCGGCAGAGCCGAAGTGACCGCCGTCACTTCGCCGCTCCACTGACCGGCCTGACAGAAGGACAGCGCCGCCTGCGCCACTCCGACTGTGGTGCCACTTGACAGAGTGAGACTGACGGGCAGTCAGGCCCGGCCGAAGGCTCCATAGGAAGCTCCGCTTCGCCCGACCCCAGGGCTCGGACTCGGGCTAAGTCTCGGAAGACGGCGAACTCCGCTCCGCCCGACCCAGGGCTCGGACTCAGGCTAAGTCCCGGAAGACGGCGAACTCCGCCCGACCCAGGGCTCGGACTCGGGCTAAGTCCCAGAAGACGGCGAACTCCGCTCCGCCCGACCCAGGGCTCGGACTCGGGCTATGTCCCAGAAGACGACGATCTCCGCCTCGCCCGACCCAGGGCTCGGACTTGGGCTCGGCCCCAGAAGACGACGATCTCCGCCTCGCCCGACCCAGGGCACGGACTTGGGCTCGGCCCCAGAAGACGACGAACTCCGCTTCGCCCGACCCCAGGGCTCGGACTCCGCCCCGGCACCAGCCGGCAATCTCCGCCTCGCGCGACCCGGGGGCTCGGACTCGACCTCGGCTTCGGAGGAGCTTCCACATCGCCCAACCTAGGGCGCAGACCAGCCACGTCAACAGGAGGCTCCATCATCACCCTACCTCGAGCTGACACGGGCCGCAGGGAACAAGATCGGCGTCCCATCTGGCTCGCTCTGCCAGATAGGCAATGATGGCGCCCCGCATGCTCTGTGACGACGGCGGCTCTCAGCCCCCTTACGGAAGCAAGAGGACGTCAGCAAGGACTCAACCGCTCCGACAGCTGTCCCTCCGCCAGGCTCCATCGCTCCTCCGACGGCCACGACATCACACCAGCTGGGTGCCAAGATCTCTCCGGCTGCCACAACAGCATGTACCTAGGGCGCTAGCTCTCCTCCGCTAGACACGTAGCACTCTGCTACACCCCACATTGTACACCTGGATCCTCTCCTTGCGCCTATAAAAGGGAGGACCAGGGCCCTCTTAGAGAGGGTTGGCCGCGCGGGGACGAGGACGAGACACGCGCTCGCCCGGAGCCGCTCGCTCCCTCTCCCGCGTGGACGCTTGTAACCCCCTACTGCAAGCGCACCCGACCTGGGCGCGGGACGAACACGAAGGCCGTGGGATTCCCACCTCTCTCACGCCGGTCTCTGGCCGCCTCGCTCTCCCCCCTTCGCGCTCGCCCTCGCGCTCGACCCATCTGGGCTGGGGCACGCGGCGACATTCACTCGTCGGCTCAGGGACCCCCCGGTCTCGGAACGCCGACACTTGTATTCATACTTATTTAGTGTAGATTGAAACTTAGCCTTTGCAGTAGAGATAGCAACACTTAGACAAAACCTAATTTGCACATTCTAGTTTGATTATTTGCATAGGTTTTGCTCTAGGGATTTATTTGTGGCCTAGTTTAGTGAAAGTTTTAGAAGTCCTAATTCACCCCCCCCCCTCTTATGCGTCACCCGTTTCCTACAAGTGGTATCAAAGCCGGTTTGGCTCATTTGAAACGCTTTAGCTTCACCGCTAAAAGAGCCGACGCTTTTTAGAGGAAGGGATGGATACCCATAGGCCACCACACTTCGACGGCACTAACTTCCCATATTATAGTGCTAGAATGGCTTGTTACCTAGAGGCCGTTGATCTAGGTGTTTGGAGAGTCACTCGTGACGGGATGAAACCCCTCAAGAATCCCGAGAAACCCACCACGAGTGAGGAAAAAGAAATCCATTTAAATGCTAGAGCCAAAAATTGCTTGTATGAATCTCTTAGCATGGATATTTTTAATCAACTATTTACCTTGAAAATTGCTAATGAGATTTGGTTAAAATTGCATGAGCTCCATGACGGCACATCCAATGTCCGTGAGCAAAAACATTGCCTAGTCTTAAATGAGTATAATTCTTTTGCTGTGAAAGATGATGAGCTTGTTAGAGACATGTATTCTCGTTTGAATCTAATTATCAATGAGCTCAATTCTATTGCCATTAATAAGCTAGGTTATGCGGACATTGTGAGGAAGATTATCTCCCTGCTACCACAACAAAGATATGGGAGCATCATCACCATCCTTCACAACATGGAGGACTTGAGCAACATGACCTCAACCATTATGATTGGGAAAATCACGGCCTTTGAGATGTCGCGAAAAATGAGTCGGGGAGAGGAGCCAACTTCCTCAAGGCCATACGCTTTTGCATGTGATGAAAGGAAGGGCAAAAAGAAGGCTCCTACTCCAAGTTCCTCAAGTGGAGAAGAGGAAGAAGAAAAAAGTGATGATGATGAAGATAATCAACCATGCACATCATCCTCCGAGGATGAAGAAACAATCTGACGCGTCGAAAAGGTAATGAGGATGATCCGCAAGATTAATCTAATGGGTGTGCCCCTGCAGGTCAAGGATCTTCTCTTTAACATTGACAGGAAAAAGCAAAGGAAGAGAGGATGCTTCGCATGTGGGGAGAAGGGCCACTTCAGGGACAACTGTCCAAATATGGCCAAACCCAAAAGGGAGAGGACCAAAGGCAAGGCGCTAACAAGTGTTAGAACTTGGGATGACTCTTCAAGTGAAGATGAACCTCCAAGGACGCGCAGCCACCGGTCCTCGTCATGATCATCACGGTCATCACACAAATGCCTTATGGCAAGAGGTAACAAAAGCATTCCATCCTCTAGTGATGAAAGTAGTAGTGATGATGAAGGTGAGGGAAAGCCCTCTCTAGATGAGCTTGCGGAAGCCGTAGAATTTTTCCAGGATGTTTGCACTAAGCAAAAAGCTCAACTTAAAACTTTGAAAAATAAGTTGGTTAGCTCTCAAAATGATTACAAAGGTTTGCTAGAAAAATTTGAAACTTTTGCAAACTTAAATAGTGAGCTATCAACTAAAATTGAGCTATTAGAATCTAGTGCTCCATCCACTGCTACCGATGATAGCCTTATTAAAAGGCATGAAAAATTTAAGGCTAAGTTAGCTAGCTCCCAAGAAGCTATTGAAAATTTGCTAGAGAAAATGGAAATTCTTAGCATACACAATAATGAGCTAACTACTAAGCTAGAAAACATTGGTAGCACCCCAGCAGCATCTTTAGTTGAAATACCTGAAATTATTAAGAAAGATGCTTCTACTTCCTGCTTTGATTTAATTGATGATTCTAACCCTTGCAACCAAGTTCTTGTTAAGAATATTGTTGTAGAAACATATTTAGATGAGGTTGCAAAGGAAAATGAACAATTGAAGCAAGAAGTAGCTCGCCTTGGCAAGGCTTTGTATGACAAGAAAGGCAAAGCCAAACAAATCTGACCTCCACAGGATAACACCACTGCGGGAGTGAACAAGCTTATGGAGGGAGAAACTATGATTTGTAGGCTATGCCACATGGAAGGCCACAAGTCTTTCCAATGCAAGGCGATGACCGGGGATAAACAAAGGCAAAAGCTCAAGCAAAAGCCATCAAGCAAAATCTCCAACACCTACATCAAAAAGGTGAACAAAAAGGATTCTACACCATATTTGATCAAGAAGAAAAAGAATGGAAAGGTGATAGCAATCAAGGCCAACAAGCAAGCCAACAAAGGAAAAGGGGCCAAGCGCATCTGGGTGCTAAAGGAAATAATTTCAACCATGAAAAGCACCAAGAAGGTCTGGATCCCGAAAGGGAAGTGAGTGGACCGAAGGTCCTATGGGAAATTTGGAGACTTGGCAAAGTTGGGATGTATATCATGGGATACATCATGTTGGATCAAGTTTATTGCCAAGTAGGTTAGTGAAAATTTTGGACCCAAATTTCCCACCCATGACTAAGGTAACTAGATTTATTGTATTTCTTGATTTTAGATATGCGTATCTATTTACCTTGTATCTAGTTTACCTTTCTTGCCTAGTATTACATTTGTTATTTATCTTTGCTTAAATTATGCATACTAGGTGAATCATATGGTAGGATTGCTTGTTTTCAATTCATACACTTAAGCAAACCTACATGGTTTTAAATGTTTACTTAAGCACGGCATATAGCTTCTATATCACTCCATAGTAAATGATGCATCAATTGAAAATTTTGATTTCTACAACGTGTATCATTTAACTTATATGTGCCAAAGTTCGGATTATAGATAATTTGCCACTCTTGATATCAAATCCAAGTGCATGTCTCCTACAAGTATTTAAAACTTGTATGCACACCTTCAGGGGGAGGTTACTCTATAATCTAATACTTTGAGACTAACACCTTTTCAAGTCTATTTCATGTGATAGTCTCATTGTAAGGAAAATGAGGTCCCCGGAGAAAGACAACAATCTTCCACTGCAAAAACTCCAAGAACTCTCATGTCTCTCAAGCTCGCCATTGACTTTCAATTGGTATCTTTTGAGACTACATCAAGTATCATTTACATGTCTTCTCCAATATTTGATTAGACTATATTTTATATCATATGCTTCCATGTTGCTAAAAATACATAAGTAGTTAACTCATATTCTGTTACCTATGCTTAAGGGAAGTTAGTCTTTTCAAATCATGTCTTGCATCTCTAATCTTCACATGCTTTTTCCTAAGTAGAGGATCTCTGTTAGGGGGAGTATTTCTTCATCTCTAAAAAGGGGGAGAAACTTCTTTCTAAAGAGAACACTCGTTTAGGGGGAGTAATCCGTTCAACTAGTACCATTCATATGGTTTAATTTAGTATCCTTCAAGTGGTATCATCTGATAAAATTCTTGATGAGGGCAAGTTTTTATTTACTTCATACATGCTTTTAATGTCTTCCTTTTCAGTGGTTGATGCCAAAGGGGGAGAAGTTTAGGGACCAAAGCAATGAAAACTATATCAAACACACCAAACACCACAAATTTTAAAATTTTATATCCTCAAATGGTTTTTCAAGTGGTTTTGGTTATTTGGTCCTAAAATAGGAAGTAAGTGAATTATGGAGTTAGGGGGAGGCTTAAGTCCATAATTTCACATTGTGGGGACAAACATGCATCCTAGCAAGTAGATTGCATATTTTCATTCAAATACTTATATTATTTGCTTGCTTTGGTTGTGTTGTCATCAATCACCAAAAAGGGGTGATTGTAAGGAAAATGGACCTCGGGCCATTTGGCTAATTGAGTTTTGGTGTTTGATGAACAACACAATCCGTGAACTAATAAGTTTTCTAGTGTTTGTGTTTGTAGTTCACAGGATGCAAGATTTACTTGGACTAAGGAATTGAGGAAAGCAACACCTCAAAAGAAGACATTAAGAAGATCTAAGAAAAGTCCAAATGTGCTGCTGCGGACTGTCTGTGCGAAGGCGCACCGGACTGTCTGGTGCCCACACGCTGGACTGTCTGGTGCCCACACGCTGGACTGTCCGGTGCACCAGGGAACTCCAGCCCAACGGCTAGTTCCAGGTGGCACTCGGAGAGAAGACCACCAGACTGTCCGGTGTGAGCACCAGACTGTCCGGTGTAGAAAGCCTGCGGCGCCAACGGTCACCTGCTCTGACAGAGCAACGGCTAGGCGCACCGAACAGGCTACAGTGCGTTGTCTGGTGCACCACCGGACTGTCCGGTGTGCCGCAGAGAACTGCGCCTTTTCTCCAACGGCTAGAATTGAGTTGGGGCCTATATATACCGGCCATTTGAAGGTGTGGGAGCCCAAGCAACATACCAAGGCATATAGTGCACATTTCCAAGAGCTCAAACACCCAAGTGCTTAATAGAATCACTCGGTGATTAGCGTAGGTGCTTTGCAAAGTGCTTAGGTTAGTTAGACCGCTTTAGCGCTTGCTCTAGGTGAACCCTAGTTAGTTGAGTGAGTTTTGTAAAACCACACAACCCCTCGACTCTTGCGTGAGTCGTTGTAATTGTACCGAGTGGGGCGAGAGTCTTGCAAGACCGTGACAACCATGTTTGTGTCACGGCCGCCACCGTGTATCGGAGGGAACGAGGCCCGCGGCGTTTCGGCCGGAAGCTCGATAGTGGAGACGGCGGGGAGCGTCCGAGAGGAGCCGGAAGCGGAGCACCACTTACGCGTGGAGAAGGCCCGTGGCTCTCTACGGAGTTACTCGACCGTGGTGCTTGGCCCTCGCGTGGGCTTCCCTTTACGTAGGGGCACCAACGAGGATTAGTCGGGACCTTGCGTGGTTCCGGATACCTCGGTAAAAATACCGGCGTCATCCACAAGAGTTTGCTTCTCTACTTTGCTCTTTAAGTTTCCGCATTTATATTAAGCATTTAAGTTTCAATCTTGTATTCATACTTATTTAGTGTAGATTGAAACTTAGCCTTTGCAGTAGAGATAGCAACACTTAGACAAAACCTAGTTTGCACATTCTAGTTTGATTATTTGTATAGGTTTTGCTCTAGGGATTTATTTATGGCCTAGTTTAGTGAAAGTTTTAGAAGTCCTAATTCACCCCCCCTCTTAGGCGTCACCCGTTTCCTATAGAAATGTTAAACATTTAGCTTTTTAGTCCTCTTATATAAAAATCACTTTAGTAAAAACGTTAAAATCAATATAAACATAGAATCGACCGAATCGTTGTAATAATAGAAAACCATCACCTTGTACTCAGTTTAATTGACATTTTGACATATCGAGCTACGAATAAAAAAGATTGAGGTCCCAAGTTTTGTTTTCTCATTTAAGACTAAAATATCCTTCTCAATTGATCATTTTCCCAAGAACGAGAAGCGGCCTTAGGCAGACTCCAACGCCTACCCCTCTCCCTTCCCCTGACAGCATACGGTGTACATGGGGGCATCCGCGCGTCCAACGGCGCCCCCTCACGCCGGTGTGCAAACCAAATCCCCCATGAAGAGGGGAAGCTCTAATCTCTCCGGCTCCACTAATTGATTGTATTTAGTATAAAATTAACCTTCTAGAGTTACTTAGCAGATAACAATGTGTATTATGATACTATAAATATGATTATATTTTTTAAAACTCTAAAAACTAAAGTATAAAAGACAAATAACCTAGTTAAAGAGTCAAGGGGAGTTGAAAAGTGGGAATCACAACAGGAAACAGACAAAAGTCCGATGACCAGATTATGTTCGACGACCTGTCCTAGCAGCCGTCGGACATAAGCTTATTTCCTAGGGTCTTCAGTGGCCGTCGGACATAAGCTTATGTCCAATGGCCTGCTCTGATGGTCGTCGGACATAAGCTTATATCTGACGGTCATCAGAGCAGGCCATCAGACATAACCTTATGTCCGATGGCTCATCCCTGACAGTCGTCGGAAGTGACTCGATATATGGAACGACGTGCCGACGCCGTTTCATTTGCTCGCTCACACTAACACCCCCTAGACACATATGCTCATTCTTGCTCCACCGACGTTGACTCGCCCATCGCCTCAACGTCGACTACCCCGGCCTTGCCCACGGCCGACTGCCCCGGCATCGCCCGACGCTGGCCGCCCTATCCCTAACCATAGCCCCACTCGACACTAATCACCCCCGACCCCACGCGCCAATGGCCATCTCGACGCCAGCCGCCCTGCCACGGTCTGCTGCTCCCACACCACCTGATGATGGCTGCCCTAACCCTGCCTGCGGCCTCGCTTGACATCGACCGTCCTAGCCCCACCCGACGTCGGCCGCCTCGTCCTTGCTGAGAGCACCTAGAGGGGGGGTGAATATGTGATCCTGTAACACTTCAAAAACTTAAGCCACAAAACTTGGTTACTTGTTAGCACAGTAATATGCCAAGTGGCTAGAGAAGGATCTCAACACAACACAATAACCAAGAGATATCAATCACAGAGATGGCACAGTGGTTATCCCGTGGTTCGGCCAAGACCAACGCTTGCCTACTCCACATTGTGGCGTCCCAACGGACGAGGGTTGCAATCAACCCCTCTCAAGCGGTCCAAAGACCAACTTGAATACCACGGTGTTGCTTTGCTTCTCTTAATCCCGTTTGCGAGGAATCTCCATAGCTTGGAGCCTCTCGCCCTTACACAAGATGTTCACGAAGAATCACAGAGCAAGGGAGGGATTAGCAACTCACACACGACACAAAGATCACAGCGAATACGCACACGCAAAACCAAGATTTGAGCTCAAGAGACTAGCACACTAGAACGGAGCTCAAATCACTAGAATGTTGAACAAGTGCGCAAGAATGAAGTGTGAGTGATCAATGATGCTCAAAGGATGCTTGGTGTCCTCCTCCATGCGCCTAGGGGTCCCTTTTATAGCCCCAAGGCAGCTAGGAGCCGTTGAGCACAAGTTTGGAAAGCCATTCTTGCCTTCTGTCATCGGGAGCACCGGACAGTCCGGTGCATACCGGACACTATCCGGTGCCCGATTTCCTTCCTTAAATAGCGAAGCCGACCGTTGGCAGACCTGGAGCCGTTGGAGCACCGGACATGTCCGGTGCACACCGGACAGTCCGGTGCCGTCTTCTAGCCGTTGGCTCGGCCACGTGTCCCGCGCAGATTGCGCGGCCGACCGTTGGCCCGGTCGACCGTTGGCTCACCGGACAGTCCGGTGCACACCGGACAGTCCGGTGAATTTTAGTCGTACGTCGCCGGTGAATTCCCGAGAGCGGCCACTTTGCTCGAGCCAGCCTGGCGCACCGGACAGTCCGGTGCTTGCAGACTTAGCAGATTCTTGGCTGCTCGAGCCAAGACATTTCCAATTGGATTTTTCCTGTTTCCAGTACTTAGACACAATACATTAGTCCATAAAACAATGTACTAAGTCTGAGAAACATACCTTAATTCTTGATTTGTACTTTGTCCACCTTTTTACACTTAGGCACTTGTGTTGGACACTAAATCACCAAAATACTTAGAAATGGCCCAAGGGCACATTTCCCTTTCAATCTCCCCCTTTTTGGTGATTTATGCCAACACAACATAAAGCAAGTAGAACAAGTACAAAATCAAATCAAATAAGAACTCAAAATTGTTTTGATTCAATTTTGACATATATGGATCACTCTATGCCACCACTTGGTTTGTTTTTGCAAATCAAACTCAAATTTCTATCTCTAAGTCAAACACACATGTTAAGACATAAAGAGAGTCATTCTAAGAGAAATTGATTTAAGATTTCAAAAACTCCCCCTTTTTCCCATAATCAATACTTCTCCCCACAAGAAGTCAACTTTTGACAAGAGAGACAACAAAAGAGTTTTGACAAACCAAAAGCTCTATTCTACTATTTTCAAAATCTCTCAAGTGGTAGCTGATCCATTTATCGCTTTGGCCTTTATTTTCTCCCCCTTTGGCATCAAACACCAAAACGGGATCAATCTTGGCCCTTTAACCCCATTGCCTCACCAAAATCTTCAAATAAGAACACAAAGGCAATAAGAGTATGAAGATGAACTTGGAAAAGTTACTCTTTCATCGGAGTGCAGTGGAAGTCTTGCATGGTCCAAGTCCACCTTTTCCCTTTCAATTTTCCTTGGAGACTAAAACAACGAAACTCAAGTACATGGTTAGTCTCAAAGGGTCAAGTTGTAACACAGCTCCCCCTAAATATGTGCATTACTTGCAAACAGGACTTGTGAGGTCCAGGGAGTGTTTGTACAACTTGAGCACCACAATAAGCAACAAAATGCAGAATGAACATGATCAAAGGCATAAACACATGTATGCTACATTTCAATCCAAGTTCCGCGAATCTAAGATATTGAGCTCACTACGCAGCCTGCAAAAGGTCTTCTCATCTAGAGGCTTGGTAAAGATATCGGCTAGCTGGTTCTCGGTGCTAACATGAAACACTTCGATATCTCCCTTTTGCTGGTGGTCTCTCAAAATGTGATGCCGGATGTCAATGTGCTTTGTGCGGCTGTGCTCAACAGGATTTTCCGCTATTCGGATAGCACTCTCATTGTCACATAGGAGTGGGACTTTGCTCAGATTGTAGCCAAAGTCCCTGAGGGTTTGCCTCATCCAAAGTAGTTGCGCACAACATTGTCCTGCGGCAACGTACTCGGCCTCAGCGGTGGATAGGGCAACGGAGGTTTGTTTCTTAGAGTTCCATGACACCAGGGACCTTCCTAAGAATTGGCACGTCCTCGATGTACTCTTCCTATCGACCTTACATCCAGCATAGTCGGAATCTGAGTACCCAATCAAATCAAAGTTAGACCCCTTTGGATACCAGATTCCGAAGCAAGGCGTAGCGACTAAATATCGAAGAATTCGCTTCACAGCCACTAAGTGACACTCCTTCGTATCGGATTGAAATCTAGCACACATGCATACGCTAAGCATAATATCTGGTCTACTAGCACATAAATAAAGCAAAGAACCTATCATGGACCGGTATGCTTTTTGATCAACGGACTTACCTCCTTTGTTGAGGTCGGTGTGTCCGTCGGTTCCCATCGGCGTCTTTGCGGGCTTGGCGTCCTTCATCCCAAACCTCTTTAGCAAATCTTGTGTGTACTTCGTTTGGGAGATGAAGGTGCCGTCCTTGAGTTGCTTCACTTGGAACCCAAGGAAGTAGGTCAACTCGCCCATCATCGACATCTCGAATTTCTGCGTCATCACCCTGCTAAACTCTTCACAAGACTTTTGGTTAGTAGAACCAAATATTATGTCGTCGACATAAATTTGGCACACAAAAAGATCACCATCGCAAGTCTTAGTAAAAAGAGTTGGATCGGCTTTCCCAACCTTGAAAGCATTAGCAATTAAAAAGTCTCTAAGGCATTCATACCATGCTCTTGGGGCTTGCTTAAGTCCACAGAGCGCCTTAGAGAGCTTACACACGTGGTCGGGGTACCGTTCATCCTCGAAGCCAGGGGGCTGCTCCACGTACACCTCCTCTTTGATCGGCCCGTTGAGGAAAGCGCTCTTCACATCCATTTGGTACAACCTGAAAGAATGGTGAGCGGCATATGCTAGCAAGATACGAATTGATTCTAGCCTAGCCACAGGAGCAAAAGTCTCCTCAAAGTCCAAACCTGCGACTTGGGCATAACCTTTTGCCACAAGTTGAGCCTTGTTCCTCGTCACCACCCCGTGCTCGTCCTGTTTGTTGCGGAACACCCACTTGGTTCCTACAACATTTTGCTTGGGACGAGGCACCAGTGTCCAAACTTCGTTGCGCTTGAAGTTGTTGAGTTCCTCCTGCATGGCCAACACCCAGTCCGGATCTAGCAAGGCTTCTTCTACCCTGAAAGGCTCAATAGAAGAGACAAAAGAGTAATGCTCACAAAAATTAACTAATCTTGAGCGAGTAGTTACTCCCTTGCTAATATCACCCAATATCTGGTCGACGGGATGATCCCTTTGAATTATCGCTCGAACTTGGGTTGGAGGTGCCTGAGGTGCTTCTTCCTCTTGAACATCCTGTGCTCCCCCTTGATCATGTGCCTCCACTTGAGATACCTGTTCGTCATCTTGGGTTGGGGGATGCACCATAGTTGAGGAAGACGGTTGACCTTGCTCCAAATGTTCCTGAGGCCGTACATCTCCAATCGCCATGGTGCGTATTGCGGCCGTTGGAACGTCTTCTTCATCTACATCATCAAGATCAACAACTTGCTCTCTTGGAGAGCCATTAGTCTCATCAAATACAACGTCGCTAGAGACTTCAACCAAACCCGATGATTTGTTGAAGACCCTATACGCCTTTGTATTTGAATCATAACCTAATAAAAATCCTTCTACGGCTTTGGGAGCAAATTTGGAATTCCTACCCTTCTTCACTAGAATGTAGCATTTACTCCCAAAAACACGAAAATACGATACATTAGGTTTGTTACCGGTTAGCAGCTCATACGACGTCTTCTTGAGGAGGCGGTGAAGGTAGACCCTGTTGATGGCGTGGCAAGCTGTGTTCACGGCTTCCGACCAAAAGCACTCGGGGGTCTTGAATTCTCCAAGCATAGTCCTCGCCATATCTATGAGCGTCCTGTTCTTCCTCTCTACCACACCATTTTGCTGAGGTGTGTAGGGAGCGGAGAACTCGTGCTTGATCCCTTCCTCCTCAAGAAACTCCTCCACTTGAAGGTTCTTGAATTCGGACCCGTTGTCGCTCCTTATCTTCTTCACCTTGAGCTCAAACTCATTTTGAGCTCTCCTTAGGAAGCGCTTGAGGGTCCCTTGGGTTTCAGACTTATCCTGCAAAAAGAACACCCAAGTGAAGCGGGAAAAGTCATCAACGATAACTAGACCATACTTACTTCCTCCTATGCTCAGATAGGCGACGGGTCCGAAGAGGTCCATATGTAGCAGCTCCAGGGGTCTTGATGTTGTCATCACATTTTTGGTGTGATGAGAGCCTCCCACTTGTTTCCCTGCTTGACAAGCTGCACAAGGTCTATCTTTTTCGAAATGAACATTGGTTAGACCTATCACGTGTTCTCCCTTTAGAAGCTTGTGGAGGTTCTTCATCCCCACATGTGCTAAGCGGCGATGCCACAGCCAGCCCATGCAAGTCTTAGCCATTAAGCATGCATCTAGACCGGCCTCTTCTTTTGCAAAATCAACTAAGTAAAGCTTGCCGTCTAGTACACCCTTAAAAGCTAGTGAACCATCACATCTTCTAAAGACAGACACATCTACATTTGTAAACAAACAGTTATATCCCATATTGCATAATTGACTAACGGATAGCAAATTATATCCAAGAGACTCTACTAAAAACACATTAGAGATAGAGTGCTCATTTGAGATTGCAATTTTACCTAACCCTTTTACCTTGCCTTGATTCCCATCACCGAATATTATTGAATCTTGGGAATCTTTATTCTTGACGTAGGAGGTGAACATCTTCTTCTCCCCCGTCATATGGTTTGTGCATCCGCTGTCAATAATCCAGCTTGAACCCCCGGATGCATAAACCTGCAAGGTAAATTTAGGCTTGGGTCTTAGGTACCCAACTCATGTTGGGTCCTGCAAGGTTAGCACAAATATCCTTAGGGACCCAAATGCAAGTTTTGTCTCCCTTGCATCTTGCCCCTAATTTTCTAGCAACTATCTTCCTATCCTTTCTACAAATAGCAAAAGAAGCATTTAAAGCATGATATATTGTAGAAGGTTCATTAACTTTCCTAGGAACATTAACGACATTTCTCCTAGGCATATTATGAATAACATTTCTCCTACCAACATTTCTATCATGCACATAAGAAGATCTAGAAGCAACCATGGCATGAGAATCAAAGGCATTATATACATTACAACTCCTATAAGCATTTCTAGGTTGTCTTCTATCATAGTACATAAAGGCATGGTTCTTTTGCACACTACTAGCCATAGGGGCCTTCCCTTTCTCCTTGGCGGAGATGGGAGCCTTATGGCTTGTCAAGTTCTTGGTTTCCCTCTTGTAGCCAAGTCCATCCTTAATTGAGGGGTGTCTACCAATCGTGTAGGCATCCCTTGCAAATTTTAGCTTGTCAAATTCATTCTTGCTAGTCTTAAGTTGGGCATTAAGACTAGCTAATTCATCATTTAATTTGGAAATTGAAACTAAATGATCACTACAAGCATCAATGTCAAAATCTTTACACCTATTACAGGTTTCAACAATTTCTACACAAGAATGAGATTTACTAGCTACTTTTAGTTTAGCATTTAAATCATCATTAAAACTTTTTAACTTAGCAATAGTTTCATGACAAGAAGATAATTCACTAGAGAGCATTTCATTCCTCTTAGTTTCTAGAGCAAGAGATTTCTGTGCTTCTACAAATTTATCATGTTCTTCATACAACAAATCCTCTTGTTTTTCTAAAAGCATATTCTTGTCATTCAAGGCATCAATTAATTCATTAATTTTGTCTACCTTGGTTCTATCTAATCCCTTGAATAAGCATGAGCAATCTATCTCATCATCATCACTAGACTCATCTTCACTCGAAGAGGCATAAGTACTAGTATGAGTGCTTACTTTCTTCTCTCTTGCCATGAGGCAAGTGTGACGCTCGTTGGGGAAGAGGGATGACTTGTTGAAGGCGGTGGCAGCGAGTCCTTCATTGTCAGAGTCGGAGGAGGAACAATCCGAATCCCACTCCTTTCCGATATGTGCCTCGCCCTTGGCCTTCTTGTAATGCTTCTTTTTCTCCCTCTTGTTCCCTTGGTCCTGATCACTATCATTGTCGGGACAGTTAGCAATAAAATGACCAAGCTTACCGCATTTGAAGCATGAGCGCTTCCCCTTGGCTTTGGTCTTGCTTGGCTGCCCCTTGCGACCTTTAAGCGCCGTCTTGAAGCGCTTAATGATGAGGGCCATCTCCTCATCATTGAGTCCGGCCGCCTCAACTTGTGCCACCTTGCTTGGTAGCGCCTCCTTGCTCCTTGTTGCCTTGAGAGCAATGGGTTGAGGCTCATGACTAGGACCGTTCAACGCGTCGTCCACGTATCTTGCCTCCTTGATCATCATTCGCCTGCTTACGAACTTCCTAAGAACTTCTTCGGGCGACATCTTGGTGTACCTGGGATTTTCACGTATATTGTTCACCAAATGAGGATCAAGAACGGTAAATGACCTTAGCATTAGGCGGACGACGTCGTGGTCCGTCCATCGCGTGCTCCCGTAGCTCCTTATTTTGTTGATAAGGGTCTTGAGCCGGTTGTATGTTTGTGTCGGCTCCTCGCCCCTTATCATCGCGAACCGTCCAAGCTCGCCCTCCACCAACTCCATTTTGGTGAGCAAGGTGACGTCGTTTCCCTCATGAGAGATCTTGAGGGTGTCCCAGATCTGCTTGGCATTGTCCAAGCCGCTCACCTTGTGATACTCGTCCCTGCACAAAGAGGCTAGCAACACAGTAGTAGCTTGTGCATTTTTATGAATCTGTTCATTAATAAACACAGGGCTATCCGAGCTATCAAATTTCATTCCACTTTCCACAATCTCCCAAATGCTTGGATGGAGAGAAAACAGGTGAGTACGCATTTTGTGGCTCCAAAATCCGTAATCCTCTCCATCAAAGTGAGGGGGCTTGCCAAGTGGAATGGGGAGCAATTGAGCATTTGAACTATGCGGGTTGCGCGAATAATCGAAAGAAAAGTTTGAGTTAACCGTCTTTCGTCTATCGTAGTCGTCGTCGTCCTTTTGGGAGGAGGAAGATTCGTCGCTGTCGTAGTAGACAATTTCCTTGATGCGCCTTGTCTTCTTCTTCCTCCCGTCTTTTCTTTTGTGGCCCGAGCCTGAGTCGGTGGGCCTGTCATCATTGGGCTCGTTGACGAAGGACTCCTTCTCCTTGTCGTTGATCACCATCCCCTTGCCTTTAGGATCCATCTCTTCAGGCGGTTAGTCCCTTTCTTGAAGAGAACGGCTCCGATACCAATTGAGAGCACCTAGAGGGGGGGTGAATAGGTGATCCTGTAACACTTCAAAAACTTAAGCCACAAAACTTGGTTACTTGTTAGCACAGTAATATGCCAAGTGGCTAGAGAAGGATCTCAACACAACACAATAACCAAGAGATATCAATCACAGAGATGGCACAGTGGTTATCCCGTGGTTCGGCCAAGACCAACGCTTGCCTACTCCACGTTGTGGCGTCCCAACGGACGAGGGTTGCAATCAACCCCTCTCAAGCGGTCCAAAGACCAACTTGAATACCACGGTGTTGCTTTGCTTCTCTTAATCCCGTTTGCGAGGAATCTCCACAGCTTGGAGCCTCTCGCCCTTACACAAGATGTTCACGAAGAATCACAGAGCAAGGGAGGGATTAGCAACTCACACACGACACAAAGATCACAGCGAATACGCACACGCAAAACCAAGATTTGAGCTCAAGAGACTAGCACACTAGAACGGAGCTCAAATCACTAGAATGTTGAACAAGTGCGCAAGAATGAAGTGTGAGTGATCAATGATGCTCAAAGGATGTTTGGTGTCCTCCTCCATGCGCCTAGGGGTCCCTTTTATAGCCCCAAGGCAGCTAGGAGCCGTTGAGCACAAGTTTGGAAAGCCATTCTTGCCTTCTGTCATCGGGGGCACCGGACAGTCCGGTGCACACCGGACACTGTCCGGTGCCCGATTTCCTTCCTTAAATAGCGAAGCCGATCATTGGCAGACCTGGAGCCGTTGGAGCACCGGACATGTCCGGTGCACACCGGACAGTCTGGTGCCGTCTTCTAGCCGTTGGCTCGGCCACGTGTCCCGCGCAGATTGCGCGGCCGACCGTTGGCCCGGTCGACCGTTGGCTCATCGGACAGTCCGGTGCACACCGGACAGTCCGGTGAATTTTAGCCGTACGTCGCCGGTGAATTCCCGAGAGCGGCCACTTCGCTCGAGCCAGCCTGGCGCACCGGACACTGTCCGGTGCACCACCGGACAGTCCGGTGCTTGCAGACTCAGCAGATTCTTGGCTACTCGAGCCAAGACATTTCCAATTGGATTTTTCCTGTTTCCAGTACTTAGACACAATACATTAGTCCATAAAACAATGTACTAAGTCTGAGAAACATACCTTAATTCTTGATTTGTACTTTGTCCACCTTTTTACACTTAGGCACTTGTGTTGGACACTAAATCACCAAAATACTTAGAAATGGCCCAAGGGCACATTTCCCTTTCACTTGCCCACAGCCTCATCTGCCGTCGGCTTCCTGTGAGTTCCTGTGAGCTAGCTTAAGGATAAAAATTCTGTTTTTATATTGTTATGTCTCTCGACATGATTGTTTGACTTTAGTTAGGGGAAATGGTATGCTATTATATTGTTTATTGTTATTTTGGATTTTAATGATGCTTATTGTGTAGCTACTCTTTGATTCTATTTTTGTTTACTGTAATATATTTCTTTATTTTAGTTTGTAGGGTTCATCTCAGTTAATGCTAGTCAGGATTTTAGGTTTAATGTTTATAGTACTTGGAGTATAAACATTAACTTTTCTTCTACACTTTCGTTTCCTTTTAAATCAGATAATCACATATAGCATTTATTGAAAGCCACATTTAGTCCATGTTCTATTAATAGTGTGACTATGGCATTATCTATTGTTGACATATCATATCTAATTGAAAATCATTTCTTATGTTCATGCTCATCGTCTATGTTTTGCACTGTAGTTATTTTTGTCTAGTGCAACGACTGATGAACTACGAATTGATGCTACCTAACTAACTGTGACCATTTCCTTATTTGAAGGCCTGACCACAACCTTCAAGATGTCCGAAAAGAGAACCAAAGCTAAAAGAAATATATTAGCTTCTGGTGCAACTTCTATTGCAATTTGGAACCTCAGTAGTTGGATGTCGATATTTTATTGATTTGGAACTATGTGGATGTGGATCGACGTCGTTTGATGTGTATATGTGTGGAAGTATGTGATATATGAATAAGATATGTAATATATGGAACTATATGAATGAATTTCGGTTTATGGTTATGAATGTCGCTTTGTTGATTCAAATGTGAATTGATTTGTATGCGGATGTGGAACTATTATGATGTGTATAAATTGTGATATGTTTTCGGTTGTGGGAATAAACAAAAAGCAGGAAAGAATTTGACATCCCTGCTATTATTTATTTCCGACCGCTAGCTTATTTTCGACGGCCTCCTTAGGGCGTGTTTGTTTCAGCTTATAGATTATATAATCTGGATTATAATCTACATTATATAATCTAGATATATTATAATCTACATGTAGTTGTTTGGTAGTCTACATTATATAAATGTAGATTATTCATAAAGACAACAGTACCCTTATTTATTTATTTGAGGTGAGGGAAGAAGGATGCCATATATTGTAATTTCTATTTACATAACCATGGGTAGTGGGTCTTTTGCCAAAAATAATCTCAAATAAGCGACTATTGAGGAGATTATGAGATTATCATAGTCTGGGCTTTAGATTATATAATTTGAATCCATAATCTGGGTGTTTGTTTACCTGCCGGATTATTTGCGCTGGATTATATAATCTAGAGAGATTATAATTCAAAACAAATAGGGCCTTAGTAGCCCTCGGAATTAACTGTGTTATTTCCGACAACCTCCTTAGTAGTCCTCGGAAATAAGCTTTAACACCGACGGTCACTAACGACAGTTGGACGTTAGCTATTTCTAACGGTGACCGTCGGAAATAAGCTTATTTCCGACCATTTACAACCGACAGACTCATGCCGTCGGAAATAAAGCCTAAGCCATCGGAAATAACCTATGTCTGACGGTATAAGTCTTATACCATCGAAAATTTCTCTTTTTACTGTTGTGAATGGTTGGAGAGAAGAAAAAAATATGAGGAAGAATAGTTGAGGAAAATGTATTTAAATATGAATAGAAAGTACGAATAGGAAAATTTGGGAGGGGAAATAGTTGGAGATAGCCTCATGAACACCATCCAAATTGTCGCTTGTGCAAGACAAAGCCAAGCGTCACAAACGCGCGCCAAAGAAAATAAAATCGCTAGTACCCAAAATTTGGAGGGGGAATAGTTGGAGATAGCCTGCACACCATCCAAATGGTCGCCCTGTGCAAGACAAGCCAAGCTAAACGTCATATGCGTGCCCCAAAGAAAATAAAATCGCTGGCGACCAGATGCATGTACACAAACGCGCCACCGTACAGACCAAGCCTCCGTTATCGAGCTACGGTCTGTGCTCGTGCCAGCACTGGCAATATTTTGCTATAATTTCGTACCCAGACTGCGAACATAAGGTTGACTTGTCCTTTGTTGTTCGGGTTGATGATGGGTGATTGTCAATGGGTAGCACTCTAGGGTAGTTAGTGGACTGACCAGAATGTGAGATTATGCTTGTGCAACCATGTCAGTCGACTTATGGTGTGCAGGTGAGGAGCACAGGAACGGTGGTCGATGGCTGAGGTGAAGGTCATGCGGGCTCGTGCTGATGGACCGGGAGCGGTGAAGGGCGAGTGCTGGGTCTTGACTGACAGATCAGAGCAGCCGGGTGACCAACCGCGGTGGCTGACACTTGGGACACACGCTTGTGCGAGGACGTGGTGGAGTGGACCGTGTTGTCGGCATGGTCGAGGACTGGCGGGACACGCGTCTGATCATGAAGGACGTGCACGAGGTGCGGTGCTCACGGCAGGTTTGGTGGTTTGGGTCTCAAAACCACCCAGCGCTATGGATGGCGGGTTTTGCTGAGTTTGGGCCTCAAAATTCGGCGGTGGCGGTTCTGGAGGGAACCGGTGGCGGCTCGCAGCATGATCGTGGAGGGTGCGTCAAGGCGAAGCAACTCCGTATGAAGGACGTGTCCGTCGGATCAAAAACATAGGAGTTGGTCCATTTCACCCCCGGTGGAGTGGATAGGCTCTATGTAAATAGGGGTAGTTTAGTAAGTGAGAATAACCCTCTATAAATAGAGGAGAGGGCTGGTTGGTTCAGCATCCCTTGGCTGCCATTTTGTTTTGAGCACTCACTCTAGAGCTCCTAGTTTTCTCTCTAGGTAGACACCAATTGAGCCGAGGGTTTCACAGTGATTTTTTACTTCGACTGTGTTCTTGATTTTCAAGTTTAATCAGAGGAAGGGTCGCCCATCCGACCCATAGGGCTCTTTGGCTTCAAATCTTAATTTGTACCTTTGCTGAAATTTCTAAAGTTTTATAGTCTTGGTTTCTCCTTTTTCCGATCTTGTGTTGTTGGTGAACATCTTTGATTCCTTTGAGAGGATTTGGTTTGGAGATTGTTTGGTGGTGAGTTGCACTCTTCGGGCCACTGCATACACCTATTTGTTGCAGATTTTGGTCGCGATTTGAGAAAAACTCAGTTTGAACTCGTTTCTAGAAAACCCTAACAAAACCCCAATTTCTGCTGTATTTTTAAATCTGCGGGTAATTCACAAGTCGGATTGAGCTCAAAATTTGGGGAGATCTTGCAAAGGTATTTGCTCAGGTGTGTGTAAAATTTTATATCAATCGGAGTTCGTTTAGTTCAGTTTTGAACTCAAGAACAGATTTTCGTACTGCTGAAAACAACACTTGTTGACGATACTGTATTGGACCGTTTTGGATTTTTTGGTGTCCGATTTACGATCCATTTGTTTTGCTGGTCTCATGTAAGTATTAGAAACATTTTGTAATCATGAGATCAGTCGTTTGCTGATGTGTTTATGTTTTGTGCACTTACTTTATCTCAATTGAAATAAAATATTAATTTTTAGTTTAGAGACAAAAATTTGATTGGCTCCCATTCATCCCCTCTGATCACTTTACCGGTCCTACACAGACAATAAACAATTTCTCGTTTGTTTAGTACAAACATTTATTATGCTGTTTGTTTCAACAAAAAAACATCCACTAGATTTCTTTCCACGGGATGATGGGAAGGTGTTGCCATGCTGCACAGAAACTACGTCTCTAGTAAGAATTTTAATATGAATTTTAAGCTGAATCCATCCAGCACACACAAGAACGATGCAAACTATATAATTACCCAGTCAAGCACAATTTAGCAGCAGCAGCAGCACTGTACTAATCATATGTAACAGCAAACAACTATCAACGAAGTATATATGTGATAAGCCATTATTACATGATCGACTACGCATAACAGAGATTTGCAACCACGCTTCCTTCCAGAGGGTCCTATGGACGGCTGGCGGCTTCAGCGCGGGTAGGCGGCGATCTCGACGCCCTTGCTGCCGAGCGCCGACGACGGGGGCGCCTCGTAGGCGCTGAACAGGCGGTACGAGGAGATGAGGGACAGGAGGATGAAACAGAGGACGGTGCCGAAGGTGATGGCGACGGAGGTGCGCGCCTGAAGGCAGAAGCTGCCGAAAACGCCGCAAGCTTCACTCCACGTCACCTCCTTGTCGCCGTTGTAGGCGAGGTACAGCAGCTCCGCCGCCGCTGCGCCCGCCGCCAGGATCAGGTACGTGAACACCTGCAGAATAAAAATGCCATGGATCACTCTCTCATGCTTTCACCAGTACGGTCATGTAAGCTCTTAAGAGGTTGGTTCTAACAAGAACCAAAACGTCCGCGTATATACGTGGCATGAATTTTTTCAATCATAATGTCTTAATAAAAACTGTAAATGTAGCCATTTATAGCAATAAGGTTTATCAACTGTTTCGTTAATTGAGACTAGTCATATGTCCGTGTATTGCTACAACATAGAATAAATTTTTTTTTAATAAAGTACAAAATATATATTTTCTATTGATTAGGGAGCATGAATGTGGAGACAACAACCAAGGTTCAAACACTCACTTATATATAATTTTAACTTATTTTTTACATAAACTCTTCTGTTATAGTAGTATAGAAGAGATTAGAGGAGTGCGGATTGATTCTAAAGAAATATAGGTCTTTTTTGAAAATATTAAAACAGGACGACTGTTAAAACTGGTGTTTTAATATAGTGTATAAAGGTTAAATATATATATATATAACTTAAAATCTTAATGTAAATGAGCAACATATAATTATGAAGTATATAGAGTAGCACAAGCATCAAATATGCTCACGTAACCATATACTTATATTTTGGTAACACACGATTAAACATGCACTTAATAGATTATATATTTGATGGCAGAACAAACATTAAATTTTAGATAACTATATATTTAATGGTAGAACAAACATTAAATTTTAGCGAAGAAATTATATAGTTGACAGATATTAACCAAACATAGTCACTCTACAAATATGACACACTCTAGATTAACGGGTTATAATAATAGAAAAATAATTTTTCTTTACAATAAAATATGTGAGTTTAAGTCTAAAAGTCGATACTTTCTATAATAACATAGTCATGTTAAATATTCATAAGACATATCAATATTGTACGGAACCATATTTTTTCTTTTTTACATACGTATTTTGACTAAGCCTTAGTTATATTTTTTCTTTTTTGCATATTTATTTTAACTATACACTGTTTAATAAGCCTCAACCAATTTAAATCATGTACTAAGTCATACTTATTCTATGAAAACTAAAAAATTTGACCATAGCACAAACATGCAAGTGTGCAGCACGTAGCCTACCACACAAATTTCTTCAGAATTAGATCACTAGAATTACCAAATATAAATAAACAATTAAAAGCATAGATACACCTCTATAACAAAAACTATAAACTAAACCACCATATATTATAATTATACTAAACCATCATATATTATAACTACACTATATAAATGTATCTTCATAATCTATCTGAGAAGAGTTCAGAAGAACTATTTAAGATATGTATTATGCAATTTTTTATAAAACATGTAAATTTATGAATTATGTATACTATATAGATCGACATATTATAATTGCATTATATGAGTTATGTAATTTTTTTTAATTGCTGAAACACTGAAGCAAGAAAAAAAATGGATGTAGAAATAAAACAAATCCAAAGCTTAAGCTGCCATAGTCTCTGCCAGAGCTAATTTCTTTCTATGTGTTAATTTGTTTCTTCAGTCACGAGTTTCGCATGAGTTTTGTAGAACGAACAGATCCTCCAACATCATCAAAGTAATCCAGCCTTGATTATTGTAGGAGTAGGTCACAACAACAAAAATATAACGAACACATGAAGAATGAACTTTTGTACCGTTATATTACTCATAAAATTCGTCACGTGATGTTGGCAGAAAAAGAAGAAAAAAAAAGATTCTTCGGAGCATTCTCAACTTGCTACTAGAACCGTGTGAAAAAGTGTGAGTAGAACAGAGCAGAGACGGGAGGCAAAAACCGACCTGGTCGAGGAGGAAGACGAGCCAGGAGCGCGACACGGTGGCAGGCCTCGGCACGGCAGTGTAGAACGCGGATACCAGCGAGTAGGCGGCGCAGAGGCCGTTGGCGTAGACGAGGTACTTGAAGCCTCCCAGGTCGGAGTAGGCGACGGCGCCGTACTCGTTGCTCTGCTGGTTACGGAGCATGACGGTCATGGCGGCCACGCAGAGCCCCAGCGGTGCCGCGCGAAGCAGCGTCTCCACGGGCCGCACCCGCGCCGCCGCGGCCTCCCCTGCTGCCAGCTGCTGCTGCTGCGCCGCGTCCGCCGCCCCGGCTCCTCCGAGTCCGCCCACTGCCGCCGCCTTCTCCTCCGCCATCTTGGACATCTTTGTATTGTCTTCTGCTTTTTCTCTCCAGGAAGAAGACGAGTGCCTGCAGACAGTCAAGTTCTCCCGGCTCTCTCTGGAGAACTAGCAGGAAGGCAGGGGTGATACAGTGCATTTATGGGGAGGGGTGAGGGGAGGTGGTTGGAGCGCAGTGGGAGACTTGAATGCGCGGAGTTAATGTCGCGCGCGGTAGCAGTGCCGTATGGGGGCGATGGATGGATTGATTCCGTTGATCCCTATGCAGCCCCGGCTATCGGTGGCACAGCGCCCGGCCACGCCGTGCGTGCGTCGCGTCTAGCCGTCGGTATTAATCCGCGGCCGCGTGTAGCGCATGCCCGCGACGTGCGCGGGTGTGATGTGTCGCGTGCTCGCCTCGAGGCCTGGGGTTTGCTGGGAAACGGCCATTCTGTGTAGTAACTTGTGCTTGTTGCATCTGTGTATTTCCAAATTTGCACCGTTCTCTGCACACAAAAATCAAGCCGTTCTAGACATAATTAAGAACTAGGTAAGTGCCCGTGCGTTGCAACAGAAATATATAATACAATGGTAACTTATATATAAAATATCTTATATTGTTATAAAAAAATGCTTCATAATACATTTGTGATCCTGGCTATACATATTTTTTGTTATTTTAATTTAGCTGTTTCACTACCACATTTCAACCATCATTATCATGCAGACTTCGATATATGCCACAATTTGCATTGTCTCATCATTGCAGAGTACGTGCCACAACTGCCGGTAGAAGTTCCCTCATACATCGTCAGTCTTAGGCACGCACCACCATACACGCTTGATGACATTGTTGGCACGAGAGTCCAACAAATAAAATACAACAGCGCGACAGCGATGACCAGGAAAGAACGCAAAAGAAAACACGAGAAGCCAACATAATCCCACAGCTAATCTCGCCTCTCTAGTTCCCTTCGTGCAGCCTCCTACATATCTAGCTGCAGGCCACGCCACTTCGCTCACTTGTACTCCAGGATAATGTCGTTCTCTGGGGCTAGGCCAACGCAGGCCCCTCATGATGTTCTCCAGCATCGCCCTCTGCTTTGCCAGAGCGTTCACCACTGGTGTGTCGGACGGAACCTGTCGTTCATGTTTTGTAAGAGAAGATTAGCGGCTGGATTGGAGCAAGATGCGGTGCAACGATGCCAGAATTAATGCAGGCGAAAAGGCTTACCAGTGGTGCCTTGGTGAGGTAGCTAAGGATGGTGGCCACTGGGTGGAAGGAGTGGAACTTGTCCTGCATAATGAGAGAGACATTAGATGATGGTGTTGAAGCGCTGAATCACCTAGCATGCTTCGGGTTATTCACTTGGTGGCTCTTACCGTTTCCTCAGGTTTTAGCTGGATCCTGGTGCTGAGCTCAGCCAGGAGCACCAGATCAAGGATGATCGGTGTGGCGAGGAGCGAGTCCTCGTAGGTGTTGTGCAGCACGATGGTGTTCTTGCCGCCCATGAAGATCTCTGATGTGTACTCGTCCATAGCCCTCTTATGGCTCCCACGTACGACACATACTGCATGCAGCAAATGAGTGGCAAGTTTCAATGTAAATCTACGTTTAAACTGCTGCATGTGCCAGCTTTTTAAAGAGGTGGAAGATCAGCTAGCAGACCTTAATGACAACAACATGATCGGGATGCTCGCCGGGCCCATAGAGAATGACATTGCTTGAGACCATGTCATCCACCACATTGCTCTTGGAGATCTCCTTGGACTTGAATGTTTGAGGGACAGACAAGTTCATGACGTCGTTGTTTCCCAAGTGGTTGTAGCTCACAATTGAGGTGGGCTGCATGAACATATACAAGAATTATTGTAAGTATGTCATCTGCCAAAAACATTTCGAAGGGGGGATATCAGGTTTCATTGATAAATTGTACCTTTATTCCAGCACCAACAAGGAAATCAACCAGGACCGATTTCATCTTGGTCTGCCCACTCTTGAAGTTGTCACCACCGATCAGGCAGTTGTTCTTGATAGCAAGATCAATCAGCCCTACAAACATGCAACAAGTATAATAAGTCTTTGAACAGAAATGCAACACCATAAAACTTTGCAAACACACCAAACTAAACAAACCAGACACAAAAGTGTTCTGGGGGCTCCCATTGATGAACAGCAGCACCTCCGTGACGGCATATAAATTATTCGATAAAATATTAGTGCACAACAATTATATGAAAACGAACAACACATATTATCGACTACAAACACGCTTGGTGACAGAAACAAGCATGGCATTAATCTCAAACAAAAATGTTCGATAGTTGCAACCTAAGAGGAGGATTTATCAAGAGTTGTTGGAACCATGCAACTTCACCTTTTATATTGTTGTTGGAACCATCCACATCGAACTATAACTAATCTCCTCGTGGAGGGGATGGCGTCAACACCGAGGGATGGAGTTCAATTTCTCAAATGGAGACTCCAGTGCGACCGCATCCTCTACAGCCGCCTCTACCTAGATGGTGTCCCCATATCCATGGTCCGTCACCCCCAACGCCTCTCTCCTGATTTCACCGTTATTCGTAACTAAAATCAACAATTCAATAGAAAATTGAATTTTGTTTCCAATAAAAAATAAAGTTGGAACTTCTCTATAAAAAGATGACTAAAATGGCAGTACTGAGTTGCTAAAATGTGTGTTGACAACATATAAAATAGTGAGGTAGGGCCGTAGGACAGAAAATTTCTTACAAAATGAAGAGGCAAAATAGGAGAAGTTGTGGCGACACAGAATAACTAAACCTACTACTCCTGTTGAACCTTGCATTGGCGAAGATATCAGGATGAGGCAACAAATCAATTGACAGTGGTTTCCACTCTAGTTTCTGTTGATTCTAATAGATACATGTGAGATCAGAAATCCTTTGAGATTGATAGTCTTAGTTTGCAATAATCACGAAATAGTAAAAGCAAGTGGGAAGTTTGGAGGGATCCGTCTATTCAACCTTTTTCAAGAGTATCAGAATATCAGAAAAATAGCACATACCATTTATCTAACCTTCTATTTGCATCCAACACTGCTGCGTACTCTTGGTTAAGTTTAGTTGACCATAAATTTTGGTGTTTTTATCTATTATATATTATTTTTCTGTCCATACCGTGGCACAAGATGATGGTGTGGCGAACCTTGTATTTTCAGTTACAACAAAAATTGGCATGGATACCTAAATCAAGGATCAGTATATTTCTAACTTTTGTAAGAATTAGCAGAGCTAAAGCTAGTCTAAGTGGCTAACCTGGTCTTTTCCTCAGTAGCAGTGTGCCAAGCAGATGAGTTGGAAGCAGCAGGCTATAAAAGGTACATAACAGTAGATGAGTTGGAAGAAGCTATGAAGAAGTATGATATGGGAGGTGATAAAACAAAAAAGAAATCATTGCTGAAGTAATGCAACATAAAGTTACGAAGGAGTATATCAATAATGAGAAGAAAGACATCTTCACCAGGTTAAAAAGATTATACTTTGCTTCAACGAAATGACTTAATTTCGATTACTCTTCCTTACTTCAACATCATAATCACGGAGTACAAGTAGTTGCACAGGCGTTCAAGTCATGGTGAACGTAGAGACCATAAGTCAAACTCTAAAATATCTGAAAATGAAAAGAAGACCAGAATGCATTATGTTCATGTTTCAGAATTTGCATTTGCAATCTGAGCTCCTTGGTCAAATAGGTAAGACACATAATAGTTGTATCAACATATGTTCATCGAATAGAAATATGCACTTTGAACGAACCTTAGGACATTAATGATATCGAACGAAGATGCATTTCTTCAAGTAACCTGAGGATTTTGACTGTGGTCTGGCATAGAAAATGCATCCTTTTCAGGTGTAGGCTTGAAAATTGTTGTCTGCAATCCGAACGGAGCTCTAGATTTGCACCATGCTCTCTATGGCAAACAGTCTGGACGGTGGCAGTGCCAACGACCCACCAACTGCTCAGTTGCACCTCCACGCGACCTCCAGCTCAAGATCCATGAACACGTCCACGTGCACGCACTGGTGCCGACGGCCGACACGTCGTATTACCAAGACATCACCAAGGCTTCATAAATCAATACTATTAGTTTTATATTTGTCATGTTAACAACCCTTTGAACCATCTTATTAGTTATGCAAATTCAGAACCCTTTGTTGTAGAATTGGTGATGGGTGCCTGACAAGAGACAAAAAGGTTGTTTCAGCATTTCAGGGTGCTCATGTATCAAGAAGTATGATAAAATTTCAGACCTGTGACTTGGGGTCCGAACCGATGCTGAACACATAGCTTCCAATAGAATATGCAAGATCCCAAGCTACTTTAATATGTGAAACGCACTGCCTGCATACCCATATAGGAGAGAAAATGAGACTAAACTAAAGTAGAGATGATAATGGGCATAAATAGAAAGTGCATGATGGTGTTCATACTTCTACAAATATACAGCTTATAATAATTTTAAATTAAATCAGCAGATGTTATCAGATATCAAGCTATCCAATCATGTTGTCCAAATCCAATAGAGTGAGCAGGTTCCTATGAATCATTAAACTTCTGAGGTGCACATTAGCATCCTCCCTCAGGGAGCTAGTGTTTCAAAAGTGGCCACATAATCTGCATGGGCATCTTGCACTCAATGTCACCCTCTCACATTATAGATGAGCATGCCAAACCCTCAAGAAGGCAAAAATAGGTTTGCAGGCATCTTATGAATGATCACACGATGTACCTCCTGGAATAAGGCAAACAATACGTTTACAGGTAATGCAGTCCCTCAAATTAGTCAAGAAAGCTGGCTTCAGAGAGACAGTAGGATTAGATTTTTGACGGGGCCCAACCGCCGTTGAAAACTGTGGAACGAGGAGAGGGAGGGACGCTCCGAGCCGGAGCCGAGCAGTGGCGACAGGCACCTCCGACTGGCGGTGGTGATGGCGGCGACAGGACGGGTAGGATGGACAACAGAGGAGGATGCTAGAGAAGGAGGCGCACCTGAGGGAGGGGAGGAGGCAGGGGTCTCTGTCACCGCGTCGCCGCCGTCGGCCTGTAATGACATCGGCGGCCACCACATGCCTCCTAGCCCAGATCTAGCGCATCGTTGGGCACGGCGGCTATCTCGCGAGGGAGGGGCCGCGGCGATCCGACGGGCAACACGCTGTGGGGTGCTCGCGGAGGTTGATGGGTGCGAGCGATGGGGGCTGGGGCACGGTGCCACTGCTTTAGATAATCCATCAAGACAAGTCATCATTCACAGGAAAATCTGTACTGTACTTGAATAGGCATCAAACTAAAGAATGGAAGGGTTGGATGCAGGTACTTACAAGAACATGCATGTAATAAATGGCAAGATGTAATCTGCTGGAAGCACGGGTAATGTAACCAACTTCCTGGTGAAATTGGTACATTTCTACCATCAAATTTAGTCAGTTTTCCGTATCCAAAGAAGACAGAACTGGAATGGGACAGAAACACAGAATGAAGTATTAGCAATGTTCTTAAAAACATTGCACATTATCAAAAATGTCTGTACATGGTAATCCATGACCACTGAATAAATTTCACAAGAAGGCATAAATATTGAAGCCATTTCAAGTGATTTTGTATGTAATTTTACCAACAATAGCACGTCATTTATAACTATAGCTAAAAATTGATATGCCCATGCCAACAATGATGCAACTGCTTGAAAGAGGAGTTGCATGTAAGCCACGAATAAATGGCAAGAATAATGATCCAACATGTAGTTTGTCAAAGCATATTTACATATTGCATGGTTAACCATAGAAGTTGATGGCCAGACTTCCCTGGTCTAATCAAAATTGTTATCTCCAGCTACTTTTTGCATCAAATTCAGCAGTATAAAAATAAGTAAAAGAAACTAAAATGCCTACTTGAAACTTGGAACAATTTAATGCAAAAACGATAATCCATATTGTAGTGTTATCAGAACAGGTAAACTGGAGAAGCGGCAATGTATAAATCAAGGTGTAAAACTAATCGCCTACCCTGTGTTTGCTCTGCATCATGCATGTGTAAGCAAAAAGGGGGTGGGCTCCCTGAAGTTACATGCATTGACAATGGACCAATTACAACAACAATGATTCCAAATTCAATAGAGACCTGTCAAAGCATATCGCATACATCATCACTCATCCATTCTACTCGCCCTTAAAGCACAAGTCATATGAAATGAAATACTTACATCCTCTTTGTTCTAGAACTACAGCTGCATCATGTAACGTTTCTCTAGCCTTTCTATCTGGAGCGCATCCAGCACGTTCCATTTCTCTGTATACTTCAGATACCTACTCGAGCCAAGAGCAGAACTATTTCAATGCTTTTAGATTAATCAGGTACATACAATAAAATCAGTTACTTTTATATTCGACCATCCTAATAAAAAACAACTAAAATTTGAAACCTATATTCATGATCTGAAAACATGGCACCAAAAAAATTGGGGCACATGCATGCGCAATAATTTTGGAGAAAGAGCACATGCATGCGCAATAATTTCCTTCATGGTCAATGTTTCAGGATTCCCTGTTTGTCTATATGCTAGATTAATTAGTTTGTCCATGTGCTATCTGCTTGCTATATTAATTAGTTTATCAATTGAAAACATTGATCTTCATATAAAAAATCAAAACAGAAGACAACATTTGTGTCGGGGACCATAATTAGGGGTACCCTCAAGACGCCTAATTCTCAGCTGGTAACCCCCATCAGCATAAAGCTGCAGAGGCCTGATGGGTTTGATTAAGTCAGGGATCAGTCCATACGAGTGACTTGATCACGCCACGCCCGAGCCTAGCCTCGGGCGAGGGCAGCCGACCCTAAGATGACTCCGTCTCGCCTGAGGCCTCCTCTTTCACGGCAGACGCATCTCCGGCTCGCCCTAGGCCCCGCCTTCGATAAGAAGAAACCCTGACTAAATCACCGCGCCAACCGACCCAGTCACCGGGGCGTTTAACGCAAAAGGTAAGACCGACGGGCGACCGGACTTCGCCAGAGGTGCCATAGGAGGCTCTGCCCGACCCAGGGCTCGGACTCGGGCTAAGGCCCCGGAAGACGGCGAACTCCGCTCCGCCTGACCCAGGGCTCGGACTCGGGCTAAGGCCCCGGAAGATGGCGAACTCCGCTCCGCCCGACCCAGGGCTCGGACTCGGGCTAAGGCCCTGGAAGACGGCGAACTCCGCTCCGCCCGACCCAGGGCTCGGACTCGGGCTAAGGCCCCGGAAGACGGCGAACTCCGCTCCGCCCGACCCAGGGCTCGGACTCGGGCTAAGGCCCCGGAAGACGGCGACCTCCGCCTCGCCCGACCCAGGGCTCGGACTCCGCCTCAGCCTCTGCCGAACGATCTCCGCCTCGCCCGACCCAGGGCTCGGACTCTGCCTCTGTCTTGCAGGACGGACTCGACCTCGGCTTCGGAGGAGCCTCCATGACGCCCGACCTAGGACACGAGACCGCCACGTCAACAGGAAGCGTCATCATCACCCTGCCCTGAGCCGACTTGGGTCGCAGAGAACAAGACCGGCGTCCCATCCGGCCAGCTACGCCAGATAGGCAATGATGGCGCCCCGCTAGATCATGACGACGGCGGCTCTCAGCTCCCTTACGAAAGCAGGAGAACGTCAGCATGGGCCCAGCCACTTCGACAGCTGTCCCCCCGTCCGGCTCCGTTACTCCTCCAACGGCCACGACGCCACACCAACAGGGTGCCAAGACCTCTCCGGCTGCCACCTTGGCATGTACTTAGGCGCTAGCTCTCCCTCGCTAGACACGTAGCACCTTGCTACACCCCCATTCTGTACACCTGGATCCTCTCCTTACGACTATAAAAGGAAGGACCAGGGCCTTCTTAGAGAAGGTTGGCCTCGCGGGGACGAAGGGCAGGGGCAGGCGCTCTCTCGGGGCCGCTCGCTTCCCCTCACCTCGCGCGGACGCTTGTAACCCCCTACTGCAAGCGCACCCGACCTGGGCGCGGGACGAACACGAAGGCCGCGGGAATTCTCCGACTCCCTCACGACCCGGCTCCGGCCACCGACCTCTCTCTCTGTTCCCCCCTTCGCGCTCGCCCACGCGCTCGACCCATCTGGGCTGGGGCACGCGGCACTCTCACTCGTCGGCTCGGGGACCCCCCGGTCTCGGAACGCCGACAGTTGGCGCGCCAGGTAGGGGCACGCTGCGTGTTGACGAGCAGTTTCCCGTCAAGCTCCAGATGGGCAGTCTCCAACGACCTCTTCAACCCGGGACGGTGCTCCGTTTCGGGAGCCTCGAGTTCATGTCTCTCGACAGCAGCTACGACATGATGCTCCTTCCACCGCCGCGCGACAGCGACAGCGACAATGGTGGCGGACAACCCGCCCGCCAGCGGCGGAATCGACGACGCCTTTCCCGCGTGGGGGAAGGACAACTTTCGAGCTCGCCCCATCCTCTCCCTCGCCATCGGAGGAGGAGGAGGCGGGGCAACCAGGGCCGAGCGGGAGGCTGCGCTCCGATGGCTGTCGAGCAAATCGACATCCCCGGCGCCCCAACGGAGGACACGCCAAGCGTCGCCCTCGCGTTCGAGGCAAAGGCGAGCGCCATCCCCCCGCAACACGTCGACTCCGAGCAGGTGGACGACGCCAGCACGCTCACGGAGGGCCTGCAGGACGTCGCCCTCATACCTGAGACGACGGCGGTCAGCTCCCGACGTGACTTCATCGCCCCTCGTCGACAAAAAGGTACCGACTGCTACCCATCTTTCGTCATTTCGACTCGGCCTCAGCCCGCCTGGCGACCTCGCTTTGGCGGGCGCTCACATTGAGGCGAGTGCAACCTCTCTGGGGTTTCGTGTGCGGTCGCCTTGGGACCGATTGACGGGTGTCTCGACCTACGGACCCTCTGGGTCCGAGGAAGATGACGACCCCAGCCTCTGCTGGGATTTCTCCGGATCTGGCAACCCTAGTGCCATGCGGGACTTCATGACCGCATGTGACTACTGCCTCTCCGACTGTTCCGACGGCAGCCGCAGCCTTGGCGACAAGGACTGCGGCCCGAGTCGCGAATGTTTCCACGTCGAGCTAGGGGATCCCTCCGGAGGCGGCTGTCTCGGCATGCCGGAGGATGGTGATCCCCCTAGGCCAGCGCCTCGTGCCGACATCCCGCGGGAGCTAGCTGTGGTCCCCGTTCCGGCGGGGGGTCACGACCCACAGCTCGAGCAAGTCCGCGGGGCGCAGGCCGGGCTCGATGAGGGAGCAGGAGCGCTCGAGGCAATCCGCCAGAACATCGGGCAGGTATGGGCGAGCCAGCCCCCGGCCGGAGGAATACGTCACCTGCCCCAAGGTCTCCAGCACCGCATCGCCAACGATGCCAGGGACAGACCGCCTCCCGCGTCCGGCGGAACCGGTCAGGACCTGGCCGCCGCAGCGATGCTCCTCCGCGCAATGCCGGAGTCATCAACCACCGAGGGTCGGCGAATCCAGGGAGAACTCAAGCATCTCCTGGAAGGCGCTGCGGCCCGGCGGGCCGAGAGCTCTGCCTCCCGAAGGCAGGGGTACCCCTCGGAACCTCGTGCCGCGACTTCCCGACTCACGCGGGAAGCCTCGGTCTACACCGGGCGCACGCGCAACACCGCGCCTGCGGCCCCGGGCCACCTCGGCGACGAGCACCCTCATCGCGACCGTCGGGCACGCCTCGACGAAAGGGTGCGCCGAGGCTATCACCCCAGGCGTGGGGGACGCTACGACAGCGGGGAGGATCGGAGTCCCTCGCCCGAACCGCCCGGTCCGCAGGTCTTTAGCCGAGCCATTCGGCGGGCGCCGTTTCCGCCCCGATTCCGACCCCCGACTACTATCACAAAGTACTCGGGGGAAACGAGACCGGAATTGTGGCTTGCGGACTACCGCCTGGCCTGTCAACTGGGTGGGACGGACGATGACAACCTCATCATCCGAAACCTCCCCCTGTTTCTCTCCGACACCGCTCGTGCCTGGTTGGAGCACCTGCCTCCGGGGCAGATTTCCAACTGGGAAGATCTGGTCCAGGCTTTCGCCGGCAACTTCCAGGGCACGTACGTGCGCCCCGGGAATTCCTGGGACCTCCGAAGCTGTCGGCAACTGCCGGGAGAGTCCCTCCGGGACTACATCCGGCGGTTCTCGAAGCAGCGCACCGAGCTGCCCAACGTCACCGACTCCGATGTCATTGGCGCGTTCCTCGCCGGCACCCCCTGCCGTGACCTGGTGAGCAAGTTGGGTCGCAAGACCCCCACCAGGGCGAGCGAGCTGATGGACATCGCCACCAAGTTCGCCTCCGGCCAGGAGGCGGTAGAGGCCATCTTCCGAAAGGACAAACAGCCCCAGGGCCGCCCGTCGGAAGATGCTCCCGAGGCGTCTGCTCCGCGCGGCACCAAGAAGAAAGGCAGGAGGAAGTCGCAAGCGAAACGCGACGTTCCCGATGTAGACCTTGTCACCGCCGCCGAGCACAAGAACCCTCGGAAGCCCCCCGGAGGTGCTAACCTCTTCGACAAGGCACTCAAGGAGACGTGCCCCTACCATCAGGGGCCCGTCAAGCACACCCTCGAGGAGTGCGTCATGCTTCGGCGCCACTTCCACAGGGCCGGGCCACCTGCAGAGGGTGGCAAGGCCCGCGACGACGACAAAAGGGAGGATCGCCAAGCAGGAGAGTTCCCAGAGGTCCGCGACTGCTTCATGATCTACGGAGGGCATGCGGCAAACGCCTCGGCTCGACATCGTAAGCAAGAGCGTCGGGAGGTCTGCTCGGTGAAGGTGGCGGCGCCAGTCTACCTAGACTGGTCCGACAAGCCCATCACCTTCGACCGGGACGACCACCCCGACCACGTGCCGAGCCCAGGGAAGTACCCGCTCGTCGTCGATCCCGTCATCGGCGACGTCAGGCTCACCAAGGTCCTGATGGATGGAGGCAGCTGCCTCAACATCATCTACGCTGAGACCCTCAGGCTCCTGCGCGTCGATCTGTCATCCGTCCGAGCAGGCGCTGCGCCCTTCCATGGGATCATCCCCGGGAAGCGTGTCCAGCCCCTCGGACAGCTTGACCTCCCTGTCTGCTTCGGAACACCCTCCAACTTCCGAAGGGAGACTTTGACGTTCGAGGTGGTCGGGTTCCGAGGAACCTACCACGCAGTGTTGGGAAGGCCATGCTACGCGAAGTTCATGGCCATCCCCAACTACACCTACCTGAAGCTCAAGATGCCGGGCCCCAACGGGGTCATCACCGTCGGCCCCACGTACAAACACGCATTCGAATGCGATGTGGAGTGCGTGGAGTACGCCGAGGCCCTCGCCGAGTCCGAAGCCCTCATTGCCGACCTGGAAAGCCTCTCCCGAGAGGTGCCGGACGTGAAGCGGCATGCCGGCAACTTCGAGCCAGCGGAGACGGTTAAGGCCGTCCCCCTCGACCCCAGTGGCGACACCTCCAAGCAGATCCGGATCGGTTCCGGGCTCGACCCCAAATAGGGAGCAGTGCTCGTCGACTTTCTCCGCGCAAACGCTGACGTTTTTGCGTGGAGTCCCTCGGACATGCCCGGCATACCGAGGGATGTCGCCGAGCACTCGCTGGATATTCGGGCCGGAGCCCGGCCGGTCAGACAGCCTCTGCGCCGATTCGACGAGGAAAGGCGCAGGGTGATAGGCGAGGGGGTCCACAAGCTGATGGCAGCAGGGTTCATTAAAGAGGTATTCCATCCCGAATGGCTTGCCAACCCTGTACTTGTGAGGAAAAAAGGGGGGAAGTGGCGGATGTGTGTAGACTACACTGGTCTCAACAAAGCATGTCCGAAGGTCCCCTACCCTCTACCTCGCATCGACCAAATTGTGGACTCCACTGCAGGGTGCGAAACCCTGTCTTTCCTCGATGCCTACTCAGGGTATCATCAAATCAAGATGAAAGAGTCCGACCAGCTCGCGACTTCTTTCATCATGCCCTTCGGCATGTACTGTTATGTCACAATGCCGTTCGGTTTGAGGGACGTGGGTGCAACGTACCAGCGGTGCATGAACCATGTGTTCGGCGAACACATTGGTCGCACGGTCGAGGCCTACGTCGATGACATCGTAGTCAAGACGAGGAAAGCCTCCGACCTTCTCTCCGACCTCGAACTGACATTCCGGTGTCTCAAGGCGAAGGGCATCAAGCTCAATCCCGAGAAGTGCGTCTTCGGGGTGCCCCGAGGCATGCTCTTGGGATTCATCGTCTCCGAGCGGGGCATCAAAGCCAACCCGGAGAAGATCGCAGCGATCACAAACATGGGGCCCATCAAGCACTTAAAAGGCGTACAGAGGGTCATGGGATGCCTCGCGGCCTTGAGCCGTTTCATCTCGCGCCTCGGCGAAAGAGGCCTGCCCCTGTACCGCCTCTTAAGGAAGGCCGAGTGCTTCACTTGGACTCCTGAGGCCGAGGAAGCCCTCGGGAACCTGAAGGCGCTCCTCACCCAGGCGCCCATCTTGGTACCCCCAGCTGATGGAGAAACCCTCCTGGTCTACGTCGCCGCAACCACTCAGGTGGTCAGCGCCGCGATCGTAGTCGAAAGGCAAGAAGAGGGGCATGCTTTGCCCATTCAGAGGCCAGTTTACTTCGTCAGCGAAGTGCTGTCCGAGACCAAGATCCGCTACCCGCAAGTCCAGAAGCTGCTATATGCAGTGATCCTGACGAGGCGAAAGCTGCGACATTACTTCGAGTCCCATCCGGTGACTGTGGTGTCATCCTTCCCCCTGGGGGAGATCATCCAGTGCCGAGAAGCCTCGGGGCGGATCGCGAAGTGGGCGGTGGAAATCATGGGCGAGGCAATCTCGTTCGCCCCTCGGAAGGCCATCAAGTCCCAGGTACTGGCGGATTTCGTAGCCGAATGGGTCGATACCCAGTTGCCAACGGCTCCGATCCAACCAGAGCTCTGGACCATGTTTTTCGACGGGTCGCTGATGAAGACGGGAGCCGGCGCGGGCCTGCTTTTCGTCTCGCCCCTCGGAAAACACCTGCGCTACGTGCTCCGCCTCCATTTCCCGGCGTCCAACAACGTGGCTGAGTACGAGGCTCTGATCAACGGATTGCGAATCGCCATCGAGCTAGGGGTCCGGCGCCTCGATGCACGCGGCGACTCGCAGCTCGTCATCGACCAAGTCATGAAGAACTCCCTCTGCCGCGACCCGAAGATGGAGGCCTACTGTGAAGAGGTTCGACGCCTGGAAGACAAGTTCTACGGGCTCGAGCTCAACCACATCGCCCGGCGCTACAACGAGACTGCGGACGAGCTGGCGAAGATAGCCTCGGGGCGAACGACGGTTCCCCCGGACGTCTTCTCCCGGGATCTGCACCAACCCTCCGTCAAGATAGGCGACGCGCCCGAGCCCGAGGCACCCTCGGCCTCGTCCGAGGTGACCTCGGCCCAGCCCGAGCCATCCTCGGCTCAACCCAAGGAACCCTCGGAGCCCGAGGGCGAAGCGCTGCGCATCGAGGAGGAGCAGAACGGGGTCGTGCCAGATCAAGATTGGCAAACCCCGTACCTGCAATATCTCCACCGAGGAGAACTGCCCCTCGACCGAGCCGAGGCTCGGCGGGTAGCGCGACGCGCCAAATCGTTCGTCTTGCTGGGCGATGAGAAGGAGCTCTACCACCGAAGCCCCTCGGGCATCCTCCAGCGATGCATCTCCATCGCCGAGGGTCAGGAACTCCTGCGGGAAATACACTCGGGGGCTTGCGGTCACCATGCAGCACCCCGAACCCTCGTCGGGAACGCTTTCCGCCAAGGCTTCTACTGGCCAACGGCGGTGGCCGACGCCACTAGAATTGTCCGCGCCTGCGAAGGGTGCCAATTCTATGCGAAGCAGACCCACCTGCCCGCTCAGGCTCTGCAGACGATACCCATCACCTGGCCTTTCGCTGTGTGGGGTCTGGACCTCGTCGGCCCTCTGCAGAAGGCGCCCGGGGGCTACTCGCACCTGCTGGTCGCCGTCGACAAATTCTCCAAGTGGATCGAGGTCCGACCCCTGAACAGCATCAGGTCCGAGCAGGCGGTGGCGTTCTTCACCAACATCATCCATCGCTTCGGGGTCTCGAACTCAATCATCACCGACAATGGCACCCAGTTCACCGGCAAAAAATTCTTGGATTTTTGCGAGGATCACAACATCCGGGTGGACTGGGCCGCCGTAGCTCACCCCATGTCGAATGGGCAAGTGGAACGTGCCAACGGCATGATTCTACAAGGGCTCAAGCCTCGGATTTACGACGGTCTCAACAAGTTCGGCAAGCGATGGATGAAGGAACTCCCCTCGGTGGTCTGGAGCCTGAGGACGACGCCAAGCCGAGCCACGGGTTTCACGCCGTTCTTCCTGGTCTACGGGGCCAAGGCCATCTTGCCCACGGACCTGGAATACGGCTCCCCGAGGACGAGGGCCTACAACGAAGAAAGCAACCAAGCTGGCCGAGAAGACTCGCTGGACCAGCTGGACGAGGCTCGGGACAGGGCCTTACTACACTCAGCGCGGTATCAGCAGTCCCTGCGACGCTACCACGCCCGAGGGGTCCGACCCCGAGACCTCCAGGTGGGCGACCTGGTGCTTCGGCTGCGGCAAGACGCCCGAGGGAGGCACAAGCTCACGCCCCCCTGGGAGGGGCCGTTCGTCATCGCCAAAGTTCTGAAGCCCGGAACGTACAAGCTGGCCAACAGTCAAGGTGAGGTCTACGGCAACGCTTGGAACATCCAACAGCTACGTCGCTTCTACCCTTAAGATGTTTCCAAGTTGTTTATATACCTCGCGCCCACGCAAAGTTTAGTCAACAAGGAAGGGTCGGCCTCGCCTCGGCAAAGCCCGACCCTCCCTCGGGGGCTAAAAGGGGGGAAACCCCCTCTGCGTCAAAATTTTCCTCGAAAAGAAAATCTCTTTTACCAGAACGTCTTTCGTGCTTTTTGACTACTTCGAAAAGTGGGTCCTGGAAACGACGGGGTACACGTAAGCAGTCAAGGCTGACCGAGCCGAGGGACTCCTACGCCTCCGGGATACGGATACCTCACTCATCACCTTCTGCGATAAGTAACTCGCGCTCGGATAAGGTGAATCCGCGGATCGAACGAGTCTTTACGTACGGAAGCTCTTCTGTCGAAGCGATTCTTCGAGCCTTCTCGACTGAGTCAGTGACAGGGCCTCATGGACGGGTAAAAGTACGCGTAAGCGGCAAGGCCGACCGAGCCGAGGAACTCCCACGCCTCCGGGATACGGATACCTCACTCATCACCTTCCGCGAGAAGCAACTCTTGCTCGCACTAACATCCCTGCTACCGACAAAAAGTCCAGATACTCGAAACGAGAGGAAAGGAGACGCAGCTTTATAACGCAACAAGGGCTCGGATCTTGACGCTGGAAGAGGGCGACGACACCCTCGGCATCGACAGCACCTTCGGCAAGGCCCGACCTAGCCTCGGGCGGCGATGCGGTCCGAGGGCCTCCGCTCCGAAGGACGACGTCATCACCACGCTCGAGCAATCTCTGCCAGGGACTTCTCCGAGAACCCGGCCCGAGCCGACGGCTCGGCCAGCCACCTCCGGGGCCTCGGCCGACCGCCCTCCGAGGGCGCCAGCTCGGTCCGAAGCCTCGGCTGATCAACTCCGACGACGATCCTGCCAACGGACAACCCGGCTAGGCTCCGGCCAACCAGGTTTCATTTCCGAGCCAACTCCGCCTCTGCTCATGCTGATATCGCTACCCCTGGCCTCGGCTCGTCGAAGAGCGGCCGAGGGGTCTCTTTAACTAGGCTAGAGGAGCCTCGGGCAACAGGTCCGACCGAGCCGAGGGATTCCTACGCCTCCGGGATACGGATACCTCACTCGTCACCTTGACACGGGGCAACTCACGCTTGGTGAAGCGGTTCAGACAATCAGCAGACGAGTCTTAGTGCTCGGAAATGAGGAAAAAACACGGCTCCGCGCCGTGGTTACATACATGTTCAGGCCCCGAAAGCCGAAATGAACAAAAAACCCGGCACTCGAAGTGCCATTACAAACGGAACTCCGGTTCCGCCCCCGCGGGTACGGACAACCTCCCCGCCAGAGAAGCCCGTGGAGCGACAAGCTCTGGGCGAATCACCAGCAAACGCGGGACGCCCCTAAGCACCCCGGCAGATCCTCGCAGCCGCCCTCGCTGCGAATGCGAGGAGGAAGACGGAATGTTGCATCCTAGCTGGGCAGCAGCAGTTCTCCTTCCCCGGCATGACTGGAGGATGTCCCCACCGTGGGGCTAAAAGGCGATTGCCACCACCAGAAGCTGGAAAATGAGGTGGCCCGCCGACCCGCGTAGGAGGTGGGGCCCCGGCTCGCCTCGCTCCCCGCCCCGGCGAGGATGACGAACACCCTCAACACTGAGGGCAGCGCCGGGACCGCAGTCCGGTTTGCCCCTCCCCACCCAGGAGCTGGCAGTCACCGTCTCGGGTGACCCCCAGCCGAGGGGGGCAACCGGGCTGCATGATGAAAATCCTTGAAGCCGAACGATGGCTAAAAGGTACCAACTCCCACGGAGTTGCGTTCCTCCGGCGATGGAGCGAAAAGACGGCGGTTCCCCCCATCCGGGGCCTCGGGAGATGGAGAGACACAATGCATAAGGGAGGAAGGAGACATGGTCACCTTACGAAAGGGGTCGCCCTCCTTTTAAAGGCAACTCCCCCTGCTTGCGCCCTCAACCGTCACGGGCTGAGTCTTCTCCAACACACCTCTAAAGTCCTCCCTTGCGGCGCGGGGGCTGGGGCCCGCCTGTCATGCAGACCGGCTCTAAGCAGAAGAAGCTGAACCGCCGCGCACGACGCACGCAACCACCCAGCGGTTACAAGTAACCCTCCACTTTTGCCCGGACCAGCGGGCGAAAGGGGCAGGCGGCCATGCAGGCGGCATGCAACCGCGCCAAGTGGACGCGCCTCTCCGATTCCTGACAAGCCAGCGCGACGGCTCAAGCCCACGCGTCGTGCAACTGGCGCGCCGGGTGCTGCATGCGAGCCGCTGTGCCACTCGCTCCACCACCGCACCTCCTCGATTGCGGTACCGATACCGCGATTCGAGGCGACCCAGCCCGCGACCCAGCAGCGCCAGCCTGGCGCAGCGGTCAAAAGCGGTCAAAAATGGGCCGGCAGTAATGACGGTGGCAGGCGCGCGAGAGCAGCGGTCACGCCATCTGCCAAGCTCATGTCCCATCCGGAGGCAGCAAGAGAACCCCCTCTCACGGCGTGAAGACGACGCGCCCGTGGCCCGTACCTCGAACGGCTCGCGCACGCGCAACGGCAACCTCGCCAACTACTCACCCCGGCGCATTAACTCCGCGGCTCGACGGACAGCGCTACGGGCGGGAGCGGCTGGTGACGTTTCGCCTTCGCCAAAACAACCGCGCCGGAAAAAGGTACGCCACGACGTTCAATTTCGAATCCTTTTTCCCTTTTCCTTCTTTCTCTATCTCTTGCAACAGGGACCGAGAAGGGGGATAACCCCAAAGGGATCCTTCCCCGTGAAGGAACTAGGCTCCGAGCCTCCCTACTGATCAGGGGTTCGAAGGCTGGCCCCCCGAAGGGTTCAACAGCCGCCTCAGATCGCGTGGGCCCGACACCCACTACTGGTCAGGGGTTCGAAGGTCGGCCCCCGAAAGGTCCCACGACCGCCTCAGGCTACTCGGGCTCCGTGCCCCCTACTGATCAGGGGTTCGAAGGCTGGCCTGTCGAAGGGTTCACAGTCGCCTCAGACGCCGAGCGAGGGATGACCAGGGGTACGTTCGATACATAACCAAGGCTCGGGCTGCGCTCCCGAGGTACCCTAGGACATTTCCGAGACCAGCGGGAACGACTCTGTAACGGAATCCCATCGGAGGGAGGCAACGAGCCCTCGGACCCCGTCGCTAGGGGACCGGGTCCGGCAGATCACCCGCAGGTACTTTTGGGCGTGCCTCCGGGCCCCTAGCCGACCCCTAACGAACGGGGCACGGACGTCCACTCGGATTACCCGATTGCAGCTCACCGGAGACACCATGTTCGGTGCCCATCGAGGGTAACATGGCGCACTCCCCCCCTCCTCCTTGCGGAAAGGCGACGTAGGGGCGTATATAAAAAAGCCGAGTCTGTCCCTGATCGTCCTCTCGCTCCGTGCAGAGGCTCGGGGGCTGCTCTCGCAAAACCGGCTCCGGCTAAACCGTTGACAGCGTCAACATACCAGCCCGAGAACTTGGGCCCCGACAGTGCACCTGGGTTACGCCCTGCTCGCATGAGGGAACCGCCAGACCAGCCGAGGCATTACGCAAGGCATTAAGACCTCGAAGGAGTAAAACCACTCCTCCGAGGCCTCGGGGGCTACACCCGGCGGGTGCGCTCGCGCGCACCCACCGGAACAAAGCACCACCGGGAAAGGCTGGTCCCCTTGCAAAAAAGTGCGACGCAAGCCTCCAAGCGAGTGTTAACACTCTCTTCGAGGCTCGGGGGCTACTGTCGGGGACCATAATTAGGGGTACCCTCAAGACGCCTAATTCTCAGCTGGTAACCCCCATCAGCATAAAGCTGCAGAGGCCTGATGGGTTTGATTAAGTCAGGGATCAGTCCATACGAGTGACTTGATCACGCCACGCCCGAGCCTAGCCTCGGGCGAGGGCAGCCGACCCTAAGATGACTCCGTCTCGCCTGAGGCCTCCTCTTTCACGGCAGACGCATCTCCGGCTCGCCCTAGGCCCCGCCTTCGATAAGAAGAAACCCTGACTAAATCACCGCGCCAACCGACCCAGTCACCGGGGCGTTTAACGCAAAAGGTAAGACCGACGGGCGACCGGACTTCGCCAGAGGTGCCATAGGAGGCTCTGCCCGACCCAGGGCTCGGACTCGGGCTAAGGCCCCGGAAGACGGCGAACTCCGCTCCGCCCGACCCAGGGCTCGGACTCGGGCTAAGGCCCCGGAAGACGGCGAACTCCGCTCCGCCCGACCCAGGGCTCGGACTCGGGCTAAGGCCCTGGAAGACGGCAAACTCCGCTCCGCCCGACCCAGGGCTCGGACTCGGGCTAAGGCCCCGGAAGACGGCGAACTCCGCTCCGCCCGACCCAGGGCTCGGACTCGGGCTAAGGCCCCGGAAGACGGCGACCTCCGCCTCGCCTGACCCAGGGCTCGGACTCCGCCTCAGCCTCTGCCGAACGATCTCCGCCTCGCCGGACCCAGGGCTCGGACTCTGCCTCTGTCTTGCAGGACGGACTCGACCTCGGCTTCGGAGGAGCCTCCACGACGCCCGACCTAGGACACGAGACCGCCACGTCAACAGGAAGCGTCATCATCACCCTGCCCTGAGCCGACTTGGGTCGCAGAGAACAAGACCGGCGTCCCATCCGGCCAGCTACGCCAGATAGGCAATGATGGCGCCCCGCTAGATCATGACGACGGCGGCTCTCAGCTCCCTTACGAAAGCAGGAGAACGTCAGCATGGGCCCAGCCACTTCGACAGCTGTCCCCCCGTCCGGCTCCGTTACTCCTCCAACGGCCACGACGCCACACCAACAAGGTGCCAAGACCTCTCCGGCTGCCACCTTGGCATGTACTTAGGCGCTAGCTCTCCCTCGCTAGACACGTAGCACCTTGCTACACCCCCATTCTGTACACCTGGATCCTCTCCTTACGACTATAAAAGGAAGGACCAGGGCCTTCTTAGAGAAGGTTGGCCTCGCGGGGACGAAGGGCAGGGGCAGGCGCTCTCTCGGGGCCGCTCGCTTCCCCTCACCTCGCGCGGACGCTTGTAACCCCCTACTGCAAGCGCACCCGACCTGGGCGCGGGACGAACACGAAGGCCGCGGGAATTCTCCGACTCCCTCACGACCCGGCTCCGGCCACCGACCTCTCTCTCTGTTCCCCCCTTCGCGCTCGCCCACGCGCTCGACCCATCTGGGCTGGGGCACGCGGCACTCTCACTCGTCGGCTCGGGGACCCCCCGGTCTCGGAACGCCGACAATTTGAACAACTTAGATTTCAAAAATACAAACCATAGGAATATAGAAGAGCTCTTAAGTTACATTGTAGCAATATGACAGCATGTCAAAGGTCAACTTTTCTCAAGGAAAGTTGGCAGGCACAGATACACAACAGTAAATACATCAAGCAGTTCCTTTTGCACTTCCTTTTGCACAGGCAGGATGTCAAGGAACTAAAACTATTACAATATGATGCAATCTAAGATGCACTGTGATAAACAGACATGGTATTTAAGGTTACATATCCCCATTGTTGCAAACAGAGTAGCCTGTTAGAAACCAATTAATTAATTAGGATTATTTTGGCGTTATATGTTTCAAATGGGGCATTTGAGCCACAAAATCGATGTGCAACAATAAGAAACACCCATGAGGTGGGAGTACTCTTTTGTTCCAAATTATATTCTACTTTTTATTTGGAACGGAGGGAGTACCTTTTGAGGTAAAAGTAGACTTTCTGGCACATGGACCTGATTTTCCAATCAAAGAATGAATAGGTGTAGCTTACAGATAAGCACCCTCCACCAATGCCATCCGAAATTTGGCTTTTAACATATCATCACTCTGCATCATTTGTGTCAGTTGGCTCAGATGTATCTGGAAAGATTAACAAGGTTCCTACACCCGTACACGGTAGTGAGGTGGCGGCCTATGTGTCTTTCTTTGACTTGGGAGGGGCATGCTGCTTCCATTCCCTGACGAGCTCCGTCTAGAGGTTCCAAATCCACAGGTTGCTGACCGCAATGGCAGTGCCGATAACCAGGATCCAGGAGATCTGCACCCACCACGGGATGACGTCGACGGCCTGGCCGGACAGGTAGAAGGCGACCATCTTGAGGAGGAAGAGCGGGCCGGCGACGCCCCTGACGAGCGTGTAGAGCGCGTAGAAGGGTGGCGAGAGGGCGCCGTAGACGCGGGCGGCGGCGGGGGACTGGTCCCGCCAGATCCCGGCGAGCGTCCAGACGTTCTGCAGCAGGCTGGTGACCTCGGCGAAGACGAAGAGGACGAGGAGAGCGTAGGCGTCGTGGCGGACGAGGTAGCGGCAGGTCAGGAAGACGAAGAGCGTGGCGAGGTGGTGCGCGATGAAGGGGACGTCGCCCAGCAGGAAGGCGAGGTAGTAGATCTGGCCGCCACGGTGATTGCGGGGACACGGTGAAGCCACCGCGGTGATTGCGGTGGAGACACCAAAGGTGCGGTGGGGAAGGGCGAGGACTTTGGAACGAAAACTGCGACGAGGATTCAGGGCGAGGATGGCTCCATCAGCGTTGAAGCCGACCTGGGGAAGGGCGGATGGCTCCGCTGCGCCGTGCGTGGGGACGGGTGTGGAGGCGGGGGCTCGGGCGCAGTTGGTGGTGCCGCGCGATGGTGACAGACTGGCGGGGGGCGGGGGCATGGCGATGGGTGGACGCCCTCGTTGCATACATATGGTATAGTAGAGATACCATGGAGTAATTAATTATTGTATAATTTCTCCTGTTTAACCTAATAAACACACTTTCGGACTTCTACCATTCAACGCACTCTTCCTACCATATTGGCTAGCAGTTTAGCACACTAAGGGCTTGTTTGATTCGTGGCTAAATATATCACACTTCACCTAAGGTTAATCATCTAAATTAAAGAACTAATTTAAGACAGTAAAATTAAATAAAGTGTGATAAATTAGAGGTATGCTCATGTGCCGAGATGTATCTGCTATCTGCGCTGGTTTAGTATTCTCGGCATTGGCAACAGAAAACTTCGGAAACCGGCTTTAATCTAAAATAGATTCTAATATTTCTACAACATTTTATTTTTATGGATTGTATCTGTAGCAGTCCGAACAGCTTGCTTTAATATGAAGCCAACAGTCTGTTGATCTAACATGCTTTTAAAACATTCAAAACGACTTGGATTTTGAACAACAGATTCTATTTTGTTAGTTATCCTTACCTCCATCCATCTTGGATGTCTAAGGCTTATTTCCATTTGGCAAAGCCCGACGTGGTACTTAAAGTTAATTAAATTGTTGATATATTTAAGGTGTTTTAGGTGAGCGTCGTTGGCATTTAAACAGTATTAACTATGTTCTCTAATATTTATTGTCTGTGAGTTTATTTTTAAACTAAACCGTGCAGAGTGAATATTACATGAGCTATGAACAATAAAAAAACTGCTATAAATTGTACGTTGCGAGAAGGATAAAAAAATATTTGGTTGGACTACCGCGCAGCAAGACTCACATAAGTATTATCGATAACCCACGTGCCAATAACTCAATACGTATTTCTCTGACTTTTTCTAGGCCCCACACGAAGCAGAGGAACTATATAAGGGCATAGTGTCAGCAACCATTGGATAACTTGTGCTTGGCCACAGCAATGGTGGAGCTCACGCTCCTCGACAATAATAGAGCTCCTGCTTCTCTACGCTGCTGCTACAGTAATTCTAGAGAGCAAAAAATTGCAGCCGCAGCTGCAGTTAAGGGCAGCCGAACAGATTAGTCGGGGGAGGCAGAGACGACATAGGTAGAGAAGCGACGCGCTTGGTTGGGAGAGGAGAGGAGAGGAGATGTTAGGTCAGAAAAGAATGTTAAGTTGGTATGCTTCATAAAGAGTGATAGTAATAGTAGGTGGAGATGAATAATTCACTCCCATAGCCGATGGAAGCAGGTCTCTAGGTGTTGCCACTTTTCTACTGCAAAAAGACACTTTCATGATAAACGTTGGTCCTTCTATAACTCTTTGCCTCCTATCTCATCTTAGTTCTATAAATACTGCAATATACCGTACAAAATAGCGTACACGATTTATTAAAGGTAACCTTAACTTTAAACTTTCTGAGAAACCAATAAAGCCTATCAAAGGTGTCGTTAGAGAATATAAAATTTTATCCATCACTTTAGAATAAATGATTTCAAAAAATATTGAATGGTTGACAACTATAGGATGCTATGAAATAAATTAAGGACTAGTTTAGAAATACCGTTTTCTCAAGGGATTCCAATTTTCTAAAGGGAAAATAAACTAATTTTTCTTGGGGAAAATAAAAATCTCTTGAGAAAATGTGGTTCCCAAGCTAGCCCTAAAATGTAAAATTTTTACAAAATTATATGATGCTCATATTTCTTATATACTAAAATGTAAATATATCGGTATTGTAAGTGTATCTAGTCTTTTGGTGGAATGAATGATAGTATAATTAAAGGTCTGATAATATTCATGAGAATTGGAAGTGTTTAATCTCATATTTATCATTGTGTATTAGCCTCACATTATCTAATGAGATTGTTGTTGGATTTATGGGCCTGCGCTAATTAAGAAATTTAATTAAATTCTAGAAAAATTATAAAAACCTATGTATGGCAAGGGAAGGAAATGGTGGAATCAATAGCACCATATTACTAGTTTAAGTGGAGTGAGACTAGTTTATATGTAAAGGCTTCCCTCTCCCGCCAAGTCATGGTTGAGGAGAGAGAGGACGGAGTTCTACACGTGCGCGCTCGCTTGCTTTGCCTAGCCACAACGAAGGGCACGGGCGTAGGGCATGTGCGTGAATGTTCCGTCAAATTTCGCCCCCTCGCCTTGTGGGGGTGAGACTTTATTTTGCTATTTTATTTTTTGGTTACTTGCATGTTAAGCTTAGAGTCCTTATTTGATCAGAACGTGAGATCTTACCGGATCACGTAACAAAATTGAGTGCGAGTATATTGGTTCATGGGATGTGGAGGTGCCTCTATAAATAGCGTCTGATAGTCATCACCAGACTACATCCAAAACACAAGTTAGATTTTTTGCCTCTACTTACTATTGAATCGTTGTTGCAATCCTCTTCATCTCTAGCGCCGATGTGCATCTACAGTCGGAAGAGCAGGTCTCCTTCGAGATCCTGCATTGGAAGAAGGCAAATAAGGTTTTTGGGAAGCGCCTACATGCGACTGCTCATGCTCTTCTCCACGACTGTCATTGACCCTACAGCTTCTATGTTGTCAATTAGTATGTTTAATCAGTTCATATTATCTGATATAATCTCATACTCCAGTTTATCTGTTGTTATAGATGTGTTCTGCGTACTGCTTACTAGTCTTTTAGGGAAGAACCTTCTAGTTTATTTATTGTTATTCATGATTTATATTCGGAATTTAATCAATAATATGTCTATTTATTCAACAATCCAAAAACCTTATTTTAGACAATTTCATAGTTTAACTATGGCTAGTTTTGCTGACGTGCTAATGCCAGAAAAATTCACTGGTATGCACTTCAAGAGGTGGCAAGTCAAGGTCACGCTAGAGCTTACTGCTATGAATGTGTTCCATGTTAGTAACGACAAACCTGAGGGTGTACTAACTTCTGAAGAGGAGAAAAAGTATGGCGATGCCAATACTATCTTTATGGGAGTAATTCGTAGCATCCTTATTGATCATCTGATTGATGTGAATATACATCACATAGATGAGGAGTTGTGGGATGCACTTACTACTAAGAGTGGTGCATCAAATGCTGGCAGTAAACTGTATATCATGAATACCTTTTATGATTATAAGATGGCTTATAATCACTCTATTATAGAGCAAGCTCATGAAATACAGTGCATTGCCAAGGAACTCAACCTCCTTAAGATTGTCCTTACTGACCGAGTTGTGGCTGGGTAAAAGAAAAGGAGAACTTGTGAACAGGGCTAGGCCAAATTTATCCTGAGCCAACCCACAGACGGCAGAAGTGCATGCCCCCACGTCTACGCTGGTGATCTTGCATAGAACCCCCTGGCATTTCAAACAACTAATCTAAACCTTGAGTCACTATTCCACTGTCTCTCTGTCCTTACGCCTGACCCCCTCTTATCTTTCTTCTTCGCAAAACTGTGCCCCTCCCTCGACCTCAGTCGAACACCTAGTGGAGCCACCTGAACTCGCCGTCGGCAACTCTCAGCGGTAGCAAGTACCTAGATGCCACCCTAGAGATTACCCGAGCATATTCCCTAGATTACTTCGATAGGTTGGCCCCTAAGTCATGCCTGACCGCGATGACGGCAGAACCAGAGCTCCGGTGAGCCTATACCCACACGCACGGTATGATAGCACTCAATTGAGGAGTGGGGAAAGCATTAGTGTCTCACTGGGATTAAGGTGCTTGAATGAATTCGGGTGAAGAAAGCGCAGGAGTGCCGGTCGACGTGAAGAGTGTCCACTGCGGCATTCCCTGGCGACATCACGACGTTCACCGAGATCTACTATGGTAATGTTCAAACACCTGTGCTAGTGAGCATCACCGCACCTAAAGGAAGCTAGAACAGGTAGTAATTGGGCTAGGATTACCTCAGGTGAGGCTGGCCATGTTGAAGCTCCTTACTGCGGCGCTAGTGACCATTCTCGGGGAAATCCGATGAACTCGCGTTATGGTGGACGATAGGGGCTAACTGAGGGTGGGTTGGGCACATAAAAGAGAGGCGGAGCGAGTGGACAACTCAATTTAAAAGGAGCGGCTTCAAGTACCATGAATTTTGGATCAGAGCATGGATGCCGGCGATTGGATATTTCACCAAGACTTGATCACCATGGCACGCGACAGTATAATGACACAGGGGTAGTAACTTACTGCCCTACCATGACCACAGCGACATGGTAGAACCAACAATCATGTGGCATGGTAGCAATGAACGATGACTCCCGCAATGACAGCTTGGCCGACCTAGGAGCAAGTGGGTACGGCGGAACCAGCGCAAGAACTCACCCCTCACATGATATTTTCACCCCTCCCGTAATATCCACTCTGAGCCATGCAATAATCTTCACGGTGAGCTCAAATCACCATGCCCGATCGCCGATGGCGAGGTGCACTGCACCTGTAATCTAATTCAGTTACTGTACAATCTGAATACACCATTTAGACTGTTTGATAGAGCTACATTGGATACATTTTACTCCAAATTTCACACAACACTTAGTCCAACTCCTTGTAAGAAATTTGTTTACTAAAGTAAGGGCTTCAACTTTGTCATAAGGATCATGGTCCTTAGCTCCATGGATTAACCACAAAATGACCTCAAAGTTAGAAGAATGTCACTGAATTCTTAGCTTTAGAACTGTTCTAGTCTGACAACCTTAATTTAGGGATGTTTTACAATGTGTTCCATATAGTTTTAGGGCTAGGTCCCTTACTCAAATTTGTACTACTATAGTAGTCCTACAACTTTGTTATAGTGACTTATAGCAAAACCCTCATGGATTTAAAACTACAAGGGTCCAAAATTGGCTCAATATAACTGTTTTGCAAGACTAACTCTTGAGCATATGTGAACTTTTGCATTTTACTCGAATTTACTCCACAACACATGGAAATCCCTAAATAGGAAAATGTTTGAAGGTCGCCTAGAGGGGGGGGGTGAATAGGCGAAATCTGAAAATTATAAACTTAAGCACAACTACAAGTCAGGGTTAGCGTTAGAAATAAAATCGAGTCCGAAAGAGAGGGCGAAAACAAATCACAAGCAAATGAAGAGTGTGACAAGGTGATTTGTTTTACCGAGGTTCGGTTCTTGCAAACCTACTCCCCATTGAGGTGGTCACAAAGACCGGGTCTCTTTCAACCCTTCCCCTCTCTCAAACGATCACTTAGACCGAGTGAGCTTTCTCCTTATCTCATGGGTCACTTAGACCCCGCAAGGACCACCACACACTTAGTGTCTCTTGCCTTGGTTACAAAACACTTGAGAACAAGAAATGAGGAAGGAAGAAAGCGATCTAAGCGCAAGAGCTCAAATGAACACGACAAAACTCTCTCCTCTGGTCACTATTGCTTTGAGTGGAATTGGGATTTGGAGAGATTTTGATTCACTCTAATTGTGTCTTGAATTGAATGCTATAGCTATTGTATTGAATGTGTTGGCTGAAAACTTGGATGCCTTAAAGTGTGGTGGTTGGGGGTATTTATAGCCCCAACCACCAAAGTGGCCGTTGGGGATGGCTGCTGTCGTATGGCGCACCGGACAGTCCGGTGCGCCACCGGACACTGTCCGGTGTGCTAGCCACGTCACCCAACCGTTAGGGTTCGACCGTTGGAGCTCTGACATGTGGGGCCACCTGACAGTCCGGTGCTGCACCGGACAGTCACTGTTCACTTTCCGGTGTGCCTTCTTGCGCCTGCTCTGACTTCTGCGCGCGCAGTTGCACTGTTCACTGTATACTTTTGCATACGACCGTTGGCGCAGATAGCCGTTGCTCCGCTGGCACACCGGACAGTCCGGTGTTACACCGGACAGTCCGGTGAATTATAGCGGAGTGGCTCCCCAAATTCTCGAAGCTGAGCAGTTCAGAGTTGATCCACCCTGGTGCACCGGATATTGTCCGGTGCGCCAGACCAGAGCAGCCTTCAGTTGTCTTTTGCTCTTTTTTATTTGAACCCTTTCTTGGACTTTTTATTGGTTTGTGTTGAACCTTTGGCACCTGTAGAACTCATAATCTAGAGCAAACTAGTTAGTCCAATAATTTGTGTTGGGCAATTCAACCACCAAAATCATTTAGGAAAAGGTTTGACCCTATTTCCCTTTCAATCTCCCCCTTTTTGGTGATTGATACCAACACAAACCAAAGCAAATATAAAAGTGCAGAATTGAACTAGTTTGCGTAAGGTAAGTGCAAAGGTTGCTTGGAATGAAACCAATAATTATTTCTACTAGATATGCATGGATGGTTTTCTTCTTATTTAAAATTTTGGACAAAACGCTTGCACCACAAGTTTTGTTTTGCAAATTCTTTGTAAAATTCTTTTCAAAACTTTTGCAAATAGTCAAAGGTATATGAATAAGATTAAAAGAAGCATTTTCAAGATTTGAAATTTTCTCCCCCTGTTTCAAATGCTTTTCCTTTGACTTAAACAAAACTCCCCCTCAATGAAATTCTCCTCTTAGTGTTCAAGAGGGTTTTATAAATTTTTGAAGATACTTTCTCCCCTTTTGAAAACACATTGAGATATCAATTTGAAAACTTTATTCTAAAATTTGGTGGTGGTGCGGTTCTTTTGCTTTGGGCTAATACTTTCTCCCCCTTTGGCATGAATCGCCAAAAACGGATACTTGTGAGTGAAATATAAGCCCTCTGACTTTCTCCCCAATAGCAAACAAATAGATATGAGTGAAGATTATACCAAAGTGGAGAACTATGTGGAATACCGGCAAAGAGTAGATAATACCGATGGAGTTGAGTGGAAGCATCGTCTTTGCCGAATACTCCATTTCCCTTTCAATTCTATGACTAAGCATAAAATTATACTTGAAAACACATTAGTCATAGACATAAAAGAGATATGATCAAAGGTATATAAATGAGTATGTGTGCAAAGTATCAATCAAAATTTCGAGAATCAAGAATATTTAGCTCATTCCTAAGTTTGGTAAAGGTTTTCTCATCTAATGGTTTGGTAAAGATATCGGCTAATTGTTCTTTGGTATTAATATAAGCTATCTCGATATCCCCCCTTTGTTGGTGATCTCTCAAAAAGTGATACCGAATGGCTATGTGCTTAGTGCGGCTGTGTTCAACGGGATTATCCTCCATGCGGATTGCACTCTCATTATCACATAGGAGAGGGACTTTGCTAAATTTGTAGCCATAGTCCATGAGGGTTTGCCTCATCCAAAGCAATTACGCGCAGCAATGGCCTGCGATAATATACTCGGCTTCGGCGGTAGAAAGAGCTACTGAGTTTGGTTTCTTTGAAGCCCAAGACACCAGGGATCTCCCCAGAAACTGACAAGTCCCTGATGTGCTCTTCCTATCAATTTTACACCCTGCCCAATCAGCATCTGAATATCCTAATAAATCAAAAGAGGATCCCTTGGGGTACCAAAGACCAAACTTAGGTGTATGAACTAAATATCTCAAGATTCTCTTTACGGCCCTAAGGTGAACTTCCTTAGGATCGGCTTGGAATCTTGCACACATGCATACGGAAAGCATAATATCTGGTCGAGATGCACATAAATAGAGTAAAGATCCTATCATCGACCGGTATACCTTTTGATCTACGGATTTACCTCCCGTGTCGAGGTCGAGATGCCCATTGGTTCCCATGGGTGTCTTGATGGGCTTGGCATCCTTCATTCCAAACTTGGTGAGTATATCTTGAATGTACTTCGTTTGACTGATGAAGGTGCCCTCTTGGAGTTGCTTCACTTGAAGTCCTAGAAAATACTTCAACTCCCCCATCATAGACATCTCGAATTTTTGTATCATGATCCTACTAAACTCTTCACAAATAGATTTGTTAGTAGACCCAAATATGATATCATCAACATAAATTTGGCATACAAACAAATCATATTCAATTGTTTTAGTAAAGAGAGTGGGATCGGCCTTGCCGACTTTGAAGCCATTAGTGATAAGAAAATCTCTTAGGCATTCATACCATGCTCTTGGTGCTTGCTTGAGCCCATAAAGCGCCTTAGAGAGTTTATAAACATGGTTAGGATACTCACTCTCTTCAAAGCTAGGAGGTTGCTCAACATAGACCTCTTCTTTGATTGGTCCATTGAGGAAGGCACTCTTCACATCCATTTGATAGAGCTTAAAGCCATGGTAAGTAGCATAGTCAAGTAATATACGAACTGACTCAAGCCTAGCTATGGGTGCATAGGTTTCACCGAAATCCAAACCTTCGACTTGTGAATAACCCTTGGCCACAAGTCGGGCTTTGTTCCTTGTCACCACACCATGCTCATCTTGCTTGTTGCGGAAGACCCACTTGGTTCCTACAACATTTTGATTAGGAAGTGGAACTAAATGCCACACCTCATTCCTCGTGAAGTTGTTGAGCTCCTCTTGCATCGCCAGCACCCAATCCGAATATTTAAGTGCATCCTCTACCCTGTGTGGCTCAATAGAGGAGACAAAAGAGTAATGTTCACAAAAAAGAGCGACTCGAGATCGAGTGGTTACCCCCTTATGAATATCGCCGAGGATGGTGTTCACGGTGTGATCTCTTTGAATCGCCTGGTGGACTCTTGGGTGTGGTGGTCTTGGATCTTGTTCATCTTCCTTGTCTTGATCATTGTCATCTCCCCCTTGATCATTGCCCTCCTCTTGAGGTGGCTCATCCTCTTGATCTTCGTTTTCATCATCTTGAGCTTGATTCTCATCTTGAGTTGGTGGGGATGCTTGTGTGGAAGATGATGGTTGATCTTGTGCTTGTGGAGGCTCTTCGGATTCCTTAGGACACACATCCCCAATGGACATGTTCCTTAGCGCGACGCATGGAGCCTCTTCATCATCTAGCTCATCAAGATCAACTTGGTCTACTTGAGAGCCGTTAGTCTCATCAAACACAGTGTCACAAGAAACTTCAACTAGTCCAGTGGACTTGTTAAAGACACTATATGCCCTTGTGTTTGAATCATAACCAAGTAAAAAGCCTTCTACAGCCTTAGGAGCAAATTTAGATTTTCTACCTCTTTTAACAAGAATAAAACATTTACTACCAAAGACTCTAAAATATGAAACATTGGGCTTTTTACTGGTGAGGAGTTCATAAGATGTCTTCTTGAGGATTCGGTGAAGATATAACCGGTTGATGGCGTAGCAAGCGGTGTTGACCGCCTCGGCCCAAAACCGTTCCGAGGTCTTGTACTCATCAAGCATGGTCCTTGCCATGTCCAATAGAGTTCTATTCTTCCTCTCCACTCACCATTTTGTTGTGGCGTGTAGGGAGAAGAGAACTCATGCTCTCCTCCTCAAGGAAGCCTTCAATTTGAGAATTCTTGAACTCCGTTTCGTTGTCGCTTCTTATCTTTTTGATCCTTAAGCCAAACTCATTTTGAGCCCGTCTCCAGAATCCCTTTAAGATTTCTTGGGTTTGAGATTTTTCCTGCAAAAAGAACACCCAAGTGAAGCGAGAATAATCATCCACAATAACTAGACAGTACTTACTCCCGTCGATGCTTATGTAAGCTATCGGGCCGAATAGATCCATGTGGAGTAGCTCTAGTGACCTGTCAGTCGTCATGATGTTCTTGTGTGGATGATGAACACCAACTTGCTTCCCTGCTTGGCATGCACTACAAATCCTGTCTTTCTCAAAATGAACATTTGTTAGTCCCAAAATGTGCTCTCCCTTTAGAAGCTTGTGGAGATTCTTCATCCCAACGTGGGCTAGTCGGTGGTGCCAGAGCCAACCCATGTTAGTCTTAGCAATTAAGCAAGTATCGAGTTCAGCTCTATTGAAATCAACTAAGTATAGCTGACCCTCTAATACTCCCTTAAAAGCTACTGAATCATCACTTCTTCTAAAGACAGTAACACCTATATCCGTAAAAAGACAATTGTAGCCCATTTTGCATAATTGAGAAACAGAAAGCAAGTTATAATCAAAAGAATCTACAAGAAAAACATTGGAATTGGAATGGTCAGATGATATTACAATTTTACCAAGTCCTTTGACCAAACCTTGATTTCCATCCCCGAATGTGGTAGCTCTTTGGGGATCTTGGTTTTTCTCATAGGAGGAGAACATCCTTTTCTCCCCAGTCATGTGGTTTGTGCACCCACTATCAATGATCCAACTTGAGCCCCCGGATGCATAAACCTACAAAACAAATTAAGGCCTTGTTCTTAGGTACCCAAACGGTTTTGGGTCCTTTTACATTAGAAACAAGCACCTTGGGTACCCAAACACAAGTCTTTGACCCCTTGTGTTTGCCCCCAACATATTTGGCAACTACTTTTCCTGATTTGTTAGTTAGCACATATGATGCATCAAAGGTCTTAAATGAAATGTTATGGTCATTTGATGCAATAGGAGATTTCTTTTTAGGCATTTTAACATGAGTAGAACGCCTAGCACTAGAAGCCTCATTCTTATAAATAAAAGCATGGTGAGAAACAGAATGAGTCTTCTTAGCATGAATTCTCCTAATCTTATCCTCAGGATAACCAGTAGGATATAAAATATAGCCCTCGTTATCGTGAGGCATGGGAGCTTTGTCCTTAATAAAATTACATAATCTTTTAGGAGGGGCATTAAGCTTGACATTGTCTCCCTGTTGGAAGCCAATGCCATCCTTAATGCCAGGGCGTCTCCCACTATAAAGCATACTACGAGCAAATTTAAATTTTTCATTCTCTAATTCATGCTTGGCAATTTTAGCATCTAGTTTAGCTATATGATCATTTTGTTGTTTAATCATAGCAAGGTGATCATGAATAGCATCAACATTAATATCTCTACATCTAGTGCAAATAGTAACATGCTCAACGGTAGATGTAGAGGGTTTGCAAACATTTAATTCATCAATCTTAGCATATAAAATAGCATTCTCATCTCTAAGATTGGAAATAGAAACATTGCAAATCCTCTATAAGGCATTAGTTAAGGTTTTTGGACTCCAAGCTAGGGCTTTGGTGTTCGAGAGTGCTTTAAGTGCTTAACCTCCCTAGTTTTTACCATTCTGGGCATAATCCTTAGTAAGTATGCTCTATGCTCAAACAAGTGCCACATCACATGTTCTTTTAAGATTTTAGCCTAGTGGATGCATTCTAGGTCTACCAAAAGCAATGTAATATCAGTGCACATGATGCCATGCCAAAGTTTTAGATCTCGTAATACCAGAGGTGTTACAGTAGCATCCTTCATGCTCCTCATCCTGCGGTACCTGTTCGACCTGGTGTGAGTACAACAAGGGTGAGCTCACATACGTTCATCACTCAGCAAGTTGTGGGGAATAATGTGCATGAGCTCACTTACGGTGGGGGCTCATGTGAAGTGTAAGACTTACCAAGAAGAATGGTGAAGGTTGAGCATCGCTTTTAAATAGTTGGTCAAAATTTCATTAGCAATTACTAAGTATAAGTAGATACCAACCCAATTAAATAAGAGATCTTAATTTATAATTAAACCCACAATGCAATGCAAATGACAGGTTAATTTTAATTTCATAAGTTAATCATGTGAGTGTCCGAGCAGCTCTTGACCGTGAGCACTACTAATATACCAGTTTTACAGTCTGCAGAGGTTGCACATCTTTACCTACAAGTCGTGTTACCCTTTTGCCAAGGGGTCTCAAATCCCATTTGTAACACCCTGTCCACTCCCGGTCGGTGGTACTTACTCCTGATAGCCCTCTAGGATCATAGACCATCCCCATAGACCAACACGAGTCTTTTGTGCGCACTTTGTCCTCATTCACGCGCACCTAGGAAACTTCCTGGTTGGTCATCCACCCAAATTGCTCCAAGCCAAGCACACTTAACTTGGAGGTTCTTTCGAGATAGGCTTCCAAAAAAGAAAATGCACCTTGTTGGTATGAGTACTCTATTAATTCTATTAAGCCTGAGGCTAGGATATCACCATCCATCGGGGTCAGGATATCACAATCCACCCCCTTAGAAGACCGATGTCATCATTGGTCAATCCCAAGCTAGGAACCTCCCCTCTTAGCCACGTCAATATGTCTAGTGTCGTCATATGCCATGCCATATGACCACTCCAGGCCCACATGTGCCATGTGCCATATACCCGAACCCCTAGTCCACACACGCCCGTGGAACTGTGAGGGTTGGCTCTAATACCATTTGTAACACCCTGTCCACTCTCGGACCTGCGGTACTTACTCCTGGTAGCACTCTAGGATCATAGAGACCAACACGAGTATTTTGTGTGCACTTTGTCCTCACTCATGCACACCCGAAAAAACTTCCTGGTTGGTCACCCATCCCAAATTGCTCCAAGCCAAGCACGCTTAACTTGGAGGTTCTTTCGAGATAGGCTTCCGAAAAAGAAGATGCACCTTGTTGGTATGAGTACTCTATTAATTCTATTAAGGCTTGGGCTAGGATATCACCATCCACTGGGACCAAGATATCACACCATTCATCTCCACCGAGGAGATGAGGCAGGGTAGCACTATGAGACCTTTATAAAGTTCAACTAGCTTCAAAAAACCCGCTACGGTTTCTGCGAGAAGGGGGCGATATAGGAATCCCTCGTTCGAAAAGCCATCGCAACATGATTGACTCTAGTATGTCCCTATTCCGGCACCTCCTCACACCATGATTGCTCCTTTTGGGTAAGGAAGTACTCCACTAGCTTTACTAATTAATCAGCCAAGGGCATCCCATACCACCCTTGTGGTAGCACTGTTTTTCTCGCGTGGTTCTTCATGATCTAATTAACACAATGATCTTATCATGAACAATTATAGATAACCAACAATAACCAATATAATGGAACATGGTCATGAATCATAAGTATTATTAATCCCAAAACTAGGTAGAGCAATAGCAAGACTAACAAATAATTCATTTGTTTGCAAGGTATAGGACAAACAAACTAGGTAACCTATTGTGGCGGAACTGCCCGAATTATTCCGACTTAAGTGCCTAAGTCCCGCCTTAGAGGCTAGACCACACTTAAATGGGAATAACCCGTCAATCCCTCGGATCTAGTCCGACGAGGCCACTGACAGGATCAAGTACCACAATCTCACTCGAAGGTGAGTCACAGAGCAAATACAATAAAGCATAAAACCATAAACTATGGAGTATTAAATTATTACATCACTATCGGAGTTTTGCAAAAGTAGCCATCATTGTTCGAAGTGCAGCGAAATGAAACTAACGATAAATAAACAGAGAGATGGGGAAGCCTGTCCCATCACTCCTCATGCTCCTCCTCAGCCGAGGCGGGGTCCCACTCAACCGTCCAACCCGGTGGCAAGATGGACGGCCAAGTCACTCCAGCAACCATGTCCTCCAGAGAACCTGTAAAATTATGCCACAAGCAAGGCTGAGTATACTAATACTCAGCTAGACTTACCCGGTGTGAGGAGTCTACTCCTCTACCTCTAGACATGCAGCTGTTTGGCTGTGGGGTTTGGTTGCCAAAAGCACTAGCTGAGTTTCTAAATCAAGTTTTAACTTTGTCAAGTTTAAGTGTGACTCTCTTAAGGCTAAATGTGTACTATCTACTCATACATGGTATCAAACATATTTAGCAATCAACAACTTGTGTCAACTCATCATCTTTCCACTTGTTACTCAATACAGTACAATGGATCAAGCAATCTCATTAGTTGCGAGAAGCAGACGATTCGAATCGAGTTTTTATCCTTGCAAGGTAAACCTAAACACACGACGTGGCGAGGCACTCCGTCCCCACACACATCAACCATACCCATCGATTCCCTGGCAGCAGATCAGGGCTCACCGCCTTGGCGTACAATGCCTCACTGACCCCGACTACCGTCGTGTAGTGACCGCACTTGTACCCACCATAACCGGAATGGGAGACCACATCTCAGGTCGCGTGAGGGGTAAAGTCCACTGGCAGGTTCAATCAGGTACTAGGTTTACCGATTTACCATATTTCTCGGTATGTGCTTAGTACATTCAAACGCTTGACACAGGTATCCGCACGTTAATCCTTATTCAACTTTTATCTCGTAGACCACGCATCCCCATGGATCCGTGTCCACAGACCAACCTCAGTATGATATGAAAGTGGGTACAATCAATTCCTGACCTCGCGCGAGTGCTGGGAAAATCACTCGACTTCTACCGAGATCTCTATTTAGTAAAGCAGCTACTCGACCTAGCATACTAGTATCCATTTCAAAAGGATTCCTGAGATCGTGCAACTAGGGTTTCAAACAACTCCTACACTTAAGTGCACAATCAATCCTACAATCATTAAGTATAGTAAAATAGCATAAATAATAGGTTATGCATAAAACCGGGGCTTGCCTTCCAAGGCTACGGCAGGCAGATCCTCTGGTGCAGGCTCTGGTGCTGGATCCGGGGCTACCTCCTGAGCAGCTCCTTGCTCCGGCACGAGGATGTACTCTCCGTCAGCGAGGTTGCAGTCTATCGAATGCAATGAATATGTATGTCAGGATTATGCAGGAGTTCACAACATTATGCTAAAGGAAGATAAAACCGAGTTAGTTAGTAACTTAGGGTTTTCTTGGTCCTACGGGGCTTTTAGTGGTTTAAGCTTATCACTCTAGGTTTAGGTTTTGTTAAGGATAGGCATAGTGGATTCGTATTTCCCTTATACTTTTCAGTGGACCATTAATCAAGGGTTTTAGGTTGACACAAATCTCCATTATTCATTTTCCCTTTCTTCATTTTCTATTTATGAATTCTAGTGTAGGTTTGAACTATAATAGTGAATTAACTTTTTCCAAAAATTCTGCAAAAAATTACAGTGGCTTGCCATTGGTCAATATAAACTGTTCTAGGAAATTGAGGTTCAACTAAGAAGGCTATGCCTTAGACAAAAATAACAAAAGTTGGGTAAATGGGCCACTTTGTACTACAACTCTTAACTAGGAGTAGGTTCTGCCCTAAGGGTTATTTTTGTTGGCATCTAACAGTAATAATAAGCTTCTGTGCCAAAAATCACAGAAGGTTAATTGGTGGTTATTTAGTTGTGATTTTCTAAATTTTAATGCCAAAAAGGTGTTTATAGCTAACTTGTCATTTGAAAAATATCAAACAACAGATTTTGTATTTTTCCTATGTTCAGAATAACAAAACATTTGTTACCCCAAGGTTTGGGGTGTTTTTGCCTTGGGGTTATTTTTCTAGGGTTTTTCTAAGTTTGCCTTGTTTTCTTAAAATCAGAGGTATCCCAATTATTTTATACTAAACCAGGGTATCATAGTATTTTCTAGTGAACTATTTTAAATAAGTATCCTAACAAAAATAGGAGTGTCCTCTGGTTCATCATTTTAATCACCTTTTCTATTTTTCTTAACCTTAAGCATATTATAAAATAAATGGCAAAAGCTAACTTAGTGGGATGGACAGAGAGGTTTAGCATTTTTAAACAGGTCAGTAGGTGGATATAAACTTCTCCAAATTTTTATAACCCTAGTCAAATAGAGCAACTATTTTTATCCCTATTATTTAGCTTTTGGTCAAAACAATAATTAAATCAGAACCTTATAGTTTTCTGTAGTACATAAGGGTTTTATATTTTTCTTAAGCAGTTTATATTATTTAAAGTCTGACAAAATTGGTTTGACCAAATTTGGATGAATAAAACAGAAGTTATGAATTATGCAAGTTCTGTTCAAAATTTAAATCAGATTTAATAAAGATTTCCTGGAAAACTACTTTGCGCCGGGGACCCTGGGTTATTCCTAAACTAACTCTCGTAGTTATACCCCCGCGTTACTATTCATTTGAGTCACGGACATTTCACAGAACCCCCCAGGCTTCTTTCCTTCTCCCCCGCGGTCCTTCCCTAGGTTTAAACAGTGCCCACAAGAAGGAAAAGGGTGGCGCGGCTTACCGGTGGCGAGAGGGGTCCGGCGAGGGGTAGGGTTGGCTCGGGGAGGCTCCGGCGGTCACAGCGAGGTACGGCTCGACGACGGGGATGGCCGGAATCGCTCGGTCCACGTGCGCAGGCGGGGGTCCTCATCTGCGGCGGGTGTGCCGGCCAAATCACGGCGACCTAGTTCAATCTAGTGGCACGGTGAGCTCCACGGGGTGAAGTAGAGACTGTGTGCACAAGGAATCGGAAAATGGTTTAATGGATTACCCTGTCCACGCACTCCGGCGGGGTTGTGAACTCCGGCGACCGTGGACTGACCTCTCCGGCGAAGCAGACTTCGATTCCTTGCTCGGAGGGCTTCACTGAGGTGTGCTCAGTCGTCTCCGAGGGTCGGACGGGGTTGGGAAAGACTTGGTTGGCCGGTCTACGGCGGCAGGGGTTTGGGTGGCCGCGGACACGCCGTGCACGGGCAAATGACGGTGAGTTTGAGCTCCGGTGAGGTTGAGTGCATGCGGAGGGGTGTGGTCGACGCCTGAGTGGGCTTTATAGGCGCGGGCGCACACGGGGGACACTGGCGTGGCTCGGCGCGGCGCGGGGTCGGGCGCGGGCGTGCTCTGGCGTGCGCAGAGCGCGTCGAACACGTGTAGGTTTTCTTCTGCCCGTGTTCCATAGCTCGCCCAAGTCGCAAACGTGCGAATCCTGGCAAAAATCCGGCGCGAGTCTTTTCCTGGCACCTAGGGATGTCTCTCATCCGTGAGTCGCCATGGCAGATATGCCCTAGGCAGGGAGATCTTTGGACGCCAAATCAGGTATGTCTCTCTGCCCACCTCGCGACAAAAACGATGCCAAGGCATGTCAAACGTCATGGTCTCGGGCTCAACTTTTTCCAGTGGGTGCCCTAGTTGGTATGCCACATTTTTGGTATAGAACTTAGGTGGTTTTGGTGCCATCTTCAAGGTGAACACGGTGGATCTTTAGATTAGGTGTAGTTTTTGACTTAGAGAGAATTAGAGAGCTCTAGCTCTTTCTCTACTTAGGGAATGGATTTGGGGTTTCTTAAGGGGCCTTTTAGCAATGTTTCCTTTCTATAATTGTAGGTTAATAAGTTACTTAACTTTGTGCCAAAAGTTTGGTCATGACATGCACCTTTGCTTAATCTCTCCCCCTTTAACCAAGGTGCTTAGGAGATAGGGTTCAAGAGAGGTCTAGGGTTTACTCCACCCTGGTCCAAGGTGATAAGTGCACACAATTTGGGTAATGCTATTGGTCATCCACATCTCTTGGTTAAAACCTAGCTTCCAAGGCCCTTACACTTTTTGCTCCTTAAGTTTCTTCCACATGTGACCATAGTCATTAGTGCATAGGTGTGCCCTAGCCATGGTAACACCTGGGGTGTTACAGCCCTCCCCCTTAAAGGAATCTCGTCCCGAGATTTTAGGCAGAGTCCTCTAGAGGGGTGCTATGAAGGTGTGCTGGTGTGTGGTTTCTGCTTTTCTTTGAGTTTCTCTAGTTAACTGTTCTTCGAATGTCATCCTCTTTGCAACTTCAGAAGGAAGTCCTTTTTAAGTTGAAACCACAACTTAGACTACCCTTACTATCTAATTTTTTCTTATAATTGTATTCAAAGGGCAGGTGGGGGTGGGGTTTTGGGTTACGTACCGACTCCTTTGGGCAGAAAGTCGGGGAAGCGAGAGCGTAGAAAATCCTCATTCTCCCATGTAGCTTCTTCTACTGAATGGTGACTCCACTGCACCTTATACATTCTGATTGACTTTGCCCGCGTTGACCTTTCTTTCCGATCCAATACCTTGATGGGGTACTCTTGATAAGATAAGTCTGGTTCTATCTTAATATCTAGTTCAGGCAGCACTTCAGTGGGTAGGCGAACACATTTCCGCAGCTGAGATACATGGAACACATCGTGAATGGCTGACATGGGAGGTGGCAATTCCAATTGATAGGCTACGGGTCCACAACTTGCTTTAATACTGTAGGGTCCAATGTAGCGAGGAGCTAACTTGCCCTTAATCCCGAATCTCTGGACACCCTTGGTGGGTGACACCTTAAGATAAACATGATCTCCTACTTCAAACTGTAGAGGCTTCCGCCTCTTGTCATGGTAGCTCTTTTGCCTGGCCTGAGCAGCTTCTAAGTTCCTTGTAATAACTCTGACCTTCTTTTCCGCCTCAAGCACCAAATCTGGCCCAAATATTTCTCTTTCTCCTGCTTGAGACCAATTCAGCGGGGTCCTACACCTTCTCCCATATAAGGCTTCAAAAGGTGCCATCTTTAGACTGGACTGATAGCTGTTATTATAAGAAAACTCTGCCAAAGAAAGACACTTGTCCCAATCCTTTCCGTAGTGTAGTGCACATGCCCGCAACATGTCTTCCAAAATCTGGTTTACCCGCTCTGTCTGGCCATCGGTTTGGGGATGGTATGCTGAGCTTCGTATTACCTGGGTCCCAAGTGATTCTTGCAGCTGCTCCCAAAAGCGTGCCACAAACAGTGCTCCTCTGTCAGATACAACGGTCTTTGGAATACCATGCAACCGCACTATTTGATCAACATAAATTTCTGCATACTTCTCTGTCTTGTGGGTGGTATGCACTGGTAAGAAATGAGCAGTCTTGGTCAATCTGTCCACAATAACCCAAATGGAATCATGGTGCCTGGAAGTATTGGGCAATCCCACGATAAAGTCCATGCAAATGTCCTCCCATTTCCACGATGGTATGTGAAGGGGTTGCAAAGGGCCTGCTGCCCTCAAATGACTGGCTTTGATTCTCTGGCAGGTATCACACTCAGATATGTACTTGGCAATTTCCCTCTTCATCCTGGTCAACCAGTATAAGGATCTGAGGTCATGGTACATCTTGTTGCTACCAGGGTGCATGGAGAATTTTGAAAGGTGAGCTTCATCCAATATCCTCTTTCTGAGCTCAGGGTTCTTGGGAACAACCAATCGATCTCCAAACCATAGAATTCCCTTGCTATCCTGACAGAAGCACTTGTATTTCTCTGCCTTCTGCTTGATCATGTCTTTGATAACCTGAACACCCTTATCCCCAATCTGTACCTAGACTATTTGCTCTTGCAGGGTGGGCTCCACCGAAATATAGTTCAAATCACCTGAAGGAATAACTTCCAGATTCAGCTTGCACAATTCATCACATAGGATGGTAACTCTCGCATCCATGCTCATACAATTGCACTGGGCCTTCCTGCTCAAGGCATCTGCCACAACATTGGCCTTGCCGGGATGGTAATGCACCTCCAAATCATAGTCCTTGATTAATTCTAACCATCTCCTCTGTCTCATGTTCAGATCTTCCTGGGTGAAAATGTATTTGAGGCTCTTGTGATCAGTGTAAATGTTACAGTGAGCGCCCATCAAGTAGTGTCTCCATATCTTAAGAGCATGAACCACAGCTGCCAACTCCAGATCATGTGTAGGGTAGTTCTGTTCATGGGGTCTGAGTGCTCGGGAGGCATAAGCAATTACTCTGTTATCTTGCATTAATACACACCCCAATCCTGTACCAGAAGCATCACAATAGACTTCGAAGGGCTTGGTGTTATCAGGTTGAGCCAGCACTGGGGCTGTTGTCAAATGCTGCCTTAGTGTATGAAAAGCATCTTCGCACTTCTGGCTCCAATCATATTTGGCTCCCTTCTTCAATAACTCCGTCATTGGCTTGGAAATTCTGGAGAAATCCAGAATAAATCGTCAGTAATATCCTGCCAATCCCAGAAAACTCCGAATCTGCCTCACTGTAGTCGGGGGTTTCTAGTCCATTACTTCTTGTACCTTCTCAGGATCAACAGATATCCCATCTTGAGAAATTGTGTGACCTAAGAATTTAATTTCCTTCAGCCAGAACTCACATTTAGACAACTTGGCATAAAACTGATGGTCACGCAGCCTCTGAAGTACAGTATGCAAATGTTTAGTGTGCTCGGCTTCATTCTTGGAATAGACCAGAATATCATCGATGAAAACGACCACGAACTTGTCCAACTCTGGCATGAATACTGAGTTCATCAGGTACATGAAATAAGCTGGGGCATTGGTCAATCCAAAAGACATTACCAAAAATTCATAGAGTCCATATCTGGTAGAGAAGGCCGTCTTGGGAATATCACTGGCACGGATCTTGATCTGATGGCAACCCGAGCGAGGTCTATCTTGGAGAATACCTTGGCTCCCACCAACTGATCAAACAGAACATCGATGCGGGGTAGCGGGTATTTGTTTTTGATGGTCACCGCATTGAGAGGGCGGTAGTCAACACACATTCTCAAGCTTTCATCCTTTTTCTTCACAAACAAAGCCGGACATCCCCAAGGTGAAGTACTTGGGCAAATGAACCCCTTGTCCAACAATTCTTGCAGTTGCTTTTTCAGCTCTGCCAATTCTGCGGGAGGCATCCTATAGGGTCTCTTGGAGATAGGAGCAGTCCCGGGTTGCAATTCAATGGCGAACTCAATGTCTCTATCAGGTGGCATTCCTGGCAATTCATCCGGAAAAAACATTTGGGTAGTTACAGACCACTGGGATCTTTTCCACTGGGGATTCTATCATAACAAAGGCACAAGAACGGGTACAACCATGGTTGGGCAAAAATAGTGTGGTTTCTCCACAAGTCGGTGAATGCACCTCAATGGCCCTAGCTGCAATATCAATAACTGCCTGATGCCTTGTTAACCAGTCAGTTCCCAATATGATATCCATGCTATCCAAACCCAAAATGAGGAGGGTGGTTTTAATTATTAGACTACCAAACTTTATGGGCACATGCCTGCTGATTTGATTAGTGGCAATCTTGCCTCTTGGTGTTGAAATTGTGATACCCCCATTGGTGTGATGAAAGGGCAATTGACACTTGACACTAAATTTGGCACTAATAAAGCTATGGGATGCACCAGAATCAAAAAGAATAATAGCAGGATAATTCAAAACTGTAAAGATATCAGTCATGACGGGTGCTCCCTCTGGGATATCAGCCATGGTGGTAAGTTCAGCTTGCCCTGCCTCACTTGCACCTTCTGTCTCTTGCCTTGATTCTGATTAACATTCTGCCCCTGCCGCTGCTGGTTTCTGGGGCAATTCTTGGCATAATGCTCGGTGTTGCCACATGTGAAACACCTGTTGTCATTTGCCTGGCGATACTGCTGCTGCTGATTGTTCCTCTGAGCTGGAAACTGGGTACGGTTGGGTGCCTGCTGCTGCTTTGGTCGGATCACCCAACGCCCTTGCTGCTGCTGAGGTCCTCTGCTCTGAGTGTCAGACACAATCCTGAAACACTGTGGCTGAGCTGAAGGTCCTGCCACAGGGGTCTTCCTCTTCTTCTCTGCCTGATGAGCTGTGATACAGTCCTCTTGGGAGATGGCCATGTTGACCAACTCATTGTAGCTATTGGCCCTAACCGTGTTGAGACGGTCACGAGCTTAGTGCTGAGCCCCCTTCTGAACCTGTCTCTCTTCTTCTCGTCTGTATCTGCATGATACCCGGCATACTGGCACAGATCATTAAAAGCCTAAGCATACTGCAACACTGTCCTGTTGCCCTGAGTAAGTGCCAGAAACTCGTTGAGCTTACGGTCCATAATGCCAGCTGGGATATGGTGTCCCCTGAAAGCTGCCTTGAACTCTCTCAAATCCACTTCATGGTCAGCTGGTTGCATAGCAAGGTAGTGGTCCCACCACGTCCGCGCGGGTTCGCGAAGCTGCTGGGTGGCGAACCTGACCTTAGTCACCTCGGAAGAAACTCCATTGAGTAATGGGAATTTAGATTCCACTACCCTCAGCCATACATCAGCATCAAGTGGGTCCTCTGCCCTGGTGAACAAAGGCGACTGAGTACTGAGGAACTCCTGGTAAGTGGCTACTGCGGGGTGACGCTGATGATCTCCACCACCATAGTGCTGAGGTGGTGGCTGACGCTGAGCTAGCTGCCTCAAGATCTCATTCTGCTAAGCCATTAGCTCCTGCAGAGTGGGAGGCGGTGGCAGCGGTGGAGGAATGCGCTCATTCTGGCCACAACGCGCTCTCCCGGCCATCTGAAAAATCACATAAATCCTCAATAACACATCTTCAAGTTTAAGGGTTAATTGCGGTGGAAAGAGTCAAAGGCGAATTGATAGATTCCAACGTAAACATAAAGGATTTCAAAAGGCATAAACTTTCCTTCCCAATTTAAAACTAACAGCATCCATCAACCATGCTTCCAAAAGAGTTTATCACAATTACATCAATGGTCCCAAAAAGACTCAATTCTATCTAGCCCAGTACCCCAAGGGTGCAAAAGCTAAGCTAGTTGTGAGGAGTCCTACCATCACCGACTTCTAGCTCTACCCCTGATGCCTAGTGAGCGAATGAGGCAACACTCGACTCGGGGGAAGGTGGCCTCCCTGAGCCAGCAGTGTCCACACTGGAAGCAGGCTCCTCCCCTCCCTCAATGTCGACGTCCTCGTTAGCCCCCACATCCTGGATCTCCTGGTGATGCATATCCAGGTGCTCATTAGCCTCGGCAAGCTGCTGCTTGGTGTTGATGAGCTGATCCTTGAGAACCTCGATGGTGTTCTCCCTTGTTCCCACTAATTCTTCCAACTCTTGGATCTCATCTGACAACTGCTCCACTTGTAAGTCCTTTTCCACCATCTCCTGGGACAAATCACCCACAAGCTCCTCTCTGTTGTCCAAGGTGATCTTTGTCGCCTCCAATAATGCCATCAGATGGGACATTGCCTCACCACATATCACTTGCAGACGGTACAGAGCATTCATGCACCGTACGGTCAAGTGCGCAGTCTGACCCGGGTAGATAGCCCAGATGTCCTTGGCATGCTCCACCCTATCCTTCCACATTGGGTCGTCCTCCCTCTCCGCGGGAAACAAGCCAATGGGGTGGGTGGAAAGCTCCAAGGGGTGGAATCCGCAAAAGGTAGTCAACCCGTGCAGAGCGATCGCCTCGATCGTGTCCTCAGCCCGGTATCCAAAGGACTCGGAGTCCAGCGAACGCCAGCCTGGCTGCAGGGGATGAGGCTCCAAGGTCATCCTCACCCTACAGCGGGGTACTCGGTGCTTCTCGAACTACTGCACCGCGTACTGAGGAGGTGTCGTGTATCCGGCCCCCTGAAGTACCTCCCACAAAATGCGGGGAAAGCCCTCTCGTGCAAGCCCGTCAGTGTGGGATAGTGCATTCCCGTCATTTGAGGATCCGTGGGAAGTCATCTGTGGACGGTTAAATGTAAGTAAAAGAAAAAGAATTATAAAAAGAACAAGAAAATAAGACTCAACTTCTCTCCAATAAAAAAAACACTGGGGTACTTAGTTGGTCATCATTTTGTATTTAAGTCTTACTAAATTTTCCATTTGTTTAATTTAAGAATGCATGCATGCTCGTCCTGAACGACCTCACATCAATATCAAGGGAAAATAGGGAAGACTCCCATCCCTTATAGCAGCCCGTAGGCTTAAACACTTAGCCACCTAGCTACCCTTCTATCATCCTAAGGCTTCACGTCCTAGGTCGATCCTGATCGTCCTACGATCTATCCAACATTTGTTTCTATCAAGTTTACTTTGGAAAGGATGGTATTTATATTTTTATTGATTCCTCTGTGGTGGTACAAGCTCCGATACCAGCTGTGGCGGAACTGCCCGAATTATTCCGACTTAAGTGCCTAAGTCCCGCCTTAGAGGCTAGACCACACTTAAATGGGAATAACCCGTCAATCCCTCGGATCTAGTCCGACGAGGCCACTGACAGGAGCAAGTACCACAATCTCACTTGAAGGTGAGTCACAGAGCAAATACAATAAAGCATAAAACCATAAACTACGAAGTATAAATTATTACATCACCATCGGAGTTTTGCAAAAGTAGCCATCATTGTTCGAGTGCAGCGGAATGAAACTAACGATAAATAAACAGAGAGATGGGGAAGCCTTGTCCATCACTCCTCATGCTCCTCCTCAGCCGAGGCGGGGTCCCACTCAACCGTCCAACCCGGTGGCAAGATGGACGGCCAATCACTCCAGCAACCATGTCCTCCAGAGAACCTGTAAAATTATGCCACAAGCAAGGCTGAGTATACTAATACTCAGCTAGACTTACCCGGTGTGAGGAGTCTACTCCTCTACCTCTAGACATGCAGCTGTTTGGCTGTGGGGTTTGGTTGCCAAAAGCACTAGCTGAGTTTCTAAATCAAGTTTTAACTTTGTCAAGTTTAAGTGTGACTCTCTTAAGGCTAAATCTGTACTATCTACTCATACATGGTATCAAACATATTTAGTAATCAACAACTTGTGTCAACTCATCATCTTTCCACTTGTTACTCAATGCAGTACAATGGATCAAGCAGTCTCATTAGCTGCGAGAAGCAAACGATTCGAATCGAGTTTTATCCTTGCAAGGTAAACCTAAATACACGACGTGGCGAGGCACTCCGTCCCCACACACATCAACCGTCCCCATCGATTCCCTGCCAGCAGATCAGGGCTCACCGCCTTGGCGTACAATGCCTCACTGACCCCGACTGCCATCGTGCAGTGACCGCACTTGTACCCACCATAACCGGAATGGGAGACCACGTCTTAGGTCGCGTGAGGGGTAAAGTCCACTGGCAGGTTCAATCAGGTACTAGGCTTACCGATTTACCATATTTCTCGGTATGTGCTTAGTACATTCAAACGCTTGACACAGGTATCCGCACGTTAATCCTTATTCAACTTTTATCTCGTAGACCACGCATCCCCATGGATCCGTGTCCACAGACCAACCTCAGTATGATATGAAAGTGGGTACAATCAATTCCTGACCTCGCGCGAGTGCTAGGAAAATCACTCGACTTCTACCGAGATCTCTATTTAGTAAAGCAGCTACTCGACCTAGCATACTAGTATCCATTTCAAAAGGATTCCTGAGATCGTGCAACTAGGGTTTCAAACAACTCCTACACTTAAGTGCACAATCAATCCTACAATCATTAAGTATAGTAAAATAGCATAATAACAGGTTATGCATAAAACCGGGGCTTGCCTTCCAAGGCTGTGGCAGGCAGATCCTCTGGTGCAGGCTCTGGTGCTAGATCCGGGGCTACCTCCTGAGCAGCTTCTTGCTCTGGCACGAGGATGTACTCTCCGTCAGCGAGGTTGCAGTCTATCGAATGCAATGAATATGTATGTCAGGATTATGCAGGAGTTCACAACGTTATACTAAAGGAAGATAAAACCGAGTTAGTTAGTAACTTAGGGTTTTCTTGGTCCTGCGGGGCTTTTAGTGGTTTAGGCTTATCACTTTAGGTTTAGGTTTTGTTAAGGATAGGCATAGTGGATTCGTATTTCCCTTATACTTTTCAGTGGACCATTAATCGAGGGTTTTAGGTTGACACAAATCTCCATTATTCATTTTCCCTTTCTTCATTTTCTATTTATGAATTCTAGTGTAGGTTTGAACTATAATAGTGAATTAACTTTTTCCAAAATTCTGCAAAAATTACAGTGGCTTGCCATTGGTCAATATAGACTGTTCTAGGAAATTGAGGTTCAACTAAGAAGGCTATGCCTTAGACAAAAATAACAAAAGTTGGGTAAATGGGCCACTTTGTACTACAACTCTTAACTAGGAGTAGGTTCTGTCCTAAGGGTTATTTTTGTTGGCATCTAACAGTAATAATAAGCTTTCTGTGCCAAAAATCATAGAAGGTTAATTGGTGGTTATTTAGTTGTGATTTTCTAAAGTTTAATGCCAAAAAGGTATTTATAGCTAACTTGTCATTTGAAAAATATCAAACAACAGATTTTGTATTTTTCCTATGTCCAGAATAACAAAACATTTGTTACCCCAAGGTTTGGGTTGTTTTTGCCTTGGGGTTATTTTTCTAGGGTTTTTCTAAGTTTGCCTTGTTTTCTTAAAATCAGAGGTATCCCAATTATTTTATACTAAACCAGGGTATCATAGATTTTTCTAGTGAACTATTTTAAATAAGTATCCTAACAAAAATAGGAGTGCCCTCTGGTTCATCATTTTAATCACCTTTTCTATTTTTCTTAACCTTAAGCATATTATAAATAAATGCCAAAAGCTAACTTAGTGGGATGGACAGAGAGGTTTAGCATTTTTAAACAGGTCAGTAGGTGGATATAAACTTCTCCAAATTTTTATAACCCTAGTCAAATAGTGCAACTATTTTTATCCCTATTATTTAGCTTTTGGTCAAAACAATAATTAAATCAGAACCTTATAGTTTTCTGTAGTACATAAGGGTTTTATATTTTTCTTAAGCAGTTTATATTATTTAAAGTCTGACAAAATTGGTTTGACCAAATTTGGATGAATAAAACAGAAGTTATGAATTATGCAAGTTCTGTTCAAAATTTAAATCAGATTTAATAAAGATTTCCTGGAAACTACTTTGCGCCGGGGACCCTGGGTTATTCCTAAACTAACTCTCGCAGGTTATACCCCCGCGTTACTATTCATTTGAGTCACTGACATTTCACAGAACCCCCCAGGCTTCTTTCCTTCTCCCCCGTGGTCCTTCCCTAGGTTTAAACAGTGCCCGCAAGAAGGAAAAGGGTGGCGCGGCTTACCGGCGGCGAGAGGGGTCCGGCGAGGGGTAGGGTTGGCTCGGGAGGCTCCGACGGTCACAGCGAGGTACGGCTCGACGGCGGGGATGGCCGAAATCGCTCGGTCCACGTGCGCAGGCGGGAGTCCTCGTCGCGGCGGGTGTGCCGGCCAAATCACGGCGACCTAGTTCAATCCAATGGCACGGTGAGCTCCACGGGGTGAAGTAGAGACTATGTGCACAAGGAATCGGAAAATGGTTTAATGGATTACCCTGTCCACGCACTCCGGCGGGGTTGTGAACTCCGGCGACCGTTGACTGACCTCTCAGGCGAAGCAGACCTCGATTCCTTGCTCGGAGGGCTTCACTGAGGTGTGCTCAGTCGTCTCCGAGGTCGGACGGGGTTGGGAAAGACTTGGTTGGCCGGTCTACGGCGGCAGGGGTTTGGGTGGCCGCGGACACGCCGTGCACAGGCAAACGACGGTGAGTTTGAGCTCCGGTGAGGTTGAGTGCGTGCCGAGGGGTGTGGTCGACACCTGAGTGGGCTTTATAGGCGCGGGCGCACACGGGGGACACTGGCACGGCTCCGCGCGGCGTGGGGTCGGGCGCGGGCGTGCTCTGGCGTGCGCAGAGCGCGTCGAACACGTGTAGGTTTTCTTCTGCCCGTGTTCCACAGCTCGCCCAAGTCACAAACGTGCGAATCTTGGCAAAAATCCGGCGCGAGTCTTTCCTGGCACCTAGGGCTGTCTCTCATCCGTGAGTCGCCATGGCAGATATGCCCTAGGCAGGGAGATCTTTGGACGCCAAATCAGGTATGTCTCTCTGCCCACCTCACGACAAAAACGATGCCAAGGCATGTCAAACGTCATGGTCCTCGGGCTCAACTTTTTTCCAGTGGGTGCCCTAGGTGGTATGCCACATTTTTGGTATAGAACTTAGGTGGTTTTGGTGCCATCTTCAAGGTGAACACGGTGGATCTTTAGATTAGTTGTAGTTTTTGACTTAGAGAGAATTAGAGAGCTCTAGCTCTTTCTCTACTTAGGGAATGGATTTGGGGTTTCTTAAGGGGCCTTTTAGCAATGTTTCCTTTCTATAATTGTAGGTTAATAAGTTACTTAACTTTGTGCCAAAAGTTTGGTCATGACATGCACCTTTGCTTAATCTCTCCCCCTTTAACCAATGGTGCTTACGAGATAGGTTCAAGAGAGGTCTAGGGTTTACTCTCCCCTGGTCCAAGGTGATAAGTGCACACAATTTGGGTAATGCTGTTGGTCATCCACATTTCTTGGTTAAAACCTAGCTTCCAAGGCCCTTACACTTTTTGCTCCTTAAGTTTCTTCCACATGTGACCATAGTCATTAGTGCATAGGTGTGCCCTAGCCATGGTAACACCTAGGGTGTTACACCTATTAGGTATCATCAACTTAACTAATTCTGCCACGGTAATTAATGGAACATTATTAGGTTAAAGAAAGTGATCAAGGACACAACTTGCCTTATACTTGCGATAACCATGTAGTGCAGATGTTGACCCAAAAGTTGGCTTCATGTTCCACATCACCTCGCTTCTACTCAGCAATACATACAAACAAGCAAATAATGGATATGGTAACATTATACCAAAGATGGAAACAAACCACACATTAATATTCTACACATCACTAAAAGATCGTAGGTTGAAAAGATATGATTTTGTGATGTTTTAGGTGATTAAACAACATAACTATATTCTACGTTGATCAATATAGATCATGTGAGAAGAATATAACTAACTCAACTTTAATCTAAGTTATAACTTATTTATAGATTATATTTTAGTCAATATAGGTTAAACAAATTAGTTATTTATTTTTTAGAACATGTTTCATGATAAAATAAGGTTACTAAAGTGTAGGCAATTGTAACACCCTTAATTTGGGGGTATAAAATTTCTTCTCTAATATCTACCAAATTCAGGTGTTACCTCTTTTCTTCTCTCTATAGATTTCTTTTCTCTTCCTTTAGTAGAGTGTTGATTATTATTTGAAAATGTATTATTACTTTAGTAGATTAAACCCTAGGGAGACATAAAATGTTGCATCATGTTGAGCCTAGACTTACTTTTTGTTTGATGCATATGTTTGGAATATTCAAACATGAAATTTTGGTTTGGTTGGATTTGAATTCAATAGATAAAATAAAAAGAAAAGGGATTAGAAATTCAGATTTAAAAAGAAAAGCCCAAAGAATCCCAAATACCCTCCCCTCCCAGCCTTTCGACCTAGTCAGCCCATCTCGTCCGCGTGGATGCCTGCGCTCTCTCTGCGTGATGGGTTTGTGTTGGGGGTCTGCTTCGACACCGAAGGTCCTTTGAGAAGAAACACCTTCGAAAGATCAACACAGAAGCAAGCATAGTGCGAAGATACACACCGATGCTACTTTCCAGGGAGCTTCGGCATAGCGACACGCCTTGATACGAAGGGTTGCACTGACTTAAAGATGAAATGGCCAATCGGCCCATGGTAATTTGTGTCATGATTGTGATAAGTTGTAAACAGCATATATGTAATTTTAACCGGGCTACGTCCCGTGCCTATAAATAGGTGAACAGTACCCCTGTATTGTTCACACTGACTGATACTCGCTCGTCGCGTCATGCTTGTACCTTTACCTTCTGTCAAGCTGAAGGTACAAATATAATTTAATGTTGTTCTTATTCATTAATAGTTATATAATGATATATATATTAACAGTATTATATAATTATTCATGTTATTTCCTATGTTTCATATGCTTCGTCTTTGATTAATATATGTTGTGATGATGAAGGTACGTCCTTCATGACCTTTTGTCCGAAGATTGTTATATCCTTAGGGAAATAATGCTCCGAAGAAACGAAGGTCATTAACCATTAACTTCTTTTTTTGTGTTGCCTTGTTCTTAATTCATAGCATTTGAGGAACAAGTGCTCAACATTGGCGCCCACCTCTGGTGAACTCACTTCCACTTTTGAGCTGATGGCTTCGTTCAGCAACCAAGTTGTAGCACCTTCGGCTACGAAGCTGGTGCTCCCGATAACAGGCGATTCAAGCTCAGAGCCAGCCAACAAGAAGCAGAAGAAAGAAGCGCAGAGAAGGGTGCAGCATGTTGGGGTGCAGGGACCCTTCATCAAGTCCAAATGGTCCCACATCCCAATCACCTTCTCCCAGGAGGATCTTCAGCTCAAGGATTACCCCCACAATGATGCTATGGTCATATCTTGTGTCATCAAGGGGTTTCTGGTCTATAATGTTCTGGTTGACACAGAAAGTGTAGTGGATATCATATTTGCTAAGGCCTTCAGACAAATGCAAGAGCCAGAGGATAAGATTCATGATGCTACACACCCTCTTTGTGGCTTCGAAGGAAGGCAGATTGTAGCACTCGGCAAAATCACAATGCCAGTAACCTTCGGCTTAGTTCATAACACAAGGACTGGATAAGCTGTTTTTGATATTGTTGACATGGAGTACCCATACAATGCAATCATTGGCCGAGGGACACTCAATGCTTTCGAAGCTATACTTCATCCAACATACTTATGTATGAAGATACCTTCGGAGCAAGGGCCTATTGCTATCCATGGAAGTCAAGAGGCTGCCAGAAAGGCTAAAGGGAATTGGACAGATTCAAAGGCAATCCATAATATAGATGGAGCCGAAGCCTGTGAGCAGTATAAGTACAAAAGAGAGAAGGCTGCTTTGGCGGATCAGCTGAAGCCTATGCTCCTATGTGAAGACATAGCAGAACAAAGGGTATTGCTAGGGTCTCAGCTATCTGAAGAACAAGAGAAGACTTTGCTAAGATTCTTATTCAACAATAAAGATGTCTTTGCTTGGTCCGCCAATGATCTCTGTGGTGTCAACAGAGATGTTATTGAACATTCACTCAACGTGGATCCATCCTTTAGGCCAAGAAAACAAAGGCTTCGGAAAATGTCTGAAGACAAAGCTAAAGGTGCTCGAAACGAAGTGAAGAGACTTCTTAGTGCTGGTGTTATCAGAGAGGTGAAATACCGAGAATGGCTAGACAACACTGTTATGGTGAAGAAGGCCAATGGTAAATGGAGAATGTGCATTGATTTTACATATCTTAACAAGGCTTGTCCAAAGGACGAGTTCCCATTGCCAAGAATAGACTCCCTAGTAGATGCAGCAGCTTCTTCGGAGCTCATGAGTCTAC